>OX638305.1:13879781-15079781 GCA_951812265.1 Taphrorychus bicolor
ATACGAATTTCAGTTGCTTCAGTCGCCTCTCGTCGAGAGAGAAGAACTTTGCACGATCTGAAACAATACGGGATACTAATACAATAACGATTAATAATAGTTTGCCAAATTTTAATTATGACTAAGTACGTCCGGTACACGGAAAGAAAACAAGGTAGTTAGGAATGAAAAGACTATAGATCTCATATATTTTTTTTACTCAAAAGAAAAGTAACAATATGTCGGTCCCTCAGCATTCGCCATTACCAATTACTCAAGAGTCTCCAAATCGATATAACCCAACATTGAAGAGCAAAAACACCAACATATCAGTATATTTCTTCGTATAATGAGTAGTTGACGCTACCATTGGGTACTATCAGCCTAAAAGAGATATTTCCTGTACGCCCAAATAAACACAAAAACTGCCCCGTTTGATATTCATAACCTAATAGAAACATTTAATTCATAAATTCGAGGAGCTTTATTCAAGCAAAAAATTTAATTAATAATAATAAATAATATATTTAGCACAATTTGCTATTTAATAATTTTTTAATAAAATAATTATTCACTCCTTCATCTAACCCATTACCAAGTATTGAACCATGCAAGACTACAAAGTAGATTCTAAAAATAGTAATTTTCTTAAAAAAAAAAATATGAATGTGGAAGACAAGTGGTTGTTATATTTTATTCTCCTACATTTTAAATTATCAAAAGTTAGAAAGAAATCGACCTAGGTGTTTCAGTGAATTATGAAAAAATCCTTTAGCTGACGAACATTATCAAGGTTAAATAAACAAGAGACAATGTGCATATTTAGAATATTCTGACCAGTCACCTACCTAACGACCTGAGAATATCTCGGAGACTTCAATGCGTCACTACAACAGAAACCCTCAAAAAATTATTGAATACTTAATCTGAAAACAACCGATGTTTTAGTATTTAAGTTTGGATTTGATGAGGACCTAAAATGCATTATAAATCATTATAAATGGGTCATCAAAATGACTGTTTACAAACTAAAGAAACCAGTTTTTTCAAGGATCAACGTATTCATAATTAGTTATTCTAGAATATGTCTTTTTTTTTGTTAATTAGACAAACTATTAAACTGCTCGATAATTACTTCAGATTGTGTCGACGATTGATATCTACATACTGTGATTAAAAGTGATATAAATTGATTTTATTGAATCTTTTGAAAAACCGTCGTAGCACAGGTGAATTTCTTTCCCTTCTAAAGATAATATGAGCGAGATATAGAGGGTCACTAACCGAATAACTGGACAAGTCACATGTGTTGCGTAATTCCACATGTAAGAACAATATGCATCGAGTGACTTATCTAGAGTGACAGGTCTTTTGTTTATCATTAATTATGATTGCTTTCACTTTGTACATTAATATAAAGGTTTTAAAATTCGAAGCCATAAATGTGTGTTATAGAACATATTCCAAGAATTTAGAGAATGCAGTCTTCACTTAAGGCTAAGACCTACTTGACCAAAGTGCATAAAAATGTATTAAACACTAGGGTGGATATCTGAAATATCAATAAACCCGATTTTGGCAACTAGAGGTGCCAATATTCGAAAATCGGGTTTCTCACCCACTCTCTCTTGTGTGCGGGCAAATAAACACACCCATCTGTGTCAGGGACAAAATCACTTGTTCTGTTTAAGTAATCATAATTGTTCTTGCCGAAAGATAAATCTTCAATAGATTTTTATAATCATCTTTCCTTGTCGTGTGATGTAAGCTTAGCTTATTGCTCAAGTCAGACGGTTCGATTACAGCAACCTTAAGTATTGACATATCGTTTTGTTTGACATTTAAATGAGAAATTCATATAAATTAGCACCAAAATTACCATCTTCCAAGTTCCGAAAATGTCCAATTAACACCACAGTTTTAGTAGAATCTTTCTATTTAACAATTATTGCTTTTTGGTTATTTTAGAAAAGGCACAATGGTGCTCTTCAAATTTCTTATTTTTCTCACAAACCTCAAAGGTCTAGTAAAAACTGGTAAACACAAGTCATTCTGGGTCACATATTAATACATAAAATGAAAGTACCTACAGTGCGCTTATACCGGTACTGGTTAGATTTAACCTTAGCAACTTGTTATGTAATCTTTGGTATATAATAAGTATCTCTTTTATTTCGATGTGAATATGCATAGTCCGTGTCGTTGTTTTGTATATAATGTACCTTGGTCACTCATGGATCATTTACATTTGAATGGCTTTTTGATGTCCGCGTTTCATCATGATCCTGAATTTCAACTTTTCAGATTACTACTTTTAGACTTTTCAGATTTATTGAATTGAGTGTGTCGGATTATGTCTAAAGGTATGTTAGTATGACTTGAATGCAGCTACCAAGGTGGTCTCCAAAATTTTTCTTGTCAGAAAGAAACTCCGATATTTTATTTTTGTCTTTGAGTCAAGTTGCAACAAGAGCGACAACTTTATTAGAGCACGTAAAGTAGAAAGAGATGGTTAAAAAAAATTTTTGTGGACATCTTGGCAACAGAGTTCAGCGTCGTTTTGGCCATGTTTGTGTTTAATAATACAATCTTTTTGGTTAGGCTTTATATTTTCTTATCCATCTCTTTTTTTTTAATTTTAATATATTTTATCTGTTTTCTCCAGGTACAAAGGACACCAAAAATGACAACAATTGTTCGATGGTATAAGGACTTTATGAGAGAACATCAAGGTAAGGAATAATTTTTAATAAATTTGATCAACATTGAAATTATATATAAACACCAATAACGAGATATTTTTTATGGTCTCTTGCAATGATTACTAGGTAAATAAATCTAATAGACTACAAACAAAAAAAGATTATTATGAATTTTTTAAATTCCTTTGTCTTTAAGCAAATATTCTTCCATTAATTTAGACTGTTTTACTCGATGTGGGCTATCCGGCATTTTGCTTTTTAAAGCTGCCAATTTGCTATAAAAATACCGCTTTAACGATGGTATATTATTAAAACAGTTGTTAATGATCAGTTTGAGAATAATTCACACTAAGTGTAATTCTACATAATTGTTTATGTTCAATAAATTTTACTAATTGAATCCCGCAGACAAGTATTAATCTCCTTGGGATTTACCGGCAAATCACGTGAACATTACTGAAAAAATAATAATAGTAAATTTGTAAATGACAGAATTTGAAACTGTTTTTTTCGGAAAACACAGTGACGAAAAGACATATAATTTTCATAAAAATAATCTTATGTATTACTAAATGTCTATAAAAAGCACTTACATCCTTATAATCTGCAAGACGTCGGATTGGAGAAGCCACAAGCAAACTTTTCTTCAGAAAATAAAAAATCCGAAACTTCCAAAAATGTGGTCGATTTGGTCATAAGTGCGGTTGGGGAGGGGGGGGGGGGGGGGGACTGAACAGAGGCGTCTCAAAGTTAAAAATGCGGTTTTTTCAATACCCGTATTTGAGTCGTTTTTCATGCCTTGGGTACTTTTAATCCTATTCCCCCAAAGTTCCATCTGTCGAAAAGCAGTTAAGAAAAATGTCCAAAATAGCAAAGAAGTTTTTTGCTATTTTTATGAAAAGTATAGCGCAGCCCAGTTTCGGTTGTAAATGTACAACTAGGAGACGTGAAGAGAAAAAAAATCAGTTTTGGTCTAGCTCTTATACCGGGCGAGCCACAAAAGTTTTTCTATGCCACATTTTTTTGCCAATTTTGGGTGTACTTTTCTCACATTTCACGCGGTTACAAATTCGGACAAAAATGTATTTTTTCGTTTTTCGACAGACATGGGCGGAGTTAATATTTTATTTTAGCAATTTTTTCTTCTTTTCCATAAGAAACCTGAGAACTGAATTTTAACGACTGAAAAATAACCATTATTTGGCAAGCTCTAATCGTATCTATCCCAAGAGTAGACATATCTGAGTGTTTGAGATCGCAAGAAGTTTTCTTTGTTCACTCTTTCTCGCTCTCGACGAGAAATGACTGAAATATCTCGACATGGGCGGAGTTAATATTTTATTTTAGCAATTTTTTCTTCTTTTCCATAAGAAATCCATTGCGTTAGGCTTTTTAAACGTGACAAAATTGATTTCGTCAGAAATAAAAGCTGGAGGCAAAAAAAATGGCCGCCGTAGACAGGGTGATTAAAGAATGGTGATATCTCTGAAATGCATAATGTTAGAGAGCTGAAATTTGGCACCATGGTTCATTAAGGAATGAACTCCAAGTGGCCATGGGTCAAGACCTTTCTTAAGGTACCAAACCCATGGGTACCATTAACAAAATTTTGCAAATAAATTTTCAAGCTTTACACGTGTGTTTCTCATAAGTCAATGCATATTATATGGGAAGAATGTAGAATACGTCATATTTAGGGTAGTGTTGAAGATACATGGTTGAAATTTGGATGGTAGGTACTTACGTGAGTCTCATAAATTGTGATATAGTTGCCGTACCGATCATACCTACACTAGCTGAGTAACGTTAATATTTAGAGAACCGTTAATGGAACGTGGTCCAACTTTGGATGCTGGGTGCCCATGAGGTTACCACGAAAGGATTCCGACTACTTATAATTTGAGAAAAAATTAAGTTGATAATAATAATTAATAAAAGTGATTAGTTACCAACCATTTGGGCCTCAGGTATTCTATGCAGGCCTCAACTGTGCAAACTGTTCACATTTTTCCATTTTTCTGCCTTTCTTGTATAGTTTTATTCCTTATAGATCCAAAACATCCTTATTTTCAGCAAGAATATCGAAAAGTTTCTTTCACAACACTTTCTCCCTTCTGTAAAATTTGCTTTGCTGAACCTCTTTCTTTGTAGAACAGCAGTTTCCACCTTGTTCTCAGTTTCTTCGTCAACCTCGACTCTGCTGAATGAATTTCTTTGTTGAATTTTCCTCAATTTTTGTGTAGCCTTTGCAGTATTCTGTATGGTAACAATTTTGGTACTACAACTCTGTATTACCATATGATTGGTCCCCTTATTGAACCGAGAATCATTCTCCATTGTCAGTTGTTCGTTTTTGTAAAATTTGATTTACTGAACGCTCTTTCCTTTTCTTTCCTTGTAGAACAGCAGTCTCCATCTTGTTCTCAGTTTATTAGTCAACCTCAACTCTGCTGAAAGAATTTCTTTATTGAACTTTCCTCAATTTTTGTGTAGTCTTTGCAGTATTCTGTATGGTAACAATTTTGGTACTACAATTCTGTATTCCCATATGATTGGTGCCCTTATTGAACTGAGAATCATTCTCTATTGTCAGTTGTTCTTTTTTGTAAAAAGAACTTTGTTGAACGCTCTTTTCTTTTCTTTACTTGTAGAACAGCAGTTTCCATCTTGTTCTCAGGTTCTTCGTCAACCTCAACTCTGCTGAATGAATTTCTTTGTTGGATCTTCCTTCAATTTGTGTACAGCCTTTGCAGTATTCTGTTTGGTAAAAATATTGGTACTCCAAATCTGCATCCCCATATGATTGGTCCCCTTATTGAACTGAGAATCATTCTCTATTGTGAGTGGTTCTTTTTTGTAAAATTTGTTTTGCTGACGCTCTTTCCTTTTCTTTTCTTGTAGAACAGCAGTTTCCATTTTGTTCTCAGTTTTTTCGTCAACCTCAACTCTGCTGAATGAATTTCTTTGTTGGATCTTCCTCAATTTGTGTGTAATCTTTGCAGTATTCTGTTTGGTAACAATGTTGGTACTACAACTGTATATCCTCATACGATGGGTACCCTTATTGAACTGAGAATCATTCTCTATATTGTCAGTTAATTTTTTTTAAGAGTAAATTCTTCTATGACCCACTACATCAATGTCCTGGTAATTTTAGAGGGAGTTTTAGAGGGAATTACCATGTAAATAAAAAAATTGCATCCACGCTCCAATTATCATCATTATTTTATTATCTTCAAACTAAAAACAAAACAGAAAATTGAAAATTCAGCCAAAAAATTATGAAAGAAAAAAGCCAAAATGTGAAAAAATGGAAAACGTATAGTCAGTTTGGATGAAAATGTGTCAGTTTTTTGTCTTTTTGGTAAGTTGAAAAGATAATAATCCGCTTAGGATCTATTCAGTGCTGCTCTCCATTTATTTAAAGATCCTCTTTAATGTTCCGAAGGGCCAATAGTTTGGTAGATAGACCCCTTTCGGATGTCGATTTTTAGGCAATTTTAAAAAGTGCTTTGGAGGTATTTAGAAAAAAAGTACAATTATTACATTTGTTACGTTCACAAGGGATTGAAGTGGCCTCATTACGATAAAAAAAAAACAAAAAAAAAAAATTCAATCCAAAATGTATTTCGAAATTGACCAAAGTGGTAAATATTTATTTTTTTCTCAATTTGCGATTTTAACTGCGTATAACTTTTGAACGAGTGAACCGATTGGAGTGTGTTCAACAATTTTCTGCTCTCTTTGTTGACCTCTTTCACTTCCCATCGCCTTTTGCTTGCTACACATTAACTGTGTTACGTTAGTTCAGTTTTACTTTCTATTCTTTTGTTAGTTCAGGTTAGTTCAGTTATGCTTTTCCTTTGGTGTGATTATTCCAGTTGCAGTTTTCTTTTAGGGCTAGGGCCGCGTCTGCTTTTGTTCTCAGCAGATCTTTAAGGCCATTACGGAGCATATTGATTGCTGCATATAAGTGTGGGCTCTGTTGGTTAGGTTAGTTCAGTTTTGCTTTGCCTTTGGTTAGTTCAGGTTTGTTCAGTTCTGTTTTTTTATTTGTTTAGGTGAGTTCAGTTATGTTTTTCATTTGGTTTGATGAGTTCAAGTTTACTTGTCCTTTACGATGGGCCATGAACTGCCTCTAGACCCTGTCACAGTTAGTTTAGATTTACTTTGCCTTTAGTTATATTACTCATAGAAATTGACCAAAAGGGGAAATATTTCCTCTATTTTTCTCAATTTCCAATTTTGACCGACTGTAACTTTAGAACGAGTGGACGGATTGGAGTTAATCTAACAGTTTCATATTCTTTTCGATGTCCTCTTTCACCTTCCACCAAAGAAAGTCCGCTAGGTCGTCGCCATATCTTGCAAGAAAAGTAATAAGAAACAGGTGCGTGACCGGCGTGACGTCACATAAGGTAAACAATTTTTTTTTATCGCCTGTTGCTTTAGAACGAATGGAGCGATTAGAGTGGATCCAACGGTTTTTTGTTTTTCTTTATGTCCTCTTTCACCGTTTATAAAATAAGTTGGTTTACCATGTTCAATACTTTGGCAGTTAGACCTTTCCGAGAACCGATTTTTAGGTACTTTTTAAATGGGTTTTAGAGGCAGTTAAAAAAAGGGTTACTTATGGGACTAATTTGCACTTATCGTTACGTTAATAGCAAATTGAAATCGCCTTATTCCGAAAAAAAAATTACCCTGATTTTTTAGAAATTAAAAGAGGGAATATGTACCTCCTTTTTTCTCATTTTCCAACTTTGACCACCTGTAACTTTAGAACTAGTCAACCGATTGGAGTTACTCCAATAGTTTTTTATTCTTTTCGATGTTCTCTCTCATCTTCCACCACCAAAAAAGTGCGGCAGGGTCAATAGTTTGCAAGATAGACCCCTTCAGTAGTTGATTTTTAGGTACTTTTAGAAAGTGCTTTGGAGGCTGTTAGAGAAAAGTCCACTTTTGGGACTAATTTCACTCTTATTACACTCTTATATTCACAGGGAATTGAAATCGCCGCATTCCGATCAAAAACAACAAAAAAAAATTTTTTTTTGGAGTCTGTCGACAGAGTTGCCAGGCCTTGTCAAATTTCATCAAACTTAATGTATTTTTTTTTGCAAATTTTATGATGTAATGGGCGACAATTTTTAGGAAAAAATGCCAATTTTGGCGAGTTTCCTCTATAGTCACACTAGTTTTTATTACCTCACCCTCCTACTCAAGTTCATCAATTTCACTTTTTTCTTCTTTTCTATTTTTCTTCTTCTTGATGACTTTAAGCTAAACTTTAAATTTGATGAATAAAAAATTTATGGAGACTCATATACATTGTTTTCCTCGAAAAACCTTAAAAACGGGTTTTCGTTTATCTGTCGACCGTGTTGCCAGGTCTAGTCAAATTTCACCAAACTTGATGTTTTTTGGCCAATTTTAGTGACTTGGTGACAAGTTTGAATCCTTTGAAATCCAATTCTGGCAATTTTTTAAATATTCATAATTATTAAAGTTAAATTGTTTAAGTTTTATTTAAGTAACTTTTTTCTCTTTTTCCGTTCTTCTTCTTCTTCTTAATAATTTTAAACTAAACTTTAAATTTTAAACTGATATACATTGTTTTCCAAGTTATACAAGGCAGAGTCAAATAAAAACCTTAAAAACTCAGGTTTTCTGTCGGCACAATCGCCAGATCAGCTCACATTTCACCAAACTTGATGTTTTCTCGCCATTTTAATAATTTGGTGACTACTTTCAAGAAAAAAGCCAATTCTGGCATTTTTTAAAAATATTCTAGTTTTTTTCTTCAATTTCTTTTATAGTTACGATAGTTTCTATTTCCTTACTCTCCTCCTCAACTTCATCAATTTCACTTATTTGTTCTTTTCCATTATTCTTCTTCTTGTTGACTTTAAACTAAACTTTAAACTTGATTACTAAAAAAATTATGTAGATTAATATACATTGCTTTGTAAATTATACGAGGCAAAGTCAAATAAAAACATTAAAAACGTTTTTTCGCTTCCCTATGGACAGTGTTGCCAGGCCTGATCACATTTCATCAAACTTTTTGTTTTTTTGCCAATTTTAGTGATTTGTTTACAACTTAAAAAAAACTATTTAAGCGATTTTTAAAAATATTCAAAGCTTCTTTCGTTTCTTTTTCAATTGCTTCCATGGTCAGAGTAGTTGCTTGTACTTTACCTCAATTTCAACAATATCACTTTATTATTTTCTTTCATTCTTCTTCTTCTTAATGACTTTAAACTAAACTTTAAACCATGATGACAAAAGAATCTCTAGAGATTGATATATTGTTTTCCAAGTTATATGAGATAGAGTCAAATAAAAGCCATAAAAATGTTTTTTTTTAATGTTAACATATCTGGTCAAGTTTCACCAAACTTGATGTTTTTTTGCCAATTTTAGTGAATTGGCGACAACTTTGAAGAAAAAGCCAATTCTGGCAATTTTTTAAAATACTCATAGTCTCTTTCGTTATTTTTCCAATCTCTTATAGACACAGTAATTCGGGTACATTACCCTTCCCCTCAACTGCAACAATTTCAGTTTTTCTTCTTTTTTTTCTTCTTCTTCTTCTTGATGATTTTTTCACTTTTTTTTTGGTTTTCTTCTTAGGAAAAATTTCTCTACAACTGTGGGTCGCTCGTACTTCTTCTGCTAGCTCGTCAATAGTATAAATTAGACTCTCTTCCACCCTGATCGTGGTTTTCTGCCCTCTTCTTCCACAGGCACAATTTCAGTTATCTCATTTTTGTCACCCTTTCTCGTCTTTACAATCGGTGCTTTAGGTACTTCATATTCAAAAACTGTTATTTCTTGAAAACCCTCGGGTTATCCTTGAAAACCTAAAGGTTATGAAAACGTTTGTAACAATCTGTCTTCAATTATTAATTATTCAATATTTGTGACAAAGTGAGTACTTAAAGTTGATATCGAGTAGAGGTCAATCTTTCAACGATAGATCATCAAAACTCCATATTTTTGGAGGGAACAAAACGAAAAATGGATTGTGAAACCAACAAGATATTAGAGAAAGCAGTAATGCACATACTTTTTACATTTCCAAGAACGTCTTCAGCCTGTTTGTCTTACTGAGAACATTTTGTGAAGATTTTCATAAAAAGTGGAGCCTCAGCTTTGCTGGAAGCCTCTGTGCTCCACACAGGCTAGTTCAGGTTAGTGTCTGTGTATTGTATGTACATTTATTATAACAATTATTTTTTCTTCGAAAATGTGACATTTTGAATAAAAAACATTTAAAAACAATAGAAAGCTTTCTCAAAAAAAAAAGTAAACTCTTTAAACGTGTTTTCTACTTTTTTTTTAAATCTAATTTCATGTTTTCTTGCAGTAACTCCGATTGACACTTTTCCAAGTTTTCTATTATTTTCTGCAGTTTTTCTTATGGAGTCAATGTTTTGGAGCAACGTGTTATGGAATTTCCCACTGTTTTATCTTCTTGGTGATATGACTTCACTTGAAGACATCTTTACCTTGGCAAAAGCTTGGACATCTTGTTCGTTCTATTCAAATTGTGCCTTTTTTGATAATAAATGGTAAATTTTGCCTAGTACTTGGCTCAGCTTTGACACAAAATTACCATAATAATGGTAACAACAAAGCAAAAAACAGTATTTGAGTTGGTTGGTCCGAATTAAAAAAATAATAATAAAAAAAACTGACAACATCCATGTTCTAATCAGCGACATTATTTAAACTAAAAAAATAATTGAAAATTAAATACCTTGAAAATCCAGGTCAAACATTATGGAAAAAACCTGCATCGATAAAAATTATCCTTTCTGGTATGTGTTTTTTTCTATCTTTTATTGATGATTTCTCAGTCATTTCTATGATTACCGTAATATATTGTCAAGTGAACCCTCCGCACGGTAGCCACTCGGAACTTTATCAACAAGTTTTGAAGCATATTAACTAATTTGCCCTGCACACCAAGAAATTGTGTATTCATTAGAGAGCAACCCTAGAAGCAAAGCGGTTTAATAAACCTTGACACCGCTTGGCAGCATGGTTACCGGGGTGACCGTCCCCGTGACCAATAGACAACTCTCTTATCGCTGCAAAGGCTAATAAAAAGTTGCAGGCTTACTACACTTAAAGCAAATCCAACCACTAAATTCTCTTGCATTTCAAAAGTTTTTTCTTGTCGTTTGTCGAAAAGCTTGACAGGAAGAGGTAAAGTCGCTGGATTTACTGCATTTCTTATTTCACTTTGTTTATCAGTAGTATAGCTTGTAGAAGAAGCTGCAGCTGAAATATTAGGTGAAAATGAGTAATCACCACCAAGATCATCACGATATGTCGGGTTTTCTGTACCTGTGGAATTACCAATGTGGCAATCAGCTTCATGAGTTTCGGTTTCTTCATTGGACATTTACCATCCATTCCATTTTAAGTGGTTTCGTAAATACTATAAAAAATCATAATAAAACTCTGCAATAATCACAAATTCAGACTTGATTGCAAAAATGTGCATATGTTTCAACTACATTATACTAGATCAACAGACCCCCGCAGACCCATATTCAAAACCCAATAAATTTCTTTACGCTTTGGTTGCTGCGGTCGTTAAGTCGCTGTTACGAAACCGTTGCAAGAAAAGCACAAGTAAAGTGCATTAGAAAACGCAATATGACGCCTCTGACCTTGCCTCTTCATTGCTTCGTAATATGGTAATCGGTCAGTCGTAAAAATAAGTGCGTTTGATAAGGAGAAGCATACAAATATAGATCATTAACTGATAATTATCCTACAAAATAATACTTATTTGCAAATGTTAGTAAATAATTATTCATAATACTCTTAATTACTATTTACGACTAGTATGAATCAATAATAATATTTGACAATATTTTTCATCAATATTCAACAGTAATAAAATTTTATGATTTCCCATATTCAGCTTTAAAATAAACACTTTTTACATAGCACAGGATGTTATGGTACAACATAAGTGGAATTCTTTCCAATGCAATGCATCTATAGGACTCGTCATTTTTCTTGTTAATTTCTTTGTGCTCGATTAGCAATTGTGTAAAAAATCTCTCTTTTATGGCGAATCAAGGTCCCAAAATCAGGTTTTAAACAACACTGTTCAACCAGATCATTAACACTGAATTGCTATGTTAATAATCATTAACAACATGCAATTAAAATATAATCTGCGGTGTAACTAGCAGGATGTCTATGTAGTTTTTTGTCATCTAAACGAAGTATAGGTAAGCTTTATTACTTGATGCATTTTTTATAAAAATAATTAAAAATATATTGAAGTAGAAAAAAGAGCAGATTAAAGGTATACAGCGTTCTTTCTCGGTTCATCTCTTCACTAAGAGATCTCAGAAATC
The DNA here is from genome assembly GCA_951812265.1 of Taphrorychus bicolor. Classification (NCBI taxonomy): domain Eukaryota; kingdom Metazoa; phylum Arthropoda; class Insecta; order Coleoptera; family Curculionidae; genus Taphrorychus; species Taphrorychus bicolor. The sequence continues at coordinate 13,891,852 of OX638305.1, forward strand.
TGCACAAAGTCTTAGGTTATTTCAGGTCAAAACCATTTACACATTTTTTTCTTAATGTATAATTCACTAAAGAAGTCGAAAAAACAAATTTTAATAAGTTATTTAAAACAATCCTACTTTCTTCTAAATGAAAAGTTAAAAAAGGATCAAGTAAGTTATTAAAAAAGGTATTACTTTTAAATTGATGCCATTAACAGAACTGTTGCTTTCAAAATGTCGGAAGTATAGGAGGTATTCATTTCAAATCGCCATCTAGTATGCTGAGAAAGGTCAAAAGAGAAGGTTGAAGGAACAAAAGTCCATTTACTTGAATTATGTCACCCATTGCTGTCCATATTGCAAAAAAAACATTTTTTTTTGTCTGCGTAGTAATAAATAGTTTATATATAAACTATCCTTAACCACTGGACTATTGAATATTTATGTTAATGGAATCACCTCGGCTAGAAATCATCAATAATTGTTATTTACGTTCATCGGGATATTCACTACTTTTTTTTATAAAAATAATTTTTTTAGTTAATAAAAACTAGTTATTTTAATTAATAAAAACTCGTTTTCTGATTAACAAAAATTATTAATAACTTCATTTTGGTTTAGTTTTTGTTGAGTAAAATGACACCTAAAAACTGATGGTTCTGTTTTTTCTATTTTTAGATGAATTCACTCGCGAGTGGTTTATGGTGGGTGATCTGGGACAACTATTGCTGATACTGACGGCCTACGTACTCTTCAGTACTAAAATAGGACCGCGACTTATGAAAAATCGGAAACCCTTCAAGCTGGCGCGGACCATTCAAATCTACAACATATTCCAAGTTGTAGCCAATGCATATGTACTTTATGAGGTAAGAAGCTCAACAGAAAAGGGGCTGAGGATGAGGGAACGAAAAATTGATATACCTGAGTTATTTCAACTGAAAATGTTTTTTTTTTTTTTTTGAGAAATCATACGTAATAAAATTACAACTAAACTCAACTGTATTCGAAATGTCACATTTTCTACACTTTAAATTTGCATACAATACACAGACACTAACCTGAACTAACCTGTGTGGAGCACAGAGGCTTCCAGCAAAGCTGAGGGTTTACTTTTTATAAAAATCTCCACAAATATGTATATATAATATGTATAAAAATCGCTAAAATGGTTTTTTTTTCAAGGTTGTAAACAAATCACTACAATTGGAAAAAAACATAAGGTTTGGTGAAACAAGTTTAAGTAAAAGTCAACAAGAAGAAGAAGAAGAATGGAAAAGAACAAAAAAGTGAAATTGATGAAGTTGAGAGGGAGAGAAAGGAAATAGAAACTACTGCAACTATAGAAGAAATTGAAGAAAAATCGAAAATAACCATGAATATTTTCAAAAATTTGCCAGAATTGGCTTTTTTCTTGAAAGTAGTCACCAAATTACTAAAATTGGCGAAAAAACAAATATATAAAATTTGATAAAATTTTACCAGAAATGGCAACGCTGTCATCAAACAAACGAAAAACCGTTTTTGAGGTTTTTATGTGACTTCACCTAGTATAAATTGGAAAACATTGTATATTAGGCTCCATAGTTTCTAGTCATCAAGTTTAAAGTCAACAACAATGAAAAAGAAGAAAAAAGTGAAATAGGTGAAGTTGAAGAGGAGGGTGAGGTACCACAAACTACTGTGACTATACAAGAAATTGAAAAATATATACGTGCAAAGCTATGAATACTAAAAGAAAAATCGCCAGAATTGGCTTTTGTCTTCAAAGTTGTCATCAAATCACTAAAATTAGCGAGAAAACATCAAGTTTTGTGAAATGTGACCAGATCTGGCAACTCTGTCGATAGACAAACTAGGTTTTTAAGGTTTTTATTTGACTCTGCCTTGTATAACTTGGAAAATAATGTATGTCAGTTTCCATAGATTGTTTAGTCATTAAAGTTTAAAGTTTAGTTTAAAGTAATCAAGAAGAAGAAGACTGGAAAAGAAGAAAAAAAAATTAAATTTTTGAAATTTAGATGGAGGGTAAAGTACTAGAAACTAGTGTGACTATAGAAGAAAATGAAAAAAACATCTTTGATGAAACAAGTTTGATGAAATTTTACCAGACCTGGCAACACTGTCCGACGAAACGAAAAAACGTTTTTAAGAAGGCTCTGCCTCATATAACTGGAAAACAATCTATGTCAGTCTCTATAGATTGTTTAGTCATTAAACTTTAAAGTTTAATTTGAAATCATTAAGAAGGAGCATGGAAAAGAAGAAAAAACTTAAATTTTTAAAATTGAGAAGGAGGGTAAAATACTAGAAACTAGTGGACTATAGAAGAAAATGAAAAAAACATCAAGTTTGATGAAATTTTACCAGACTTGGCAACACTGTCCACAGACAAGCGAAAAAACGTTTTTAAGAAGACTCTGCCTGATATAACTTGGAAAACAATCTATGTCAGTCTCTATAGATTGTTTAGTCATTAAACTTTTAAGTTTAATTTGAAATCATTAAGAAGGAGCATGGAAAAGAAGAAAAAACTTAAATTTTTAAAATTGAGAAGGAGGGTAAAATACTAGAAACTAGTGGACTATAGAAGAAAATGAAAAAAACATCAAGTTTGATGAAATTTTACCAGACTTGGCAACACTGTTCACAGACAAACGAAAAAACGTTTTTAAGAAGACTCTGCCTGATATAACTTGGAAAACAATCTATGTTAGTCTCTATAGATTGTTTAGTCATTAAACTTTTAAGTTTAATTTGAAATCATTAAAAAGAAGAAGAATGGAGAAGAAGAAAAAAACTGAAATTTTTGAAATTTAGATGGAGGGTAAAGTACAAGAAACTAGTGTGACTATAGAAGAAAATGAAGCAAACATCAAGTTTGATGAAATTTTACCAGACTTGGCAACACTGTCCACAGACAAACGAAAAAACGTTTTTAAGAAGGCTCTGCCTTGTATAAGTTAGAAAACCATCTATGTCAGTCTCTATAGATTGTTTAGTCATTAAACTTTAAAGTTTAATTTGAAATGATCAAGAAGAAGAAGAATGGAAAAGTTGAAAAAAAAAACTTAAATTTTTGAAACTTACAAGGAGGGTAAAGTACTAGAATCTAGTGTGACTACAGAAGAAAATGAAAAAAACATCAAGTTTGATGAAATTTTACCAGACCTGGCAAACCGTTCCACAGACAAACGAAAAAATCATTAAGAAGAAGAAGAACGGAAAAGAAGAAAAAAAAACTTAAATTTTTGAAATTTAGATGGAGGGTAAAGTACTAGAAACTAGTGTGACTATAGAAGAAAATAAAAAAAAACTACAAGTTTGATGAAATTTTACCAGACCTGGCAACACTGTCCACAGACAAACGAAAAAACGTTTGTAAGAAGGCTCTGCCTCGTATAACTTAGAAAACTATCTAAGTCAGTCTCTATAGATTGTTTAGTCATTAAACTTTAAAGTTTAATTTGAAATCATCAAGAAGAAGGAGCATGGAAAAAAAGAAAAAACTTAAATTTTTGAAATTTAGATGGAGGCGAAAGTACTATATATAAACTAGTGTGACTATAGAAGGAAATAAAAAAAACATCAAGTTTGATGAAATTTTACCAGACCATGCAACACTGTCCACAGAGAAACGAAAAAACGTTTTTAAAAAGGCTCTGCCTCGTATAGCTTGGAAAACAATGTAAGTCAGTCTCTATAGATTGTTTAGTCGTTAAACTTTAAAGTTTAATTTGAAATCATCAAGAAGAAGGAGCATGGAAAAGAAGAAAAAACTTAAATTTTTGAAATTGAGAAGGAGGGTAAAGTACTAGAAACTAGTGTGACTATAGAAAAAAATTAAAAAAAAATCAAGTTTGATGAAATTTTACCAGACCTGGCAACCCTGTCCACAGACAAACGAAAAAAAACGTTTTTAAGAAAGCTCTGCCTGGTATAACTTAGAAAACCATCTATGTCAGTCTCTATAGATTGTTTAGTCATTAAACTTTAAATTTAATTTGAAATTATCAAGAAGAGGAAGAATGGAAAAGTAGAAAAAAACTTAAATTTTTGAAATTTAGAAGGAGGGTAAAGTACTAGAAACTAATGTGTCTGTAGAAGAAAATAAATAAAAACCAGACTTGGCAACACTGTCCACAGACAAACGAAAAAACGTTTTTAAGATGGCTCTGCCTCGGGTAACTTGGAAAACAATATACGACAGTCTCTATAGATTGTTTAGACGTTAAACTTTAAAGTTTAATTTGAAATCATCAAGAAGAAGGAGCATGGAAAAGAAGAAAAAACTTAAATTTTTGAAATTGAGAAGGAGGGTAAAGTACTAGAAACTAGTGTGACTATAGAAAAAAATTAAAAAAAAATCAAGTTTGATGAAATTTTACCAGACCTGGCAACCCTGTCCACAGACAAACGAAAAAAACGTTTTTAAGAAAGCTTTGCCTGGTATAACTTAGAAAACCATCTAAGTCAGTCTCTATAGATTGTTTAGTCATTAAACTTTAAATTTAATTTGAAATCTTCAAGAAGAAGAAGAATGGAAAAGTAGAAAAAAACTTAAATTTTTTAAATTGAGAAGGAGGGTAAAGTACTAGAAACTAATGTGTCAGTAGAAAAAAATAAATAAAAAACATCGTTTGATGAAATTTTACCAGACATGGCAACACTGTCCACAGACAAACGAAAAAACGTTTTTAAGAAGGCTCTGCCTCGGGTAACTTGGAAAACAATGTAAGTCAGTCTCTATAGAATGTTTAGTCGTTAAATTTTAAAGTTTAATTTGAAACCATCAAGAAGAAGAAGAATGGAAAAGTTGAAAAAAAAACTTAAATTTTTGAAATTTAGAAGGAGGGTAAAGTACTAGAATCTAGTGTGACCATAGAAGAAAATGAAGAAAACATCAAGTTTGATGAAATTTTACCAGACCTGGCAACCCTGTCCACAGACAAACGAAAAAACGTTTTTAAGACAGCTTTGCCTGGTATAACTTAGAAAACCATCTATGTCAGTCTCTATAGATTGTTTAATCATTAAACTTTAAAGTTTAGTTTGAAATCATCAAGAAGAAGAATGGAAAAGTAGAAAAAAACTTACATTTATGAAATTGAGAAGGAGGGTAAAGTACTAGAAACTAATGTGTCTATAGAAGAAAATAAATAAAAGACATCAAGTTTGATGAAATTTTACCAGACATGGCAACACTGTCCACAGACAAACGAAAAAACGTTTTTAAGAAGGCTCTGCCTCGTATAACTTGGAAAACAATGTAAATAAGTCTCTATAGATTGTTTAGTCGTTAAATTTTACAAGTTTAATTTGAAATCATCAAGAAGAAGAAGAATGGAAAAGAAGAAAAAGTGAAATTGAAGAAGTTGATGAGGAAAGTACGGTACCAGAAGCTACTGTGACTAGAGCAGAAATTGGAACAAAAAAACGAAAGTAATTATGAACGTTTAAAAAATCGTCAGAATTGACTTTTTTCTTCAAAGCTGTCACAAAGTTACTAAAATTGGCAAAAAAAACACCAAGTTCGGTGAAATTTGACGAGACCTGGCAACACTGTCGACAGATAAACAAAAAACCGTTTTTAAGGTTTTTCGAGGAAAACAATGTATATCAGTCTCCATAGATTTTGTAATAATCAAATTTAAAGTTTAGCTTGAAGTCATCAAGAAGAATAAAAATAGAAAAGAAGAGAAAAGTAAAATCATTAAGAAGAAGAATAATGGAAAAGAGGAAAAAATTAAATTGTTGAAGTTGACGAGGAGGGTAAAGAACCAGAAATTACTGTGATAGACAAACACTATCGATAGACAAACGTCAGTTTCAGGTTTAAGCCATCAAGAAGGAGAAGAAGAATGGAAAAGAAGAAAACACTGAAATTGTTTGAGTTGAGGAGGAGGGAAAGGTATCAGAAACTATTGTGGCTAAAGAACCAAAAGAAACATAAAATTAAAAAAAATTGCCTGAAACTTTAAAAATTGTCTTTTTTCTTCAAAGTTGTCACCAAAAATATATCAAGTTTGGTTACATTTTACTAGGCTTGGCAACAGAGTAAACAGACAAATGGAAAAGGCATTATGTCAGTTTAAAAAACTGAAAAATAAGTTAAAGCAGCAACATGCAGAACCCTGCGACACCTACCGTCATTTTTGGAAACTAGAAACTACGATGGTAGTTCTTCTAGTTAGTGATGGTTCCACCTGTAACTCATTTACTTACTTTTGACATCTCGTTACCTTTGAAATCTTGCTTTTTCTCAAACTAAATTTTTTTATTGCTATCTCTTTTCAGTACATGTTGAGAAAGTAGGATACAAAATGTTAAAGTCAGATTTCCAACGTTTACTTGATGTCAATAATAAGTGAATGGTTTATATATTGATGGACAATATTCAAATTTTTTGTGTGAAAACTGGTGTTACATCCTAGAGGGGATCAAAATTGTTTATAAAAAATGTAAAAATTGGAGTTTTCACTAATTTCTTTTTCTTGTAAATTTAAATTTAAATGACTCTTTATAATTTTTGACGGTTTATGATTTTTAAAAGGTTAAACCATTAAAAAAATTATTCAGTTTACTGCTAGTTGTGTACAGGTGGACTTTTTTCCCGGAGGGACTAAATGTGTACTTTTTACTCCTCCCTGAAATAAAAGTCAAACAGTGGCTGTTTATTCCACGAAGTGCAAATATGTATTAAATGCAACTGAATTGCGATTTAGAAGGCTTTTTAGGACTGAAAAAGCTCTTAAATATTGCACAGAATAATCTAAGAAAAACATTTTTATTTGATGAGGCAGAAGGGGCTTCTGGAATCATAAATTTCTGAAGTCTTTCGAAAAAATATTCTAAGCAAAAACGACTCTTACAATTTTACTAAAGAATATTCAAAAGCTGAGACTAATTGAAATATTATGCTCCATGGTAAACATACCAAGTCTACTAACCCGAACTACCTAACTAAAATATTATGCTCCATGGTAAACATACCAAGTCTACTAACCTGAACTAACCTAACTAAAGGAACAACACAACTGAACTAGGCAACGAAAGGAAAATCAGAACTGAACTTACCTAAGTAAAGGAAAAGTAAAACTGAACTAACCAACAGGGCCGCACGTTGCATATTCTCCTGTTGTTCATGATATATTATTATATATGTTAATTTTTTTTTTATTGAATTATCTACATTTTTTTTTGTACCGTACTGTATTAATTATTAACGATACAAGGCCAATAACTCGGTTTATAATCAACCGAGAAGGTATCGGCCGTGTCTCGTTAAACGGTATGACTTGATGATGTCTAAAAGTAGCTAAAACGTCGACATGTCGAATAGCGTTTATTTCATATTCGGGAACCTAACAGCTTTTGAAGAATGGTAAGAAACGTGGTAGAACTCGAGTACCTTTATGAAGGTTTCCATGTATGACATATGTTTGTGAATATGAAAAGAACCTACAATTGAAATTTCAGTTTTCCAAAATGTAATATTGGATTGTACCTAAAATGTAATATTTGCCAATTTTAGGGGACACCCTATACTTTTTACAACAGAAATCAACGCTGTATGTATCATAAGACTAGACGAATTATCACAATAAATTAATTGATATCGATTTACATGCCAAAATTCTAATATTCCATGTTTTTTTCGGACACTCTATACTATCTAAAACGAAAATATATGCCCCATTTATCATAAAACTACGAGAATTGACGACTAAAATCGCTTGCTATGGGAAGAGTCGAGGTTTCTATGTCAAGCATACGGGGCTCTCAAACCGGCCCAAAAACCTAAGATTTGAGATCAAAATCTTGCATTGCGGCCTTTAACAGCTCATATCTCGTTTCGATGAAGATTTATCCGAAAATATGTAAGAAGAGCTAAGGAAGCAGAAGAATAGAGATACACGTAGAGCCTATTTTAGAAGGTCTGCCTAGAACAATAACTGAGCCCGGGTGGCCCAAAAATAGGGTACAAAATTTGCACTTTTTTTTCATTTTCTCGAAAACCGTAAAAGCCAGCTTCTTTCTGATTCAGGTGTCTGATAGCCCGCAATGACCTCTTCATAAATCATATTAACCTGCATATCGAAAAACCTTACCGTTTTCCAGATAAGCAGGAAAATGTAAAAATTTCAAAAATTTCACAGGGGTAAGGTCGTCAAAATTTTCGACCGAAAATCATTGTGATAGATTTTATCAAAATTAATCTCATATGAAAGAGGAGACAAAAATATGTAAAAAATTTGCAACTTTTGAATTTTCAGTAATTTTCTTCCGCTTCAAAATGGCTCCTAAAACGTAATTATTGCACTTTTTATGGACATTTTAATACTTACATCTATATAATTCGAAAACTAAACATGGTATAACGATGCTATTGACACCACTGAATAGAGCATTCACGACCACAAAATACCCGCTTAATTTGTCATTCAAGAATTTTAATTTAGTTAACGTAATGTTCGATCAAATTAAAACATTAGGTAATTTACACACAATTTTAATAAGTTTTCACTTAAAGCTGTAAACCATTCACTTATTATTGCCGTCAAGTAGGCGTTGGAAATCTGACTTTGACAATTTTATCGTATCTTCTCATCATGTGCGGAAAAGAGATACGTATAAAAAAAATGAAGGTTTCAAAGGTAACGAGATGCCAAAAATAAGTGAATATGGTATATTTTGTCAGTCAAATACGAAAACCTATTGGGCGTGGCACATCTATAAAGCAATATTTGTAATAAAAGAGAATACCCTGATGATGGCCTATAGTAAGCAAAGAATCGAAACGTCGGATATATTTGATAACAGCGCACTTTAGCAAAAATAGCTGAAATGTAGCAAAAAGTGGAACCTTTGGTACCCGCGGCAATTTACCGAAGTCCTAGCTACCGTCAGTTACTATGGCAACTATACTACCATTCTGGGTATCCCCATGGGCACCCAGCATCCAAAGAGGAACCATGTACCTTAATCAGTTTTTTTGCTGCAAAATTGTGGAATCTACAGGGTGAAATGTAAGAAAAGTAGCAAAACTAAAAACTGATTTTTTCGTCTCTCCATGTCTTCTAGTTGCCCATGTACAACCGAAGCTGGACCGCTTTATAGTTTTCGTAAAAATCGCAAAAAACTTACCATTTTGGACACTTTTTCTTAACTGTCTTTGGAAATTTTTTTAACCACTCTGTATTACAGTGACGCCTCTGGCAGGATAGGACCTGAGAAATGAAAACAAGTACAGGGTGGTTGCTAGGGTAATATAAGTTTTACTTAACGGACAGGGTCCCGTTAATAATCCTTAACGGACGCCGGCCGTTAAGAACTAAATATTTATCATGTCTATTTTCCGGTCTGTTTAATGAATTAACAATACAGTGTAACAAAAACTGTATTAACTCTATTGTTTTAGGGATTAAACGCCGGTTGGTTAACAAACTACAGCTTCAAATGCCAACCAGTAGACTACAGCAATACTCGTTCCGCTCATAGGGTAAGCCTTATAATGAAATCCCATTTTAGACATTTGCAATAAATAATTATTGTTTATTGCAGATGAGGCGCGCCTGCTGGCTCTACTTCATGCTGAAACTCTCAGATCTCCTGGACACAGTTTTCTTTGTATTGAGAAAAAAGTACAACCAAGTGACCTTCTTGCACGTGTACCACCACACTCTGATGCCGATCTGCTCATATATCGGAGTAACGTTTGTTCCAGGTTAGAAGACAAAGTTCTAAAAATTATCTTATCTTTCTATCACTATGAAATTCATAAATTTACAAATGACATATTATTGTATTGGGTTTTTAAACATCTAGGAGGTCATGGTTCCTTACTGGGTCTCCTTAACGCCCTTGTCCACGTAGTCCTTTACGCCTATTACTTCTTGGCGTCCTTAGGGCCGGAAGTGCAAAAGTACCTTTGGTGGAAGAAATACGTTACCAAGTTGCAGCTGGTGGGACTTGTCTACACCTTCGTATAATAACTCTTCTAACTTCCTTGTTGTTACAGGTCCAATTTTTGATAATTTTGGTGCACAATGTGCAAGTGATACCGCGGGACTGCAACTATCCGAAGACCTTCAACGTGCTCTTGACCATCCAGGCTGGATACTTTATTTACCTGTTCGGCTCGTTTTATGTCCGAGCTTATATTGAAAAGAAGCCTCAGGAGACTATCATTAAAGATGGAGTCATGGTAGCGACTGAGGAAAATGGGAACTGTGCAGTGGCCAATGGGAATGTTAGTAATGGATATAGTGCGGTTGTTAGTAACGGTAAAGCTAAAGTTAATTAAACAGTAGATAGTCTCTTTTTTATATAAATACTTAGGTAATATAGTAATAATAATTGTGAACAGTAAGATTTTTGAAAGTTTGGCTAAAAAGGTGGCTTTATGGCTCGTAAAACTTGAGTTGCTCAACAACTGCTTCTGTGATAATTTATTCCATATGGAATAACTTAGAGCATTCAATTTTCACGCACCGAATGGTGGCTGAACCATGAGAACAAGCTGAACCTCGAAGTATAGGCAATAATAGAGTGCTTCTGGCCAGTATGTAATATATTCATAGCTACTATCACTGTCGTAAGTTATGTAACTAGCATCAGTACATTAGCATTTGCAATTTTGGAGGTTACAAAAAAGAATTTTTTCATCACATTCATTGACCACCAAACATAACGTGGTGGGCAAAGAGAGAGACAACTACTAATAAAATGTTAACAAATTCTAATGGTATTCAAATTGTCAACAAAACTAGGCGAAATATATTGATACCACACATTAAACAGATTTGTAATAATTTGTTGATCGTTCTTGCCAAAAATACATGTTTTTCAAAAACAAAGCTTTTGTTTTTTTTTCTCGGCTTTCCAATAGACTTTTAGCGATAGGAACATACATAGGAACTTTGCGAGGAGATTTGAATAACTGACAAAGGTCGAAAACCAGCTTTTGTGAACATGAGGCCCACAATAAAAATTATTGATACTTCACATATATCTCTCATTCCTTGGTGGAAGCACCTGCCGTCGTCCGATGGCGCCACTTGCATATATACACAGTGCCTTGAGCAATAGAGGAAACCAAGTTATACTCGAACTCGTATTTCTATCATGTTTGAGGTATACCATATTGATGAGCTCCAATAAGAGCGAAACCGGTCTATGGTTCCTCTACCTGATAGAGAAATTAGTTTGATACTCTGCTGAACGTCATCTGTCTGTGAGAAGCGACAACCTCGGCAGAAAATTGACTTGGTTTCACTTCACATATACATCGCATGCCCTAGTGGAAGCACCTGCCGTTGTCCGATGGCGCCACTTGCATATATGCACAGTGCCTTGAGCAATAGAGGAAATCAAGTTATACTCGAACTCGTATTTCTATCAGGTTTGAGGTATACCATGCTGATGAGCTACAATAAGAGCGAAACCAGTCCCTGGTTCCTCTACCTGATAGAGAAACGAGTTTGATACTCTGCTGAACGTCGTCCCCAGACAGTATCGGTACGAATCTCGATCATCTGTCTGTGGGAAGCGACAATTTCGGCAGAAAACTGGCTTGGTCTCACTTTACATAAATCTCGCATGTCTTAGTAGAAGCACCTGCCGTTGTCCGATGGCGCCTCTTGAATATATCCACAATGCCTTGAGCAATAGAGGAAACCAAGTTATACTCGAACTCGTATTTGTATCAGGCTTGAGGTATACCATATAGATGAGCTCCAATAAGAGCGAAACCGGTCTATGGTTCCGCTGCCTGATAGAGAAATGAGTTTGATACTCTGCTGAACGTCGTCCCCAGAAAGTATAGGTACGAATCTCGGCCATCTGTCTGTGGGAAGCGACAACTTCGGCAGAAAATTGGCTTGGTTTCACTTGACTATTATCTCGCATGCCCTAGTGAAGCACCTGCCGTCGTCCGATGGCGCCACTTATATATAAGCACAGTGCCTTGAGCAATAGAAGAAACCAAGTTATACTCGAACTCGTATTTGTATCAGATTTGAGTTATACCATACTGATGAGCTCCAATAAGAGCGAAACCGGTGCCTAATAGAGAAATGAGTTTGATAATCTGCTGAACGTCGTCCCCAGACAGTATATTACGAATATCGGCCATCTGTCTCTGGGAAGCGACAACTTCGGCAGAAAACTGAGGAAAAGGATGGCAATATGCATGAGAAATAAAACTTCATCTTTTAATAATAATAATAATAATAAATATTATAATGACTATCGTTTAATCTATACTTGGTTAACAGACTATTAAATTTACACTTAAAAATAATATATAACACACTTATTTTAATTATAAAGGTGCGAATACGTATCCTAATCTATTAGTAACGGGTCGATACAGACTTTAGGGCCTATCTAAGAAGCCATAAGTAAGTAAGTTGTCAACAATTATTAATAATCATATTTGAAAAATAAAAATTTAATCACAATTCAATCTGGAAGCACCTATATCTACAGCGGACAGAGAAAGTATGTTGTAATGTGCTGACATAAGCAGCAAAAAAAAGGTAATTTTACTTATATTAATCAGAATACCTGAATTACAATAAAAGTACATTTCCTAACAAACTAAATAGTGAGCATTTTCAAGGGACTAATCGCTATATGAGTGCATTGCAACATTAAGAAGACTTATAGGTAAAAGATATTTAGATATGCTTTAACAACATCGCTCTAAGCAAATAAAGGAATGTAGAAACAAACTATTATTTATTAAACAAGATTTATATCATTTGAGCCTCAACAAAGGATTAATGAACTCTTCCATGCCAAAAAATAAAAATGAAACTTATATTTTTTAGCACAAACGTTACCTACCACAAAGAACTACATTCCAAACTTTCCTAATATTGGTTATTGCTCGCCTCATATATCCCAAAAACCCAATAACCTGCAGTCTTTTGTCGATCAGCCTTTCGAAGCACTGGCCTTTCGTCTCTTAAGCTTTCTAATAATGTCTTTTAAAAAATCGCTTTACTCACAAAAAACTGTCCACTTTAATAAATACTGACGAATGTGTACTTAAGTCTATAAATCTCACAGATATATTGGCAAAAACTCTTTCAAACCAAAAAAAAAAGATACATATCTTGGCAGAAAATCAATTATCACCCTATTTGACTTGATATTGCCCTTAATACTTACTTTTTTCTACCGCCAAACAGCCCTCCTATGAGCCTGAAAACGTTGGCATCGGGAATCTGCCCCTTAAGCGCCACCCCCGCTAAAGCATTAGACAAACTATCGATCGTTTCTTGTTCTTTGCTTTTCGGTTTCGACTGCACATTCTTCCCTTGAACCTCCTGCTCTAGCTCTTTGAACACTTTATCAGATTCCGTTTTTTCTTCTTGAACACTCTTTGGGCTAGCAAAAGACTCCTCCGCTCCAAGTTCTTTCTCTAGATCCTTAAAGACGTCGTCTTCGGATGTCACCTGGCGCTTGATGACTATCTTAGCGTTGGCTTCGGGAGTAGGTAAAAGCTCGTAGGTGCTGGTCTCCGGAGTCTTATTCGGCTTGGTAGGTTCAGGGGTGCTGATAACTTCCACCTCCTTCTTCATCAAGTTTTCTTCAGTTGTGTACTTATCACTACCTCGTAACGTTTTGGGACTGGAAGGGATCATTTCTACATCCTTGGGGATAATCTCAGGCAAACGTTGCGCTATTTCCACGCTCCCCAATTCAATATCTCCAATTTCCTTAATTGCTCCTTGAGCCATATCCACGCTCTCTAAGTGCAAATCCTCTTTAGCACTCTCAACACTGATATTCTCTAGTGCTGGCAGTGATGAGTATGATGTATTCGTTTTAGGCGTCGTTTGCTCCCCACTATCGATTTCCAGACTCTCTACCGACTTCGGGATAAACGTGGTGGTTTCAACAACCTCTTCAGTAGTAACGGTTGAAGGAGCAGAAATATCTACTTCAGCAATTAGCATGGGTCCAAGATTTTTAGGTTCCGCATTAGTTGTAGTAGTGGTGTCATTTGCAACAATACCCAAAGTTGTGGTTTCAGTATCTGGTTCAGTGCTAGTTTCTTCATCAATAGGCGAAGGTTGGTTGAGCAGTTCTTCAGGCAAGGTTCCAGCTTTAAAATCTAATAACGTCTGATTGCCACTTTTGAGCCACTCACTGTAGGTATGGTTTTGAGTGCGATTGCTCAACAAACCAATCACTTCGGGCAGGATTTTATCTTTTGCAACTGTTTCAGTCTCTGCTTCACCATCGCACTTTTGGTCTTCCATCGCGTCTGGAATTGGAGGATAAGATGGATTCTGTTCTACCACTTTTACAGTTGTTTCTGTGGATGCGTCTTTAGTTTCATTCAAAGCTGAGGTAGTATCTTCCAAACCTGGTAAAGTAGTTTTATTGGTAACACCTTCAGAACCTGGCTCTTCCACGCTGCTAGTCAAGGTGGTTGAATTTTCTTGCTGCTCTGTAGCAGCTTCAGTGGTTGTTGTAGTTGTAGTTGTTGTAACAGCAGGCTTATTCTTTCTCTTCACCAGGCTCAGGATATGGGTACTCTCTGAAAGTTTCAACTCCAAATCGTTGGTGTCGGTGCTATTTTCGTCATTAATAGCGGACAAAGCGACAAAGGGCGCAGCTGATGTCTGCTCCAAGGTTTCTTGCGTTGGCGGGACAATCTTGACTTCGTGCACTTCCAAGGACTCCTCAACGCCTCCTCTCTGCAGTCCCTCCGCTCCAATGATGGTAATCACCCCATCTGGAGATGTGGAGTTTTCTGGCAGCACTCCGCCTTTCTTCAATATTAAAAGCTTATCGCCAACCCGCAAAACCGGAGGTGGATGCTGGAAAACCTCTTGGACCTTAGAAGCAAATTATTAGAATTGAAGAAAAAGTACGTAATCGAGTGGAGGATACCTCGCTAGAGTCTGGCTCAGAGTCGATGTTTAAGTCATTTGAACCGTTTTCAATGGTAGGCAGGGCCTCCTCAATGAGTAGGGTTCCCTGTGGTTCTGAAATGAAGATTTTGGGCGGGGCAGTCACTGGTATCTCCTTCCTCTCCGGAAAGATTTCTGATATGGTTATTCTGGAAAATACTTGGTATTTTAACAAATAGTGTAGAGCTAGACCGTGACGTCATGCGGTTTTCAGCTTGTTGAGCAGTTTAACTTTGAACTGAGACCTGTTAAGGACTTATCATACCTGTGATGAAAATTCTCTTCTTTAGCTGGGTTTTCTTGGAAAGACGGAGATGCTGTGACCGAGTCGCTGGTGTCCGGTACTTTATTGCTGTCTTCCGAGTTAAGGGTGTGATGCAGCGGGGGTTCAGCAGTGGCATTGGATTCCTGCCAGAGTTCCTGCGCGACAGGTTTGAGGGTACTCGCAGGGGGTTCGGTGATAAATGCCGATCGATCCGGAACAGCATCTGAATAAGTTGAAAGGTCAGTTAACTAACTTTGTAAATTTAGTGTACTATACAACCCAACAGCTCTAGTATCAGCATCAATACAGCTCTAGTGATATGTGGACTAAGTTAAAGATCTATTTACGAAGCTAGTAGATATACAGCAAGGCTTCTGGCACAATTTCAGTAATTTTTTCATGTAAATTTCCACAAGGAAAAATAACCATACCAAATTGTGATTAAAAAAAGGAGTTTTCCAATAATAAGGTACTACTCTATAATAAGCTCCATTCTCACACTCTCATTCTTTTCTCAATACATCATTCAGTCAACTGGTGGGATATATCTTGCTTTATACTCCATTTAACAATTTTTGGACAAGGACTTATGTTCCAGCTCTATACGCAGACTTACTTACTTACCAATAGGTGGGCAAGCTAGTAGATATACAGCGAGGCTTCTGGCACAATTTCAGAATTTTTTTCATGAAAATTTCCATGAAAAAAAATAAGGTCTACTTTGCAGAAAACCATACTGAATTGTGATTAAATAAAGGAGTTTTCCAATAATAAAGTACTACTCTATAATAAGCTCCATCTCACACTCTTTTCTCAATTCATCATTCAGTCAACTGGTAGGACATATCTTGCTGTACACTTGCTTTGGACAAGGACTTATGTTCCAGCTCTATACGCAGACTTACTTACTTACCAATAGGTGGGCAAGCTAGTAGATATACAGCGAGGCTTCTGGCACAATTTCAGAATTTTTTTCATGTAAATTTTCATAAGGAAAAATAAGGTCTACTTTGCAGAAAACCATACCGAATTGTGATTAAAAAATAGAGTTTTCCAATAATAAGGTACTATTCTATAATATGATCCATTCTCACACTCTCAACTCTTTTCTCAATACATAATTCAGTCAACTGGTGGGACTTATCTTGCTGTATACTCCATTTAACAATCTTTGGACAATGTCTTATGTTCCAGCTCTATACGCAGACTTACTTACTTACCCATAGGTGGGCAAGCTAGTAGATATACAGCGAGGCTTCTGGCACAATTTCAGAATGTTTTCATGTAAATTTCCAAAGGAAAAATAAGGGCTACTTTGCAGAAAACCATACTGAATTGTGATTAAAAAAAGAAGTTTTCCAATCATAAAGTACTACTCTATAATAAGCTCCATCTCACACTCTTTTCTCAATTCATCATTCAGTCAACTGGTAGGACATATCTTGCTGAACACTTGCTTTGGACAAGGACTTCTGTTCCAGCTCTATACGCAGACTTACTTACCAATAGGTGGGCAATGGTCGTATCTAGGACAGCAAGTTCCAGGCACTCTCTTCCCCTCGCAATCGTTCCTTATGTAGCAGGATACCTCAGCACACTGAATCTCTCCACCTCTGCAGTAACACACTTTACACTCTCCGCCAGGATTGGTCTCCAATTTCTCCCCATTGGCGTAGATTCTTCCATTATGCTCGCACTCTGAATTAAAAAAACAAAACGTTTGTATAGATGATTTGACTATTGAATAATTGAAAGAGTGACAAAACGTAGATTGAGTCAGTATTGGTGGTTAAATTTTGCATTACAATGGCTGTTACTCGAATTTCGTTTGGAAAATATTGCGAATAACAATGCGGGTAGCCAACAAAAGAACGAAATTCATTGTTTTCCACTGAGCGAACGTTTCCATCGACGATGCATTTGATGTCATCCTATTCGAATATCGCTGGTCCCCCGCACTTCATTTGAGAGAAATTTAATGAAAGCCATGTCAAGTGATTCCCTGGTTGGGGCTTAAAATAGTCGATAGCTTCTGTCGGAGGGGATTAGGCAATCAATTATTGTGTTAATTGTGTTTCAGATCCCTTGACGATTTGAAAACGTCCATCAGGACATAAATTGAATTCAATTGGCCCGAGCGAGCCTCTTTTATTTTCATAAGCTTAGATTTGGGTTTGGGCAAAACTGGAAGTGAAATTGACCTGAAAGTTTCCGTTTATTTTTCTTTAATTTAGGGAGAAGGTTATGATTATGTGGCATATTACCTTGATGAAGCTGTGAACATGTACGAACATAATTTCTACATTTTGAAACGTTTATAAACCTAATTTGTGTGGTTTTTGGAGACTATACCTATCCTTACATTTTCATTGAGAAAACAAAGGATGGCAGTACTTTCAGAGCGCTCTAGAGCTGTCACCCGAAAACACTGTTATATTATAAACATTGACGACCACGAAGTTTATAAGTGTTTTGACTACAAAAGAAGAAGAAATCAGGATCCTTATTTTCCATTTTTTCCACAATAATTGACCATCCAAGAATTTTTTTACTTAAAGTAGTGTAATTTTGACATAGGCTTTCTAATGATACCAAACTTATAATAAACGCAAACTTCTAGATGACATTTTCCTTACAATCACCACCAGAAACTCCATGAGTTGATAGTGGATGAATCAACAATGTCTGGACAAAGCAATGAAATGTAAGATACTCAAGTTCATTAAGGGAGGCAACTCAAAATTCACCTAGTTCTGTCAGTGTCAATAACCGTCAAAAACTAAAAAGTCATTTCAAGTTACCTTTCGACTTCCTGCTAGTCGAAAACTCCTATTACCCTGCATGTAACGTATCTTAGAAACTCTCGGCGAAGGGGTTATTTTGGGGGGACCAGTTGAAGAAATCCCGAGGTGAATCAGCAACAGAAATGCAATTCATAGACGAAAGGCCCAATTTCAAGCCACCCAGCAACGATTTTGCTCTAATACACTTCAATTCGTACGAGGACTATCTGGACTCGTTGTACGATGAAAGGGATAAATGTTTCCTGCAAAGCACCGAAATGTGCCGCATGGTACCATAAAAATTATTTCAATTTACAGATTTCTACTACTGACATAGTATTATAGGTGGCGGAATTTGGTTTCAAAAAAGATAGCAAGACACTAAGCCGAAAAGAGTTTTACCAAAAGAGAAGCAAAGTGCAAAACTACCTGTCTCCTGTAGAACCTAACGTATTGGCCAGCGCTGGGTTTAAATCAGGAGATCCTGCTCAAAATGCTTTAGCACTGAGGGAAAGGGCTAACAGAGTGGGCATCATTACAACCATAATTTTTGTAAGGTAGCATAATAGCACATCATTTTTGGACCTATTTTAGTATTAAGTCTCCTTAGCTACTACATATCAAAAGACAGGGAGATTTCTGGTTACATTGACTATGCTCATAGCCTCCTTAAGAAGGACTGGAAGAAATTTTTCAAGGAAAACAAGCCAATTTACCCCAACCAATTCGATTTAGGGTATTACGATTGGAAAAAGAACATAACGGTGGTCAACAATTCCATGTACTACAAAACCTTGATGATGCCAAAGAAAGGTGCCAGTTACCGTGCCATCCACTTGATCGTTAGAACAAAAGTTAATAATAATTGCAGGGCTAGTTCTCCAGAATAAATATGATAGAATGTTGATTGTTTTGGATCCCTTTAACCCTAATCCTGGACAAAACACCAGCAGGACCAGGATCAAGAGCAAAATGTACAATGCGTGTGTCTTGATTGATCATATGTTGAGATGTAGAAAATAAATTCATTAAGTTACGTAATTTTTTTTATTTTTGCACATTATCATCTGTTGCAAATAGTGATATTTCCTTACAGAATAATCAAATTTGGCCTAATTTTGCATGCCCTTTGCAAAAGATCTCGTTAGATGGCGCCTTGTACACCATACACACTGCTATCCCAGCAAGAACCTGAGCCAAACGTTACACCGAACTTCATTAATTTGTCTGTCAAGTGTCAAGTGTAAGGTATACCATACATACCCATGAGCTGAAATGACAGCAAAACCGGTCTGTCTAACACAGAATATAGTTTGGTTACTCGGTTACTGTGGTACAAAGTCGCCATCTAACGGTGTAGGTTGAAATTGTCCTGTCTTTGTAAAGCGACAAATATGGTAGAAAACTGTTTAGTTGGATCATTACATATATTTTGGAAGTTGAGTGTGTAGATAAGAAGAGCAGATAATGATTTTTCCCAATACTGTCACTATGGAGGGTTTTAGACCCCAGAACATTCCAAAATATGTCTTCGATTTTCTGAAAATTCCAAATACCCATATATGCAGGTGCTATACACTCACAGTGTTTCTAAAACGATTTCGGTGAACACTACTAAGTGATGATTTCCTATATAAGAGACAAAGGTTATTGATAGTGTATGTATTCGATAACATTCCAAAAGTCCTCTCGAGACTCAAAGCCTTGAGAGGTTTGGCATTGGGACCTTTTTTAGGGAGGAAAAATTTTTTTTTAGGTCCTTTTCTGTTACATTCTGGAAGTTGTCTGGAATAGAACAAACGCAAAACAATAATTATTTCTCCACTTTGGAGAGTGTTTTATCTCAGATCCAGATGTCTACACCGCGTTTTAAACAATGTTATTGACTTTGAAGTTTTACGTTTCTAAATGCAGACTGGAAGCGAGTTCTACGACATAACGCCGAAACCCCGGGCCACCACTACCCCCACCCCAGTCCCTCCACTGCAGCGCGACGGCGGGGGAATAAATACGACGGAGCCCACCACAGTGGAATCAGTCAAGGTCGGGAAGCACGGGACTTCGCCCATTGCCTCATCGCCTTTGATAATGTCTGTCGCAGCTGTCGACGAAACGTCAGGAAGAAATTCCATTGGACCATGGCTTCAAGGGTAGGAAAACACTTTAGAATGTATTGAGTCTGGAACATTTTAGGAGGCGTCTCGAACGTTCTTGTGAACGCAAAAGTTTTGTCGCAGAGGGAAGACCGCCAAATTTACTCTACCCTATTGTAAGAGTTTCAGTGTACTAGAAAATTAGTTCTAGCAGGGTTAAATAGTGATTTATTCGACTTTATGAAGAGGACTCCTTACTGATGCACATTCTAGTTCTGACTTTCTAGAATTCAAATTCCGTGACAACAATTAGTTGATGGTTGAAGCACCTTCAAGCCACTTAGTAAGCATGCTTTATTTCTGTGGTTGGAAAGGAATTGCTCCTGAGTCATTGTCACCATCATTAACCCACTAAAGATGATCCCGGGAATAATGCGCCTTTTCCTTCGGCGGTGGCGCTAGCAGATTTGATGATCTTGGCGGGGGCCTCATCTGGAAAGCCATCAAACACCACATTTGTCGCACTTCGGACACTAGTGTTTTTTTAAGTGCTCAACGAGTTTGGTTAGGACTAATTGGAGTGTTTTCTCTTTGGGTCCCTTCACACTAATAAGGGCCCCTTCACACTTTCAGCGGCGCTGCCCAGTGGTGCCGCTAGCGTAAAAGCAATGAGAGCAATGGAAGCCTTCACACTGCGCTGCGCTGCTACGAGCGCGGCGGTGCAATCCGCTGCCGATGGCTTCTAGTAGCGACCAGCGGCGGCTGGAAGGCGGCGCTGCTACTTGTTTTCCTATTCACATTATGCCTCTTGCCAATTCCAAAAAATCGAAAAAAAAAATGTTTAATCTTCTTTTCGTTGGACCCCTTCACACTAATAAAGACCACTTCACACTTTCAGCGGCGCTACTCAGTGGCGCCGTTAGTGGAAAAGCATTGAGAGCAATGGGAGCCTTCACACTGCGCTGCGCCGCTACGAGGGCGGCGCTGCAACCCACTACCGGTGGCTTCTAGTGCGACCAGCGGCGGCTGGAAGGCGGCGCTGCTACTTGTTTTCCTATTCACATTATGCCTCTTGCCAATTCCAAAAAATCGAAAAAAAAAATGTTTAATCTTCTTTTCGTTGGACCCCTTCACACTAATAAAGACCACTTCACACTTTCAGCGGCGCTACTCAGTGGCGCCGTTAGTGGAAAAGCATTGAGAGCAAAGGGAGCCTTCACACTGCGCTGCGCCGCTACGAGGGCGGCGCTGCAACCCACTACCGGTGGCTTCTAGTGCGACCAGCGGCGGCTGGAAGGCGGCGCTGCTACTTGTTTTCCTATTCACATTATGCCTCTTGCCAATTCCAAAAAATCGAAATTAACATGTTAAATATTCTTTTCTTTGGGCCACGTCACACTAATAAGGGCGCCTTCACACTTTCAGCGGCACGGCTTAGTAGCGCTGCTAGTGGAAAAGCATTGCGAGCAACCGGAGCGTTCACATTGCGCCGCGCTGCTACGAACGCGGCACTGCAACCCGCTACCGATGCCTTCTAGTAGCGACCAGCGGCGGCCGGCAGGCGGCGCTGCTTCTTGTCTTCCTATTCACATTATGCCGCCGCAGCGGCGCTGCTTGACTTGTTCTTTTTTTATTTTTTTTGGTCAGGAACCAGTAAAGCATTGCCGAGGAAAGAGTAATTTAGTGAAATTGCTTTGAGAAAATGATAGTGCTGAACAGCTTATATTTGGTATATTGAAAAGCAACTCTCTATTTGCGACTTTTGAACCCTTCAAAGATTATATTGATAGAAGGGTAAAAAAAAACACACTTAGGAGGTTGTGATAAAAGATTTTTTGTGGACTTTGACAACAGAACGTTACCGAGGTCTATTCTATGCGGCGCTGCTTTGCGACTTCTCATCGGAGTGCGCGTTTCTTGCCGCGCCGCTAAAATGAGATCATGCGGCGCGTGCTTTCGCGTTGGCACCTCCGTGCAGCGCCGCTTAGGGCTCCTCACACTAGGTCGCTAAGCGGCGCTGCACAGCGGCGCCAGTACGACAAACAAGCGCCTCATGACGTCATTTCAGGGGCGCGGCAAGAAACGCGCGGCTCGATGATAAACGCTGCCAAGCTGCGCCGCACAGAATGGTGATCCTCGCCTATTCTCCAGTCCAGCGTTGCCAGAACTATTACAATTCTTGAAGTGTGTTTCTTGCCGCGCCGCTAAAATGATGTCGTGCGGCGCGTGCTTTCGTGTTGGCACCTCCGTGCAGCGCTTCTAAGGGCTCCTTCACACTAGGTCGCTAAGCGGCGCTGCACAGCGGCGCCGGTACGACAAACACGCGCCTCATGACGTCTTTTCAGCGGCGCGGCAAGAAAGGCGCGGCTCGATGATAGAGGCTGCCAAGCTGCGCCGCACAGACTAGTGATCCTCGCCTCTTCTCCAGTCCAGCGTTGCCAGTGCTATTACAATTCTTGTAATAGATCTGTTACGTTTTCAATGCGTGCCTCGATTCAAGCAGCGCCATAGAAAATATTAGTACTGAACAGCTTATATTTGGTATTAAAAAGCAACGCTCAATTTGGGACTTACAAACCCCTAAAAGATTATATTGATAGAAAGGTAAAAAAAAAACGTTTAGGAGGCTGTGATAAAGGATATTTTGTAGACTGTGACTACAGAACGTTACCGAGGTCCACTATTCAGTGCGGCGCTGCTTTACGGCCTCTCTCATCGTAGAGCGCGTTTCTTGCCGCGCCGCTAAAATGACATCATGCGGCGCGGGCTTTCGCGTTGGCACCTCCATGCAGCGCCGCTTAGGGCTCGTTCACACTAGGCCGCTAAGCGGCGCTGCACAGCGGCGCCACTACGACAAACAAGTGCCTCATGACGTCATTTCAGCGGCGCGGCAAGAAACGCGCGGCTCGATGATAGACGTTGCCAAGCTGCGCCGCACAGAATAGTGATCCTCGCCTCTTCTCCAGTCCAGCGTTGCCAGTACCATTACAATTCTTGTAAAAGATCTATTGCGTTTTGAATGCGTGCCACGATTCAAGCAGCGCCGCTGCTTTTATCGACGAGTAATCTTAGCTAATTAACTATGTAAAGGTATACGTACATCTTTACTTAACTTATAGTAGGTACTAACATATGATAAACAAAGCAAGAGAGAAAAGATGAAGGGTCCAAGTTGTAAAATGAAGACTTTATTACTACTCTCGGTGGTGTACAAATTATTAATTTTTTTAATGCAGTTCGAATGGCTTTTAGTTCTTATTTCCTAAAACCACGTAAGAATCTTTAATTCCACGAAACGGTGAGAAAACTTGCAGTTTTCTTTTTGCCAATCCAAACTCTACTAATTAAAGCGGCGTTTAATTAAATTGCGGAGACCGCTAACTTCCTGCCTCTTTACGAGTGTAAAAAAGGTGGATTTCAAATGTTATCTAGATTTTAGTAGACTATATACTAACCGCACTAAAAAGGTTTAATCGCACTGTGACATTTTACCGATGACATTTCATGATCATGTCTTATAACTGTAGCTGGCGAAACCTCAACTTACCGCACTGATAATCCGGACAGCATCTATTTGATCTATGGATGGCCTTGCATCCAGGCTTCTTGGCGCATTGTACCGTCTCGCAAAGCACAATTCCCGGCGGTTGGCATTTGCATTTCAGACAGGGTTGTTCGGCCGGTACGGTCTCGTCAGCTCCATAGACCACATCTCCCACGATGCAGACTGAAAGAAAAATTAAAAAACTTAAACTTTTTTAATAAAACGCTCTCGAGTCTCCTACATCGGTTACCGCACCCCACTCAGCGACAAGCGACAACTCAGTCGACATTCGGAGAGCCGAATTAAATCACGTCTTTCTGATATATTAGCTGCTCGAAAGCTCTCAGGATTTGACGCTCAAAAGCTCAATAAATAGCTAAATCAGGCGGAGACCGTCTTCAAATAGGTCGCTGACAGGAGAGAGGCTCTTTAAGTGCATCTTGCTCTCGATTTACATGGAAAAATGATACTTGAAACTCTTTTAAAGTCTTTTCTGCGTGACAAGTAGCTCTTTTTGTTTTTCCAGTTTTCACTAGAGAAATAGCGTGAATTTGTAAATTCTATGCCAGACACGTAAGAGAACGCGGGCTTTTCGTGGGGATCAAAAGACATTGTGTACGTCATCCCCGACAATTTGGGACATGCTTTGATAAGATCTACCGCTTTGCACCGGGAAAGCAATATCTCGTCGCCGTTCTGGATAAAGCGGGACTTAGAGCAGGGGCAATTGTTGTGTTTCAAAGGTTCCACAAAATGGAAAAATTTCCCCAACAGTCGCTATCCGATTTTTCGTATGGGGCTCTTATCGTTTTCCCCTGTTTCCCGAAATCGACCTGCGTCCCAGGGGGATATTTGTTTCCCAGGATTTAGTAGGCTTAAGATGTGAAACATTTGGGAAACTGGGATTCATACTCAAATCTAGAGAAATACCAATTAATCTGAAGCGAAAGGTCTATGACTCGTCCATATCACCGG
Source organism: Taphrorychus bicolor (assembly GCA_951812265.1). NCBI lineage: Eukaryota > Metazoa > Arthropoda > Insecta > Coleoptera > Curculionidae > Taphrorychus > Taphrorychus bicolor. Next base: position 13,916,424 of record OX638305.1, read on the forward strand.
TTCTCACATACGGTCTTGAAACAATGGCTATTACACGCAAGATGGCGAACAGGCTCCAGATCACGCAACGAGCCATGGAAAGATCCATGCTTGGAATCAGCATAAGAGACAAAGTACGAAATGAAGACATACGGAGAAGAACCCAAGTAATGGACGTACTAAAAAGAACAGCCCAACTTAAATGGCAATGGGCAGGGCACATAGCAAGACAAACCCCAGATAGATGGACGCACAAAATACAAACTTGGCGACCAAGAGAAACAAGAAGAAGCGCGGGAAGACCCCAGAAGAGATGGCGAGACGATATCCAAAGGATAGCAGGGAGAAACTGGATGAAAACAGCGATAAACAGAGAGACATGGAGAAATTTGGAAGAGGACTACATCCAGGAGTGGATGAATGCAGTCTGAGGAGAAGAAGATGTGAAACGGGCAAATTCGACTGACGCGAAGTATGCCTTTGAAAACGTGAAGGATCATCGATATTTTAGGCCTCAAAAGGGAACAACCTTTTTTCATTTTCGTTTCAGCAGATCGAGATATGAACTTTATTGCTTTTTCTAGATTGTTTTAATAATTAACTTCAGTTTCCTGCATCAGAATTCATATTATTGACCTATGGAAATTTCGATTTCTATAGGTCTTTCATTAGATGTAATGCATACTTTCCAACTCAAAGATTAGGCGCAATAATTTGATAAAACTGACTCCCTCTTCGTGAAAACTGACCGTCTTAAGGAGATAAGATAGGGATAGCAAACTTGAGATATTATTCTTAATCGACAGAGGCCTAGAAACTTGATAGAGAAAACGAAACGATTTTTCTGAAGAAAGGAAGGCCATGCACATGAACCCCAAATTGGCAAGCCTTTTGATCCACCAAGAAGAAATATATTGACCCGGCGATGTCCCCCCAGCTCCAACAGGGTCCTAAGACAAAGGCCACTAGTCGGAAGCTTAACTCTTAGGGGATTTACTTATCAGGAGCTTACCATAATTTGTAGAAGTGCCAATTAAACCCCAACTTTTGGTCCCAAACATCACTTGGAATGGGCTAAATGTTCTTGATGAACTAACCTAACGAGACGTTCAACAAAAAAACTCTAAACATGAGAACAAACGTCTTGGCTGTGTTCAGTATCCAAAGATTTGCCTCGCACCACCCTCTGACGCCCTCTGCAATTGAGTCACAACCGACATCCTCATCTCACTACAGAATTGTGGTGTCGTCAGCAAACACCGTGAATGATGCTGAAACTCTAAGGTGCATCAAGTCATTAAACTACAACAAGAATAAAAATAGTGTCGGCGCAAGGTAAGACAAACATTCATCTTGTCTTGAAATGAAGATAAAAACTTGTCAAGACAAGACAGTGTCTTGACACTGTCTTGAAAAGGAAATAAGACTAATTTGTTGTTTTTTTATAACATTAAATTTTGGGTCAAAATAACAAAATTTTGACCCAAAGCTCCTCAAAATACAAATTTGGCGTTTTTTTTTCACGTCAGGGTAGCACTTGCAGGAGGAGTCTTGGAGGAAAATGAGACATTCCGGTTAGAATTAGCACTAAAGTCGTTTAAAAATAACCCACATCGTCTAAAAATGCAAATTTTGATGTTTTTTTTTTTGAAAAATAGAGCTCAATTTTAGAACAAAATCAGGAAGAACTGAATTAATGATTGGTAAAATTAAATTTTTGGACCCACCAAAATAAGGGAAACTTGACTAAAAATTCTTGCAGATTACAAATTTGGTGTTTCTCGAGAGTCAGCTTAGAATTAAAGGCAAAATCGGTTAAAAATTATTCAATGCAGATTAAAATGTATTGGAAATATTCAGGTTATGATTAAGGACAAAATCGACTAAAAGATGCCACAAAGCGTCTAAAAATGCAAATGAGGAGCTTTTGGAGAAATTTCAGTTAAAATTGGGACTAAAGTCGATTAAAAACCATCCACCTCGTCTAAAAATCCTAATTTTTATGCTTTTTTTTAATATAGTTCAATTTTAAAACAAAATTACGAAAAACTGAATTAATAAAATAAAAGGTAAAACTAAGGTTTTGGACCCACCAAAATAAGTAAAATTTGACTAAAAATTCCTGCAAATTACAAATTTGGTGTTTCTCGAGAGTCAGCTTAGGATTAAAGGCAAAATCGGTTAAAAATTATTCAATGCAGATTAAAATGTATTTGAAATATTCAGGTTATGATTAAGGTGAAAATCGATTAAAAGATGCCACAAAGCCTCTAAAAATGCAAATGAGGAGCTTTTGGAGAAATTTCAGTTAAAATTGGGACTAAAGTCGATTAAAAACCATCCACCTCGTCTAAAAATGCTAATTTCTATGTTTTTTTTTGAAAAATAGAGCTCAATTTTAGAAAAAAATCAGGAAGAACTGAATTAATGATTCTTAAAATTAAATTTTTGGACCCACCAAAATAAGGGAAATTTGACTAAAAATTCTTGCAGATTACAAATTTGGTGTTTCTCGAGAGTCAGCTTAGAATTAAAGGCAAAATCGGTTAAAAATTATTCAATGCAGATTAAAATGTATTGGAAATATTCAGGTTATGATTAAGGACAAAATCGACTAAAAGATGCCACAAAGCGTCTAAAAATGCAAATGAGGAGCTTTTGGGGAAATTTCAGTTAAAATTGGGACTAAAGTCGATTAAAAACCATCCACCTCGCCTAAAAATTCAAATTTTGATGTTTTTTTGAATAATATAGTTCAATTTTAGAACAAAATCAGGCAAAACTGAATTAATAATTGGTAAAAGTAAATTTTTGGATCCAGCAAAATAAGTGAAATTTGATTAAAAATTCCTGCAAGTTACAAATTTTGTGTTTCTCGAGAGTCACCTTAGGATTAAAGGCAAAATCGGTTAAACATGATTCAATGCAGATTAAAAGGTGTTGGAAATTATCAGGTTATGATTCAGGTCAGAATCGGTTAAAAAATGGCAGAAAGCGTCTAAAAATGCTAATGAGAAGGTGCAAAAAAATTGTGATGTTTTTTTTGAAAAATATAGTTCAATTTTAGATCAAAATCAGGCAAAACTGATTTAATAAATGTTAAAATTCAATTTTTGGACCGAGCAAAATAAGTGACATTTGAATCAAAATCCCTACAAATTACACATTTGGCGTTTCTTGAGAAAATCATCTTAGGATTAAAGGCAAAATCAGTTAAAAATGATTCAATGGAGATTAAAGTGCAGTGGAAAGTTTCAGGTTAAGTTTAAGGTCAAAATCGATTAAAAGAAATGCCATAAAGTGTCTAAGAATGCAAATGAGGGGCGTTTAGAGAAATTTCACTTTTAAAATTGGTATTAAAGTCGATTAAAAACCACCCACCTCGTCTAAAAATGCAAATTTTGGTGCTTAAATTTTAAAATCAAATCAAGCAAAATTAATTTAAATGGAGGGTAAAATTTAATTTTTGAACCAAAAATAAACTAAATTTGACTCAAAATCCCTGCAAATTGCAAATTTGGTATTTCTCGAGAAAGGCAGCTTAGGATTAAGGGCAAAATCGGTTAAAATTGAATCAATAGAGATTAAAGTGCTTTGAAAAAACTTAGGTTAAGTTTAAGGTCAAAACTGATAAAAAAATGCCATACAGCGTCAAAAAATGCAAATAAGGAGTCTTTGGAGAAATTTCAGTTAAAATTGGGACCAAAGTCGAGTAAAAATGACCCACCTCGTCTAAAAATGCCAATTTTGGTGTTTAATTTAATTTTAAAACCAAATGAAGCAAAATTAATTTAAATGGACGGTAACTTTTAATTTTTTGACCAAAAATAAATGAAATTTGACTCAAAATCCCTGCAAATTGCAAATTTGGTATTTCTCGAGAAAACCAGCTTAAGATTAAGGGCAAAATCGTTTAAAAATTATTCAATAGAGATTAAAGTGCATTTGGAAAATTTAGGTTAAATTTAAGGTCAAAATTGATTAATAAAATACCATAAATCGTCAAAAAATGCAAAAGGGGAGTCTTTTGGAGAAATTTCAGTTAAAATTGGGACTAAAATCGATTAAAAATGACCCACCTCGTCTAAAAATGCAAATTTTGGTGTTTAATTTAACTTTAAAACCAAACCAAGCAAAATTAATTTAAATAGATGGTAAAATTTAGTTTTTGGACTAAAAATAAATGAAATTTGACTCAAAATCCCTGCAAATTGCAAATTTGGTAATTCTCGAGAAAGCCAGCTTAAGATTAAGGGCAAAATCGTTTAAAAATGATTCACTAGAGATTAAAGTGCATTGGAAAAATTTAAGTTGAGGCAAAATTGATTAAAACAATGCCATAAAGCTTCAAAAAATTCAAATGAAGAGTCTTTGGAGATATTTCAGTTAAAATTGGGACTAAAATCGATTAAAAATAACCCATCTCGTCTAAAAATGCAAATTTTGGTGTTTAATTAAATTTTAAAACCAAATCAAACAAAATTAATTTAAATGGACGGTAAAATTTAATTTTTGGACCAAAAATAAATGAAATTTGACTCAAAATCCCTGCAAATTGCAAATTTGGTATTTCTCGAGAAAGCCAGCTTAAGATTAAGGGCAAAATCGGTTACAAATGATTCAATAGGGATTAAAGTGCATTGGAAATATGTAGGTTAAGCTTAAGGTCAAAATTGATTAAAAAAATGCCGTAAAGCGTCAAAAAATGCAAATGAGGAGTCATTAGACAAATTTCAGTTAAAATTGGGACTAAAATAGATTAAAAATGACCCACCTCGTCTAAAAATGCAAATTTTGGTGTATAATTAAATTTTAAAACCAAATCAAGCAAAATTAATTTAAATGGACGGTAAAATTTAATTTTTGGACCAAAAATAAATGAAATTTGACTCAAAATTCCTGCAAATTACAAATTTGGCGTTTCTTGAGAAAGTCAGCTTAGGATTAAAGGCACAATCGGTTAAAAATAATTCAGTAGAGATTAAGGTGCATTGGAAAAATTGAGGTTAAGTTTAAGGTCAAAATCGATTAACAAAATGCCATAAAGCGTTTAAAAATGCAGTCGAGGAGCTTTTGGAGAAATTTCAGTTAAAATTGGGACTAAAGTCGATTAAAAATTACCCACCTCGTCTAAGAATGCAAATGTTGGTGACTAATTTAATTTTAAAACCAAATCAAGCAAAATTAATTTAAATGGATGGTAAAATTTAATTTTTGAACCAAAAATAAATGAAATTTGACTCAAAATCCCTGCAAATTGCAAATTTGGTATTCCTCGAGAAAGCCAGCTTAAGATTAAGGGCAAAATCGGTTAAAAATGATTCAATAGAGATTAAAGAGCATTGGAAAGATGTGGGTTAAGTCAAAATTGATGAAAAAAATGCCGTAAAGCATCAAAAAATGCAAATAAGGAGTCATTGGACAAATTTTACTTAAAATTGGGACTAAAATCGATTAAAAATGACCCACCTCGTATAAAAATGCAAATTTTGTTGTTTAATTATATTTTAAAACCAAATCAAGCAAAATTAATTTAAATGGACGGTAAAATTTAATTTTTGGACCAAAAATAAATGAAATTTGACTCAAAATCCCTGCAAATTGCAAATTTGGTATTTCTCGAGAAAGCCAGCTTAAGATTAAGGGCAAAATCGGTTACAAATGATTCAATAGGGATTAAAGTGCATTGAAAAATGTAGGTTAAGCTTAAGTTCAAAATTGATTAAAAAAATGCCGTAAAGCATCAAAAAATGCAAATGAGGAGTCATTGGACAAATTTCACTTAAAATTGGGACTAAAATCGATTAAAAATGACCCTTACCTTAACCTCGTACAAAAATGCAAACGTTGGTGTTTAATTAAATTTTAAAACCAAATCAAGCAACACTAACTCAAATGGATTGTAAAATTTATTTTTTGAACCAAAAATAAATGAAATTTGACTCAAAATCCCTGCAAATTGCAAATTTGGTATTTCTCGAGAAAGCCAGCTTAAGACTAAGGGCAAAATCGGTTAAAAATGATTCAATAGGGATTAAAGTGCATTGGAAATATGTAGGTTAAGCTTAAGGTCAAAAGTGATTTAAAAAATGTCGTAAAGCGTCAAAAAATGCAAATGAGGAGTCATTGGACAAATTTCACTTAAAATTGGGACTAAAATCGATTAAAAATGACCCACCTCGTCTAAAAATACAAATTTTGGTGTTTAATTAAATTTTAAAACCAAATCAAGCAACATTAATTTAAATGGATGGTAAAATTTAATTTTTGGACCAAAAATAAATGAAATTTGACTCAAAATCCCTGAAAATGGCAAATTTGGTATTTCTCGAGAAAGCCAGCTTAAGACTAACAGCAAAATCGGTTAAAAATGATTCAATAGGGATTAAAGTGCATTGGAAAAATGTAGGTTAAGCTTAAGGTCAAAATTGATTAAAAAAATGCCGTAAAGCGTCAAAAAATGCAAATGAGGAGTCATTGGACAAATTTCAGTTAAAATTGGGACTAAAATCGATTAAAAATGACCCACCTCGTCTAAAAATTCAAATATTGGTGTTTAATTTTATTTTAAAACCAAATCAAGCAAAATTAATTTAAATGGACTGTAAAATTTAATTTTTGGACCAAAAATAAATGAAATTTGACTCAAAATCCCTGCAAATTTCAAATTTGGTATTTTCCAGAAAGCCAGCTTAGGATTAAGGGCACAATCGGTTAAAAATGGTTAAATGCAAATAAAAGGTATTGGAAAAATTCAGGTTAATTCAGGCCAGTTTAAGGTCAAAATCGATAAAAAAAAATGCCATAAAGCGTTTAAAAATGCAAATAAAGAGAAACTCGATTAAAAACGATCCACTTCGTCTAAAAATGCAAATTTTTGTGTTTTTTTTTAAATTTAATTTTAAAACCAAATCAAGCAAAATTAATTTAAATGGTCGGTAAAATTTAATTTTTGGGCCAAAAATAAGTGAAATTTGACCAAAGAAGTGAGCTTAGGATTAAGGGCAAAATCGGTTAAAAATTATTCAATGCAAAATAAAAGGTATTGGAAAAATTCAGGTTAAGATTAAGGCTAAAATCGGTTGAAAAATGGCACAAAACGTCTGATAATGCAAATGAGGAGCCTTTGGAGAAATTCTTGTTGAATTAGAACTAAAGTTGATTAAAAATGACCGACCTCGTCTGAAAATGCAAATTTTGTTTTTCTTTTGAAAAATATAGTTCAATTTTGGAACAAAATCAGGCAAAACTGGTTTAAATAAATAGTAAAATTAAAATTTTGGACGGACCAAAATAAGATAATTGTGACTCAAAATCCCTGCAAATTGCAAATTTAGTATTTCTCGAGAAACTCAGCTTAGTATTAAGAGCAAAATCGGTTGAAAATTATTAAATAAAAATTAAAATTTTTAGGAAAAAAAAAGAGTTGAGGACAAAGTCGGTTAAAAATAAAAAAGCATCCAAAAATTAAAATTAAAAATGTTTGGAGAAATCCCGGTCACAATTAAGGCCAAAACTGGTTTAGAAATGGAACAAAGCGATTACAAATACAAATGTTGAGTCCTTGAAGAAATTCAGATTACAATTAAGATTAAAATTGATAAAAAATGAGGCACCTTACCAAAAAATGCTAATTTCGGTGTTTTTTTTTCGAGGAAATTTAATTCAATTTTAGAAAAAAATCAGGCAAAAATCGTTTTAAATAAATGGTAAAGTTAAACTTTTAAACTGAAATAAGTGAAATTTAATTCAAAATACCTGCAAAATGTAAATTTTGAGTCTTTGGAGAAATTCAGGAAAACTATGACTTGCACTAAAAGGATATAAAAATGCAAATTAAAAGTTTTCTGAAAAGTCTGGCCAAAATCGGTTTAAAATGATTCAATAGAGATTAAAGTGCATCGGAAATATTCAGATTAAGTTTAAGGTAAAAATCGATTAAAAAAAATGCCATAAAGCGTTTAAAAATGCAAATGCCTGTGCAGTGTCTCTAGAGAATTTTCAGTTAAAAGTGGGACTCGTCTAAAAAAGCAAATTTTGAGATTTTTTTTTCAAAAATATAGTTCAAGTTTAGAACAAAATCAAGCAAAACTGATGAAATTCAATTTTTGGACAGAGCAAAATAAGTAAATTTTACTTAAAATCCCTACAAATTACAAATTTGGCGTTTCTTGAGAAAGTCAGCTTAGGATTAACGGCAAAATCGGTTAAAAATGATTCAATGAAGATTAAAATGTATTGGAAATATTCAGGTTATCATTAAGTCCAAAACCGGTAAAAAATGCCATAAAACGCCCAAAAATGCAAATGAGGAGCTTTTGGAGAAACTTCAGTTAAAATTGAGACTAAATCAGATTAAAAACTACCCACCTCGTCTAAAAATGCTAATTTTGGTGTTTAATTTAAATGTAAAACCAAATCAAGCAAAATTAATTTAAATGGTCGGTAAAATTTAATTTTTGGGCCAAAAATAAGTGAAATTTGACTCAAAATCCCTGCAAATTGCAAATTTGGTAATTTTCGAGAAAGCCAGCTTAGGATTAAAGGAAAAATCGGTTAAAAATGATTTAATGCAAAATAAAAGGTATTGGAAAACTTTAGGTAAAGATTAAGGCCAAAATCGGTTAAAATGCCACAAAACGTCCAAAAAATGCAAATGAGGAGCTTTTGAAGAAATTTCAGTTAAAATTTAGTCTAAAGCAGATTGAAAACTACCCACCTCGTCTAAAAATGCAAATTTTGGTATTTGGTGGGTCAGTTTAGTATTAAGAACAGAATCGGTTAAAAATTATTAAATAAAAATTAAAATTAAAAATTTAGGAAAGAGTTCAAAATTAGAGACAAAAATCGGTTAAAAATAACAAAGCATCTAAAAATTAAGATTTAAAATTTTTGGTGAAATCCCGGTCACAATTAAGGCCAAAACTGGTTTAAAAATGGAACAGAGCGTCTGCAAATACAAATGTGGAGTCCTTGAAGAAATTCAGATTAGAATTAAGTCTAAAATCGATAAAAAATGACGTACCTCATCAAAAAAGGAAAATTTTGATGTTTTTTTTTGAGAAAATTTAATTCAATTTTAGAAAAAAATCAGGGTTTAAGTAAATGGTAAAGTTAAATTTTCAAACTAAAATAAGTGAAATTTAATTCAAAATACCTGCAAAATGTAAATTTGGAGTCTTTGGAGAAATTCAGGAAAGCTATGACATGCACTAAAAAGATATAAAAATGCAAATTAAAAGTTTTCTCAAAGGTCTAGCCAAAATCGGATAAAAACTACTTATAATAACTAAAAATGCAAATTTGAATAATAGTTAAGATTAAGGCCAAAATAGGTTAAAAATGACTCAAAGTGTTTAAAAATGCAATTTTAAAGAGCCTTTAAAAATTAGTAAAATAGACACATGCGCAATACACTTGATTTTTCTAACTACCTAAGTTTGATTGCCTCTAAAACTTGGGTTTCAGTATATCTCAAATATTACAAAGAGAGCTATACAAAACAATAATCTTGAAGAAACCGCGCCATTAGAAGTATATGAACAGTTTTATAGGAATCTACATAGAGTTTGCGTTTACAGAACATCGCATTTAACACATGTCACTTCTGAGTCTACCTTGAACAGAATAACGTACTCAGAAGTACAAATCTTTCAAAGAATCAAGGTTCCAGACAGAAATAATCAAATTAGACTAGTGCAGATGAGTATCTATTTGAGTTTATTAATAATTGTACATTTAAGCCTGTCTAGCTTGTCTACCTAGGTGCCACAAGTGTCAAGTCATCGCATCTCATCTGTACTATGTCACACAACTGTCATGTGTCACATGTCAAGTCTGTCACATTTGACAAGAATGACAGCATTTTGGAACCTCTTTGACAGGGGACCCCCTTTTACACTAGGGCTCACGTAGATTTCAAGGTCAAAGTGTTTCAGAACCCCGTCATTAAACTACTTAATTTTACACTAATTTAAGGAATCTGTTTTTAACTCGAAAAGTCACATTTATAACGAATCCCTTCTGAGCCTAGTTTAAGGGTAATAAGAGACTGCCAAGAAAAAAGAAACTTGGCACCCTGTTTCTTCGTCGATATTTCGAAAAAGCGCTAATAAAAAAAATATTTTTTTTTGAAACCCTAATCGCAGGTGGAAGGATAACTTCGGAATCACGCTGTATAGACCACTCTGTACAGCGACAAACTTTCTAATCGCCGGTAAAAATGTTATTTTACCTGACTTTTAAGTTTACCTGATGAGCAAAATTGGAAAACATTAGTTACGAGGAGAGAAAAAAAAACAACATTTTTCGGATAAGAAATAACATTTTTTATGCTTTAAAGCTAGGACCCCCAATTGTACTTACGCCAAGTTTCATAGCAATTATGCTTATAGAACTTGATGACAATAATAAGTGAATAGCTTATATATAGTTCTCACCTTGTGGTTGATTTGGCTCGTTCTCTGGCTCGACATCCGGTGGGTACACCTCCCTCACCATTCGACTGGATCTCCTGACAATGCCTGGAAATTAATAGACCTCGATTAGAGTCAGAAAGTGACATAGATCTAAAACAATTATTAATCGTCGAGCACTTAATATTCGTAACGCGACGCACGTTTCAGTGAATACAGTTTCCGGAAACTCGATACAAAGGAAACGAACTTCACAGTCGTTTCTCATTTTTCTATACGCGTTGTATAAATCTTAAGCGAAAGCAATCGCAAAATACACAAATTCCCAAAGTTTTCCTACTGCCGCTGTAAGCGATATTTATGGCACTGCAATGAGCCGTCCTTAGCGTTTTTTTTTATATACTCTTAAAGTTCTTAAAGTGAAGTTGGATTAAAGAGAAAAGATGCAATATTTTTAGAGACAATCATTTTAAATCAAACTATTTGAAGTGTTATTCCAAGCCTTGAAAAATCAGATTTTCTTGAAAATGGGTCAATATTTCCATACTGTAAAATTTAAAAAAGATAGACTTTGTTTCAACCAGAACCGATCTGGAAAGACTTAAATCTCTATAGGGGTGTTCTTTTTAGGCAAAAGGGGCTTGTAAATCATACCTTCTAAACCTCAATAGTCCAGCATTAACTATAATAATTAAGAATTGTTAGTCTATAGTATATCAAAAATTTATAAATTTAGTAACAAATTTTCATTTTTTTTTATAACCCTGTATTTCGGACCTATGTTCATATATACCTTTTTCATCAAATCATGCATATATTCACTCCCTTAAATTTGAACATACTATTTTGTAACACCACGTATATGAAAGTCGAAGAAAAACTATCAAAACGTTTTTGTTGTGGCTTTCTTTAGTTCACATTTAAACTCACAGTTGGCGCTGCGAGTTTATTTTAAGGCGCCAATTACTAAACGCGCGAGTTGACGCTCTATAGCAATACTGTTTTCTATGGTTTGCCTGTCGACACATTGGTAAAGTCCGCCACAGGCGAAACGAATTAACGATAGAGTTCGAACTGCAGTGAATCATAGTTTTTCCTTAGTCTTCTTTTTCCTTTCCTTAGTCTATACAGGGTGTCCTTTTAAAGTGCGTGCATCTCCAAGACGGCTGTAATTGCGGGAACGGTGAAATTAGCAAAAGTTGCTTTTTGATGACTAAAAACGCCTTGACACGGTTTAATTTGGTTGATCACTTTCAGTGAATCATCCAATGTGAATTTTGTCATGAATATTTGTACGAAAATAGATCAACCAAAATGATATATTCAGTGTAATCCGAAACCGTGTGATTCACGGTTTCGGAACAGGACACTCAAGCTACGTGACTTCAGTAAATTTATATAACTAAGCTTTTCTGAAAAATTCAGATCATGATTAGGGAAATAAATTCTTGGTTAAAAAAGACGTAAAGCGTCTAAAGATCGAAGTTTTAAATTTTTAGAGAATTGCAGAGTTACAATTAAAACTAAAATTGATTACAAATAACCCACATTCTCTAAAAATGCAAATTTTGATGTTTTTTTTTGTTTGACAAACTCAAAATTAGAACGAAATAATGCAAAACTGATTCAAATCTTCAGATATTTGTTTTTAAAGTGTTTTCCGGGCTTTGAAGCCGTGGTTCAATGGAATGTCTTTTTTGGTCTACAGCTGCGGCAGGCATTATCAAAGGCGATGGCGTCAAATTTTTAATGTTTACAACATTATTTTATTTACAACAAATTAAAAACAACAACAATGAGTTTAACTTGAAATCAAGCCAAGTCAAATAGCTTGAAAATCAAGTCAAGCCCTGAATTCCTAGTAATGCCTAAGGACTTGGCTGAATTAAAATGGTTTTTTGTTTCAGTAATAATCAGAAAAAAAAACCTAAAGATCGCTGTTTAGCAACACCATAGGCACGTGGCTATTTTCCATTTATTCCGCAAATTTCTTTTATTTTCTTCAATTTTCTTTTTATTTTGACCTCAAAATTGGAGCTACTGGACCGTAATAATCACTGCCTAACACTAACAAAAACATCCTAAATACTTACTGCAAGTGGCTTAAAAAAAAAACGAATTAACTTGATGTTTGTTTTAAGGTGGTAACAAATGAAAATCGGTCTAGCTCTTACACTTATTGTTACTTTCAAAACTAAACCCGTGAAGTTTGTACTCGTTTTCAGCTAACTTTTACCAACTAAGACGATGGTTCAGTCCAATTTTTGTAATCTCCAACTGTTCTCGAGGTATTTCTAATTCCCGTTCTCGAAATATTTACCATTTTATTTCCAAAGAAAAACCCATGAAGTTTGCACTCGTGCTCAGCTAACTATTTTCCAACTAAGACAAAGGTTCAGTCCAATTTTTAAAACCTCAAACCGTTCTGGAGATATCTTCTAACTTTGTTTTTGTCAAAAAAATAAATCCATAAACATTGTAGTAGTTTTCAGTTAACTTTATCCAACAGAAACATCAGTTCAGTCCAATTTTTTAAACCTTCAACCGTTCTGGAGATATTTCTAACTTTTATATTTTCAACGATACACCCATTGAGTTTGTATTTGCTTTCAGCAAACTTTTTTCAATTAAGTAGACACTTTAGTGCAATTTTTGAAATCTATAACAGTTCTGGAGATGTTTCTAACGTTATTATTTTCAAAATTAAGCCCATGAATTTATTACTCATTTTTAGCTAAGTTTTTCCAACTAAGACGATGGTAAAATTGATTTTTTGAAATCTATAGCCGTTTTACAGATTAATTAATTTTGTTATTTTCAGAGACAAACCCACGAAGTTTGTACTCGTGTTCAGCTAACTATTTTCCAACTAAGACAAAGGTCCAGTCCAAGTTTTAAAACCTCTAACCGTTCTCGAGATATCTACTACCTTTGATTTTGCAAAAATAAATCCATAAACTTTGTAATAGTTTCCAGCAAACTCTTTCCAACAAAAACATCAGTCCAGTCCAATTTTTTAAACCTTCAACCGTTCTGGAGATATTTCTAACTTTTATATTTTCAACGATACACCCATTGAGTTTGTATTTGTTTTCAGCAAACTTTTTTCAATTAAGTAGATACTTTAGTGCAATTTTTTAAATCTATAACAGTTCTGGAGATGTTGCTAACGTTATTATTTTCAAAATTAAGCCCATGAATTTATTACTCATTTTTAGCTAAGTTTCTCCAACTAAGACAATGGTGAAATTGAATTTTTGAAATCTATAGCCGTTTTACAGATTCATTAATTTTGTAATTTTCAGAGACAAACCCACGAAGTTTGTACTCGTGTTCAGCTAACTATTTTCCAACTAAGACAAAGGTCCAGCCCAATTTTTAAAACCTCCAACCGTTCTCGAGATATCTACTAACTTTGTTTTTGCAAAAATACATCCATACACTTTGTAATAGTTTTCAGTTAACTGTTTCCAACGAAAACATCAGTCCAGTCCAATTTTTTAAACCTTCAACTGTTTTCGAGATATTTCTAACTTTGCTATTTTCAAAGATAAACCCATTAAGTTTGTATTTGTTTTTAGCTACATTTTTCCAACTAAGTAGTTAGTTTAGTGTAATTTTTCAAATCTCTAACCGTTCTGGAAATGCTTCCAAACGTTATTATTTTCAAAAATAAGCCCATGAAGTTATTGCTCCTTTTTAGCTAAGTTTTTCCAACTAAGACGATGGTGAAATTGAATTTTTGAAATCTATAACCGTTCTATAGATTCATTAATTTTGTTATTTTTTGAGATAAACCCATGAAGTTTGTACTCGTGTTCAGCTAACTTTTTCCAACTAAGACAATGATGCAGTCCAATTTTTAAAACCTCCAACCGTTCTCGAGATATCTTCTAACTTTGTTTTTGTCAAAAATAAATCCATAAACTTTGTAATGGTTTTCAGTTAACTTTTTCCAACAAAAACATCAGTCCAGTCCAATTTTTGAAACCTTCAACCGTTCTCGAGATATTTCTAACTTTGCTATTTTCAAAGATAAATCCATTAAGTTTGTATTTGTTTTCCAAGTTTTTTCCAATTTTTGAAATCTCTAACCGTTCTGGAGGTAGAACTTTAATATTTTCAAAAATAAGCCCATAAAGTTAGTACTTATTTTTAGCTAAGTTTCTCCAACTAAAACGATTGTCAAATTGAATTTTTGAAATCAATAAACGTTCTACAGATTCATTAATTTTGTTATTTTCAGAGATAAACCCATGAAGTTTGTACTCTTTTTCAGTTAACTTTTTCCAACTAAGACGATGGTACATAAACCCATAGAGTTTGTATTTATTTTCAGCTAACTTTTTTCAACTAAGATGATAGTTTAGTCCAATTTTTGAAATCTCTAACCGTTCTGGAGGTGTTTAGAACTTTAATATTTTCAAAAATAAGCCCATAAAGTTAGTACTTATTTTTAGCTAAGATTTTCTAACTAATACGATTGTCAAATTAAATTTTTGAAATCTATAACCGTTCTACAGATTCATTAATTTTGTTATTTTCAGAAATAATCCCATGAAGTTTGTACTCGTTTTCAGCTAACTTTTTCCAACTAAGACGAGAACCTGGTCCAATTTTTGAAACCTCCAACCGTTCTAGAGATACTTCTAACTTTATTATTTTTAAAGTTAAACCCATGGAGTTTGTACTCTTTTTCAACTAGCTTTTTCCATCTAAGACGATGGTACAATAATATTTTAGAAACCTCCAACCATTCTCGGGATGTCTAGAAACTTTGTTATTTTCAAAATAAACCTTTGGAGTTTTACTTTGTTTTCAGCTAAATTCTACCAACCAACACCAGTGGCGGATTTAGCCTTCTGTGAAGGGGGAAAGGGGGGGGGGGGAGGCGGAAGAAAAAAATTACGGGGAAAGGTGCCACGCCCACTTTTTGTTAAATTTTGACGAATATTTTCCTCATGTATAAATTTGCCCATAAGAAGAGTGTAATTTTCAAAAATTTCAGCAGAAATTCCACCTTGTCTACACAACGGTTAATTTCCGCTGTCACCTACTAACCATTTTAACTGAGAAAGTCCATAACGGGCGAATTCCAAAACTCACCAGATCATCTACGGGTAAATCAGTCACCTGCTTAAACCATTAAATTGCTAGATGGCCATCCCATGACCAGCTTAATCGGTAGATTACCTGGTGAATTTTGGAATTCGCCCTAACTTCATTGACCGCCTGTAACTTGAGAACGCCTCGACCGATTGGAGTGAACTCGGGAACCGAAAAAAGTCCAACTGTTTTTTCCACTTCTTGATGTTCTTTTTCACCCCCCCCCCCACCATCGGAAGTTCCGTAGGTGCAATATTTTCGGAGATAGGCCCCTTTGGAGGTCGATTTCAAAAGTCGTCGAAATGAGACTTCAGTTGCGCGTTTGCGTTTATCAGTCAGTCAAACAAAAATCCGAAAGAAATATAAAAAGAGTCAAAAAAAGGGGAGGAAGGGGCGTTACCAAATGTGATTCTCTAAAAGTGAAAGAATTCATTGTTCATTTGTATATCACTTTAGATCATGGGCGTAGCCAGAACTTTCTCCAGGGGAGCCAGGGGGGCGGGCAAGTGCCCCACCCTGCCTCACCGTTTCTACGCCCATGATTTAGATAATTGATCCAAAATGATCATCCACATTGAATCGTGTAAACGCCTCTGTTCAGTTCAAGTTTATTCAATATTCATCTTGGATGATCACTTTCAATGAATACTAGTTTAGATGATGCATTTCTTTTTCACTTTGGATGATTCATTCAAAGTGATCAACCAAATTGAATCGTGTCAACGCGCCTTAAGACTATCCCTAGTTTAGATGCCAAAATGTGAACTTGAACATGACCCTTTGAGCTTATCGACCTCAGGTCTATACAAGCAGTATGGCATGCGTCAGAAAAACGGTGAGTTTCTGCCCTCTCCAAATCCTTGCAAGAGGCCTGTTTGTCAATGATCGACCTTTGATTCGTTGTAGTTTGAATCATAGGATTCCTTTTGGGAGCAGTATTAAAAAAAAATACAGTTGCGATCTTCAGGCTGATAGCTAGAAAACTAATGTCAAATCTTAAGGCTTTAACCTAGGTTTTAACAGACTGGACTTTACCAAGGACCGTCAACAATAATAACCTCAGGAATGTAGCAAATTCAAATTGCTTATCGAAAATTGAGGAATACCCTCAGTATACTCATTAACTGGTTAACCACTTGGCTTTTTTAAGTTCTTCGCCTTAGGGCGTGAAGGTCTACTTAATGCTTTATGGACATCGCTTTAAACAAAAACTGAAAATTTTTACCTAACCTGAAATGTTGTGGATGCCCGAAGCCCATCAGACGTTGAGTAACCAAGAATAATTACCTCTTTATCTGTCATCGCGTTTACTAATTAACCAACTAAACCCGAAAACGAATTACCAATCTTGCAAAACGCGACTCAACATCAGTATTGTTTAATTAGATAGCGCACGAGCACGACCCATTACCCATTACAAAATTATTGTATTTGTGTAAAAACACAAGAATGGCATTGCATTGTGTGCGCCGAGTGGCCCTTTTAGACAATTGTCGCGGGTCAGTTATGTCCATAAAACATGTACTCATAGTTGCTTCATGAGTTCTTTTTTTTGTGAAATTCCTGCCAAGGCTGGTCTCTTAATTTCAATTGTTTTAGTCGTCCATTAAACTGGGCAGAAAAACGGAGTCAATGTCGGAACGATTACATAGGAACCTGAAGCATCAATGCTTGGCTGCCCACCTAAATGAAGTCATTTGTAGTCCTAAAGCATTAGCTATGATTGATTAAACCGCTGCTGCGGCTATTAAATTTGCAACCTGCAATGCTGCTGGTTTGTTCATTACCCATTCAGGACCCCGGTAATTTGGCTAATTTCGACCATTAGATTAATCGATAACAATGCTGCAAAATTGAGCGCAAATTTCGCTGTTTGTCGATGATGCTGAGAGCCTTACCGGAAGACGTTTTGGTGGCCACTATAAAGTGCTAACTTTCCGAAATTATTTCCAAGTTTAAAACTGTTCTTTTGACACCAAGTCTGTTAGCCCCAGCTAATGAAACGTTATTCTAAAAATTGTTTACATGTAGGAAGTACGCTTCGTCGACCAACCGAACCATTATGGAAACCTTTTCTCGCTTAATTTTAGACAGAGATTATCGATTCCTGTTTATGTGAACACCCTGCCTGAATAGTCCATTAGTTCTGCAATTTTACTGTTATGGAGTAGTATTCTTATTTACCAGTGTCCCGAACACCCGTGACAAGTTAATAAAACAGAAACTTATTATCCTAGCACCACGTTTACGGTTTGATCAAGAGATTATGGGTAATTTCTGCCAACAATGGGTAATGCCAATCATTTCAGACGATAATTGTTCAAAATTTGTACTATAAAAATGGGAAGTAGGAATTAGCAGCTATAGACGTAGGTTAGATGGGAATTTTCCTTTCTGTACCATTGTTTAAGAAGGAACTTAGTATAGTAATTATGTTTTTTTTTGCAAGAGGTTTTATCACAAATAAGTATGTGGTCACATGCTTTTGTGAATATCCTTGCTAACACTGACAAAAACCAATAAATTAGTTAAAGGAAAAAAAATTGCTTTTATGGGAAAAATCAGCTAATTTTGCAGAAAACTGATTTAAAGGCGTTTGATCATTATATTCAAATTTGTATGTATTTTAACATTGTTTAATAAAGAAAAAATGGTGCGCCTTCGATGCTGATTGAGACCTCTTCAAAGTGCAAAATAGCTAAAATTTTACAGTTGTTTCCATTGCATAAAAAACTAAAATTGTCTCCCTTCGATCAAAAAACAGCAACTAGAATGTTTTCTACAGCTTTTTGAACCTATTCAAAAGCTAAGAGAATACACACTTTTTTGCAAATTGAAGCCCCAGTGGTGGTTCCATATCTTTGGCAATGTCTTTAGAGACTGCCAGGCTGAATGGGATGTAAACTTCCAGATGTTTTTCCTTAAGGACCCGAACGCATTTGCTGTTTTTAATGTTATACCAACTAAATAATTTTTTTCCATTTCTTATTGTTTGTCCGGATCCTCTAAAGCTGCAGTTCCATGTATCCGTGAGTGCAATGTCTCCAAATTTGACTAAATAAAGACTTTTGATTGGTTCAAAAATTCTCAAAATTGTTTTTCATCGGACTGATGAATGCATCGAATTCCTACTTAATGTTGTACTACGTATAAGCAAACTTTTTATAACCAACGGATGGAGGTTTCTCACGTTTTTTAGACTGATTCAATTTTACGTAAGGAGTAAAAAAAACATAACAAATACCAAGTGGGCTCTCTGGGCCAAAAAATCTCTTTGTATTTGTTTTGCTTTGCTAAATTTATAAAAATTTAAGATTACAGTCCACCACTCAAAGACGAAACTTGACGGTAAGAACTAAATAGTACCATTTAAAACTTTGAAAGAAAACACAGAACTTCGCTCGTGAATGGTATCTCTACATCACAAGCTAAAGACACCGACTTTGACAAAATAAAGTGAACACTCTACAAGCAATTGTTTTACTGGAATTACAGTAGGGAAATTACTGGGAATTTTTCGGAATTACTTTAAACCTTCAGGGGGGGAATGAGAATTTTATGAAACTACCGAAAATGTCGTGAAAGAAAATGAAAACTTTATATAAACACTTGGACATTTCTTGAAAGTATATGGAATTATTTGAGATTTTCATGAAAATACCTGAAATTACTTGAAATTGCACGGAGTTTCTGAGAAAAAAATTTGAGTTTTAAACTAAGTTTCAAGTTTTGGAATTTCAGCGTACACATTATGAGGTGCGGTTTACTCCTTCTTGGAATTTTAGTGTACAATTAATTTGCATCACTGATGGGAATTACAGAAATATTCTTGGAATTCTTTGAAATTTCTAGAAATTTTACGGAATAACTGCAAGTTTCTTGGAACTAAAAGACATTTTATAAAATTAACAAAAAATATCTTGAAACTAGAAAAAACCTACTAGAAATTACAGGAAATTTTTCGGAATAACTGAAAATTTTATGAAATTACTAAGAACATTTTTGAAAATACCTAGAATTACTTGGAGTTTCTGGGAAACACTTAGTTTTTTTTTAGATACTTGTAATCTCAGGGTAATTCCTTATTTTTGTAATTTCAGTGAACACCTCTTTGATAATGATAGTTTGGAATTTTAGTGTACAATCAATTTGCACTAGTGGGAATTACAGAGAGCTTTCCGGAATTACTGAGAATTTCCTGAAACTACCGCGAATTTTACGGAGCAACTGCAAATTTTCTGGGAATTTTATGAAGATATATTAGTGGAAATCCTTGAAATTATTTAAATTACATGAAACTTTTAAGAAATACGTAGAATTTTTTGAAACTTGCTTGTAGTTTCAAAGTTAGTCAATATTTTTTTTGAATTTCAATGTTATTCTGGAATTTTAGTGTACAATTAATTTGCATTACTGAGAAATAGAAGGAATTTTTTGGAACTACAGGACACTTCTTGCAATTACTGGGAATTTTGCGAAATAACTGAAAAATTACTCAAAACTAATGAAAATTTTATGAAAATACCAAAATATATTCGTGGAAATTTATGTTTTGAAAATTACTTGTAATTTCAAGGTATTCAAGTTTGTGGAAATACCAAGATTTATTTTGGTAATTTGCAGGAAATTTCTCGAAACTACAGGACATTTCTTGCAATTAGTGGAAATTTTGCGAAATAACTGAAATTTACTCAAAACTAATAAAAATTTTATGGAATTACCAAAATATATTCGTGCAAATGCTGGGATTTATTTTTTTGAAATTACTTATAATTTTAAGAAAATTTCAATTTTTTAAACTTCAGTTGTCACATCTTGAGGTGCAGTTTACCTCTTTGATAATTTCACCCTGGAATTTTAGTGTATAATCAATTTGCATTACTGGGAATTATAAAAAAATTATCGGATTTCTCGAAACTATTCAAAATTTTATGAAATTATCAAAATATATTTGTGGAAGTAACAAGATTTATTTTTTTGTTGGAAGTTTAAAATAAAGAATTTCAAGGTAATATCTCTTTTTTGAATTTCAGTCATTATCTTTTGCGGTGTAATTTACCTCTTTGATAATGTTGCATTGGAATTTTAGTGTATAATCAATTTGCATTACTGGAAATGACTCCAAATTTCTCGGAACTACCGAAAAATACCGTCACATTTTGAGGTGTAGCTTACATTATTGATAATGCCACTCTTGAATTTAAGTGTACAATCAATTTGCCAATCAATTTTGCGAAATAACTGAAAAACTTCTCAAGCTACTGAAAATTCTATTAAATTACCAAAACATATTTGTGAAAATAGCGGGATTTATTTTTTGGAAATTACTTGTAATTTGAAGGTAATTTTCCTTAATTAAATTTCAGTTATTACATTTTGAGGAGTTGTTTATTACCTCTTTGTTAATGTCACTCTGAAATTTTAGTGTATAATCAATTTGCATTACTGGGAATTGCAGGAAATTTATCGGAATAACTGACAATTCCTTGAAATTACTGAAAATTTTGCGGAATAACTGCCAATTTCTCGAAAGTATAGAAAATTTTATGAAATTATCAAAATGTATTCCCGGAAATACTGTCACATTTTGAGCTGTAGTTTACCTCATTGATTTAAGTGTATAATCAATTTCCCTTACTGCGAATTACAGGAAATTTCTCGAAACTATTGGACATTTCTTACAAATATTACTGGAAATTTTGAGAAATAACTGAAAATTTCTCAAAACGACTGAAAATTTTATTACATTACCAAAACGTATTTGTGGAAATAGTGGGATTTATTTTTTTGGAAATTACTTCTAATTTCCCTTTATTGAATTTCAGTTATCACATTTTGAGATGTAGTTTACCTCTTTGATAATGTCACTAGTCACTCTGGAATTTTAGTGTATAATCAATTTGCATTACAGGAATTGCAGAAAATTTATCGGAATAACTGCAACGTTCTCAAAACTACTGAAAATTTTATGAAATTATCAAAATATATTCCCGTAAATACCGTCCCATTTTGAGCTGTAATTTAGCTCATTGATGTCACTCTTGAATTTAACTGTAGAATCAATTTGCCTTACTGAGAATGACAGGAAATTTCTCGAAACTATTGGACATTTCTTGCAATGACTGGAAGTTTTGAGAAATAACTGAAAATTTCTCAAAACTACTGAAAATGTTATTAAATTACCAAAACACATTTGTGAAAATAGCGGGATTAATTTTTGGGAAATTATTTTTAATGTCAAGATAATTTTCCTTTATTGAATTTCAGTTATCACATTTCGAATTGTGGTTTACCTCTTTGATAATATCACTCTGGAATTTTAGTTTATAATCATTTTGCATTACTGGAAATTGCAGGAAATTTATCGGAATAACTGCAACGTTCTCAAAACTACTGAAAATTTTATGAAATTATCAAAATATATTCCCGGAAATACCGTCCCATTTTGAGCTGCAGTTTAGCTCATTGATGTCACTCTTGAATTTAACTGTAGAATCAATTTGCCTTACTGAAAATTACAGGAAATTTGTCGAACCTATTGGACATTTCTTGCAATGACTGGAAGTTTTGAGAAATAATTGAAAATTTCTCAAAACTACTGAAAGTGTTATTAAATTACCAAAACATATTTGTGAAAATAGCGGGATTAATTTTTGCGAAATTACTTTTAATGTCAAGGTAATTTTCCTTTATTGAATTTTAGTTATCACATTTTGAATTGTGGTTTACCTCTTTGATAATATCACTCTGGAATTTTAGTGTATAATCAATTTGCATTACTGGAAATTGCAGGAAATTTATCGGAATAACTGCAACGTTCTCAAAACTACTGAAAATTTTATGAAATTATCAAAATATATTCCCGTAAATACCGTCCCATTTTGAGCTGTAATTTAGCTCATTGATGTCACTCTTGAATTTAACTGTAGAATCAATTTGCCTTACTGAGAATGACAGGAAATATCTCGAAACTATTGGACATTTCTTGCAATGACTGGAAGTTTTGAGAAATAACTGAAAATTTCTCAAAACTACTGAAAATGTTATTAAATTACCAATACACATTTATGAAAATAGCGGGACTAATTTTTGGGAAATTATTTTTAATGTCGCGATAATTTTCCTTTATTGAATTTCAGTTATCACATTTTAAATTGTGGTTTACCTCTTTGATAATGTCACTCTGGAATTTTAGTTTATAATCATTTTGCATTACTGGAAATTGCAGGAAATTTATCAGAATAACTGCAACGTTCTCAGAACTACTGAAAATTTTATGAAATTATCAAAATATATATATTCGGAAATACCGTCCCATTTTGAGCTGCAGTTTAGCTCATTGATGTCACTCTTGAATTTAACTGTAGAATCAATTTGCCTTACTGAGAGTGACAGGAAATTTCTCGAAACTATTGGACATTTCTTGCAATGACTGGAAGTTTTGAGAAATAACTGAAAATTTCTCAAAACTACTGGAAATGTTATTAAATTACCAAAAACACATTTGTGAAAATAGCGGGATTAATTTTTGGGAAATTATTATTAATGTCAAGATAATTTTCCTTTATTGAATTTCAGTTATCACATTTTGAATTGTGGTTTACCTCTTTGATAATGACACTCTGGAATTTTAGTTTATAATCATTTTGCATTACTAGAAATTGCTGGAAATTTATCGGAATAACTGCAACGTTCTCAAAACTACTAAAAATTTTATGAAATTATCAAAATATATTCCCGGAAATACCGTCCCATTTTGAGCTGCAGTTTAGCTCATTGATGTCACTCTTGAATTTAACTGTAGAATCAATTTGCCTTACTGAGAATTACAGAAAATTTCTCGAAACTATTGGACATTTCTTGCAATGACTGGAAGTTTTGAGAAATAACTGAAAATTTCTCAAAACTACTGAAAATATTATTAAATTACCAAAACATATTTGTGAAAATAGCTCGATTAATTTTTGGGAAATTACTTTTAATGTCAAGATAATTTTCCTTTATTGAATTTCAGTTATCACATTTTGAATCGTGGTTTACCTCTTTGATAATGTCACTCTGGCATTTTAGTGTATAATCATTTTGCATTACTGAAAATTGCAGGAAATTTATCGGAATAACTTCAACGTTCTCGAAACTACTGAAAATTTTATGAAATTATCAAAATATATTCCCGTAAATACCTTCCATTTTGAGCTGTAATTTAGCTCATTGATGTCACTCTTGAATTTAACTGTAGAATCAATTTGCCTTACTGAGAATGACAGGAAATTTCTCGAAACTATTGGACATTTCTTGCAATGACTGGAAGTTTTGAGAAATAACTGAAAATTTCTCAAAACTACTGGAAATGTTATTAAATTACCAAAAACACATTTGTGAAAATAGCGGGATTAATTTTTGGGAAATTATTTTTAATGTCAAGATAATTTTCCTTTATTGAATTTCAGTTATCACATTTTGAATTGTGGTTAACCTCTTTGATAATGACACTCTGGAATTTTAGTTTATAATCATTTTGCATTACTAGAAATTGCAGGAAATTTATCGGAATAACTGCAACGTTCTCAAAACTACTGAAAATTTTATGAAATTATCAAAATATATATATCCGGAAATACCGTCCCATTTTGAGCTGTAGTTTACCTCATTGATGTCACTCTTGAATTTAAGTGTAGAAACAATTTGCCATACCGAGAATTACAGGAAATTTCTCGAAACTATTGGACATTTCTTGCAATGACTGGAAGTTTTGAGAAATAACTGAAAATTTCTCAAAACTACTGAAAATGTTATTAAATTACCAAAACACATTTATGAAAATAGCGGGATTAATTTTTGGGAAATTATTTTTAATGTCGAGATAATTTTCCTTTATTGAATTTCAGTTATCACATTTTAAATTGTGGTTTACCTCTTTGATAATGTCACTCTGGAATTTTAGTTTATAATCATTTTGCATTACTGGAAATTGCAGGAAATGTATCGGAATAACTGCAACGTTCTCGAAACTACTCAAAATTTTATGAAATTATCAAAATATATTCCCGGAAATACCGTCCCATTTTGAGCCGCAGTTTAGCTCATTGATGTCACTCTTGAATTTAACTGTAGAATCAATTTGCCTTATTGAGAATTACAGAAAATTTCTCGAAACTATTGGACATTTCTTGCAATGACTGGAAGTTTTGAGAAATAACTGAAAATTTCTCAAAACTACTGAAAATGTTATTAAATTACCAAAACACATTTGTGAATATAGCGGGATTAATTTTTGGGAAACTACTTTTAATGTTAAGGTAATTTTCCTTTATTGAATTTCAGTTATCACATTTTAAATTGTGGTTTACCTCTTTGATAATGTCACTCTGAAATTTTAGTGTATAATCATTTTGCATTACTGAAAATTGCAGGAAATTTATCGGAATAACTTCAACGTTCTCGAAACTACTGAAAATTTTATGAAATTATCAAAATATATTCCCGTAAATACCTTCCATTTTGAGCTGTAATTTAGCTCATTGATGTCACTCTTGAATTTAACTGTAGAATCAATTTGCCTTACTGAGAATGACAGGAAATTTCTCGAAACTATTGGACATTTCTTGCAATGACTGGAAGTTTTGAGAAATAACTGAAAATTTCTCAAAACTACTGGAAATGTTATTAAATTACCAAAAACACATTTGTGAAAATAGCGGGATTAATTTTTGGGAAATTATTTTTAATGTCAAGATAATTTTCCTTTATTGAATTTCAGTTATCACATTTTGAATTGTGGTTAACCTCTTTGATAATGACACTCTGGAATTTTAGTTTATAATCATTTTGCATTACTAGAAATTGCAGGAAATTTATCGGAATAACTGCAACGTTCTCAAAACTACTGAAAATTTTATGAAATTATCAAAATATATATATCCGGAAATACCGTCCCATTTTGAGCTGTAGTTTACCTCATTGATGTCACTCTTGAATTTAAGTGTAGAAACAATTTGCCATACCGAGAATTACAGGAAATTTCTCGAAACTATTGGACATTTCTTGCAATGACTGGAAGTTTTGAGAAATAACTGAAAATTTCTCAAAACTACTGAAAATGTTATTAAATTACCAAAACACATTTATGAAAATAGCGGGATTAATTTTTGGGAAATTATTTTTAATGTCGAGATAATTTTCCTTTATTGAATTTCAGTTATCACATTTTAAATTGTGGTTTACCTCTTTGATAATGTCACTCTGGAATTTTAGTTTATAATCATTTTGCATTACTGGAAATTGCAGGAAATTTATCGGAATAACTGCAACGTTCTCGAAACTACTCAAAATTTTATGAAATTATCAAAATATATTCCCGGAAATACCGTCCCATTTTGAGCCGCAGTTTAGCTCATTGATGTCACTCTTGAATTTAACTGTAGAATCAATTTGCCTTATTGAGAATTACAGAAAATTTCTCGAAACTATTGGACATTTCTTGCAATGACTGGAAGTTTTGAGAAATAACTGAAAATTTCTCAAAACTACTGAAAATGTTATTAAATTACCAAAACACATTTGTGAATATAGCGGGATTAATTTTTGAGAAACTACTTTTAATGTTAAGGTAATTTTCCTTTATTGAATTTCAGTTATCACATTTTAAATTGTGGTTTACCTCTTTGATAATGTCACTCTGAAATTTTAGTGTATAATCATTTTGCATTACTGAAAATTGCAGGAAATTTATCGGAATAACTTCAACGTTCTCGAAACTACTGAAAATTTTATGAAATTATCAAAATATATATATCCGGAAATACCGTCCCATTTTGAGCTGCAGTTTAGCTCATTGATGTCACTCTTGAATTTAACTGTAGAATCAATTTGCCTTACTGAGAGTGACAGGAAATTTCTCGAAACTATTGGACATTTCTTGCAATGACTGGAAGTTTTGAGAAATAACTGAAAATTTCTCAAAACTACTGAAAATGTTATTAAATTACCAAAACACATTTGTGAATATAGCGGGATTAATTTTTGGGAAACTACTTTTAATGTTAAGGTAATTTTCCTTTATTGAATTTCAGTTATCACATTTTGAATTGTGGTTTATCTCTTTGATAATGTCACTCTGAAATTTTAGTGTATAATCAATTTGCATTACTGAAAATTGCAGGAAATTTATAGGAATAACTTCAACGTTCTCGAAACTACTGAAAATTTTATGAAATTATCAAAATATATTTCCGTAAATACCGTCCCATTTTGAGCTGTAATTTAGCTCATTGATGTCACTCTTGAATTTAACTGTAGAATCAATTTGCCTTACTGAGAATGACAGGAAATTTCTCGAAACTATTGGACATTTCTTGCAATGACTGGAAGTTTTGAGAAATAACTGAAAATTTCTCAAAACTACTGAAAATGTTATTAAATTACCAAAACACATTTATGAAAATAGCGAGATTAATTTTTGGGAAATTATTTTTAATGTCGAGATAATTTTCCTTTATTGAATTTCAGTTATCACATTTTAAATTGTGGTTTACCTCTTTGATAATGTCACTCTGGAATTTTAGTTTATAATCATTTTCCATTACTGGAAATTGCAGGAAATTTATCAGAATAACTGCAACGTTCTCAAAACTACTGAAAATTTTATGAAATTATCAAAATATATATATCCGGAAATACCGTCCCATTTTGAGCTGCAGTTTAGCTCATTGATGTCACTCTTGAATTTAACTGTAGAATCAATTTGCCTTACTGAGAGTGACAGGAAATTTCTCGAAACTATTGGACATTTCTTGCAATGACTGGAAGTTTTGAGAAATAACTGAAAATTTCTCAAAACTACTGAAAATGTTATTAAATTACCAAAACACATTTGTGAATATAGCGGGATTAATTTTTGGGAAACTACTTTTAATGTTAAGGTAATTTTCCTTCATTGAATTTCAGTTATCACATTTTAAATTGTGGTTTACCTCTTTGATAATGTCACTCTGGAATTTTAGTTTATAATCATTTTGCATTACTGGAAATTGCAGGAAATTTATCAGAATAACTGCAACGTTCTCAAAACTACTGAAAATTTTATGAAATTATCAAAATATATATATCCGGAAATACCGTCCCATTTTGAGCTGCAGTTTAGCTCATTGATGTCACTCTTGAATTTAACTGTAGAATCAATTTGCCTTACTGAGAGTGACAGGAAATTTCTCGAAACTATTGGACATTTCTTGCAATGACTGGAAGTTTTGAGAAATAACTGAAAATTTCTCAAAACTACTGAAAATGTTATTAAATTACCAAAACACATTTGTGAATATAGCGGGATTACTTTTTGGGAAACTACTTTTAATGTTAAGGTAATTTTCCTTTATTGAATTTCAGTTATCACATTTTGAATTGTGGTTTATCTCTTTGATAATGTCACTCTGAAATTTTAGTGTATAATCATTTTGCAATACTGAAAATTGCAGGAAATTTATCGGAATAACTTCAACGTTCCCGAAACTACTGAAAATTTTATGAAATTATCAAAATATATTCCCGTAAATACCGTCCCATTTTGAGCTGTAATTTAGCTCATTGATGTCACTCTTGAATTTAACTGTAGAATCAATTTGCCTTACTGAGAATGACAGGAAATTTCTCGAAACTATTGGACATTTCTTGCAATGACTGGAAGTTTTGAGAAATAACTGAAAATTTCTCAAAACTACTGAAAATGTTATTAAATTACCAAAACACATTTATGAAAATAGCGGGATTAATTTTTGGGAAATTATTTTTAATGTCGAGATAATTTTCCTTTATTGAATTTCAGTTATCACATTTTAAATTGTGGTTTACCTCTTTGATAATATCACTCTGGAATTTTAGTGTATAATCAATTTGCATTACTGGGAATTGCAGGAAATTTATCGGAATTACTGAAAATTCCGTGTAATTACTGAAATCTTTGCGGAATAACTGTAAATTTCTAGAAACTACTGAAAATTTTATGAAGTTATCAAAACATATTTGTGGAAATACCAAGAATTATTTATTTGGAAATTACTTTTATATTCAAGGTAATTATCCTTTTTTGAATTTCAGTCATCACATTTTGAGGTGCAATTTACCTCTTTGATAATGTTACTCTGGAATTTTAGTGTACAATTAATTTGCATTACTGAGAAATAGAAGGAATTTTTCGAAACTACAGGACACTTCTTGCAATTACTGGGAATTTTGCAAAATAACTGAAAAATTACTCAAAACTTATGAAAATACCAAAATATATTCGTGGAAATTTATGTTTTGAAAATTACTTGTAATTTCAAGGTATTCAAGTTTGTGGAAATACCAAGATTTATTTTGGTAATTTGCAGGAAATTTCTCGAAACTACAGGACATTTCTTGCAATTAGTGGAAATTTTGCGAAATAACTGAAATTTACTCAAAACTAATAAAAATTTTATGGAATTACCAAAATATATTCGTGCAAATGCTGGGATTTATTTTTTTGAAATTACTTATAATTTTAAGAAAATTTCAATTTTTTAAACTTCAGTTGTCACATCTTGAGGTGCAGTTTACCTCTTTGATAATTTCACCCTGGAATTTTAGTGTATAATCAATTTGCATTACTGGGAATTATAAAAAATTATCGGATTTCTCGAAACTATTCAAAATTTTATGAAATTATCAAAATATATTTGTGGAAGTAACAAGATTTATTTTTTTGTTAGAAGTTTAAAATAAAGAATTTCAAGGTAATATCTCTTTTTCGAATTTCAGTCATTATCTTTTGCGGTGTAATTTACCTCTTTGATAATGTTGCATTGGAATTTTAGTGTATAATCAATTTGCATTACTGGAAATAACTCCAAATTTCTCGGAACTACCGAAAATTTAACTACCGAAAAATACCGTCACATTTTGAGGTGTAGCTTACATTATTGATAATACCACTCTTGAATTTAAGTGTACAATCAATTTGCCAATCAATTTTGCGAAATAACTGAAAAACTTCTCAAGCTACTGAAAATTCTATTAAATTACCAAAACATATTTGTGAAAATAGCGGGATTTATTTTTTGGAAATTACTTGTAATTTGAAGGTAATTTTCCTTAATTAAATTTCAGTTATTACATTTTGAGGAGTTGTTTATTACCTCTTTGTTAATGTCACTCTGAAATTTTAGTGTATAATCAATTTGCATTACTGGGAATTGCAGGAAATTTATCGGAATAACTGACAATTCCTTGAAATTACTGAAAATTTTGCGGAATAACTGCAAATTTCTCGAAAGTATAGAAAATTTTATGAAATTATCAAAATGTATTCCCGGAAATACTGTCACATTTTGAGCTGTAGTTTACCTCATTGATTTAAGTGTATAATCAATTTCCCTTACTGCGAATTACAGGAAATTTCTCGAAACTATTGGACATTTCTTACAAATATTACTGGAAATTTTGAGAAATAACTGAAAATTTCTCAAAACGACTGAAAATTTTATTACATTACCAAAACGTATTTGTGGAAATAGTGGGATTTATTTTTTTGGAAATTACTTCTAATTTCCCTTTATTGAATTTCAGTTATCACATTTTGAGATGTAGTTTACCTCTTTGATAATGTCACTAGTCACTCTGGAATTTTAGTGTATAATCAATTTGCATTACAGGAATTGCAGAAAATTTATCGGAATAACTGCAACGTTCTCAAAACTACTGAACATTTTATGAAATTATCAAAATATATTCCCGTAAATACCGTCCCATTTTGAGCTGTAATTTAGCTCATTGATGTCACTCTTGAATTTAACTGTAGAATCAATTTGCCTTACTGAGAATGATGGGAAATTTCTCGAAAGTATTGGACATTTCTTGCAATGACTGGAAGTTTTGAGAAATAACTGAAAATTTCTCAAAACTACTGAAAATGTTATTAAATTACCAAAACACATTTGTGAAAATAGCGGGATTAATTTTTGGGAAATTATTTTTAATGTCAAGATAATTTTCCTTTATTGAATTTCAGTTATCACATTTCGAATTGTGGTTTACCTCTTTGATAATATCATTCTGGAATTTTAGTTTATAATCATTTTGCATTACTGGAAATTGCAGGAAATTTATCGGAATAACTGCAACGTTCTCAAAACTACTGAAAATTTTATGAAATTATCAAAATATATTCCCGGAAATACCGTCCCATTTTGAGCCGCAGTTTAGCTCATTGATGTCACTCTTGAATTTAACTGTAGAATCAATTTGCCTTATTGAGAAATACAGGAAATTTCTCGAAACTATTGGACATTTCTTGCAATGACTGGAAGTTTTGAGAAATAACTGAAATTTTCTCAAAACTACTGAAAATGTTATTAAATTACCAAAACATATTTGTGAAAATAGCGGGATTAATTTTTGGGAAATTACTTTTAATGTCAAGGTAATTTTCCTTTATTGATTTTCAGTTATCACATTTTGAATTGTGGTTTACCTCTTTGATAATATCACTCTGGAATTTTAGTGTATAATCAATTTGCATTACTGGGAATTGCAGGAAATTTATCGGAATTACTGAAAATTCCGTGTAATTACTGAAATCTTTGCGGAATAACTGTAAATTTCTAGAAACTACTGAAAATTTTATGAAGTTATCAAAACATATTTGTGGAAATACCAAGAATTATTTATTTGGAAATTACTTTTATATTCAAGGTAATTATCCTTTTTTGAATTTCAGTCATCACATTTTGAGGTGCAATTTACCTCTTTGATAATGTCACTTTGGAATTTCAGTTTACAATAAATTTGCATTACTGGAAATTGCAGAAAAATTCTCAGAATTGTTGGGAATTCCTAAAAATTCATGCAAATGTTCAGGAGTGGCAGCAAATTTTCTGGATGTGGTGTGGTTTATCTCTTTGAAAATGTTACTTTGGAATTTTAGTGTACAATCAATATTCATTTCTGGAAATTTCAAATAATTCTTCTCTGTTACAAAAAACTCAGAATTACTGAAAATTTCTCAAATTACTTGAAACTTTATGGAATACTGCAAATTTCTTGAAACAACTGAATTTTTTTTTCAAATTTCTAAAGAGTTTCTTGAAAGTACACAGAATTACTTACTAACTACAAAAAATAAAAATTCCCTACTTATCGAAACACAGTTTTCGACCGCTAAAAGCCCGGTTTCGAGCCTTTTAGCTATCGCCATACATTTCAAAAGCCTGATTCTTAAAAAATCTGATTGTGGAATCTCTTTCTATAGACAAGTTTTTTTCTTTTTTTTTGGGAAGTTCACATAAAATGGCCGACCTTGTTTAATTTTAAATTAATGAACTCAGTAGTGAGTTAGTTGGACATTTCGCCACTGGAAATTAATTACGTTTTAGAAATTAAAACGAGATACATGGCAAACTAAACAGGACGAGAGGGGTCCACAGTCTAGCCAGGCAGCAAAACCATAAAACTGGCTGAAAATGATTAATGAGAATGTGCGTTGTAGTGTGTCTGACTACTGGGTAACTTCATTCGGGAGTTGCATCCGTTTAATATGGTGAACCGAAAGGAGTTTCTAATTATAAAGTAAATTTATTCTTTCGTCGGTTAATATTGGCTAAGAAAAGTGAAAATTGAAATGCCTCTGGAGCGAATGCCAGGTGAAACGAGATTTCGCAGCAATGTCACTAATAAAAATACCGTAGATGTTCCCAGGGAAAATTGAATTCGAGAGGAAATTACCAATAAAGCAGCCGAAAGGAATATTTTCAGTCAAATGATGGCGCAGATTTAATCCTCTGGGAGAATTGTTTAGTAACTTTCCACTGTTGAATATTGCAAGAGTTATTAATTATTAAAGTGGCAATGGGGGTTCAGTTCCGATGGAATGAAAAATGAATGCATAAAATATTTATATAAAAATGCATTGTGCTCTCTAATGTGGCACGCCTGCTCCCAATTCAAATTTACAACTCCCTCGTATTGGAATGTCAAACTCTCCTTTGATGTTGTGATATCGATCCCCAATTGGGTTGTTCGATGTAGCATCAGGCTGCGTATAATTATATAAAAGTAGAGAGAAGCTATAAAGCGTTCAAGTAAAACCCGAAGAGTGTATCCATAAAAGAAATAATGCCCTAAAAGAAAATGGGATTTTCGAGGAAAATCGCCAACAAAGAAACGAAGACATGATGTTTCCATCCGAATAGAATAGCTTTTTTAGGAGCGTTATTGATTGTTAACGCAAGTCATAAAAAATTCGGCCTCAGCTGTGGGGCCAAGAAAACCGAAATGGTCGTTTTTAGCAGACATCAAAAGACTTTTTCCCCCCTTTTTATATTATTTTTCTATAAACG
Organism: Taphrorychus bicolor; assembly: GCA_951812265.1. Lineage (NCBI taxonomy): Eukaryota > Metazoa > Arthropoda > Insecta > Coleoptera > Curculionidae > Taphrorychus > Taphrorychus bicolor. The sequence goes on from OX638305.1 coordinate 13,949,275, forward strand.
CAACTATGGCCAAACCCTCAGACTGGAAGCGAGTTCAGCGTGACGGTGAGAGTATAAATACGAATAAGAGTTCAGTGGTCGAATCAGTCCATGTTCAATAAAAATGACGAAGAAATCAAGACGAAAAAGAAGAGGACAACCAAACCAGGGAGGAAAAACCTGGGACTCCCAAAATAAGCCAACCAGAAATCGAGGACGAGGAAATGGAGGCTGGAAAAAATTCAGCAAGAAGAAAAAGAAGCCAGGGAAAAGACAAAAAGAGCCAGACACTCCAATCCCCAAGAGGGAAGACGAAAATAGTTCATAAGTACCCCCAGTGGTACTTAAAAACACAGGCGACTGACAAGTCGCCTGCAACCAAATAAAGTTGAAGACAGTTTCAATCATGTGCTCTATCCTGTGTGGTCCTCAGTTCTGCACGGAACTTCAGAAAGGAAGTTGGGCACAACATTTTTCATTGAAAAGGGAAAAGGAAGAAGCATCATAAACTGTGATAATAAAAGAGAAAATAATATATAAAGCAACTGTTGATTACCTAATGAGTCAGTTTCGACTCATCAAAAAGGTCTAAAATTGTCCTTATTGGTTAGATTCTAATCTATGTCAATTCATTTTATCTAGATATTTTGCAAAAACCTGTGACTCCAGAACATAACAAGTTCGGCAAACAATATTCTTCTTTAACCGCCCTCCGGAGCACTAAGGCAAACATTTGCCTGGAACTCGCATTTAGAGCAAATCTAAAAGGTTCGAACCACAATGGCTTGAAGCCGATTAAGGGATTTAAAATCTGAAATTCCTCAGTAAACACCGTGAAGAATTTATAGGATAAACAGAAAATACGTGAAGAATATTTTCTCCTTGGGGCAGGTAAAAATATTAATTTTGGGTTTCCTTATATAGGGTATAATTTATTAAAATTGCCCTTCAAGATGTTGTCTTTATCGTGAAACAATGAACTTCATTGTGGCCACAACTTCATGTCTTTTAGAGTTTTTACTAATTAAGACTCTTACGAAGCGCCCTAACCCAACAGGACTGAATCTTTGATTACAATAAATATACTGTAAGTTGCGTTCTTTATTCTTTTTATCAATTTAACCAGCTGTAAAATTGGTAACACATTATTATTTATTAACTTATGCAAATGATTACTCATGTGAAGGTACCTACCTATAAAGTTACGTAAACCATTTGATTAAATAAAAATGACGAGTCGAAGATGCACTTTCACCGCGTATTTTTTTATTTACCGGTAATCTCGTATGGTAATTGATTACATAATTCTATTATTTCAATTCCAAGCGTCCGCTGTTAAATAATTATTACACGAGATAACTATGTTGCAAATTTGTTATTTGTGTTTTGAAAAATGGTTACCTATTGGAGATTAGCGGTTTCGATGCACCTCTCGTGACCCAAATTTGATGTTTGATGGTACCCACCTTCCGATTACAAATTAATTGACAAACGTGGCTTTAATAACTGTTTTGCTGCAGAAGTTATTTTGGAACCAGCATTGAGTTCAGCATAGAAAAAAGCCAAAAATTAGTAGCAGTAGAAAACATATTCATCATCAACATTCATATTCCCGATAGCATATAAAAAACACAAAACGAAAACGTTAATAGGCGCATTTAGAAGTACTTTAAAAACTCTTTTTTATTAACCATCACATAACTTACTAATGAGAAAATACCTTATTGATATGTTATTTACAGAGAAAACACCAGGCACATCAGGAACAGATGCCATGAAATATAGTCATACTTACATGAAAGAAAGCAATGCTCAGTCATCCATGGAAAGAAGACCATATGGCCTATTCTGGTAACAATATCAGTACCTACACGAAAACTATTTCTAAAGATGAGAAAAATTGAAAATTAACAGTCATGAAAAAATTTCCTCATTTTCCCATATACAAATTTTTCTTTGTGCAGGCTCCTATTTTTTAAAAAAACGATAATAGGCATTTTCTATAATATAGGTATTGCTCTGTATACTCTAAACTACTCCGATTTATAAGTCGAGTGACTTGACACTAAGTTAGGTAATGAAGGCACTGAAAAGCATTTTTCATCACCAGAGGTGTTTCAACCGGGAAAAACCAGCTGAAAACGGGTAAAAACTCGTTTGAAAAATTCACAAAAAATTAAACTTTCTAGATATCTCCTAAACACTTAGAGTTATCAAAGAAGTATATCAAAGAAGTAACTTGACGTCTGCTTTAGTTAGAAAAAGTTGACTGAAAACGAGTACAAACTCGATAGAAATATTTTGAAAATTGACAAAATCTACAAATGTCTGAACTAACCTAAACGAAGAGATGCATCAAAAAATTTCACAAAAGAAAGAAATTTGCAGTAATTCCATAAAATTCCCAGTAATTTTGAGAAATTTTCACTAACTGAGAGAAATTATCTGTGCTTCTCAGTAATTGCTTGTATACTAAAATTTCAGAGTGACATTCCTCAAGGGATAAATTGCACCTCTTAATATGTATATTGAAATTTCAAAATTGGGGAATTACTTTGAAATTACAAGTATTTCCCAAAAAAAACAAGTTTTTCTCAGAAAATTTGTGCAATTCCAAGTAATTCCAAATATTTACAAGTAATCGTTTTGTAAAATTTGCAATAATTTCATAAAATGTTCAGTAATTTTGCAAAATTTCCAGTAACTGAGAGAAATTTTCTGTAATTTTCATTATAGGTTTATATACTAAAATTGCAGAACAGAAAAAACCTTACAGTACTTCCATACAAATTCCAGTAATTCCAAGACATTTCCAGGTAACAAAGAGATTCTCTGTCTTTCTCAGTAATTGCTTGTACCAGAAAAGAAAGAAATTTGCAGTAATTCCATAAAATTCAAAGTAATTCTGAAAAATTTCCACTAAGTCAGAGAAATTATCTGTGATTCTCAGTAATTGCTGGAATACTAAAACTTCAGAGCGACATTCCTCAAGGAATAAATTGCGCCTCTTAATGTGTATATTGAAATTTCAAAACTGGGAAATTACTTTGAAATTACAAGTAATTCCCAAATAAATTCTAAGTTTTACCAGAAAGTTTGTGTAATTCCAAGTAATTCCACATATTTACAAGTAACCGTTTCGTGAAACTTGCAATAATTTCATAAAATTTTTAGTAATTTTGAAAAATTCCCAGTAACTGAGAGACATTTTCTATAATTCTCAGTATAGGCTTATATATTAAAATTGCAGAAAAGGAAAAACTTTGCAGTAGTTCCATAAAATTCTCTGTAATTTCCAGACATTTCCAAGCAACAGACAAATTCTTTGTATTTCTCAGTAATTGCTTATACCCTAAAATTCTAGAAAAGACAGAAATTTGCAGTAATTCCAATAAAATTTGCAGTAATCCCGAAAAATTTCCACTAACCGAGAGATTATCTGTGATTCTCGGTAATTGCTTGTATACTAAAAACTCAGAGAGACAGTTCTTAAGCGATAAATTGCACCTCTTAATGTGTATAATGAAATTGCAAAACTGGGGAATTACTTTGAAATTACAAGTATTTCCCAAACAAATTCTAAGTTTTTCTCAGAAAATTTGTGAAATTCGAAGTAATTCCAGGTATTTACAAGTAATCGTTTCGTAAAATTTTCAATAATTTCATAAGATGTACAGTAATTTTGAAAAATTTCCAGTAACTGAGAAAAATTTTCTATAATTCTCAGTATAGGCGTTATATATTAAAATTGCAGGAAAGAAAGAACTTTGTAGTAGTTCCATATAATTCTCAGTAATTCCAAGACGTTTCCAAGTAACAGAAATTTTCTGTATTTCTCAGTAATTGTTTGTACCCTAAAATTTCCACTAACTGAGAGAAATTATCTCAGTAATTGCTTGTATACTAAAATGTCAGAGTGACATTCCTCAATGGATAAATTGCACCTCTTAATGTGTAAATTGAAATTGCAAAACTGGGGATTTATTTTGAAATTACAAGTGTGTCCGAAAAACCCTTAAATTCCGAAAAGAGAAAAATTTGCAGTAATTCCATAAAATTCCCAGTAATTCTGAGAACTTTCTACTAACAGAGAAATTGTCTGTGATTCTCAGTAATTGCTTGTATACTAGAATGTCAGAGTGACATTCCTCAAGGGATAAATTGCACCTCTTAATGTGTATATTGATTTTTTCAAAACTGGGAATTACTTTGAAATTACTACTATTTCCCAAACAAATTCTAAGTTTTTCCCAGAAAATTTGTGCAATTCCAAATAATTCCAGGTATTTACAAATAAACGTTTCGTGAAATTTGCACTGATTCCATACAATTTTCAGTAATTTTGAAAAATTCCCAGTAACTGAGAGAAATTTTCTATAATTCTCAGTGTAGTTGTATATATTAGAATTGCAGAAAAGAAAGAGCCTTGCAGTAGTTTCATACAATTCCCAGTAATTCCACGACATTTCCAAGTAGCAGAGAAATTCTCTGTATTTCTCAGTAATTCGTTATACCCTGAAATTCCAGAAAAGAACGAAATTTGTAGTAATTCCATAAAGTTCCCAGTAACTCTGAGAAATTTCCACTAACTGAGAGAAATTATCTGTGATTCTCAGTTATTGCTCTCATACTAAAATTTCAGCGTGACATTCCTCAAAGGATAAATTGCACCTCTTAATGTGTACATTGAAATTTCAAAACTGGGGAATTACTTTGAATTTACAAGCAATTTCCAAATAAATTCTAAGTTTTACCAGAAAGTTTGTGTAATTCCAAGTAATTCCACATATTTACAAGTAACCGTTTCGTAAAATTTGCAATAATTCCATACAATTTGCAGTAATTTTGAAAAATTTCCAGTAACTGAGAGCAATATTCTATAATTCTCAGTATAGGCTTATTTACTAAAATTGCAGAAAAGAAAGAACTTTGCAGCAGTTCCATATAATTCTCTATAATTCCAAGATATTTTCAAGTAATAGAGAAATTCTCTGTATTTCTCAGGAATTGCTTGTACCCTAAAATTCAAGAAAAGAAAGATATTTGCAGTAATTCCATAAAATTACCAGTAATTCTGAGAAATTTCCACTGACTGAGAGGAATTATCTGTGACTCTCAGTAATTGCTTTTATACTAAAATGTCAGAGTGACATTTCTCAAGGGATAAATTGCACCTCTTGATAGTGTATATTGAAATTCCAAAACTGGAAAATTACTTTGAAATTACAAGTATTTCCCAACGAAATTTTAAGTTTTTCCCAGAAAATTTGGGCAATTCCAAGTAATTTCAGGTATTTACAAGTAATCGTTTCGTGAAATTTGCAATAATTTCATAAAATTTCCAGTAATTGTGAAAAATTCCCAGTAACTAAGAAATTTTCTATAATTCTCAGTATATGCTTATACATTAAAATTGCAGAAAAGAAAGAACTTTGCAATAGTTCCATATAACTCCCAGTAATTCTAAGACATTTCCAAGTAACAGAGAAATTCTCTGTATTTCTCAGTAATTGCTTGTATCCTAAAATTCCAGAAAAGAAAGAAATTTGCAGTAATTTCACTAAGTTCCCAGTAATTCTGAGACATTTCCTCTAACTGAGAGAAATTATCTGCGATTCTTAGTAATTGCTGATATACTAAAATTTCAGAGTGAAATTCCTCAGGGATAAATTGCACCTCTTAATGTGCATGTTGAATTTTCAAAACTGGGGAATTACTTTGAAGTTACAAGTATTTCCCAAACAATTTCTAAGTTTTTCCCAGAAAATTTGTACAATTCCAAGTAATTCCAGGTATTTACAAGTAATCGTTTCGTGAAATATACAATAATTGCCAACAATTTTCAGTAATTTTGAAAAATTCCCAGTAACTGAGAGAAATTTTCTATAATTCTCAGTATCGGATTATATACTAAAATTGCAGAAAAGAAAGAACTTTGCAGTAGTTCCATATAATTCTCAGTAATTCCAAACATTTCCAAGAAACAGAGAAATTCTCTGTATTTTTCAGTAATTGGTTGTACTAAAACTCCGAAAAACCTAAAATTTCGAAAAGAAAGAAATTTGCAGTAATTCCATCAAATTCCCAGTAATTCTGAGAAATTTCCACTAACTGAGAGAAATTATCTGTGATTCTCTACTGAGAGATTCACTCTACCCAAGATTGCTTGTATACTAAAATTTCAGAGTGATATTCCTCAAGGGATAAATTGCACCTCTTAATGTGTATATTGAAATTTCAAAACTGGGGAATTACTTTGAAATTACAAGTATTTCCCAAACAAATTCTAAGTTTTTCTCAGAAAATTTGTGAAATTCCAAGTAATTCCAGGTATTTACAAGTAATCGTTTCATGAATTTTGCAATGATTCCGTACAATTTTCAGTAATTTTGAAAAATTCCCAGTAACTGAGGGAAATTAGAGAGTTAGAGGTATCAAAATTGAGACTTTGAGAAAGTTTGAGATAATTGAGATTCCGTTATTTGGTCGGAGGAAATTACCTTAAAACGAGCGCAAGGTTAATTGAAAAATTTGGAAAATAATCAAGTCTTTCAATATCTCGTAAACGGTTAGAGGTACAGATATCGTGACTTCAAAGTTAATTTGTTTGGACTAAGTTTAGAATAAGCCAAAAATTGAAAGAGTAGAAAGAAAACATCTCGAAAATGGTGAGAGAAATACTGTTGAAAAAGGAATTTGAATAGGTAGCAAAGTTTTTCTTTCAAGTTTTGAGATTGAGGGTTGCCAGCAACATAAAGTTGTTATTTTTTTGCATCTAAAATGAAGCCCTGATCTTTGTAATGCCCACATGTACGGACTCTTCGGAAAAAAAGTGCATCAAATTAGATATTAAGTCCTTTAATGCTAAACACTGGTACGAACAACAGCAATATCACACATCTTTCGACATGATTAAAGGCGGGAGGTTGCGTAAACCCAAGCACAATTAAGCTTATGAAGTAATATATTAAACGGTAATTGATTGCACTAATGAAAGTCATATAAAACTGAATCGATTAAAATAGAGCCCCTGCCTCTGCGTGGCTCTGAAATTAAATGATATTTGGTTTCAAGTGGACGCGTATGAATCAGGATTAATCCGCATCGAGTGAATTTTATATAAATTAGAATTCCGTCAAAATTTTCCGGCAACGTCCCTGGAGCGATTAGTTTCTGCATCCAAAAATGGGATCATAAAACTAGGAAACTTGCTTAGCATTTTTAAATGCAAAGTTCATGAATTTTTCATCACTTAGCGCCCCAGGGAATTGCGAAGTGGAGCAGCCGCGTCGAGATTTCGAGATGCTTTCGCATATTTTATAATGTATCGTACAATTAAGGAACTTCTCCAACTTTTCGGACAAAAAACTGCAAAACCAAACTTTTCCACGAATACAGTAGTCCCCGCCGTTTCCGGAGTTTTACTACTTATTTCAAGCGGCTATACGGTTCCGCAAACTTTTCGGTTCAAATGGGCCTCCATCGGTAATACTTAATGGAGAAACTCCATTAACCAATTTGCCATTAAAGAATAATATCGATGGAAAAAATTCGCTTTATTCTTACCGGCATTAGCGGGACTATTGAGCAGGAAATTTATGGCCACGAACAGGACAAGCCGGAAACCGGTGCTTCCATTCATCTTCCTGCAAAGAAAAGCAAAGGATAAATCGCATTAGCACACACAAAAGGGTTTTGGTATATTGGAGAATTGCCCAGAAATGGACTGTTATTCAGACAGTTATTGGAAAAATTTTATTTATGTATACGGTTAACAATACAACACTACTTATGGTCCGGAAATAACTCGAAATCGTACATTTAAAGTATGTTCAATTGGTACGATATGTAAACGTTTCATTTTTTTTTGTTCCATTAGGTGCACTTATTCAAGGAACACGTTGGCGTTTGCATTACTCTTTGCCCTCTTCGGTGTTCTAGTTAAGTCAATAATTAGTAAGCAAGCCAATAATAGTCCTTCTGGGTTCTCAAAGTGCCACATGACGTGATAGAGGCTCCAAGATCCTTTAGGAACAACAAACAAACGAGCTCTAGGGCTAGGGCTTTGGGCTCTAGATCCTTGTCGGACTAGGGCCCCAATTCTCGAGATTCAAATAATGTCAGAATAAAGAGGTAACTGATGACAGATTGAATACAATCTCTAGAATTCGGGCCCAGTGCCGACCTGCCTTTCGACGACTTCTGACTGCGATCAAATTGCAACTGAAGATTGAAAGTTGTACCAAAGTTTTTTTGATGGAGCTTCCTACTAAGGCTGTCATAGAAAACACAATCAAATGCCTTTGTTAAGTCGAGGAATGTATCTCACCAGTTACTGGTTACATCGCTTTGGTACGCCCAGCAGGCTGCGACAAATACAAACCAACCAGTATCCAACTTGCATATAATAGGCATCATCTCAGATGAATTGCGCTACTCGCTACGCTCGTGGGCTCAAACACAATACATTCTAAGCTTGTTGGATGATATACTATTTTGTTGTTCAAAATAGCGTCTTTTTCCACGCCTGTGACCAGTTTTTTTCTGTCATTTAACATATGACATTTTCACCATTGAATGCGACAGCGAAATTGTCTAGACCGCTACAAGAGTATTGCCTTCCTTAGGTTTTTATTGAGAAAACAAAGGATAGGAATACTCTCAGAGCTCTCTAAAGCGGACATTTTACAACATTATATTTTAAATCCTCTCTGGTCACCGTCTAATTTCACCTTTACGTTTCCAACCCCGAACCTCATTGTATTGAATCAATAAATCCCCATTTAACCCCACGTACATATACATCACGTTAGCCGCAAAACATATACACTTTGTATAGATATCACCCGAGTCCCAACAGCATAATGTTAATCCTTTATGCTTTGGCCACCGGAATGTCGGGGTAGGTACACGATTGGGGTTGAATCCAGGTTTAATTCGAGCTCAAAAGGGCGCCCGTTATAATTAAGGGTTGTTAATGCCGTTAGATCAATATCGGTCCCTTTTAATGCGTAGTTAGAGTGACCCTTTGTTTCTTTTTTTTTCTGGAGGCGTAAGTGGTTAAGTGAAAGATTAAGGGAGAAGTAAGTTTAGGTGATGTGTTTAGGTAAACGATCAAAACAGTGTTGCCAACTGAACATTTTTAAAATAACCAACAACGAAATAGTCGTTGGGTTAATACACAAAATCACCAGCTGTTTGTGTAATATGACTCAGTGATCTAATTTAGATTTGGAAATTACGAGTTGATCCCTCATACAGTATTAGTTAGATGTGTAATCACCATTTCCAAAAAATCCTTATTGACCGTTCCAGAACACTCCACTTTGACTTATTTCTTTGCAGGGCAGCCAAACAAAAATTAACGGTTATCCGTATTTCTGACCTATTTTTGGTACATAGAATAACAGGTAAATAGATGTAAAAATAAAAAATAGTAAAAATGGTGTAGAGCGTTATTAGACATTTGAACCCAGAATTTTCTCAAAATTTCATAAAAAAAAACATCAAAAACACATAATTCGCAAAAGAACAACCAAACAACGCATAAAACTTTCATTCAATCAATTCTCATTTTTAACTAACTTGACATAGGTCACTTAAGACAATGATAAATAAACGTAAAAACGTAAAAAAAATAACAACATAAAATATACTACATATTGGCACCTTAGTTAAATATCAAATTGCGCCATGTTTGTGTGTCCCATGACGTAATCTTAGGGCAATCTAACGACCTAATAACCCTCTGTGGACCCTCTTGTGGGAGAGAAAACAAGTGGACTGATTACCACTTGTTTTAAAGATATAGACGGTCAAAGATGAAAATTGAGAATGAAGAGGGATTTACCCCCCCCCCCCCCCCCTTTGGTCAATTTCGAAAAAATAATAACAATTTTTTTTTTAACACTTAACAAGAGTGAAATTAGCCCCATAAGTAGACAATTTTCTAAATGTCTCCAAATTACATTCTAAAAGTGCGTAACAATCGACCTCTGAAGTGGTTCATCTCCTAGAGTTTTGAACCCTTAGCTCTTTCTTTGATGGCAGACGAAAAGGACATAAAAAATAACAAAAGTTGGATTAATTCTAATCGGTCCACTCGTTTTACAGTTACCGATGGTCAAAGTTGGAAATTTAGAAGAAAAAAGAGGAACTACCCCCCCTCCCCCCCCTCTTGGTCAATTTAGGAAACATTATAAAATCTTTTTTTTGCTGTTTTTGACAGAATGAGGCGATTTCAATCACCTATGAACGTAACAAACATAATATGAGTGAAATTAGTCTCATAAGTAGACTTTTTTCAAAATATCTAAAAAGCCCATTCTAAAAGTACCTGACAATCGACCATTGAAGGGGCCTATCTCCCAAACTACTTTGTTTGGTGGGAGGTGAAAGAGAACATCAAAAAGAACAAAAAACCGTTGGATTCACTCTAACCAGTTCACTCGTTTTAAAGTTACAGACGGCTAAAATTGAAAATTGAGGAAAAGGAGGAAATGACCCCCCTTTGGTCAATTAAAAAAAAATACATATTTTTTTTTTCTTTTTGATGACAGTGAGGCGATTTCAATCCCCTATGAAGGTAACAAACATAATATAAGTGAAATTAGTCTCACAAGTAGACTTTTTTCTAAATGTCTCCAAAGAACATTCTAAAAGTACGTAACAACCGATCATTGAAGGGGTATATCTCCCAAACTATTGAATCTACGAGACCTTTTTTGGTGGGAGGTGAAAGAGGACATCAAAAAGAACAAAAACACGCTGGATCTACTCTAATAGGTTCATGCGTTTTAATGTTACAGACGGTTAAAATTGAAAATTGAGGAAAAGGAGGAAATAACCCCCTTTGGTCAATTTAAAAAAATATATAAATTTTTTTTAATTCTTTTTGATCAGAGTGAGGCATTTTTAATTGCTTATGAAGGCAACAAGCAAAATATGAGTGAAATTGGTCTCGTAAGTAGACTTTTTTCTAAATGTCTCCAAAGCACATTCTAAAAGTATCTAACAATCGCACACTGAAGGGGTCCATCTCCCAAACTATTGAACCTACGGGACTTTCTTTGGGAGGTGAAAGAGGACATCAAAAAGCACAAAAGACCATTGTTTTGCTCTTTTGCATCCAGAATGCGGCGATTTCAATCCCTTATGAAGGCAACAAACATAATATGAGTGAAATTAGTCTCTTAAGCAGACTTTTTTTTGTAAATGTCTCTATAGCACATCCTAAAAGTATCTAACAATCGCACACATGGTCTTTGCGCACACTGAAAGGGTCCATCTCCCAAACTATTGAACCTACGACACATTCTGTGGTGGGAGGTAAAAGAGGATATCAAAAATAACAAAAAACCGTTGGATTCATTCTAGCCGGTTCACTCGTTTTAAAGTTATTGACGGTGAAAAATTGAAAATCGAGGAAAAAGAGGAAATAACTCCTCCTTTGGTCAATTTAAAAAAATATATAAATTTTGTTTTGCTCTTTTTGATCAGAATGTCTCATAAGTAGACTTTTTTCTAAATGTCTCCAAAACACATTCTTCTAAAAGTATCTAGCAACCGCACACTGAAAGGGTCCATTTCCCAAACTATTGAATCTACGAGACATTCTTTGGTGGGAGGTGAAAGAGGACATCAAAAAGAACAAAAACTCGTTGGGTCTACTCTAATCGGTCCATTCGTTTTAAAGTTATAGACGGTCAAAATTGAAAATTGAGGAAACAGAGGAAATAACCCCTCATTTGGTCAATTTCAAAAATATATATAAAATTTGTTTTGCTCTTTTTGATCATAATGCAATTTCAATCCCTTATAAAGGTAACAAACATAATATGAGTGAAAATAGTCTCATAAGTAGACTTTTTTTTAATTGTCTCCAAAACACATTGTAAAAGTATTTAACAATCGCACACTGAAACGGTCCATCTCCCAAACTATTGAACCTTTTAGTGGGAGGTGAAATAGGACATCAAAAAGAAGAAAAACTCGTTAGATCTACTCTAATCGGTCCATTCGTTTTAAAGTTACAGACGGTCAAAATGATGGGAGGTGAAAGAGAACATCAAAAAGAACAAAAAATCGTTGGAGTCACTCTAACCAGTTCACTCGTTTGAAAGTTACAGACGGTGAAAGTTGAAAATTGAGGAAAAAGAGGAAATAACTCCCCCTTTGGTCAATTTCAAAAAATATATAAATTTTGTTTTGCTCTTTTTGATCAGAATGCGGCGATTTCAATCCCTTATGAAGATAACAAACATAATATGAGTGAAAATAGTCTCATAAGTAGACTTTTTTTCTAAATGTCTCCAAAGCACATTCTAAAAGTATCTAACAATCGCACACTGAAAGGGTCCATCTCCCAAACTATTGAACCTACGGGACTTTCTTTGGGAGGTGAAAGAGGACATCAAAAAGCACAAAAGACCATTGTTTTGCTCTTTTGCATCAGAATGCGGCGATTTCAATCCCTTATGAAGGCAACAAACATAATATGAGTGAAATTAGTCTCTTAAGCAGACTTTTTTTGTAAATGTCTCTATAGCACATCCTAAAAGTATCTAACAATCGCACACATGGTCTTTGCGCACACTGAAAGGGTCCATCTCCCAAACTATTGAACCTACGACACATTCTGTGGTGGGAGGTAAAAGAGGATATCAAAAATGACAAAAAACCGTTGGATTCATTCTAGCCGGTTCACTCGTTTTAAAGTTATTGACGGTCAAAATTGAAAATCGAGGAAAAAGAGGAAATAACTCCTCCTTTGGTCAATTTAAAAAAATATATAAATTTTGTTTTGCTCTTTTTGATCAGAATGTCTCATAAGTAGACTTTTTTCTAAATGTCTCCAAAACACATTCTTCTAAAAGTATCTAGCAACCGCACACTGAAAGGGTCCATTTCCCAAACTATTGAATCTACGAGACATTCTTTGGTGGGAGGTGAAAGAGGACATCAAAAAGAACAAAAACTCGTTGGGTCTACTCTAATCGGTCCATTCGTTTTAAAGTTATAGACGGTCAAAATTGAAAATTGAGGAAACAGAGGAAATAACCCCTCATTTGGTCAATTTCAAAAATATATATAAAATTTGTTTTGCTCTTTTTGATCATAATGCAATTTCAATCCCTTATAAAGGTAACAAACATAATATGAGTGAAAATAGTCTCATAAGTAGACTTTTTTTTAAATGTCTCCAAAACACATTCTAAAAGTATCTAACAATCGCGCACTGAAAGGGTCCATCTCCCAAACTATTGAACCTTTTAGTTGGAGGTGAAATAGGACATCAAAAAGAAGAAAAACTCGTTAGATCTACTCTAATCGGTCCATTCGTTTTAAAGTTACAGACGGTCAAAATTTAAAATTGAGGAAAAAGAGGAAATAACTCCCCCTTTGGTCAATTTTAAAAAACTATATAAAATTTGTTTTGCTCTTTTTGATCAGAATGCAGCGACTTCAATTCTTTATGAAGGTAAAAATTCTAAAAGTACCTAACAATCGACCATTGAAGGGGCCTATCTCCCAAACTATTGAATCTACGAGATGTTTTTTGATGGGAGGTGAAAGAGAACATCAAAAAGAACAAAAAACCGTTGGAGTCACTCTAACCAGTTCACTCGTTTGAAAGTTACAGACGGTGAAAGTTGAAAATTGAGGAAAAAGAGGAAATAACTCCCCCTTTGGTCAATTTCAAAAAATATATAAATTTTGTTTTGCTCTTTTTGATCAGAATGCGGCGATTTCAATCCCTTATGAAGATAACAAACATAATATGAGTGAAAATAGTCTCATAAGTAGACTTTTTTTTTAAATGTCTCCAAAACACATTCTAAAAGTATCTAACAATCGCACACTGAAAGGGTCGATCTCCCAAACTATTGAACCTACGAGACTTTCTTTAGTGGGAGGTGAAAGAGGACATCAAAAAGAACAAAAACTCGTTGGATCTACCCTAATCGGTCCATTCGTTTTAAAGTTACAGACGGTCAAAATTGAAAATTGAGGAAAAAGAGGAAATAACTCCCCCTTTGGTCAATTTAAAAAAACTATATAAAATTTGTTTTGCTCTTTTTGATCAGAATGCAGCGACTTCAATCCTTTATGAAGGTAACAATCATAATATGAGTGAAATTAGTTCCATAAGTAGACTTTTTTCTAAATATCTCCAAAGCACATTCTAAAAGTACCTAACAATCGACAATTGAAGGGGTCTATCTCCCAAATTATTTATTCTACGGGACTTTCTTTGATGGATGGTGAAAGAGGACATCAAAGAAAACAAAAAACCGTTGGACTCACTTTAACTGGATCACTCGTTTTAAGGTTACAGACTGCCAAACTTCGAAATTGAGAAAAAGAGAAAAAAACCCTCTTCAATAATTTGTAACGAAGTCACTATTTTTGTTAATTATGCGCAAAAACCTTAACATTCCAAATAAATGTAACCTAGGCTTCACTCATTCTTGCTAAGGTGTCATCAAGTATCCAAGGAGTTGTTTATCCAAATAGAGATAAAAGCAGGCATTTACCCCGTTAAAGGGAGTCAGTCGTCAACCACGCTGGAAAGAACACCTCTTCCTAAAAAGCCAGAACTGATCTCGTCTTCCGATCCTGAGAGTAATACTACTTTCGATTGGCATAAAGAGTTTTGCACCGAGTCGACCGCAGGGCAATTCCAGTTTCTTCAAATATTTGCCCCGGTGCAGTTCCAATAAGACACGGAATTCGCATTTGAAATGCACTCAGGGCAAATCTACCTATTAAAGCTCGTGTCGAAAATCTTGCACTCAGTGTGAAACTCTTGCATTGGTTTCCCAGTAAAACATACCAAACTGCACGAAAGTTACCAATCGAAGGTACAAATTGCACTAGTTTTGTACTGGGGTTCCCAATCGAAAACGCTTTGCGTTAGATTTGTGCCTAAACCAAGAAACCTATCATAACGTTTATCAATCCAAAGCGAACTCTGGTTCTCCATCACTCACCTTTTCCACTTAGATCGCGCTAAACGCACCAAATTGAATTTCAAAGTAAAAACTGCATATTTTGGCCAAAATTTCGAACAGTCCCGGACAGCGAACAATTCGGGAGCCTTGGCGTAACTTTCGAAAAGTAAACATCAACTTTAAACCTTGAAAACGGGAAAAATCGGCCAAAAAAACGCAAAAAACTGGCACGGAATTCGCATTTGCATTGCACTCAGTGTGAAACTCGCTGCACTGGTTTCTCAATAAAACATACAAAACTACACGAAAGTTACCAATCGAAGGTACAAATTGCACTAGTTTCGCACTGGGGTTTCCAATCGAAAACGCTTTGAGGTAGATTTGTGCCTAAACCGTGAAAACTATCCTAACGTTTATCATTCCAGAGTGAGCTTTGGAATGATTTCCATCACTCACCTCCTAAGTACTTTTCCACTTAGATCGCGCTAAATGAACCAAATTGAATTTCAAAGTAAAAACTGCATATTTTTGCCAGAATTTCGAACGGTTCCGGACAGAAAACAATTCGGGAGCTTTGGCGTTAACTTTCGACAACGCAATTTTCCGAAATGTAAACATCAACTTTAAACCTTGAAAACGGGAAAATTCGACAAAAAAAAACGGGAAAAACTGGCGAGACAAATGGCGTTTTCGATTGGCAAAACAAGTTTACTGCAGGGCATTTCCAGTTTCTTCAAATATTTGCCCCGGTGCAGTTCCAATAGTGCAGCTCGTGTCGAAAATGTTGCACTCAGTGTGCAACTCGCTGCACTGGTTTCGCAATAAAACATACCAAACTGCTCGAAAGTTCCAATCGAAAACGCTATAAGTTAGAGGTTAAAAGCGCAAATCAACTTACTTTATAGTTGAGGTTAACTAAGTCGGGTAGAGCATTTCGCCTGGTAGACATAACTCGGTCGTCTCTTTCTTTCGCATTAAAGTAGTTACCCATTTTAACTCGCTGGAGCATTTCAGTGGGAGTTTTGCTTTAAATCGCATTTAAGAAAGAGACAGCTGGGAATCACGATCATAACCCCCTTTAAATTTCGGTCTCCAAACTGATGTGAACCCGTCATTTCCGATTCCGAGGTATCTAGTAGTTTATAATTCATTGGGTATAGGGTTTTGTTGGTAATTATCGTTATAACGTATTAGTGTTTGTAAATATAATCACCGTTAAACAACTTGTTGTTTTTATGGTTTCTGGGTGCAGAGACGTTTACACTACGTAGACAAGGCAAGTCATTCCTAAAAGTATAAAATCCCTATGGCAACATTCATTGTAAAATCATGAATGAACTAACAAGAGTGGGGGAATGGTTGGAAGACAGCATGCGCTTTCTTGATCCATTGGCGTAGTCAATTTTTTTTTCATGCTTCAAATCAGATACATTTACGGTAACTAACGAGGTAACTAATAATGCAAAAATAACAAAAAAAAGACAATAGTACCTTTTACTTAAATATTAAGAATAGGTACTTACTAAAAAACCGAAAACACAAAGCGTATGATTAAAAATCGCCTCTGAAAAGAATTAACACATACCGCATACCCTAACTTTAATTGTTCTAGATAAAAGGCAACGTGAGAAATTATGAAAAAAAAAACAATTTTGAAAGGCCATCTTCAGAATCTTAGGGCCCTTAGGAATGAGGGAAAAATCTCTGGTGAAGTTTGGTGTAAGTAGACAGATTGGGGACAGGACACTGCACATGTAACTTCCTTAGTTTTGCAAACAGTTCACTTGCTGTTCATTCTCACCCCTCCCGTCGCCGGCCATCTTTTCGTTGACTAATCAGGAACTTGACCAAGTAACTCTAAAACTAAAACAGAATGAGTAGCTTACTTTAGGAAAGACAAATGCCATTACTGTCACAAATAACTAACTCGTGAGAACAAGTACCAATTTGACTGGCCGTAAGTAGGACGATTAACTGCTTAACTAAACTACCCTTTTCATGGAGTGCCGTTATCCAGGAAAATCGTCCCAAGCTGTTGTAATTTGCGTCGGAATATATGGCTTTTCCTGCAGGGGCGGAAGTTTCCTTTTATTAACGGTTGGAAGTGAAATATTTCTCCCTTCGCCCTGAACTTTTTTACCGATACGAAGTTTAATCTTGACGAATTTTTACCTTTATTATTAAAAGTTTGTTGCGCCCTTCTGAGAATTGATGTGTTCGATGGGTAAAGTTATAGGAAAAAAGGGAGATGCCCTTTCTTACATTTTGATGAATAAGCTCTAAATATCCAATACTGCCGCAGGCACACGAGCAAAAACTTTCAGGTTTTAATAATGGAGCCACAAAGACCACAAAAGTATTACTTTATGTATAGTTATCACTTAAAATTCATATCGCGTTCTTCGACAGAAAAAATTATATTGGATGGCTACGAAATTGACCATCGAATTTTCGTCGAGGATTTGACCTGGACAGGGAAAAGGAAGTATTCGGGCAGTCGTGTACATGGCCAGAATTTTGATGTCCAAAAACCTACACTTTGGCTTTGCTTATTTTTATTCCCCCTCTGAGTTTTCCGCATGTTTACCTCTAGTAAATCCTTGTCGGCTTTTTGTATTGGAATGTCGAATTTCCGATTTGTTGACCGTGCCAATGTTACGTGATGCTGGTTAGTTGACCATGACCAAAACCTCCACAAAGGACGAATAATGAAAAAAGTTTCATTAACTTGTTTTCCAAGACAAATAAACAAATGTAAAATGACACTATTTGTTTCTATCAAGTCACTATAAGAATAAATTAATTGAAAAATAATGAAACTTAACAATTAGAGTAGTTTGAATCGATATGACAATTATTTCATTTTAAAACCTGACTAATGATTTCCTGGGAGGCTGCATAAATCACCCTTTTGCAAAATCACAAAGGAATGGGAGTTTTAAAATATAATCAAGTAAAAGACATGAAGATAGTCGCCCGCCCTGGCTCTTAGGGAAAATTACGAACTGATGATCTGGAAATGGGATAGAAAAGTTAGAAAATGGATTACGTACGTAAAAATGGAATTTATAATGACTTTTTAGATTACAGTGCAAGTAAAGCAAAATGTCCAATGCTAACTAATACCAGTTTGGCATTAAGAGGTTTCCTTAGGGTCCAAAGATATGGTAGTATAATTGACAAACTTAAATATGAGCAGTGTGTTAAAATGAATCTTACATGCTTATATGTTTACCACATTTATAATACACAGATAAACTGATATAAAAAAAGAGGTTAGAAGGCCTTTAATCCACGCCAAACAGACGTATTAATTCTTCATAATATAGAAGTCGTCGATAAAAGGATTTTTGGAACGTACCAGTTACGATTAGAAAAGAAAAAAGATGCTAGAAAGCATCTAAATATGAAAATTTTTTTTTTTTTGGAAATTCAGATAAGAGTACATAAGGGGTTACATCGATTAAAAATTACTTAAATCTTAAAAAAAATGCAAATTTGCAAATTCGGTTATCGGTTATAATCAAAATCGGTTAAAAATGAAACTAACCTGAACAATCTAATAGACAAGGGTGTTAGAAGACCGTTAATCCACTAGTATGTTAGAAGGCCTTTAATCCACGCCAAGCAGACGTATTAAACCTTCATAATATGGTGGTCGGGGAGAAAAGGATTTTTGGAAACATACCAGTTAGCGTCTAAATATGAAAATTTGGAATTTTTCGGAAAATTTAGATAAGAATAAGATAAGAATAATAAAAAATTACTTAAATCTTAAAAAAAAATGCAAATTTGCAAATTCGGTTATCGGTTATAACCAAAATCGGTTAAAAATGAAACTAACCTGAACAATCTAATACACTACGGTGTTAGAAGACCTTTAATCCACTACTATGTTAGGATGCCTTTAATCCACGCCAAACAGACGTATTAAACATTTATGATAGAGTGGTCGTGGATAAAAGTATTTTTGGAAACCCACCAGTTAAGATTAGGGTCAAAATCGGTTAAAATTTGGTCAAAGCGTCTAAATATGCGAATTTTGAGTTTTTCCGGAAATTCAGGTAAGAATAAGGGGCCAACTCGATTAAAAATAAATTAAAGCTTTGAAAAATGCAAATTTGCAAATTCGGTTATCGGTTATAACCAAAAACGGTTAAAAATAAAACAAAGCTTCAATGAGTCCAAACTTGGAGTCTTTGAAGTTATTCAGGCTAGAATATGTTATTCGAAGAATTCAATTGGGACAAAATCAGGCAAAAGTGATTCAAACTTCAACTCGTTTTTGGCTAAAAGAATTTTTTTGGACCAAGATAAGTGAAATTTTTCTCAAAGCGACTCAAAATGTAAATAAAAGGTTTTTTGAAAAAATTACGGTAGAACTAACGCCGCAATCGG
Organism: Taphrorychus bicolor; assembly: GCA_951812265.1. Taxonomy (NCBI): domain Eukaryota; kingdom Metazoa; phylum Arthropoda; class Insecta; order Coleoptera; family Curculionidae; genus Taphrorychus; species Taphrorychus bicolor. Next base: position 13,968,606 of record OX638305.1, read on the forward strand.
TCAAACAATGACTCAAAGGGTATAAGAATTCAAATTTTGAGAAATTTAGCGACTCAAAGAATTTAAAAAAGTTAGGTTAAGATTGAGACCAACTTCACACAAAATAGACCTGAACTGACCAACGCTGACCTTAACTGAACTAACTTGACTATAGCGTCCAAAAGTGGAAATTTGGATTTTTTTTTACACAAAATGACTCAAAGAATTCAAGAAAAGTTGGTTTAGTATTACGGCCAAAATCGGTTAAAATTGAGTCAGAGCGCCCAAAAATTGAAATTTGGATTTTTTTGAGAAATGCTGGTAAGAATTGGGGCCAAAATCAATTAAAATGACTCAAAGCTTTAAAAAAAAAAATGCAAATTTGGAGCCTGCGGAAAAATTTATGGTAGAATTAAGGCCAAAATCGGTTAAAAATGACGCAAAGTGTCTAAAAATACAAACTTTTACCCTTTAAAGTTATTCAGGTTGGACTATGTTTTGTAAAGAGTTCAATTTTTAGTGCAAAATCAGCCAAAACCAAAATCTTCTAATTGGTGTTTTTTTTTTTTTATAAAAAAGAATTTTTGGATCAACATAAGTAAAATTTTACTCAAAGGGACTCAAAATGTAAATCTGAAGTATTGTACAACAATTTTTTTAGACTTAAAGGAGCCATCGTTAAAAAATGACCTACCTAAAGGATATAGAATTCAAATGTTGAGATTGTTCAAAAAATGAAGGGTAGAATTTGGACCAGAATCGGTTAGAAATGACCCGAAGAATCTATAAATGCAAAATTGGTGCCTTTGAAGTTATTCAGATTAGAATCCTTTTTTGGAAGAATTCAATTTTAGGGCAAAATCAGGCAAAACTAATTTAGACCTTCTAATTTGTTTTTTTTTGCCAAAAATAATTTTTTGGAACTACATAAAAAATTTTACTTCACGCGACTCAATATGTAAGTTTAAAGTTTTTCCAAACAATTTTAGTATAAAAATTCAAATTTGGAGATCTTTATGTTATGTACAAAATTACTAGGAGATTTAAAAAAAGGATTAGGGCTAAAATCCGTTAAAAATGACTCATAGCGTTCAAAAATGAAAATTTGGAATTTATGAAAACTTAAAAAGAATTAGGAACAGAATCAAAGTGTTTAAAAATGCAAATTTTGAGCTTGTGGAAAAATGCAGGTTAAGATTATGGACAAAATCATTTAAAAATGAAACAAAGCGTCTAAAAATGCAGTATTGGGGTCTTTGGAGTCAACTTCTCCAAAGAGGAGAAAAAATCAATTTTACGCTACCATCAAACAAAATTGCAAAATTAGGCAAAATCTTCTAATTTGGGGTCTTTGAAGGTATTCATATTAGAGTATGTTTTTGGAAGAATTCAATTTTACTGCAAAATCAGGCAAAATCGATTAAAACCTTCAAATTTGTTTTTTTCTAAAAATTATTTTATGATCCTACATAAGAAAAAATTTTACTCTTGGGGTCTTTGGATAGGATTTCTAAAATGAGGAGAAAAAAATATTCAATTTTACGGTAACATCAAGCAAAACTGCAAAAACAAGCAAAATCTTCTAATATGGTGTTTTTGGGAAAATTATGTTCTTAATCCAAAATAAACGAAATATGACTCATAAATGCACAATTGGTGCCTTTGATTTGAATATGTTTTTGGAAGAATTCAATTTTAGGGCAAAATCAGGCAAAATCGATTTAAACCTCCAAATTTGATTTTTTTTCTGAAAACAGTTTTTTGGACCTACATAAGAAAAAATTTTAATCCAAGCGACTCAAAACATAAATTTGAAAGTTTTCGATAATTTGCAGTCATTCAAAGCCGCAGTCGGTAACAAAATGACTCATATACATACAAAATTGAAATTTGGAGAGCTTTAGGTTAGGCACAAAATTGGTACAAAACTACTCGGAGATTTAAAAGAAGTTACGTTAGGATTGAAGCTAAAATCCGTTAAAAATGACTCGTAGCGTTCAAAAATGGAAATTTGGAGTGTATGAGAACTTCAAAAAAGAATTAAAAAAAGAATCGGTTAAAATCGGTTTAAAAATGCAAATTTTGAGCTTGTGAGAAAATGCAGATTAAGATTAGGGCCAAAACTATTTAAAAATTAAACAAAGCGTCTAAAAATGCACTATTGGGGCCTTTGGAGTAAACTTCTTCAAAGAAGAGAAAAAATTCAATTTTACAGCATCAAGCAAAATTGCAAAATCAAGTAAAATCTTCTAACTTGGTGTTTTTGGAAAAATTATGTTTTTAAATCAAAATAAACGAAATATGACTGACTCAAAATGCCTTAACTTGCAATTTATTGTTTTTCGAGAGTCAGGTTAGGATCAAGGCCAAAAACGATTGAAAATGACTTAAAGCTTTGAAAAATGCAAATTTGCAAATTCGGTAATCGGTTATAACCAAAATCGGTTAAAAATGAAAAATTAAACTAACCTGAACAATCTAATACACAAGGGTGTTAAAAGACCGTTAATCCACTAGTATGTTAGGAGGCCTTTAATCCACGCCAAACGGACGTATTGAACCTTTATAATATGGTGATCGTGGATAAAAGGATTTTTGGAAACATACCAATTAGGATTAAGTTCAAAATGGGTTAAATTTTTCTCAAAGCGTCTAAATATGAAAATTTAGAGTTTTTCAGGAAATTCAGGTAAGAATAAGGGGCGAAATCAATTTAAAATTAGTTAAAGCTTTGAAAAAATGCAAATTTGCAAATTCGGTTATCGGTTATAACCAAAAACGATTAAAAATGAAACAAAGCTTCAATGCATCCAAACTTGGAGCTTTTGAAGTTATTCAGGGTAGAATACGTTATAAAAAGAATTCAATTTTAGGACAAAATCGATTCAAACTTCAATTCATTTTTTGCTAAAAATTATTTTTTGGACCAAGATAAGTGAAGTTTTTTCCGAAAGCCACTGAAAATGTAAATTTAAAGTTTTTCGAAAAATTTACGTTAGAACTAAAGCCGCAATCGGTAAAACAATGTCTCAAAGGGTGTAAAAATTCAAATTTTGAGAAATTTAGGTTAGCTGCAAAATGACTCAAAAAATCTAAAAAAGTTAGGTTAGGATTAGGGCCAAATTTAGGCAAAATTGACCTAAGCTGACCTAAACTAACCTGACCTGACCCAAATTAACTTGAAATAACTAGAATTAACTTGACTATAGCGTCCAAAAGTGGAAATTTGGATTTTTTTTTAGTTCTTTAGGTAAATTTAGGGTTAAAATCGGTTAAAAATGAATCAAAGCTTTACAAAAATGCAAACTTGGAACTTTTAGATTAGGATTAAGGTCAAAATCGATTAAGAATTTCACAAAGTATCTATAATGCAAAAAATTTTAGCTTTTGAAATTAGTCATGTTATAATATGCTTTTGAAAGGGTTTAATTTGAGGGCAAAATCAGGCAAAAGTGATTCACATCTTCTAATTTGTTTTTTGTAAAAATAATTTTTTACCCTAAGTGACATTACAATTGAAGCGACTTAAAACATAAATTTGATGTTTTTCGAAAAATTTGGATTTGAAGATATTTAGGTTAGGTACCAAGTCGATACAAAATGATTAAAAAAAATCAAGAAAAGTTGGCTTAGTATTACGGCCAAAATCAGTTAAAATTGAGTCAGAGCGTCCAAAAATTCAATATTTGATTTTTTTGAGAAATGCTGATTAGAATTAGGGCTAAATCAATTAAAATGACTCAAAAACTTAAAAAAAAAATGCAAATTTGGAGCCGGTGGAAAAATTTTGGGTAGAATTACGGCCAAAATCGGTTGAAAGTTCAATTTTTAGGGCAAATTTAGGGAAAATTTCCGATTCAAAAACTTGTCTTTTTTTTTTGATAAAAAAGAATTTTTGGACTAACATAATTAAAATTTTACTCAAAGCGAAAAATGTATATCTAAAGTTTTTTAAAAAATTTTGTTTAGAATTAAAACCACTATCGGTAAAAAATGACTTATATACATAAAAATTGAAATTTGGAGAACTTTAGGTTAAGTACAAAATTGGTACAAAATTATTCCGATATTAAAAAAAAAAGTTAGGTTATGATTAGGACTAAAATCCATTAAAAATGACTCATAGCGTTGAAAGTGGAAATTTAGAGTTTATGAGCACTTCAAAAAAGAATTAGGAACAGAATTGTTAAAAATTACTCAAAGCGTTTAACAATCCAAATTTTGAGGTTGTCGAAAAATGCAGATTAAGATTAGGGCCAAAATCGTTTAAAAATTAAACAAAGCTTCTAAAAATGCACTTGTCTTTGGAGTGAATTTCTCCCAAGCTGAGAAAAAGTCAATTTTACGTTATCGTCAAACAAAATTGCAAATTTAGGCAAAATCTTCTAATTTGGAGTTTTTGGAAAAATTATGTTCTTAAACCAAAATAACCGAAATATGACTCATAAATGCGAAATTGGTGCCTTTGAAGGTATTCATATTAGAGTATGTTTTTGGAAGAATTCAATTTTAGTGCAAAATCAGGCAAAATCGATTAAAACCTTCAAAATTGTTTTTTTTTTCTAAAAATAATTTTTTGGACCTACATAAGAAAAAAAATTATTCCAAGCGACTCAAAACGTAAATTTGAAGTTTTCGAAAAATATTGGTTAGGATTAAAGACGCAATTGGTAAAAAAATGAATAATATACATAAAAATTGAAATTTGGAGAGCTTTAGATGCCTAAAATTGGTACAAACCTACTCGGAGATTTAAAAGAAGTTACGTTAGGACTGAAGCTAAAATCCGTTAAAAATGACTCGTAGCGTTCAAAAATGCAAATTTGGAGTGTGTGAGAACTTCAAAAAAGAATTAAAAAAAGAAAAAATGCAGATTAAGATTAGGGCCATAACTATTTAAAAATTAAACAAAGCGTCTAAAAATGCACTTTTGGGGTCTTCGGAGTGAATTTATTTAAAGAAGAGAAAAATTCAATTTTACGGCATCAAGCAAAATTGCAAAATCAAGTAAAATCTTCTAACTTGGTGCTTTTGGGAAAATTATATTCTTAAACCAAAATAAACGAAATATGACTCATAAATGCAAAATCGGTGGCTTTGAAGTTATTCGAATTAGAATATGTAAAATTTCAGGGCAAAATCAGGCAGATTTAAACCTTCAAATTTTTTTTCTAAAAATAATTTTTTGGCCCTACATAAGAGAACATTTTACTCCAAGCGCTTCAAAATGTAAATTTGAAGTTGTTCGAAAGATATTGGATAGAATTAAAGCCGCAATCGGTAAAAGAATGACTCAAAGCATATAAAAAATCAAATTAGAAGAACTTTAAGTTAGGTACAAAACTGGTACATAATGACTTGGAGACTTTAAAAAAAGTTAGGTTAGGAATAGGGCCAAAATCCGTTAAAATTGACTCATACCGTTTAAAAATGGAAATTTAAAGTTTTTGAGAACTTTAAATAAGAATTAAGAACAGAATCGGTTAAGAAATGACTCAAAGCGTCCCCAGCTTAAAAATGCAAATTATGAACTTGTGGAGAAATTATATTAGGTTTAGGAGCAAAAACCGTTTAGAAATAGAACAAAACGTCTAAAAATGAACTATTGGGGTTTTTGGAGAAATTTAGGTTAGTATTAGGGCCAAAATAAGTTAAAAATTGACCACATTGTCGAAACATGTGGCTTCCGATGTTTTTAAAGAAATACAATTTTAGGGTAAAATCAAGCAAAATTGCAATATCGAATTGCAAACGAAATATGACTGACTCAAAATGCCTCAACTTGCAATTTATTGTTTTTCGAGAGTCAGGTTAGGATCAAGTCCAAAAATGACTCAGCGCGTATAAAAATACAAATTTTGAGTGTTTGAAAAAATTCAGGTTACGGTTAAGGCCAAAATTGGTTTAAAAAGCCTCAAAGCATTTTGCAAATTCAATTTAAAAGTTTTTGGAAAGTTTAGGTTAGGATTAGAGCCAAAGTTAATTAAAACATATCAAAATGTGTTAAAGAATAAAAAAAATTTAAATTTTTGGAAAAACACAGGTGAAAATAGGCAAAAATACTTTATTGTGCCTAATGTGCACATGGGTAGTTTCTCAAAAAATTTACACACCATCTAAAAATGCACTTTTGATGTTTTTAGAAAAATTCTTATTTAAAACAAAGCCAGACCAAACTGATTCAAATCTTCTAATTAATCTTTTTTGAATCGAAATAATTGAAATTTGACTGAAAACGCCTCACAATTGCAAATTTTGATGCGTTTTGAGAATGGCACTAATTTAGTGCCGAAACGTCGACATTTCACAACATTACTACATCCTGTAGTTTCATTGATCCACATTAAGCAATCATCAGTCACAATCATTGATATTGTTTTAAATAATGTTAATCATCTTAAATAATGATATCATGTAAATTTTTTTCCTGTCTCTAAAAATTTTATATCTCTTTTCAGGATCTTTGAAAAATTGAAAATTGGAAGAAAATATACTTATCGAACAAATAATCACCAAATCATTTCAAATTGATAAAAGAAAACTTGATTTGTTAGCAGAAAAATGTCAGATTTCTCTCAAATAAATTAAATATTTTCTCACATCTCATTAAGAAAACTGTAGTAAGGAAATCGACAAAAATACTAAATCCCCATTTTTCTTAATCAATCATCAGCAATAAAACTCTGCACTGATTCAATAAAACCTCAAATCCCCCTTGTCCCATTTTCAGTTTACACGTTCTTTTACCTGAAACAGGCAAGGCGGCTTGTAATGATCATTGGTGCGGAAAATTCGGAACCTGGCCAAGGGGAGTTTCCATAGAAACTCTCCTTACCGTGAGAATCGTTTCATATTGCCCCAATGGCCTTTAAATAGGAAAAAGAAAATTGTTTTGCTTTCATACATACTACTGAGGCCATTGTACCTTTTGTGTGCACAAGAACGTTTTTCCGGGTTTTCCATCCGATCGTGATGGTGGATTGAGTTTGTTTTCTTTTAATTTTCAACGGGGTTTTCGTTCAAACATGACGTAGTCGGAGGGTTTTAATTTTCTTAGTTTTGGAATTTAAATATCAATTTTCCCATATCCCTTCATGTTACTGGATACTTTACTTTTGTTAACAAATGAGCCCTTTTGCTTATGAAATGCAAACATGTTTTTAGACTGAATTTGAATGAACGCTCTCGTCAAATTAGAAAACCACATTACATGATTACACAACATTCATAAACTATCTAGTATAGGTGTGTCAAATAAATGGTTTTTTAATTCCGAAACTTTTTTTATTGCCTTAAAGATATTTAATTGCTGTCATCTAAAGGAAACGTTTAGCGTTGTTTTAAGCGTCATAAATGGTAATAGTTGAAAGTTAACGCCACAGCATCAACATCAGAACTTCATTAAGCACCCATCAACGTGTGCGTAGATTTGTTCCACCGGTTTCCCTAAACAATGGACCACAAGTGAAACTTTTTCATAAACGATTTAACGACGGTGACGTTAATTACGCCTGTTTTCAATTAATTACCCACTGTTACATCGCGCTAATTAGGCGAGTGTGAAACGATTACGCAACTTCTTGCATGCATAAGTCGAATGGAAGTAACGCGAGCGAAGCCTGAACATTCGGAAGGAAGTAATGAGGTTATATTGTGGTAGCACCGTTCTTGTTTTAGTTAAGCCTTAATTAAGAAAGGTAAAGCTCGTTTGTAATTATTAACCTTATGAAAGCACGTTGGGTAAATGTACACGTTTTTATGTTTTTTTTTTATTTAGCAGAAACTAAATAATTGGTGCGAGGGGCGCTTAGAGCTGATAACTCTTGCCCCACATGCCCCAAGTCCCCTTGCGAGTTCAATAGTAATAATGGGCATATTGAACCCACACGTGCAAAAAGTCTACTGGCACGAATTCCTGTCAGTCGTACGGTCGAGTGGCTGCAACAGCCCATCTCTCGACTTGATGTGATTTTTTTCCTGCACTCATAAAATTCCTGCGTAATTGCGATACGTCCGCCGGAGTTGCCTCCTGTGTAACATTCCGATCGGTTCAATGGTCCACGAGATGCTGTAACGATGGATCACATTGTAAAATGACCTTTTTTTTGAAACCAAACCGGTCGTGAAAAAGTTACCTATATGTAACATTTTTTTTATTTCACCCATAAAGGCATTTTTACTACTAAAATTAAAACATTTTACTTAAAAGCTTTCGGCTGTTCGGCGAACTTAATTACATTGTCAGATTTTGCCACTCAAAGGGAGTTGCACCTAACTCTCTTCGCCCGAGTTCAGTAGAGGAACTTTGCAGCTCTAATTGAGGCGGCCACAACTTTGTGGATGGTTTGACAGGTTTAATAAATCTTAACTCTTCCACGGGCTTATTGGGTTAACAAAGTTGCCCGGTGGCAAATTCGACTACTTACGTCCATTAGGTTATTAAGGAAACACTGTGAAATTAAAAGTCCGGTGGTAGGGAGAAAAAGGTTTCATTGATTAATTTGTAATTTTTTTACGTTTTAAATTGTATTATTATATTGTTTGTTAGTTCTTATTTCTATTTTTTACATTGTAATTCTCATTTTGTATTCTATTTGTGAGAGTAGTGGGTGAAGGACAACAAATGAAACTCTTTCTCTTATGGAATCATTTTATGGAATTGCCGACGTTTTGACTGTGGTTTCTGTCTTTATCAAGGCTAACTTCCTACTTAGAAGGGAGCGTCAGTAACAACAGCATTCAACAGCCCAAACACACAAAGGACAGACACTACTTTGCAGATATGTAGGTACATCACTAGACGTGAACATATGTTGTTCACCCTCTTGTCAATTTTCTCTCCTGACTAAGTATGCGTAGATTTTGGAAAAGCAGTTTATGTGTTAAGAGTATAACTGCACTACGTGTCAAAAGTTTCTAGATCGTTGAATTTGTCATCTAATGCTACATGTTTAGTGCAAAACTGCGCCAAAGAGTCGTTGGTCTTTAGTTAGTTTCCAGACACCCTGTATGTGCATAATGTAATATATAAACATAAAAATAATATGCTTTGGAATCATTAGTCATAGAAGCAGACGAAGACGTCACCGTTTGAAACAAGAGGTATCGAAGGCGTGGAAACCGAGAAACTTTTCGACCGAGAAACTTCAGCAATTCGGAAAAGCTGAAGAGAAAAAAGAGAGGTCTGAAGAGGAATAAATTTTCTGAAGAAGAAAGTGGAGAAGAAAACCCCAGAAGACAAAGAATTCTAGGAAAACTGAATATGAGAAGCTGTCGGGAATTTATTCTCAAATAGAAACAAAAAACTGAAATCCAAAAAAAAGCAGAGAAAGCCGCAGCTGAAACCGTTTGAATAACCTGAAGAAAGAAACGAAGACACCAAACCCGAACTTGTTAAACCTACAGACACACCAGCACCCTTGAGAATATGAAGAAAAAAAAAGTACTAAGGAAACCTGAGGACAACAGGGTGTTCGGCGATAGTAGGCTATTATTTCCCTACAGGCCGTTTGTTTAGCTTTTCTGATGGATATTGTAAAGCGAAAGAATCGTTGGCCTTTAGTTAGTTTCTGGACACCCTGTATGTGCATAATTTAATATATAAACATAAAAATAATATGCTTTGTAATCATCAAATTTCGGCTTTTAAGCGCAGCTTACAGGCCTTAATGCCTGCTTCATTAATTTCTTATCATAAATGAATGGAAACATTTTGCTGTTATCGAGTTAGAGATGAAATGGGGAAATTCGATCGAATCAGATATTTCATTGGGGAGTAGAAGTTGAAATTTTCACCTAAATCTAATAAGTTGTAATAGATTTTTTGTTACACTACACTCCAAAAACCAAAAAAAAAAAAAACAAAATTTTGTTAAAAAAATAAATGCCAACATGAAATTTTTACTGCCCCAGTTATGCTTCAAAATGGCAACCAAAATCTTAATTTTTAAGGCTTTAGTCGACATTCCCAAACTAAACTGGCAATATCTGGTAATCCAAAAGCGATGGGAAGCTGCAGTTAAATGTATTAAAAAGAACTTAATTGCAGCTCATTTTTATGTAAATAAATTATTAATAATTGTTAGTATTTTTGAACTATTTTGTAACAAAGCTGGAGAAAATTCAAGACAGTTTTTCGGGTTTTGGGACAATTTTTTTAGGACACTTTGTATTAGGTAAAACAGAAACTACCCCCTTTATAAACCATATTACTTATAAAATTGTCCAAAGAAATTCGTGTTAAACACTGAGAGTTCCTAATTGAGGCTGTGAGGGTCCTCAACAGACCTAAAACAGGACTTTGACCTTGGATGTCAAAGTTGTGCATTGCAGCCTTTGTGACCTTCTGTGTCATTTTAGAATAGTATACTGCGCAACTACTGTCGAAAATTGCACTTTTCACACGACAGCGACTGTTAAGACACGAGCCCTAGGCGAGTGATACGTCACAAGAGTGTGAAGAGTGATTTTCGTACGTTTTGCACACTATACATTTTCTACGACTGCGATTTTGCTTCATAAATAATTACTCGTATTATAAAATATATGCAAGGCGTGTGCAAAGCAACCAGAAGCGTGTGCAAAGTGGACGTTTCTGTATGAGAGGGTGCCCAATGTGCACTTTGCGCACGCTGTTTGCAATATGCGATTTTCAACGGTAGTTAGTAGGGCGCATTTGTTCCTTTCTTGAGTCAGTCGTAGAAAACAGTATATTGTGCAACTAGTGTCGAAAATTGCACTTTTCACACGATTGTAACGATTTGGACACGAGCTGTAGGCGAGTAATAGAACGTCACAAGCATGTGATGAGTGATTTTCGTACGTGCGTTGCACACTATACTTTTTCTACGACTGCGATTTTGCTTCATAAATGATCATTTGTATTATAAAATATATGCGAGGCGTGTCCAAAGCAATCAGAAGCAAGTGTCCACTTTGCACACGCTTCTGTATGAGAGCGTGCGCAATGTGCACTTTGTGCACGCTGTTTGTAATATGTGATTTTCAAAGTTAGTTAGTAGTGCGCATTTGTTCATTTTCGAGTCAGTTGTAGAAAATAGTATATTGTGCAACTAGTGTCGAAAATTGCACTTTTTACACGAGTGTGACGGTTTGAACACGAGCCGTAGGCGAGTGATAGAACGCCACAAGCATGTGAGGAGTGATTTTCGTACGTGCGTTGCACACTATACTTTTTCTACGACTGCGATTTTGCTTCATAAATGATCATTTGCATTATAAAATATATACAAAGCGTGTGCAAAGCAATCAGAAGCAAGTGCAAAGTGGACTTTGCACACGATTCTGTATGAGAGCGTGCGCAATGTGCGCTTTGTGCACGCTGTTTGCAATATGTGATTTTCAACGTTAGTTAGTAGTGCGCATTTGTTCATTTTCGAGTCAGTTGTAGAAAATAGTATATTGTGCAACTAGTGTCAAAAATTGCACTTTTTACACGAGTGTGACGGTTTGGACACGAACCGCAGGCGAGTGATAGAACGTCACAAGAATGTGAGGAGTGATTTTCGAACGTGTTGCACGCTATACTTTTTCTACGACTGCGATTTTGCTTCATAAATGATCATTTGCATTATAAAATATATACAAGGCGTGTACAAAGTAATCAGAAGCAAGTGCAAAGTGGACCTTGCACACGATTCTGTATGAAAGCGTGCGCAGTGTGCGCTTTGTGCACGCTGTTTGCAGCTGTAGAAAATAGTATATTGTGCAACTAGGGTCGAAAATTGCACTCTTTACACGAGTGTGACGGTTTGGACACGAGCCGTAGGCGAGTGATACAACTTCACAAGTGTCTGAAGAGTGATTTTTCGCATGTGTTGCACACTATGCTTTTTCTACGACTTTGATTTTGCTTCATAAATGATCATTCGTATTATAAAATATATGCAAACCAATCAGAAGCATGTCCAAAGTGACTTTTACTATTGAAAAATTTACTAACTACGATAGCAATGGTGGGAACACATAAAAGAAACACCCTGTATATGGCCGTGCGACGTCTTAAATATGACGTCTTTTGGCTATGTTTACTTTCGTCATTAAGACGTCCAGCTGGCCACCTAAATAACGTCTTTTCGACCAAGTGATTGTCGCCTCAAAAACGTCTAAAAGAAGAAATATGTTACCTCGGTTGAAGCTTAAGCTCAACAGTTGTTACTGAAAGGGATACTGGTTTCGCCTTCTTTGTTTTCTTTTCAGCAGTTATCTAAACTCATCGTCTACAGGTTCTCGTCCCTTCTTTAGTTTATCAAGGTCTACCTCCCGTTTTTCTAGGTCCTTCTTCTTACGTACTTTTTTCTTCTTCTTGGACTTCAATGTTTCAGCCTCTTCAATGTTCCCTGAGCAATATAGCATTAATTGTCCTTGAGAATCGCTCGTAAGGTACTCACAGGGAGTACTTGTTTCGCTTACCAAAAGGAACTGAACGCAGACAATTCTCTTCAGACAACTGAACCTCAAACCAAAAACTTCCGTTTTCATGTCTTCAGGTTTTCTTAGTACGTTTTTCTTCTTCATGTTCACAAAGGTGATGGCGTCTCTGCTGATTTAACAAATTCAGGTTTGGTGTCTTCGTTTCTTTCTTCAGGTTATTCAAACGGTTTTAGCTGTGGCTTCCTTTGCACCTTTATGGATTTGAGATCTGTATTTCTATTTGAGAATAAATTCCGGCAGCACCTCACATTTAGTTTTCCAAGAATGAGTTCTTTGTCTTTTGGGTCTCTTCAGGATTAACCTTCTTTTTCTTCTTGACTTTATTCTTCAGGAAGCTTATTCCTCTTCAGACTTTTCTTTTTCGTCTTTTCCACTTTCCACCTTCACAACTTGTCCAAATTCAAGTTTCTCGGTTCCTACGCCTTCGATACCTCTTGTTTCAAATGATGACATCTTCGTGTGTTTCAATGACTAATAATTTCAAAGCATATTATTTTTATGTTCATACAGGGTGTTTTTTTTTTAAGATGGGCCATAGGAATTTCCATGCAATGAAGTTTGATGTTTTTTTTTTAAATGAGCCATAGCAAATTTTATAGTAAAATAACCTGAAAAGTAGACCATTATTGAGTATGCTGGTATTTTTCAATTGACATTTATTGTTTGACATGATGAGTTGTTATTTAACTTCAGCAAAAATGTACACATTAGAAGAAAAGAAATGTATGTTTTAAAAAGGGATAATAAAATAATACCAAGGCACTTCATTCTGCAAAATTCATGTCAGACAGCAGCGTCAATTTGAAAACACCACCCACCATTCTCAATAATGGTCTACCTTTCAGGTTATTTTGCTGTACTATTCGCTCATTTAAAAGAAAAACATCGAACCTCATTGCATGGAAATTCCTATGGCCCATCTTAAAAAAAACACCCTGTTTATTACATTATGCATATACAGAGTGTCTGGAAACCAACTAAAAACTTTTATTGCTTTATAGTAACCATCGGAAAAGCTGAACAAATGGCCTGTAGGGAAATTATGGCCTACTATCATCCATTTGAAATACTGCCTTGTTTGACCATTACAGCACTTATTACACTCGCTTTTTTACCTCTTTGCGTAAACCATAGCACTAAACAGGTAACATATGACTAATTCAAGAATGTAGAAACTCTTGATACGTAGTGCAGTTATACCCTTATCACATAAACTGCTTTTCCACAATCTACGCATACCTAGTCAGAAGAAAAAAATAAAAAACCATAAGCAAGGAAAAAACAAAGAGAGTATAAAAATTATGCTCATACTGATATGATTTTGATATACCTGCTTTGTTTGGCCAATATAGAACTTATCACATACCCTGTATCGCATTCTATAGATAACTTTATCATTGCAAAATAGAGGTTGTAGAAAATTTTCTCGAAAGTGTCTTAGAATATTAGTTAAAAACACCTTTCTGATATATAGTGAAAAAGGGAATAAAAAAATACTAAATTATTAAATACAGAGGAGTGTAAGGAAGACGAATTACCTAAAGAGAAAAGACGTGCAGAAAATGACAGACGATTAAAGAAATGCAACAGTAAAATAGAAAAATTAAGTTCCTGTTCTTTTTGAAAATACGTAGGACTAAAGGTACATCCTCAATGATCTACTTTCTTCCTCTATCCTCAACGTCAAAAAAACATAGCCCAGAGGGTCAACTAACTTTTTCCTAAGCGTGTCGAGTAAAAAATGTCATTTATTTCTATTTATTATGTTTCATATAATTGTCTAGTTCTTTACTTTTTCCTTATTTTTGAAGGTTGAGAGATGCGGATCCATCAAAACTTGGCCTAGATCAGTATTAAAATAATCCTAAGTAAGGGTTTCACTTGTGACCCTTGAAGATCATTCCCCCCGCGGCGAGAGGTTGGCGATATGGTAACCAGAAGCTGAGGTATCTGCCAGATCCGGTTGGTGATCCGCCACCATTTTATCTATCCATAACCATAATCCTAATAAACCTTTAAACCATGCCATCTTACTGTAGATGCGATGCAATATTTCCCTTTTTTCCATATATAACCGTTTTATTCGAAATCAGGATCGAAATTACGACCTAGGAACTTCTTAATTTCGTTCTTTGCTTCACTCACTAAACTCCTGCGAAAGCTTTTTTGGAAAAACTGTTGCTGCATATGAAGTTTACCACAAGCCGAGCCTCACCAACAGGTTCCAACATCTGAAAAATCATGTTTACTGATCCTATCTAGCCTGGAAGCTATTAGTTTATAAATAACAAAGGACATTAAACGGTGACATAAACTGCAAAAATGCTTCGCAACAACTTTAGCACCGATTTTCAAGGGAGCAACCTTTGCAAAACCTGAACCGATTTTTAGTGTTCGGTTGGCATACTTCTGTGGGTCAGTGGATGCAAAAATGGAGAGTCAGGGTCGGGTGAAATTGATGAAGATTGCAATGAAATGATCGAATTTCATTAACGCGAGACTATAACGTTGGTTGTTATCACCTACACAAATTGCAAACATTTCTAATGCTTGGAATGTGTAATTTTCGCCATGTCCTAGACTTATTGCGATGAACCTTCGAAAAAAAAAGGGATAAAACAGGGATTGTCACTAAAAGATGCCACCAACAAAGCCCTGTGGCCGGAGCTATTCGAACTGGAATAAAAGCTCCCCATGTCCTTCCCTCTATTTTTCTCTTTTAATCCTTGCGAATTTCCGCGCCTCTTAATGGTAAATCAGCTGATAAATGGCTTTGATAACCGTTTTTTTGCTGAATTGATTTGTTCTCTTGATGACGACGTAGTCATAGAAACCATAAAAAATAAATTATATAAACCAGTATTGAGAAACCAATTTGGAAATATGTATAACCGTAATAGGCAATTAACTGAATTATGAATATGCAATAAACTATTAGTTTTTGTTGCAATAATTATGGTGCGTGATTCACACAATTCAACTCGGTCAATATACAGCTTGACACCTTTGGAGTGTTTTTCAATGGAGCGAAATTCGTGTCGTGTGTAATTGATCTTTAATGGGCAAAGCAATCAAGCACTGCTGCTTTCCATCCGGGCAGATATCAATTTCCACGTCAAACTGTCGTCCACAGGTAGTTAATCTTCCCGAAAACAATATTTTTTGTCGGCCACTGCAGGCGAACGTCATGTTAACATTTTCCAGACATTCATCCATTGTGGAGGACGTCGGCTCACGGCAAGCACAGTTAGAGGTGATTAATTGCGTCCCGGTTTAATTAATAACGCCTTCTCGGTTAGTTTAACTTCTTGCGGTCTCGATAATACCCCGTCTGTTTTGTCCAGGCTCTCCCCTAATGGTTTTGAAGTCCGCTCCGGGACGGTAGACTTGCCCGGGAGTTATTTACGACATTGATACCGAGAGTAATTATTCCGGGATCCAAAAGCGACTCGATTTTGGTTCAGATTTGTCATAGAGACATCTTCAAGCTTGAGATGTTTTAACTACTTACTACTGTTGGATTGTAGTAAACGTGGGAACAAATAATGCAGGGACAGAGGAGAAAACAAACTAATCTCGAAGATCCAAAGGCTTGACAAAAAAGAAGATAAATAATAAAAAATAAAAAGACTTAAAAGACTGACAGAAGAAATCGTAAATATGAAAATTAAAAAAATATATTTTCTCCCAAATTATTGAATCCATGGGACTTCCTTTATAGTAAGGGAAAGAGGACATCAAAAAGAAAAAAAAAACAGATGGACTCATTTTGATTGGTTCACTCGTTCTAAAGTTACAGATGGTCGAAGTTCAAAATTGAGAAATAAGACGTAATACCCGTCTGCCCTTTGGTCAATATCTATATTTTTTTTTGTTGTTTTTCTGTTTTTGATCCCCCCAAGCGATTTATCTCAGTAATTATTAAACCAATGAGAATTATTGAACCAAAAAAAAACAGTTAATTTTCTATTGATTGGTTCACTCGTTCTAAAGTTACAGGCGTCAAAGTCGGAAAATGGGAAAAAAGACATAATAACCGCCATCCTTTGTTCAATTATTTGATCGAAATGTGACGATTGCAATCCCACAGGAAACTCAACAAATTAGCCCCTCTAGTAAATTTTTTAAGAATTGCATAAAAGTCAATTTTAGAAGTGCCCCAAAAATCGACCATCGAAAGGGGCTATCTCTCAAGTTATTGAACCAATAACATTTTCGTTTGTAGGAGGAGGTAGAAGACATCAAAAAGCCGAAAAAACAGTAGAAAACATTTTGTTCACTCTTTCTAAAGCTGCAGGCGGTCAAATTCGAAAATTGAGAAAAAAGAAGTGAAACAACCCATTGGAAATGTTTCCAATTAACGATTTCTTTAAGAATGGCATA
Organism: Taphrorychus bicolor; assembly: GCA_951812265.1. Taxonomy (NCBI): domain Eukaryota; kingdom Metazoa; phylum Arthropoda; class Insecta; order Coleoptera; family Curculionidae; genus Taphrorychus; species Taphrorychus bicolor. The sequence continues at coordinate 13,985,421 of OX638305.1, forward strand.
AAAGGCGATCATAAAAGTGTCACAAAAAATCGACAACCCAAGGGGAATATCTCCGATATTATTGAACCGATGGGATTTTCGTTTGTAGGAGGAGAAAAAGGATATCAAAAAAGGAAAAAACAGTTCAATTTATTTTGAGTGGTTGACCAACCAAAGGTAGTGAACCAATGACATTTTCGTTTGTAGGAGGAGATAGAAGACATCAAAAAGCCGAAAAACAGTAGAAAACTTTTTTTTTCACTCCTTCTAAAGTTACAGGCGGTTAAATTCAGAAATTGAGAAATAAAGACGTAATGCCTCCCCCCCCCCCCCGCCTTTTGGTCAATTACAATAAAAAATCCTCGAATTTTTTATGCTGTTTTTGATCGAAATGTTACTAATCTCGAAGATCCAAAAGCTTGACAAAAAAGCAGATAAATAACAAGAAATGAAAATAAACGCTGAAGACGCAATACGATTTTGATGAAGAATTTGAAAGCTTCGAGAGCTTCAACAAATCAATGTTATTATAAAGAAGGAAGTGGAAAAAGGAAAAAAGAAACGGCTGACCAAAAACTAAAAAAAAACAAGAGAAATAAGAAAAATAATCAGAAAAATTAAATTAATATTAAAAGTTATTGTTGTAATTAGCGTCCTTAAGTTATAAGGTGTTGGTGAAGTTAGCGGGAATAGGACAAATAATGCACCTCTTCTTTATTCGAAAATGGCCTACGTTTCGACTATTTATTTAGTCTTCATCGGGGCTATTCTCACTTAGAGAGGGTAGTCAGTTAAAGTACGATTTAAGATAGTTACGGTAGCAAACTCCATTCGATTGTTCGGTGACCCTGATATCCTAGGCTCGACAAAACAAACATCCGCTGCCCAAGGTACAAAATTCGCAAATTTTTTTTTTGCTACCGTAACTATCTTAAATCGTACTTTAACTGACTACCCTCTCTAAGTGAGAATAGCCCTGATGAAGACTAAATAAATAGTCGAAACGTCGGCCATTTTCAAATAAAGAAGAGGTGCATTATTTGTCCTAATCCCGCTAACTTCACCAACACATTAAAAGTTATGATAAAGTAAAGCGAAAACGCCGTTTGGGTAACGAAAAATTAGGACAAAACGGTCTCAAAGGACCTGGACAAAAAGCAGATAAATAATAAAAACGGAAATAAATGAAGAATACAAAATATAATTTTTAAAAATAATAAAAATGAGGCAATTTGCGAGCAAGAAACTAAAAAAGAAAACATAAAACTAAAAGAAGAAAACACAAACAGAAAATCTAGAAACATTTTATTGCCTCCCAAATTATCGAACCAGTGGGAGTTTTGTTTATAGAAAGGAAACTCAAGCAGAGAAAAAAGCAGTTGGATTCACTACAATCGTTCCACTCACTGTAAAGTTACAGAGAGTCAAAATTGAAAATTGAGAAAAAAAGGCGTAAGACCTTGATCAATTTATAAAAAAAACTTCAGTTTTTTTTTGCTGTTTGTGTACCAATAATACCAATAAAAAAAAAACAAAAAAAGGAACCAAAACAATTTTTTTTTAAACTGAAAATTGAAAAAAAAAACTTAATACCCCCCTCCCCCCGTTAGAAAAACTTTGAATTTTATTCTACAGTATTTTTTTTACTCTGATAGTTTCAGTTTTACCTACTAAAAACAGAATAATTTATTGTACTGTCTGTTGGATTATGGCTCGGATTATGGTAAAAATGGGGACAAACACATGGCTAGGGGAGCCAACAAACGAATCTTTCAGAAGCTTGACAAAAAAGGAGATAAAAACAAAAAATTAAAATAAAAGCAGAAGACATCAATAGGATTTTAATAAAGAGTTTGCAAAAATTAATGGCAAGAAGCCTCAACATCAAATCAATTTTAACAGAAAAATACAGATAAGGCGAAAAAATCATAGAGGATCAAATGGAAGAAAAAAAGAAGGAAAGGCAGACCAAAAACTTACTAGAGGAGTAAGAAGAAATAAATATTAAAAAGTGAAAACAAAATGCGAAACTATCAGGAAAATCAAACAAAAATTATAATCTAAAATGAAATAAAACAGAAACACAGTTTGGTTAATTGAAAATTAGGACAAAATCATCTGAAGGAAGCGGACAAAACACACATCAAAAACATAAAATAAAAATAAATAAAGAATACATATAAAAAGCAAAAAAACGAAGGTTGAAAGGAAAAAACAAACAGAAAAATTAATAAAAAGGAGCAATAAGAAAGGTAAGAAAACAAAACAAAAGGAAAAGGATAAGAAAAATTAAAATAAAATTTTAAGATGAAATAAAGACGAAACACAGTTTGGGTAACTTTATCAGTTTGAGTAGCTGTAAAGACAAAACAATTTTATTGAACTGGACAAAACACAGGTAAATAGTAAAAGATAAAAATAAATAAAGAATACAAAACATAATTTCTAATAATAGGTAAAAGGGGCATTTTGAAAAGAAGAAACTAAAAACAACCAGAATTTTGAAAGAAGAAAACATAAACAAAAAAATTAAACATATTTAAAAAAAATTAGGAGCAATGCTAAAAGTACAAGTAAAAAAAATGAAAAAGAAGAAGTAATTAATGGCAAGAAGCTTCAACAAACTAAAAATGCCCAAAAATCGACTACCGAGGGGATCTATCTTCGAAAACATTTAGCCTACGGGACTTTTGTTGGCAGAAAGTGAAAGAGGACATCTAGAATAGCAAAAAGCATGTGAATCACACTTAGATGCACTCCAATCGGTCCACTCGCTTTAAAGTTACAAGTCAAAGGTTGAAAATTGATAAAAAGAGACGTAATTAATGGCAAGAAGTATCAACAAATCAATTTTAACAGAAAAATACAGATAAAGCGTAAAAATAATAGAGGATAAAATGGAAAAGAAAAAGAAGGAAAGGCAGACCAAAAACTTAAATAAACAAGAGAAATAAGAAAAATTAAAAATTAAAAAGTGAACAAAAAGCCAAACTATCAGGAAAATTAAACGAAAATTAAAATTTAAAATGAAATATTGCCCAAACACTGTTTGGGTAATGAAAAAATAGGAGAAAACTATCTGAAGGAAGCGGACAAAACACACATGAATAATACAAAATAAAAATAAATACAAAATACGACAATATTATTATTATATTATTAATAATAATCGTATTATCGTAAAAGGGGACAATCTGCGGACAAGAAACTAATAAAAACAGAAGACTGAAAGAAGAAAACAAACAGAAAAATTAACAAACATTCTAAAAAAATTAGCAATAAGTCTAAAAAATTAAATTTATGAGAAAGATACGGATTAGAAAACAGTAGCAAGAGGAGAAAATAAGAAAACAGACGATAGAATAAGAAGCGCAGAACAAAAACTTAAGCATAAACAAGATAAATAAGAAGGATAAAATATTGAAAGGTAACAAAACAAACAACAAAACAATAAAATGAAAAGAAAATTTTAAGACTTTAAGAAATAAAGCCGAAACACAGTTTGGGTAACCTTATTAGTTTGGCTAGCTCCATAGACAAAATAATTTCATACAACTGGAACAAAACACAGGTAAATAGAAATAGATAAAAATAAATGCAGAATATAGAATATAATTTTTAACGATAGGTAAAAGAGGACAATTTGCAAACAAGAACCTGAAAACAACAAAATCAGAAGGCTGAAAGAAGAAAACAAACAGACAAATTAAGAAACATTCTAAAAAAAACGAGTAATAAGCCTAAAAAATTAAATTTAGTAGAAAGATACGGATTAGCTACATAGTAAAACATTTCCTAAATGCAATAAAAATCTAATACAATCGACATAACATGAAGGCAAAACTATTCCTTATAAGCACAAAATAAAAACACGCCATATAAAATAAAATTAGGACAATACATGCTTACGAATGTCTTTTAAAAACATTCAAATCCGTACATTCCTTAAGGGCACTAGGTAAAATACGGATAAAAAACAGTAGCAAGAGGAGGCCAAATAGATCAAAAACTTAAATAAACAAGAGAAATAAAAAAAAATATTAAAAAGCGAAAACAAAAAAGCGAAACTATCAGGAAAGTTAAACGAAAATTAAATGAAATAAAGCTGAAACACATTTTGGGTAATTAAAAATTAGGACCAGTATATGACTAGTATCTGAATGAAGTGGACCAAACACATATGAATAATAAAAAATTAAAATAAATGAAGAATACAAAATATCATTTTTAATAATCTGTAAAGGGAACAACCTGCGGACAAAAAACTAAAAAAAAACAGAAGGCTGAAAGGAGAAAACAAACAGAAAAATTAACCAAAATTTAAAAATAAAGCAATAAGTCTCAAAAATTAATATTAGTAGAAAGATACGGTTTAGAAAACAGTAGCAAGAGGAGAAAATAAGAAAACAGACGATAGAATAAGAAGCGCAAACCAAAAACTTAAGCAAAAAGAAGTTAAATAAGAAAGATGAAATAAAGTCGAAACACAGTTTGGGTAACTTTATTAGTTTGGGTAGCTGTATAGACAAAACAATTTCATAGAACTGGACAAACACAGGTAAATAGTAAAAGATAAAAATAAATGAAGAATACAGAATATAATTTTTGGAGAACCTGAAAACAAGAACCTGAAAACAACAAAACCAGAAGGCTGAAAAAAGAAAACATAAATAGAAAAAATTAAAAGAAATAGGAGCAATCAGCATAAAAAATCAAACTTAGTAGAAAACGACGTAATTAATGGCAACAAGCCTCATCAAATCAATTTTAACAGAAAAATACAGATAAGACGTAAAAATAATAGAGGATGAAAGGGAAAATGAAAAGAAGGAAAAGCAGACCAAAAACTTAAATAAACAAGAGGGATAAGAAAAATTAAATACTAAAAAGTGAAAACAAAAAGCGAAATTATCAGGAAAATTAAAATTTAAAATGAAATATAGCAGAAACACTGTTTGGGTAACTAAAAGTTAGGACAAAACCATCTGAAGAAAGCGGACAAAACACACTTGAATGCAAAATAAAAATAAATAAAGAACACAAAATACGATTTTTAATAGTCGGTAAAAGGGGATAATCTGCGGAGAAGAAACTAAAAAAAACCAGAAGACTGAAAGAAGAAAACAAACAGAAAAATTAACAAAAATTGTAAAAAAGGAGCGCAGAGCAAAAACAAGATAAATAAGAAAGATAAAATATTGAAAAGCAAAAAAAAAAACGCGGAAGATATATCAACAGAAAATTTTAAGATAAAATAAAGCCAAAACCCAGTTTGGGTAACTTTATTTTGTTTGGGTAGCTGTATAGAAAAAACAATTTCATAGAGCTGGACAAAACAAAAGTAAATAGTAAAAGATAAAAATAAATAAAGAATACAAAATATAATTTTTAATGATAGGTAAAAGGGGACAATTTGCAAACAAGAAACTAAAAACAACAAAACCAGAAGGCTGAAAGAAGAAAACAAACCGACAAATTAAGAAACATTCTAAAAAAAGGAGCTATAAGCCTAAAAAATTAAATTTAGTAGAAAGGTACGGATTAGCTACATAGTAAAACATTTCCTAAATGCAATAAAAATCTAATACAATCGACATAACATGAAGGCAAAACTATTCCTTATAAGCACAAAATAAAAACATACCATATAAAATAAAATTAGGACAACACATGCTTACGAATGTCTTTTAAAAACATTCAAATCCGTACATTCCTTAAGGGCACTAGGTAAAATACGGATAAAAAACAGTAGCAAGAGGAGGCCAAATAGATCAAAAACTTAAATAAACAAGAGAAATAAAAAAAAATATTAAAAAGCAAAAACAAAAAAGCGAAACTATCAGGAAAGTTAAACGAAAATTAAAGTTTAAAATGACATAAAGCTGAAACACATTTTGGGTAATTAAAAATTAGGACAAGTATATGACTAGTATCTGAATGAAGTGGACCAAACACATATGAATAATAAAAAATTAAAATAAATGAAGAATACAAAATATCATTTTTAATAATCTGTAAAGGGAAACAACCTGCGGACAAGAAACTAAAAAAAAACAGAAGACTGAAAGAAGAAAACAAACAGAAAAATTAAGGAACATTCTAAAAAAAGGAGCAATAACTCTAAAAAATTAAATTTAGAAGAAAGATATGGATTAGAAAACAGTAGCAAGAGGAGAAAATAAGAAAACAAACGATAGAATAAGAAGCTCATACAAAAACTTAAGCATAAACAAGATAAATAAGAAAGATGAAATTTTGAAAGGTAACAAAACAAACAACGAAACGATAAAATGAAAAGAAAATTTTAAGACTTTAAGAAATAAAGCCGAAACACAGTTTGGGTAACTTTATTAGTTTGGCTAGCTCTATAGACAAAACAATTTCATAGAACTGGAACAAAACACAGGTAAATAGAAATAGATAAAAATAAATGCAGAATACAGAATATAATTTTTAATGATAGGTAAAAGGGGACAATTTGCAAACAAGAACCTGAAAACAACAAAATCAGAAGGCTGAAAGAAGAAAACAAACAGACAAATTAAGAAACATTCTAAAAAAAAGGAGCAATAAGCCTAAAAAATTAAATTTAGTAGAAAGATACGGATTAGCTACATAGTAAAACATTTCCTAAATACAATAAAAATCTAATACAATCGACATAACATGAAGGCAAAACTATTCCTTATAAGCACAAAATAAAAACATACCATATAAAATAAAATTAGGACAATACATGCTTACGAATGTCTTTTAAAAACATTCAAATCCGTACATTCCTTAAGGGCACTAGGTAAAATACGGATAAAAAACAGTAGCAAGAGGAGGCCAAATAGATCAAAAACTTAAATAAACAAGAGAAATAAAAAAAAATATTAAAAAGCGAAAACAAAAAAGCGAAACTATCAGGAAAGTTAAACGAAAATTAAAGTTTAAAATGACATAAAGCTGAAACACATTTTGGGTAATTAAAAATTAGGACAAGTATATGACTAGTATCTGAATGAAGTGGACCAAACACATATGAATAATAAAAAATTAAAATAAATGAAGAATACAAAATATCATTTTTAATAATCTGTAAAGGGGAACAACCTGCGGACAAAAAACTAAAAAAAAACAGAAGGCTGAAAGGAGAAAACAAACAGAAAAATTAACCAAAATTTAAAAATAAAGCAATAAGTCTCAAAAATTAATATTAGTAGAAAGATACGGTTTAGAAAACAGTAGCAAGAGGAGAAAATAAGAAAACAGACGATAGAATAAGAAGCGCACACCAAAAACTTAAGCAAAAAGAAGTTACATAAGAAAGATGAAATAAAGTCGAAACACAGTTTGGGTTACTTTATTAGTTTGGGTAGCTGTATAGACAAAACAATTTCATAGAACTGGACAAACACAGGTAAATAGTAAAAGATAAAAATAAATGAAGAATACAGAATATAATTTTTGGAGAACCTGAAAACAAGAACCTGAAAGCAACAAAACTAGAAGGCTGAAAAAAGAAAACATAAATAGAAAAATTTAAAAGAAATAGGAGCAATGAGCATAAAAAATCAAACTTAGTAGAAAACGACGTAATTAATGGCAAGAAGCCTCATCAAATCAATTTTAACAAAAAAATACAATTAAGACGTAAAAATAATAGACGATGAAAGGGAAAATGAAAAGAAGGAAAGGCAGACCAAAAACTTAAATAAACAAGAGGGATAAGAAAAATTAAATACTAAAAAGTGAAAACAAAAAGCGAAATTATCAGGAAAATTAAAATTTAAAATGAAATATAGCAGAAACAATGTTTGGGTAACTAAAAGTTAGGACAAAACCATCTGAAGAAAGCGGACAAAACACACTTGAATGCAAAATAAAAATAAATGAAGAACACAAAATACGATTTTTAATAGTCGGTAAAAGGGGATAATCTGCGGAGAAGAAACTAAAAAAAAACAGAAGACTGAAAGAAGAAAACAAACAGAAAAATTAACAAAAATTGTAAAAAAGGAGCGCAGAGCAAAAACAAAATAAATAAGAAAGATAAAATATTGAAAAGCAAAAAAAAACAAAACGCGGAACGATAAGAAAAATCAACAGAAAATTTTAAGATAACTTAAAGCCAAAACCCAATTTGGGTAACTTTATTAGTTTGGGTAGCTGTATAGAAAAAACCATTTCATAGAGCTGGACAAAACAAAAGTAAATAGTAAAAGATAAAAATAAATAAAGATAACAAAATATAATTTTTAATGATAGGTAAAAGGGGACAATTTGCAAACAAGAAACTAAAAACAACAAAACCAGAAGGCTGAAAGAAGAAAACAAACAGACAAATTAAGAAACATTCTAAAAAAAGGAGCTATAAGCCTAAAAAATTAAATTTAGTAGAAAGATACGGATTAGAAAACACTAGCAAGAAAAGAAAATAAGAAAACAGACGATAGAATAAGAAGCGCAGACCAAAATCTTAAGCAAAAACAAGATAAATAAGAAAGATGAAATAAAGCCGAAACACAGTTTGGGTAACTTTATATATTAATTTGGGTAGCTGTATAGACAAAACAATTTCATGGAACTGGACAAAACACAGGTAATTTTAAGGTAATTAAAGACTCGTAAAAGATAAAAATAAATGAAGAATACAAAATATAATTTTTTAAGATAGATAAAAGGGGACAGTTTGCAAACAAGAAACTAAAAACAACGAAACCAGGAGGCTGAAAGAAGAAAATATAAACAGAAAAATTAAGAAAATTCAAAAAAAATTAGGAGCGATGAGCCTAAAATAATCAAACTTAGTAGAAAAATACGGATAAAAAACAGTTGCAGAAGGCCAAATAGATGAAAAACTTTAAAAATATAAGAAAACAGACGACAAAAAGAAGGGTTGAGCACTGTGACCAACAAGTATTCAGAGAAGTATATACCCCGTGTTCATTACAAAACGTCATCTAGAAGACCATGAATATTTGACAGGAAAGAATGACATAATCAAAGTAAATGGAATTTTTGTTACTTCATTCTGTTTTTTTGATATGTCACAGCCAACTAAGCGACGTTTTCAAATGAATACCCTTTTTTCATACAAATAGTTTTATTATATTTGTTCCATTTTTTGTTAAAAAAACTTTCGGTTATTTTTTGCTGTTTTTGATCGGAATGGGACTTGTGCAATCCCCTAAGAAAACTAGTTTTTTTACATAACAAGAAAAATCGATTCTAGAAGTGCCTAAAAATCGACTACCGAGTGGATCTATATTCGAAAATATTGCACCTATGGGAGTTTTGTTGGCAATAGGTGAAAGAGGACATCAAGAAGAGCAAAAAGCAGTTAAATCATACTTAAATGCACTCCAATCGGTCCACTCGCTTTAGAGTTACAAGTCAAAGGTTGAAAATTGAAAAAAAGAGACGTAATTAATGACAAGATGTCTCAACAAATCAATTTTAACAGAAAAATGCAGATAAGGCGTAAAATAATAGAGGATGAAATGGAAAAGAAAAAGAAGGATAAGCAGACTAAAAACTTAAATAAACAAGAGAAATAACATAAATTAAATATTAAAAAGTGAAAACAAAAAGTGAAATTATCAGGAAAATTAAACGAAAATAAAAATTAAAAATTTAAAATAACACAGTTTGTGTAATGAAAAATTACGACAAAACCATCTGAAGAAAGCGGACAAAACACACATAAATAATGCAAAATAAAAATAAATAAAGAATGCAAAATGCGATTTTTAATAATCGGTAAAAGGGGACGATCTGCGGACAAGAAACTAAAAAAAAAACAGAAGGCTGAAAGAAGAAAATAAACAGAAAAATTAAGAAAAATAAGAAAGAAATGAAGAAATAAGTTCCTCAATAATCGACCACTGAAGGCATCTATCTCTCTAATTACTGAACCAAAGAAATTTTCGTTTGTAAGAGAACATTTTGAGTACTAAAATTACAAGGGGTCAAAATCGGAAATTGAGAAAAAAGACGTAAAAAATACCCCCTTTTGGTAAATTATAACAAAAATTGGATTTCTTTTTGATCTTGTTGATCGGAATAGAACGTGTGCAATCTCCTAAGAACGTATCAAGAGTATCTTCATTGAAAAAATAAACCCAAAAGCAATTTGAAAAAAAAAAGGCAAAAAAGTTAGGATCCTTTCCTTGCGTCCCAAGTAGGAGATGAAAGAGGATATCAAGAAGAGTAAAAAACAGTTGAATTCATTACATTCGGTCCAGTCCCTCTAATGTTACAAATGGTCAAAGTTGAAAATTAAGAAAAAAAGACGCAATACTCTCCCCCCATTGGTCAATTTCTCAAAAACTTTGGAAATAATTTTTTTTTGCCTGCTTTCGATCGGAATGGGACGTGTGCAACCCCCAAGAAAGGATCAAACGTAATTCCAATTAGAAAAGCCCCAAAACAATTTTTTTTTAAATAAGTGCCTAAAAATCTCCAAAAATATTACCCCTACCGAACTTTCGTTAGCTGGGGGTGAAAGAGGACATCAATGACCGAAGTAAGTGCTGAAGTGCCTATACCTCACTTGATTGCTGTAATAGGGCAGGGTAAAGAATCACTTTCCGCACTTTTAGGTAAATAACAATTAATAATATTCCATTTGCAGTTCATTTAAATTCTTGACTTAATATGGTCAAAAAGAGATTAGAGAACTGTTTTTTATGTTTTCAGATTATTCATCATATACAGGTTTATGCAGGATGTATAGGTATTACTTACGATGCATTCTTGAGATAAATGAATGTAGGTAATTAAAAACAAGTTAACTAAGTTTTTAAGCCCAATTACCTACATGCTATCTATTTTTTTTTCTAGTTTTACGTAGGTATAAAAAAAAACAATTTTTCAGTTTGTTATGGATCCTCCTATTATGATCTTTCCACCTGACTGCTTCAAATTAAATAATTTCGTCGCTTCAAAGACGAAATTTGAATCTGCCTTTCAGGAGATCATATTTTATTAAGGCCGTTTTCGTTCTCGTGTTAACCCCAGGGATTCGTCCTAAATAAATATTTTTCCTTTGCCAGCCTGTTGTTATTATCGTTGGGCGAAGAATATAAAATTGCGTTTTCTCTTTTAGCGTACAAATTTAAACTCAAATATCCTCCCCGGAATATGCTCATGATACGAGGGCTCGTTCGCGATGAAAGCCTCTGGGTAATGGAAAATTATATTTTCGCGAATATTCATGACCTGTTTTGTTCCTTTTTGATGGCAGCTGAAGTTTGAAACGGGATATTAAAAATATATATTAACGTAGAGGATATACTGATTTTTAGTTATCACTAAATTAACCCGAAAAGCGGATCACGTGCAATTTTATAGGTATATTATACGTAAATGAAGGAAAGTTCCATTGTTTAAGAATAAATAATGGAGGGTTATTGTTGTCGGTGATTTTTCAGGAAACCCGTACGTACATAAAGTCTTACGTGAGATTCCATTACGAAACCCCCCAATCCGGAACCAATTGCCCCAATTCCATAGATACGTCTTGCGTAAGACTGATGAAACGCGTATAAACTCAAGATAGATGCGTTTCTTTATACTAATACTGACATTTTTGATTCCGCTTTGCTGATCAAGTTAAGTGTTTGCTTATATTTCATTTGGGAATTTGTATGTTAAGTTAAAAAGTTTTAGTGGATTTTTACAACAATATGTGTTTTCAGTTATTCACAGTACAATGAACAATAGCATTAATGAGATATTATTGAAGAAAGTGTTTGAAGAAGTCTACACTTCTATTTTACACCAGACAACGTTATTGGCATGGAATACTTAAGACCGCTTCTAAAGGTTAACATACACGCGGAAGTGCATTAAGTGGCAATGAAACAAGCATAATATTGTTATAAACCCCATCAAGCTGCACCATTATATTGCGTAAATTCACCTGTTTATCTAAGTAGATTGTTTTAATAGCAGCCAAGAACTAGAGAAGAAGATTCATATTGAAAATTAGGGCAAAGGTCCCAGGAAGGTCTTTTTTTTAACGCTACCAATCTTGAGAAATTTATGTAATTCCTTCTTTAAGGTTAGAAACACACCTTCTTTACAACGAGAGTATCAGTCCTTATACAACTGCCAAATTACAGATTCTAATGTGATTAGAAGGTTATATGAGGGTTTGTTCTAAAATATTTTGCATCCTGAAGGAGAAATTAAATACATTTCTAAAGCTTAATTTAGCCAAGTTTACTGCTTCATTCCAGCCGTTTGCATAATAAAGTTCAATAAGTTAAAAGTCTTTGGGGAAGTTTTCTAGAGTAAACTTTAAACTTTGCTGTATTTATATATGTGCCTACCTAGAATTATGACGACAAATGCTCCCGGACGCGTCACCGAATTTATGAACGCAGCCCCGGACTGACACCCTAAGAACTCTTCTATAAAGGCGCGTTTACAACTATCCGAAGGGCGTCTGACAAGCTTGAGACGCGTTTTTTCTCTATGGGGTAACCTGTTAAAAACTATGTGTAAGTTGAATTAAGGAAAATTCTTAGAAAAGTTTCTATTGTTCTTTGCAACCTAAGATATGGTACAATGTACCTATCTTAGGGCAGATTGTTGTAATGGTACCAAAAATTTTTTTAATGCTTCGCCCAGAAGATTCAATGGTAATTTTGAAAAATGTGACAGACTATTCTTTATGGTTACACTCTCAATTTAGGGACTATCTGAGAAGCCTTTCCCGTCTTCCTGCGGGCCCTGTCTACAGGAAGTTTTGCGCTCTTCAGGTGTGGTCACAACTTAACCGGACCCATCTCAAACTTTACTGACATTGCCAAGAAGAAATTTTGAAGTCGAAGATTAATAATATTTTCAAAACCGTAAATAAAATACATACAAAAAAAAACATGTTCTTACTTATTGAGACTGATCTGACTGAGACTAAGTTGGGTAGTCTATGGCTACTTTAGGACAGTACTGGCCGACCGAATTCATTCACACACATTGTCTGACGGCAAAGAACAAGAACCTACGCAACGTGAATATTTTCGTAACTTCTGTGCGAGGAATTCGTTTCAGTGATTGGAGATTTAATTGACTAATACTTAACACCTTGTACACAATTACACATAGCAGATGGTTGGAGAGAAATTTTAATGACCATGCAAAATGGTCCAAAGGCAGTTTTGCGAGGGGTGTGATACGGGTAATTTTCGGTGTACCTTTGATGAAAAAGTAATTCAAAATTAAAATTATAATATAATTACTGCTCTATTACCGTTATTTTCTAAAATTATCTAAGCAGTACAGAAATTACTAAAAATTACATAAAAAAAATACCACTAAAATTTCAAAAATTATTTTAAAAATACAAAAATTATCTATTATCACACCTAAGAACGCTTGAAATTACTGAATAAATAAAATGTGACAACATTGCAAACATGCTTAGGCAACCTCGCAATTCCGTGAATAACATATGCCGACAGGCATACTATGGCACACGTCTCCATTTATCCCATTGTAGTGCGATAAATGGCATGGGTTGAGGGTATAATTACAGGTTGGCCATCGATAGATGACCCTCCACTTTACCTCGAAAACTGTAAATGCCATGAAAAATTTCAAGTACTAAAATTTCATAATTTAGTAAATAGTTTTTAATTATTTAATTTTTTTTTATATACAAGTTGTCTCAATTTTGCGCATTCATTTCCAACTTTCTTATTTACAATTAAACATGACATTCTTTTTTATGAAATTCTTTCATTCTTGAAATTCTCTATAGGTATCTCCAAAAATAATGCACCTACGGGACTTCCGATGTGGGAGGTGAAAGAGGACATCAAGAAGAGGAGAAAACAGTTGGATTCGCTCCAATCGGTCCAGGCGTTCTCAAGTTACAGGCGGTCAAAATTGAGAATTGAGGAAAAAGTCGTAATACCTACCCTTTGGACATTTAAAAAAAAAAATTTGGCAAATTTTGTTTGCTGTTTTTGATCGGAATGGCACGTTCACAATCCTCTAAGAACGTAATAAACTCAATTCGAATGAAATTAAGCTCTAAAGAGAGTTTTTAAGAAATGGTCTAAACACGCGATTCTAAAAGTGCCTGAAAATCGAACTCCGAAGGGGTCTATTTTTGAAAATATTGCATCTACGGAACTTCCCATGGTGGGAGGTCAAAGACGACATCATGAAGAGGACAAAACAGTTGGATTTACTCCAGTCGGTTCAGGCGTTCTTAAGTTCCAGGCGGGCAAAGTTGAGAATTGAGGCGAAAGTCGTACAACCCCCCCTTTAGATCGGAATGGTACGTTTGCAATCCTCTAAAAACGTAACAAACTCAATTCGAATGAAATTAACCTCTAAAGAGGTTGTTTAACAATGGTCCAAAAAACGCGATTCTAAAAGTGCCTGAAAATCGACCGACAAAAATAAATAAAATTTTACTAACAACCAAAATACAATAAAAAAACGTTTTTCGAGGAAGTCACCCCAAAAATCATTAAAATTGACTCAAAGCGTGTAAAAATAAATATTTTAAGTTCCAGAGTAGAATTAGGTCTAAAATTATTTAAAAATTACCCCCATCGTGTACAAAATGCGATTTTTGATGTTCTTAGAGAAATTGTATTTGAGAACGCAATCAGGTAAAATTAGTTTAAATCTTCAAATTTGTTGTTGGTGGTAAAATTAATTTTTGGACGAAAATAAGTGAAATTTTACAAAAGACATCCCAAACTGAAAATTTAGTGTTTTTTCGAGGAAGTCAGCTCAAAAAATCGATAAAAATGAGTCAAAGCGTGTAAAAATAAAATTTGACGTTTTTTGAAAAACTCAGGATACGTACTAATACAAGCACATTGCCAAAAAATTAATTAAAGCGTCTAAAAATGCAAATTTGATTTTGCAATCAAAATTTAATTAAAATTAATTTTTGGACAAACATAAGTGAATATCTACTAAAGACGTCCCAAAACTGAAAATTCGTTGTGCGTGAAAAATGTTTTTCGAGGAAGTCAGCTCAAAAAATCGTTAAAAATGAGTCAAAGAGTGTAAAAATAAAATTTTAAGTTTTTTGAAAAACTCAGGATACGTACTAATACAAGCAAATTGCCAAAAAATGAATTAAAGCGTCTAAAAATGCAAATTTGATTTTTTTTGAGAAATATAATCAGATCTAACATTACCAACACGTCTAAGAATAAAAAAACTCAGGATACGTACTAATAGAACCAAATTGCTTTAAAATGAGTTAAAGCGTCAAAAAATGCAAATTTTTTTGTAGTATACAGTTAGATCTAAAATTAATTAAAATTGCTAACATAGTCTAAGAATGGAAACTTTTTTGGTTTTGGAGAAATTCTACTTTAGGACTAACTCAGGCAAAATTTATTTAAATCTTCTAATTGTTGTTTTCGATAAAATTTATTCTGGAACCAAAATAACAAAAAATTTACTAAAGGCGTCCGAAAATAAAAATTTATGCATTTTTGAGGAAGTCAGTCCAAAAAATCGTTAAAATTGACTTGATGTATGTAAAAACAGAAATTTTAAGTTATTTGAAAAGTTTATTGAGTTACGTGCTAATAGTCAAATAGTCAAAAAGTGAGTTAAAGGGTCTAAAAATGCAAATTTGAATATTCTTGAAAAATAGTGTTACATCTAAAATTAATAATAACCAACATCGTCTAGGAATAAATCCACTGTAGAATTAGGCTTGTAATTAGGTTTAAAATGATTTACAAATTACCCACACGTGTAAAAATGCAATTTTTGATGTTTTCAGAGAAATTCAATTTCGCAACCGCAATTAACGCAATCAGGTAAAATTAGTTTAAATCTTCAAATTTGTTGTTCGTAATAAACGTAATTCTTGGACGAAAATAAGTGAAATTTTACGAAAGACGTCCCAACCTGAAAATTTGGGGTTTTTCGAGAAAGTCAGCCCAAAAAATCGTTAAGTTTGAGTAAAAGCGTGTAAAAATAAAATTTGAAGTCTTTTAAAAAACCCAGGATACGTACTAATAGAACCAAATTGCTAAAAAATAGTTAAAGCGTCTAAAAATGCCAATTTGAAATTTTTTGAGAAGTATAATTAGATCTAAAATTAATTAAAAGTAGCAACATCGTCTATGAATGGAAATTTTTATGTTTTTGGAGAAATTCTTCAAATTTGTTGTTGGTGGTAAAATTAATTTTTTGGCGAAAATAAGTGAAATATTACAAAAGACGTCTCAAACTGAAAATTTAGTGTTTTTCGAGGATGTGAGCCCAAAAAATCGTTAAAATTGAGTCAAAGCGCGTAAAAATCAAATTTGAATTTTTTTGAAAAACTCTGGATACGTACTAATAGAACCAAATTTCAAAAAAATAAGGTAACACGTCAAAAATGCAAATTTGAAATTTGTTGTTAATGGTAAAATTATTTTTGGACGAAAGTAAGTGAAATTTTACGAAAGACGTCCCAAACTGAAAGTTTAGTGTTTTTCGAGGAAGTCAGCCCACGAAATCGTTAAAATTGAGTCAAAGCGAGTAAAAATAAAATTTAAGTTTTTTGAAAAACTCAGAATACGTAGGTACTAATATAACCAAATTGCTAATATATGAGTTAAAGCGTCATAAAATGCAAATTTGAAATTTTTTGATATACGCAATGTACAATTAGATCTAAAATTAATTAAAATTGCTAACATTGTCTAAGAATGGAAAGTTTTTATGATTTTGGAGAAATTCTACTTTAGGACTAAATCAGACAAAATTTATTTAAATCTTATAATTTATTGTTTTTGATAAAATTTACTCTGGGACCAAAATTAGTGAAATATTACGAATGACGTCCGAAAATCAAAATTTATGTTTTTTTGAGGAAGTCAGTGCAAAAAATCGTTAAAATTGACTTGAAGTGTGTAAAAATAAAAATTTTAAGTTCTTTGAAAAGTTTGAGTTACGTGCCAATAGAGACAAATAGCCAAAAAATTAGTTAAAGCGTCTAAAAATTTCTCCAAAGCACATTCCAAAAATACCTAAAAATCGACAACCGAAAGGGGTTATCTCCCAAATTTTTAAACCTAAGGACGTTTTTTTGGATGCAGGTGAAAGAAGACATCAAAAAGAACAGAAAACTGTTGAATTTACTTAAATCGGTACACTCGTTTAATGCTACAGTGGTTCAAAGTTGTAAATTGAGAAAAAAGAGGAAATGTTTCCCTTTTGCCAACTTCGAAAAATAATTGTTATTTTTTTGCTGTTTTTTGATCGGATTGAGACGATTTCAATGTTCTATAATCATAACAGAAATAATAAGAGCGACATTAGTCCCATAAATGGACTTTTTTTCCACATGCTTCCAAAGCCCATTCTAAAAATACCTAAAAATTGACAACCGAAAGGGGTTATCTCACAAATTTTTAAACCTAAAGACGTTTTTTTAAAAGCAGGTGAAAGAGGACATAAAAAAAAAAACAAAAAACTGTTGAATTTACTCAAATCGGTACACTCGTTTAAAGCTACAGTGGTTCAAAGTTGTAAATTGAGAAAAAAGAGAAAATTTCCCCCTTTTGCCAATTTTTGAAAAATAATGGTTATTTTTTTTTGCTGTTTTTGATCGGATTGAGGCGATTTCAATCTTCTATAATCATAACAGAAATAATAAGAGTGACATTAGCGCCATAAATAAACTTTTTTTCCAAATGCTTCCAAAGCCCATTCTAAAAATACCTAAAAATCGACAACCGACAGGGGTTATCTCCCAAACTATTAAACCTAAGGATGCTTTTTTGGTGTGACGTGAGAGAAGACATTAAAGGGAATAAAAACAGTTGGATTCACTCCAATCGGTCCACTCGTTCTAAAGTTACAGGCGGTCAAAGTTGGAAATTGAGAAAATAGAGGAAATGCTCCCCCTTTTGGTTATTTTCGAAACAAGGTGGCATTTTTTGAGCGGATTGAGGCACAAACATAATGAGGGTGAAATTAGTCCCATAAGTGGACTTTTTTCTAAATGCCTTCAAAGGTCGACATTCTGAAAGTACCCAAAAATCGATCACCGAAGGGGTCTCTTTCCCAAAGTATTGAACTTATTTTATCTGGTGAAAGAGGACATCAAAAAGAACAAAAAATCGTTGGATTCACTTTAATCGGTTCATTCGTTCCAGAGTTATTGGCGGCAAAATTGGAAATTGAGAAAAAATACATTAGTCAATTAAAAAAATAACGTGAAAACTGTGTATGCTGTTATAGATCGACATGGAATGATTGCGTTGCCCTAGAACGTAAAAAAACTTAATTCGAATGAAATCACTTGTCGGGCTAACAAAACAACAATAGTTCAAATTCATTAAAAGTTCAAAATTATTGAATCAATAGAACTATATTGTTCCTGGGGGAAGAAAGAGGATACAAATAAGAGGACAAACAGTTGAATTTGTAAACGTAATAATCCCCTTTTTGGACAGGTACATATTAATTTTCTTATTAATACCTAAGTAGGTAAACTTTTCGTATTAAGTAAGATACTACTTTTTTAATTTCGTCCAAATAATCATATACCCACACCTCTGTAATTATATATAAGTATAAAAATGTAATATAGTAATAAAGCAGAATAACAGGATCTTTTCACTATATTATAATAAGCAATAAAAGGAAAAGTGTTCTTTATGTACAAACCCAAACTGTTGATATAGGTATAAACAAAAACAGGGCTACGTACTGATGATGTCACATTCACGTGTACCTATACGTCGAGCTACACATTCATAAAAATCTGGGTAATTGGTGCAATTAAAACTGTGGCAATTAAAAGGGAAATCGAATTTATAATGGTACGAATATTCCACGACGAGTAGGTATATACGTAACTCTGATTAAAAATAATTGGTAAATCCTTAATTTAAAAATTGTCGAGTCTTTACCATTCGATCGAATTGATTTTTACATAATATCCGGCCAAATCTATCAATAATTCTAATGTTACCAAAAATGTCTATGGTTTTCTCTGCTTATTGCGAATTGAACTCCCAAAAACAAGAACAAGCGATTAAAGCATAAACCTCTATTTTTTAACCAAAAGTTAAATCAAGAGCTGGAAATATTCGTACCATTAATTATACCACACAATTATTTTAATTTAAAAAAAGAAATATTTTTAACTCTATATCATTTTTCGTAAACTTTTGTACTATATAATAGTAGCTAGCATAGTTTATACTTATATTTTCTTTTATTAAAAAATTATATATGAATATTATAAAAAATGCAAAAACTTACGCTCTAGTATTATTCTTCACTTTTGCCAAGCCAAACGAAAGGACCTTCAAATGTTATTAAAAGTCGCGTCCTAAAAATTCACCCAAAAGTTTTTCATCAAACCAATGAAATGTCACATTTTCAAATAAACAGATATAATGTACATCAATAATAATTATTATTATACTGACTCGAATCAGTAAAAATTATATCACAAAAGCGAACTTTATTAAAAATACCGCAAAAGTCTTCGTATTTCCCACGTAAAATTGCCCCAAACTACGTCACACGACTAGCGGCTACCACCGGAAGATCTCGAATGGAGCACAAATATTAACATTCGTTGAGGAAGAAATCCTTGTGCTGCTGTCCGGAGCCCCGGAGCCGCTCACGGAATTCTCGACTAGACATGCGCCACTATTAGTATCTTTCTTGGATGCTGCAGAGCCGAGAGAGACGAGCAGATGGAAGTGTGTCTAGAAAATTGCTAAGTATATGCAAGGCCACGTTGCCGGTTGGAGAGAAAAATCTTAAAGGATGTAATTAATTTTTGTGGGAATAAAATTGAAAAGGAATTTTGGAGTAGTAAAAGATTTGATAAAATACTGATTAGTAGCAAAAAAAATTTAATTTGTCATGTAAAACGTTGGTTTTTAATTTCTAAATATCAAAATGAAATAATGTGACTTGGGTTTTAAAATAATTGGCAACAGTGCCTATAATGCACTGGATAAAGATAAAGAAAGAAATTAAATTTGTTAGTAGTTTTTTTTACTCCGGGCTATTGCCTAATCCTAATAGTATATATATTCCATAGTAAATTGCTATTCCTTTTTTTTTGCTTTATCTCTATGAAAATATGGATTTATTGGAGTTAAATGATTTAAAATTTTATTACATAGCAAAACAACAATTCAAAATTTGCCGCTTTTTAGTGAATCAATCTCAGGTTAGTGGCATCTCTATTTAGAGCTCCCAAACTACAAAATAGGAAGAGAATACGATATAACCTCGCCTTCTTTTCATTAAGTCATTGTCATGTCATTAACGTCAATTTTATCAGCTGATTCCATTGTTTGTTATTATTATTATTATTATTATCATGTGATGTTTATTTATTATATTTCTTTGTATTTTCTATTGCAGTAATTTGATTTGATATGATCATGTATGATTGATGTGACATGACTTCCCCCTTAGTATGTATTTTCCTTTTCAAAGATTGCTATCAATTTTTTATAAGGAAGATGCATCTTTGTTGTGGGCAGAGCTCCTTTAAAAGGGTAGGTACCTATTATATAATATGTATAATATTAATTGTAATATTAGGTATTCCCAGTATTCACAATACTTTATTTATGACCTTAAACTTAAAGTCATGACATCTGATTTCATATAAAGAGAGTTAAAATTTCCAGGCAAAGAGGGCTTTGTTGATATTTGTTCAGTAGAATAGTCAAAATTAACCTTTATAGGTTGTAACATGTGATTATGTTAGAAACATTTTATAGGAAACAAAAGAGCCTTAACTGGCTGCTCAACCCCTCATGCAAACACAAAGCTCCTCAAATGAAGTGGCCCTAACAGGTCACTTTGGCCATGCCTATTACACCACCTTCTTCCTAAGTAACCTGACCAATTGTATTGTATTGTACTGTATTCAATGTTAGTGGACTTGTACAGTGCTCCACCACAACCTGCGGTCTATTGTGGCTCACTCTTTATTTATGTGTGTTACCAGCAATTCAAGTTGTCAGACATGTCCCTATTAATAATTGATTAACATGTCAATGTTCCTGGTTGAAATGCTTTGGTATGATGTCTTCATTTTTGCACCAAAGTAAGAAAATTAGTCTCTTCCAACTTCATTACCCACTGTTTGAGAAGTTGAGCTATTCTGGCCTTATATACTGTATCAGAACAGATTGGTGAAACAGTCCTGTTTGAAATGATAAGAATATTGTTGGCCACCAAGTTAAACAAGTGTTGGTGTTCTTCGCTAATCGGTCCAGACCTGATGTAATTAGAAATATACTTAAACTGTGTGTAATTACTAAAAAAAATGAAGGTATGATATCTATGAAAATTAGAAGTACTGCTAATTTATGTTTTCTTTCTTTTTCTTACCATCTACTGTACTTTTATTTTTTTCTATTTTATTTCTGATATTTTGTTTTTTTTTGTGTTGCTTTCAAGGGTTAAGTTTTGAGTAGCTTTTGCTAGACTTCACCCATCGAGAGCTTGTACATTTTTTTCCCTCAATAAAGGAAATTATTATTATTTTTATTACTGTTTGGTATAAAAGTTTTTCATTTAAAGAACCTCTATTCACTTAAAATAATTTTATGGGTAAGCCAATTATTTCTACCTCTTGGTTAGTAGTAAAGTAGTAACTTTACTAAAGTGGCACTAAAATTTTTTTTTATCTTGGTTTTTGAATTTTTAAAATTTAGGAATCAATATCCTAGCAGGGGTTGCTCAAATGAAAACATTTTTATATCAAACCTCTTTCCTGATTTTCACCAAGGAATCGCAATCACCCCTAATTTTTTTTACAATTATTTATTTACATCCTGTATATTTCGGAAAAAAACATTCAAGATTTGCCCCTGCTAGATCCACTAGTTGTCACCTGTTATTCCCAGACTTTTGCGTTTGCATCTTGAGGTTCAATGATCGTGTTTCCGAAGAGTGAGTATCTCGATCCGACGATAGCCATGCAGTCACATAGGACATGCTCAACTGTCTCGTCGTAGTCGTCGTCACAGAATAAAATATGCAAAGACATGTTTGTCTTTGCAGAGAGGACAGTTTAGCTTTAACCTGACCAAAGGAAAACCATTATTGAACTAACCTGAACTGTAGATAACTCCTAAATCTTTGAGGCGGAAAGTTCATTTTTTAATACTTACTTTTGGGTGAAGTCTCATCCAGTTTTTTGCCCGATTCGTTCGTTGTTGGAGAAAGAATTTCGCACTACTCACAGTAAAATTACTGCGAGTAATAGTTTACCCTAGAAAGGGCTCGGACGAATCGACCTAGTTGACGTTTTGGCAACTTCTCTGCTGCCTTCTTCAGAACTATCTAAAAAATAAAGCTTTAGAAACTATGAAATGCCAAAAACTATACCTATTAATGTGTTTTTTTCTGAATATTTGTTGTGTGATATTCTGAAAATCGGTAGGAAAGAAAGTCTTCAATTCATATTGAGGCTTTGTTTCCTTAGTATCTGACTAAGTTGTTTAGTACCTATCTAAAACCGCCACTATGGTGACCTCCCAGAGTCTATTGTATCTGGAAATATGCTGATTTACTTGGCTGTGACGTTATCATTAATGACCTCTTATCAAGTTCACTTGTCTTATAAAAAAAGGCAAGCAAGGCTTTTTCACAGTTGTTCGGCAGACCTAATAATGGTGCATATTAAAGCTGGGAACGGAAGAAAGGTGTTAAGTTGATAAATAAGTTTTATAAGATAATTAGTGATCAACAACTGCGGTTATTATCTGGGTGTCGTTGCATACAAACTGCTCAAGAAACATTAAATAACTTTTTTTATTCATTCAAGTCTATGAAAGTTATTATGTTTTTTCAATGTTTCCTTGTCTTACTTCAGGTTCCAGTTTGCTGTGTGTACATCAGAATTCCATATAATTCACCTTAAATTCCACTAAATTTCCTTAAATTCTACTAAATTCCGCTAAATTCCACTAATTTCATTAATTTCCACTAAATACCAATAAATTCCACTAAAGGGTCAAGAAAAAAAAACTATCCAAAAATCCCATTTAATTTATACGTTAAATTCTTATAAATTTCACTAAATTTCCAATGTGTGACCAGAGGTAGGCAGTTCGTATACCAAGAATTTTTAAAGAAAAGAAACGACTTTGATATAAAATGAAAGATCACTGGTATGACGCCGTAGTTTTTGTTACAGTTTATTTAATAAATCATTATTTTCGTTAAATCATTTCCGTGTTAATTCGGGCTCACAAACACCCTGTTTATATCGGCAATCTAATAGGAGCAAAACCTTTCGTTTTTTTAATATTCTTTCACTCCTGATTATTTTCCTAAATTATTTACAAAAGATAAACGAATGAGGAAGGGCAATTAAATGAAAATTAGCACAGACGAGCGCAGACCCTTTAATCACGATTAATTTTAATATCTTATAAATTATCAAAAATTTCCTGTTTGAAGTCAGCTTAATAATGTACCTCCCCCATTCATTAGGACTAATTGCTATCCTTAAATCCTCCCCTTTTGATGTTTCATTAAAGCAGAACGCTTAATTCTAATTTCAGTAAAATTTTTAGCTCTGTTTGAGGATAGGATGGATCTAATCTCAGGAACAATCTGCCATCTCTAAGCCTCGTTGAGGAGATAATCTGATATTAAGCGGAGATCAAAATGGAGTTGCCAAAAACCTACCAAATAATTCTGATGGAAGGGCATGAAATATCTGTTTGTTTTTACATATTCAGCAGCTCTTACAAGGGTAAGCAACTCTTAAGTCGTCGACTATTCTTATAGCATTATTTATGGGTGCGTGGGTACATAAAATGGAACAAAAAAGGCTCCTGCAAAAACACGTATCGAATAGTGTTTGGGGATGAAATTTCAGGGCGTATTATATTCTGCTGGAGGGGCTTCTTTGCATGAGAAATTTCTGAAAGAGCTCCATTATGTCCCAGCTTTTATTTCTGGGCGAAAGCTTTTATGAATGAGGCAAGAAGCAATTTGAAGCTTTTCAAGTTACTACTTTCCAATTACGACACCGCTTCGGTATACACCGTTAGATTTGGAGGCTTTTGTTCGGTATATACGAGATCGCGGTTAAATGGCGTGGCAAGAATCCCTTGATTTAAAAGACGATTGAAATTATCCCGGCTTGAGCTATATTGGGCTTTAAACTTGCCTTTTCGCAAAATAAACACCATCTAAGCTTTCGTTTTCACACAGAGGGTAAACGACTAAAGAAGATTGCACTGGTAAAAAGTTGCATTCGCGAGATCGCGAGTAGTATTAAGTTTCCCGGATGAAAAGACATTGCTTATGTTGTTTAAAAGTTTATCTGATTTCAAGCTTGTGCTGACGGGAATAGCTCGACACAACGTGGACCAAATAGAAACATGTCCAATGGAAATTCGCAAAAACGAACTTTGCTAATATCGAAACTTTGCCCTTTACGTACAACGTGGCGGTATAGAGCCTCATAAAAATGTATTAGGCGTTCCACTTAACAGCCCAGCTGAGGACCTTTTGTTCTGGAAATCTGAATAAAAGCCTCCAAAGAGCTGAGTGTAACATTACATTATTCACACTTTTGCAGTTTTTTTGCGTTCCCGGTTCTGGGAATAGAAATACCTGATAGGTGCTTGACTTTGTGGGAACTATTTTCAGGTTTGTAACGAGGTACTTTCTGCGACACCATTTTTTGTATTTTGTATATCTTCTTGTTTGAACCGTATTTTCAAGTTTTAAGTGTGGTTAGTTTCTGACTTCGGCAACCTGCTGACTGTAAGAGGATTGTCGAATATCTAGTTTTATATTTGGGTTTTTGTACTTGCGGGAGTAAAGTTGCTACATTACTCCTTGTATGGAGGGAGTAAAGTGGATCATTTTGTCTCAAAGGAGTAAAGTAATTTTTTTGCTCCCTAGGGAATAAAGTGTTAGTAAAGCGCTATAATGTATACACGAATTTTTATTTATCAAACCTATGAATATTAATAGTAACATGGGAACAATTGGAAAGATGAAACAAACTATGACTGTCTGCATTAGAAATATCGGTACACTGGGCAATAGCCATTCGTGTTGACGTTGAAATTTCACTAGTTATCTCTGATGTTTGAGAATTTTCTTCATTTTACACAAAGAGACCTAGTAATTTTAAACAAAACAAAGCGTGATTTTGGTCATGGTCTCAGTACATTTAATTAATTATTATAACAGTACACGTGTTTCGCCCTACGGCATCATCAGACCTAAAATAACAAATAATTTAAACCTAATAACAATGACAAAACTCAAAAACTTCACCGAAAACACGTCACACATTATAAAATTATCCATTCGATACTTCCCAATGAAAGGACGAAGGGCGACTGGTAAAAGTAAATAAACAAATTGGAATGATAACGGAACTATATGCCGTCTCAAATTATTATGGACTAGGGTGTGCCATGGAAAACAGATGTTTTGCCCCTGTATAAAAGTTTGACAATGACATTGAGTGAATTTGGCAAGTAAATGAGGTTACAAATTTGACAAATGTCTAAATTATTTGTAAAACGTTGCCAAATTAATTAAAAATTAAGTACCACTCGTTCAAAATTCTGAGACTGCCATAAGTAGGCAGTATGTGTAGTAGAAAGAAGCAAAATCAGGAAATGGGCAGGGGAGGGGGAGGTAAAAAAACCCAAGATATTATAATTGATAATTAGGTCATGACATGTTTTAATTTTGCTAACTTTATAGACAATTAAAGAAATATGCAGAAGCACCTCTTTCACCAGAAGAAGATAGAAGTAATAAGGTAGACATATTACTATCTTTCTATTCCTAATGAATGATCGATAGTGTGAATTCACAAGTCAACAATTCGCGGAATTTGAACGATTGGGGTAATGTGGGCTTGATGTATTGTAACAAAGTTAAATACATCTTCAGATTATATATTAGTTATTATGAATAACATGTGATTTTTTTTTTATTATTTCATTCTTCTCCTTCTCTTTTAAAGGTGTCTATTTTCTTATGATGTTGGCGACCACTTTGGCCCATCATTTTCTAAAGTTGGCCAGCCAGGGTATACGTCTGCGTCCAGGCCTTCTGTAGTTTACGGTAGTAATAATTTGCTTGTCTTTTCTGAGCCTCTATGCTTCTAAGCGTTTGTTAGCAGCCTCAGTAAGACTCCAGCTTTCTACTCCATAGAGGAGAACACTAAAGACGTAGCATCTGAGAATTCTTATGCGTATATAATATTAAGAGACAGGTTACAAAGAACTTTCTTAAGGCGGTTAAAAGCGCTTCTGGATTTTTCAATTCTAGTTTTTATTTCATAACTATGATCCCATGTATCACTGATATTGCAGCCCAGGTAGCGTATTTTCTCCACTCTTTCAAATGATGTATCGTTTACAGTAAATTTAACGTTTATGTTGATGTTCTTACTGATAATTATATCATCATCATCATACATAATTTCACTATTGGATTCTGACGAGGAATCACTGCTAGCCAATTTTGAATCAGCCTGCTAATGTGATAATAAATGGAGAAATATTATCAAAAGGTGTTCCACTCGACTATTTTTCTCTAGTCCGCCAAAATTAGATCGTTACTGTGTCTACAAAAAAAAATCCACAACTTGTCAAGAGTACAGTGTTCTTTTCGCAGAGATTCTTACAATAAACGCTTGCCATTTGTTTGTACGATTATATTGACAATGATAATGGAGTAAGTTTAGAACCTAATAACCATGATACAGTAACTATTAAAGATAAGATGTTTCACATATGGGAGGTGGCCGTAGCCGTCGATTGTGTAGAAACAAAAATTTGTGGACAAAGTGGCGAAGCCATAATTTCTCTTCTATTTTTAAATACTCAATTCAGGCTACTATACAACAAGCTAACATACCTCAATTGCCCAGATTTCCAACTGTAGCGAATCCAGACTGCCAAACATTAAGTATCTATTGCAACAATGTTAGACTACCTATGCAGAGTTTGGGATATATAAACAAAGCTGAATGCAAAACACGAATTAAAAGCATCAGAAAATGTTGCTTTTAAACCAAGGTGAGAACTAAGAAATATCTCATGTCGCTTCTTCTGATTTAAAAATTACGTGTTTAGGGTTACAAACGACTCTAAATTTAGCAAGAGAATTGTTTGACATTCCTGCACAAAGGTGATAATAAGATTGCATGCAGATATGGTTTCTGACTCATTGTACAAATTGGTATTGACACCACAAAACTCAGTATTAACAAACGCAGAGAATTACGGAACAAAAAAGGTGTTGCAGACTGGGATAAACACAAAAGTCAGCAGCAGCAGAGCACCTTCACTGAAGGTCAAGATATGCCTTTCATCCTTTTAACAAGATGGATTTCTTCAATCATCAATCGCAGAGTTTTTATCCGAGAGTAACCAGAAAAGCCATTGATACCTTTAGGCACAAAAACATCTTTGACAGAAAAGGGGAAAGAGAATTGCACTTACTTAAATAAAAAAATGTATTTACGCCAGCTATTTATTATTGTTTCCTGATACCCAACTACCTGGCTTTGTGATTAGACTCATAACATCTATGCTTATAACAAGCTTTTTATTTTATTTTGTATAATTTAATAGTTCTTTTCATTACATTAATCTGGCAACATTTCATGAATGAACTAGACATTTGTCAAATTTGTAACCTCATTTACTTATCAATTTCACTCAATGTCATTGTCAAAAATGTATACAGGGCCAAAACATCTGTTTTCCATGGCATACCCCAGTCCATAATAGTTTGAGACGGCATATAGAGATAGCGCTCAAGACCCGGGAATTTATTTGATATTGCTAAAAATTAAATTGGGTTCAAAATTGAAAACATCGTTAACACAGGTGAGAATGGGGCTTTTCAAAGCTCTCGTGATTTCCATCTTTTCCAACAAATCCAACTTCTTGCCCTTTGGACATTCATGAAGAACTTTGGCATTGTCAGGGAAAGTCTCTGACACAATCTCTGATGTTGATGTTGTTGTGCAGGGTACATCAAGAGCTGGATGTTCACCTGTGAAGCAATTTTTTTAGTTGAAACCACCAAAAATTTTGCCCGCTATGTTTCTTTTATTATCAACAGAGTTTTCTACATATCCCTCAGCTACGGCAGATGATCTCCTGCCACCATGTCGTTTCAAAACGTCTATAGATGCTCCAGCATTTGCTAGTAAACATGCTGATGTACGGCGAATGCAATGTCGCTTGTATAATAATGGTGTAGGTAGTTTCAAAAATTCTACAACGTGTTGTGGTACCTTTCCAAGAGTGTTTTTTCCTACAGGCTGGGTAGTGCATACAATATTTTTATAACGCACAAACAATCTTGAATAGGGCGTGGCGTAAAGAAGAAGATAGTTTCCCATCCACTATTTCAGACTTTGCTATGGGCGCCACTCAATTCTAGACTAGTTGAGATGAAAAATTTTTAGGAACTGAGAAGCTATGAAATTGTGAAATTAGTATGGTAATCAATCAATAAAAGAATAGGAGTAATTGACCCTGACGTATTTAGTAATGTGAGTTGGCTAAATATTTACAAATCACCAAACATCAAATCAAACTTAGACACCTTAAGACCTAAAAACATCACAACATATATACCAAATTAGCAGCCTATTCCAGCTTTAGACACCAGTCGGTGTAACCGGGTTATATACAAATTATTATGTGGAGACGTATACGTAGATCTTTGGACAAAGGATTCTAAATATAGTGGCAAAGTGGTAACTGCCACTTTAATTAATGAATTAGATACCTAAACGTTAGGACCAGAAATGGCTGTTATAAATGAAACTAAAAAGAATTATGACAGGAAATTATTTCAGATCCAAACTATGGTTTGCGGGGTAAAGTACGTCAATTGCTTAAAAATATGTAATAGACAAAATATGCAGCAGTAAGTCAGATATAGGTAGCTCTACAATATGTCTTTAGGCAATAGTTATGCCGTTGACCGTGGGGCGAACAAGTTTAAAACAGAGAAAAAGGTAATCTTACGGACTTTTGTTTCTTTTATACTTTTATGTCGACCACGAGAGGTGTGCAGTACGCTGGAATGTTGACCTGATGATCACCGGACCGTCATGAAGCTCTTTCTCCAACGATGACTTAGGACATATTCATCCTAGAGTATGGTGAGACTCGCAAGAAGTTCACATAAGCGTGGAGGTAAGTTTCTGAGATCGGAACGGCTCACGTTAACGCGTCTTCAGGCTGCGATGAGCATCATGCGCAGGCTACATTAACCAGGAAAATCCAGGTCATGGAAGAAACCCTTTTTCTATGGAAGGGCAAAACCGAAAAGTGTACGCCTCAATGGAGGAGAAGATGGCGTAGGTGCTTGTCGCCGGCCAAGAACGAAAAAGGCTGAACCAGGGATTCGCACACGCACCGTCGGGAGGAAAATTCTCTTGATGCATTTCACCAGGAAGTAAGCGGGAATGTAAATGCCTACTTTCCTATAAGGGTTTTGAAAAGCAGACGCGGGAAACCGTGGATTACTAAGGGTCTGAGAGTGTCTGCTAAGAATATGCTCTCTCTGTACTACCTCAGAAGGTCAAATCATAGAGAGGATTGTGAGAGGGCGGGTGGAGTCGTTTCTTGTCAGGCACGATGTGCTTTCTGCAAGGCAGTTTGGATTTAGGTCTGGCAGAAGCACGGACGACGCGGTCTTTTCATTCTTGGAGAACTTGTATCTTCGGTTGAACGAAGGGGAGGTAGCGGCAGCAGTCTTCTGCGGTAGGTCGAAGGCCTTTGACTGCGTTGACAATGGGACTCTACTGCATACGCTTGAGCGGTATGGAATCAGGGGTGTATCTGGTGACTGGTTCCGATCATACTTGTCCCATAGAACTCAGAGTGTGGCGTTTGGGGACCAGGAATCCGGTATGCGAGAGGTGAGGCTTGGGGTTCCGCAGGAACGTAATGTGTTTTGGGTGTGATCTGGACGAAGTGAGACTGAGTGACAAAGTTGTCAAGAGGGTGACGGAGAATAGGTTTTTGGGGGTCTTTCCGGATAATAGATTGACTTTTGAGAGGCATATAGAGGTGTTAAAATCGAAAATTGCTAGTAACTGCTACGCCCTACGAGTGGGGCAACAACTTCTGGGGTGCCTGCAGTGAGTATCTATTTAACAGCATATTCACATTGCACAAAAGAGC
Source organism: Taphrorychus bicolor (assembly GCA_951812265.1). NCBI lineage: Eukaryota > Metazoa > Arthropoda > Insecta > Coleoptera > Curculionidae > Taphrorychus > Taphrorychus bicolor. The sequence continues at coordinate 14,015,564 of OX638305.1, forward strand.
TCTAAGGTTTATGCTGGAAAAAGGCTACAAGGATTCATGCAGAGCCTTATTCAAGGAAAATGGAATACTTACAATACCATCCCTGTTTATTTTGGAGTCAGTATGCTTGACATACAAGACACCAGACTTCTGCAGGACAGAATTTTTATAATATGAGACGCGTTAACCATGTTGCGTTGCCTGTGCCTTCCACCTCCAGGTTGAAGAGCTCAATATCGTACAATGGCGAAAAAATGTAAAACCTTCGAGCATTCGGCAGCTACCAACATTGAGAAGGGTCAGGAGTAAGGTTAAGAGTCTGCTTGTTGCGAGGGCTTACTGTCATGTCAATGAGTACTTTGAGGATGTCCTGTAAATTTTGTGATTCTATACCATTGTTTTCAGCTCATACTCTTGTTGAATCTTTGTGTGAATAAATCCTCTTGTTTTTCCTTGTTATTTTATCCAGTTTTAAACTTTTCGTATGATATAATTTTATGGCATGCTTTAGCATCCATTTGAATTTTAATTTTAAGTTGGTTATGGTTCTCGGAACTTATGCAGATTGTTTGACCCTGTGGTTATTTGTTCGTAATATAAAACTATTTTTGATTTGATGTGATTTGATTTGACTTGTCCGTTACGAACTTGGGCAGATCACTTGAATCACGCTTGGGTACAAGGTACAGAACTGACTTCTGGAGGACGGAAGAGTGCAATACTTACCAGAGTGTGGCGAAAGGTATATTTCAAAGGATAGGATATTCGGTGGGAGATAGTGTGGTCTTGTGCTTCGATATCCGCAACTGCGTTCCAAGCAAACTAATAAAAATACTTTCAGTTAGCATATTTACTAATCTGATAATACTGCTGAAATTCTCCTTGAATCTGTTTTTAATAGAATATGCAGACCTGTTTCTCACTTCTGTGTGATGTTCGCGGTCGATTAGGACATCGTCACACACTCAAATCTATGTGCGATTTGTTAACTCTTTAAGTTAACATGAGCCCAATGTGTGGTAAATCCGGAATTGTGGTTAAATAGATATCTACACAAAATCTCAATGATACTTTAGAGGGCTGCGCTTCCTCGCGGGAAAATGGAACCCTTAACAAACAATATACAGATAAGACTCAAGAGTTCTTGGACAGTTTAGATAGGTTGCCCTGCCTACGCCACCTACCAAGATTGCGGAATTTCGCAGGCTGATGCTTTGATGGGCTTGACCAGTGACGAGAAGAATGGGGCTGCATATGAGAAACATTTTTTAGACAATCCCCCCAAAAAAAGTTCTCAGAGTGAGACGTGTACAGGATAATAGTTTTTATAGAGGCAGGGAGGCCATAACTAGTGCTTTAAGTAACGTGTGGATGACCTCTTTGTTATCCCTGGCTATAGTGTTGTGTCAAAGTTTTGTCGAGCCCAGTATGGGCATGGCGGCACACTGTGATGATTTAATCCAAAAGGCCTATGCATTTCTATGTCTTGATAAATTTGATTGTATTATTGAGGAAAAGAATACTGAATTTTCCATAATTTTCCATTTTTGAAAAGGTATAACCTGTATATTTGTTGTTACTGTAGTTCTCCCACAGGCGATATAGATATCTTCTTTTGTAAATTAGAGATTATTCTTTCCGAATTACCTCTTAATTGTAAAATTATAGTTTGTGGTAACTTAAATATCGACTATTTTAAGAGGGAAGCTCATAATACGCAGACTATAACTGACATATTACATTCTTTCAATCTTGAAATGCATGTCGGCGAGGCAACTCGTATAACATCACATTCCGTTACGCTTCTGGATTATGTGTGTTCGAATTTTGATCATGATAAGGTGACAGCTAGGGTGGTTGGAGCGGGATTGTCGGATCATGAGGCGGTACTTGGTACCTTTCGAGTGGATCCCCAGTCGTCAATATCTGGGATACGGAGTTGTGGTATGAGTAGGCTCTTCACAAGGAAGAATTATGATAAGTTTGGGCGGCTCTGAGACTGTGCTGACTGGAGTAGAGTTTTGAATTCGGGATTAGAGAACCCCCTGCAGCTGTTTCACGTAAAGCTTTGTTCTCTGTTTAATAGTACGTTCCCCATTGTTAAGGTGAGACCGAGGAGCAGAAATGCACATATCGCAGAACGATTAGGGCAGCTAAGCACAACTGTTTTCAATCAAGGTTAGTCTAGTGCCAATAATAAACAGAGGGAGGCATGGACCATTATTGGCGAATTGGGAGGAAAAACTGGAACGAATATTGAAAAGTCCTTTTTGTCCTGCAGAGATTTTAATGAATTTTTCTGTAGCATTGGTGAGAGACCAGTGTCGGGTGCAACTGTGGAGGATTTTAAGGTTTTCCTTGGGCACATCAATGCCCCTCAGTCTTTTTCCCTAACCCCTACAGATTGTGACAAATTAAAATGTACAATAGCTAGTATAACAAATAGAAAATCTACGGGATGGGATGGTATGGTAGCGGGTATATTTTCCAGTCTTCCTGATTGCATACTGCAGATACTTGGCTTGGTCATAAACATGTCGTTTCTAAAGGGCATATTACCGAGATGCTTGAATAAGGTCACCGTGGTTCCCATCTTGTCTAAAATTGTGCAGAAGTTAGCAAACTCTCGAATTATGTCTTGTCTGGTGACAAACACAATGACTCTAAGTGAGAATCAATTTGACTTCAGACCATCCACTGGTGCAAACGATGCTATCCAATTACCAATATACCAATTGGGGATAACCAATTGGTGATAATAAATTACTTCCCAAACAGCACTAGGACATCTTAAAGACGTCTAAAAGATGCCTTTTAGAAGATGCCAAGTTGTCTTAAAGACGTCTTTGATACGCTTAAAGTTGTCTTTAAGTCTTTAGTCAGATGTTACAAAACCCAACGTCTTTAAGATGTCTTATCAAAGACGTCTTAAGAATATCTTAATAAGACCACTTCTACAGCCATCCTTTTAGCTGTAGGCGCAAGTAGAAAAAAAAAGTTGGGCTAAAAAAAAACTTATATTTTATATAAATTTTTTATATAATATATAAAAATATCCGCCGATGACATATTTATCTTACTCCTAATAATAACACAATTAATTGTTGCAGACGTAGGTAACTGAAAAGTTTTACATTTTTTTTTCTTAAAATTGCTCTTCGGTCCCATGCTCTTCTTATAAGGCCGTTTTACAGTGCGCAATTCTTCTTGCAATCGGCAATTCTCTGGTCATGCGCATGCGCAGTAACGGACCTGCTGTTCGATTTCTTCAATTCTTTTGCAACTGCAAGGGTTTGCCAATTATCGGTCTTGACCGATTTTTATTGCAGTTTACTTCCAACTCTGGTGTAAAATTTGGTAGCTTTTGAATTGCCACCATTGCAAACAAAAATTACTGTCAGAAATTATTTGAGCTTGTCTGCGTCACATGCATTTTGATTTGTTTATGTATGGTTTTTATTACTTTTATATGTTTTTGTGGCCTTGTTTAATTGTAAAGTCAGAACACAAAGTTTTAGTCAGTCTGGGAAGTTAAAAAAATGTCATTATTGGCAGCACTGTTGAATATTTCCAGAAATGGCAAGAAATTGCAAACTGTAAATCAAACTTGTCAAATATCTGGTTGCAATATATTGCAGCTGCAATGCATTGCTGCAATAAATTGCATGAAAAATTGCAAACTGTAAAACGGGCTTTAAGGCCGTTTTACAGTTCGCAATTCTTCTTGCAATTGGCAATTATCTGGTCATGCGCATGCGCAGTAACGGACCTGCTGTTCGATTTCTTCAATTCTTTTGCAACTGCAAGGGTTTGCCAATTATCGGTCTTGACCGATTTTTATTGCAATTTACTTGCAACTCTGATGTAAAAATTGGTAAAACTTTTGAATTGCCACCATTGCAAACAAAAGTTACACACGCATGCATTTTGTTTTGTTTATGTATGGTTTTTATTACTTTTATATGTTTTTGTGGCCTTGTTTAATTGAAAAGTCAGAACACAAAGTTTTAGTCAGTCTGGGAAGTTAAAAAAATGTCAATATTGGCAGCATTGTTGAATATTTTAAGAAATAGCAAGAAATTGCAAACTGTAAAACAAACTTGCCAAATGTCTGGTTGCAATATAATGCAGCTGCAATTAATTGCATGAAGAATTGGAAACTTGGCTTTAACAATGTTTGTATGGCACTTTCTGTGACTTTCTGGTTTTGTTCTAACCCTGCTTTTTGCACAGATCCTAAAATTATATGATTTATTTTATAAACAAAATACTATACATCTACATGTTTTAATCATATTTTTTCAAAAATACTTACGGATTAAAAGCTTTGCTAAACTTGTTGTTGAGAATTGAGACCAATGTCATAACTGTACAATGCGTCACAGGTCAAATGTCAAACTCAAATAATCTTTGGGTCAACTGCAAGGGCTTGCGAATATAGAATAGAAAAATGAAAAATGTACATAAAAGAAATATTTTACTTTGCATTAATTTCTATCTGTAGTTGTTTATTGTTATTCAAGCAAAAAGATACATTAAAACGTATATGATGATAGAAACAAAAAATACATACCATTTATACAAACCATGATTTAAATTTTGCATTTGCAGTAAATTAAGGTAAAATTGGCAACTGCGGCGCTTCAAGAAACTAAAATTTTAATCGTTTTAAAATACACATTGCGATTGTCGTGTAAGTTGTTGCAAATTTAAAAAATATATTTTGAATGCTATTTTTACGAATTTTTTTGTCAAATCAACTTTCGTCTTTATACAGACAACGAAAAGATATCTTAACGATGTCTTTTTCAGTTGTAGTTACAATGTCTGCATGAAGACATCTCAAGGTCTTCAGGCGTCAAGACGTTATTTCGCCATTAAAAATGCGTATTTTGCTTTGATTGAGATGAGATATGGCATCTTTTTCTGGGGAAATTGTTGAAGGCGCCTGTTTTCTTCGATTTTCGTGCTGCAAAAGCGAGCAGTACTCTTTGTGGTGAGGGGGCCTCGCAAGTCTTGTAGGCAGTTGTTTCGTTCCCAAGGTTTCTTGAAATTGGCGTCATGGTACATTTTAGAGACAGCGTGCATGGTAAATGCAAGGTATCGAGAACAAATTCGGAAACCCAACCAGAAGGAAACTCGGTCCTCGCATGTGGTTCCACTGCCGATTTCTTTGACAGCTCAGACTAGAGATTTTGTGATATTTCGAAGCAGAACTATATTTAATAATTTACCCCTTAGTCTTCGAAGTCTGAGGGATGCGGGGCGGTTCAGCTTCTGATTGAACATTCCTTCTACTCTGTCCACACATTTTTCGAGGGTACGTACATATTACGAAGCCATTTTTACTTTATGTTCAGGCAAGTAAAAATTTTCATGATGGGGTTGCCGGCCGGCATTGCACTTACAAATTCATCCTGGACCAGGTATATGATTTACACAATGAATATTTTACTGTTTTACGTCAATATAGTTTTTAAGTTTTAACAGGTACCAATGTATGTGTGACATATTTTGTTTTGTGTACTAAATTTATTTTAAGAAGCTTTGTCAGTGAATTTAACAATGTGATTCAGACAATAAAGCATAATTAGATTGATTGACATGTACTGTCTACACAATTGGAACCTGCACACTCCATTTCTGTAAATGAACTCCAGGTTACACCAATGTATTTTAGGGTCTCAGAATGTCTCGTCAAGAAGGAGCTTACGAACTCTGAGGATATAAATGGTGAGATTGTGGAACTGACAGAGATGACCGAAAAATCACACTTGTTGGCCTTACACAAAAAGGGTTGGTCTTGAAGCACGCCTCATAAAGGAAACTTAGAAAATTGCTGTAAGTCTATTATTTCTTTTAACGATATTTTAATGATGTGATGCAACAACTAAGGCCCGGTGAATCCATGTGTATTTTTTTTAATTTTTGTGTTTATGTAGAAAAAATGCATTGTGCTTGTTGCACGACTATGATCAAAACATTTCAATGCAAATCTACGGAATATGAAACCAATTTTACCAGGCTAAAACGTCAACCGAAAAAAAAATAGGAAAATTTCCTTGGCCATTGTTGAGCAAAATGAAGCAGTTTCTGTAGTTTGTTCACAAAGCAAAGTGATTAGTGGTGAATTTAATATCATAAATGCATTATTACTCAATTTTTGATTCAATTGATTCAATTGATCAATGACTAAAAAACATATTTTTACTCGGATCACTTTATTTTTGCAAGTCATATGCAGTTCAACTGTAAGTGACTCCAGTAAGTGTTTGGTGCTTGTAATGAAACCACGTATTCAGTAAAAAAAATGCAAATTTAACTTACTGTCAATACAAAAGAAGCATTAATTATTTATGATGAAATGCATCGTATAACGATGGAATGTAATGTCACATGGGGTTCAATCTACACGAGGTCACCTATATGGAAATGAAGATATTTTCTATGCCTGCTCGATAGTGTAGTTAATCTACGAAAATTATTATTATTAATAAACAAAAGTCATCGTTTGAGGTTTGATTACCTTGTTTGGCTGCTCCATTTTGTAGCTTCTTTTTCCGGGGATTTAGAATATACGTCCTCACATAAAAATCACCAAATAAGCAGATCATGAACACATTTTGGGGAATGAAAAAAAGGGGAATTATTTTAGGAAATTTGCAATCGCTAAACAACGCTAGACTAAATACGACGATCAGAAACGCAAATTGTATCTAAAAAGGTATCAACAACATTAGCACCACCGACCTTTTGTTAATTGGTTTTCCTCACCAATTGAGCTTGGGTGATAAACTTCTTTAGCCATAAGATTTTTCCATATTTGCTGTCATATGAGGTGAGCAAATAGTAGGAGTACAGTATAATGTGAACGGGAGCGTTTGCTAAACCCACATAGTAAGTGTGGCCTCCCGCTACGAATTTGGCGCCTACCCATGTAATGCAGACCATACCAAAGTGATGGTAGATGTGAAGAAAACTTAAGTGTGTCGTCTTTTTGCGGAGCACAAAGAATATCTAAACAAAATCAGTGACAAACGGAGAAGCATTGTTATAAGGACCTACCGTGTCTAGAAGGTCAGCTAATTTCAGCAAGTAGTATATGTAAGTCAGCTTTACAAATGTCCTACCCCAGTAGCTATCTGAATAATCTACTTCCGTGCACGTCAAATTTACCTGTCTTCTTGCTAAGACCACCTGAAAAATTATCAAAATTATTAAAAGTCGCATTAAATAGTACTGATACCACATACATAATACAAGATATAACCATTTGCCAGCACTTGAATAACATTGTAAATCATCATTACTGTCTTTATTTTGAAGGGTTCTCGGTTTTTCATGTAATTCGGTCCCCATTGAAGAATAAACTTGAACCAGAGAAACAAAATAAATATTGTTGGGAGCGGTGAGGACATTAAGGGGTACTCTAATGCTCGGGGGTCTGAAATACGTAGATTTTAATAAATTGATACTATAAAATTAACTAGTATTTTACCTGCTAGATCTTTCATAGCCCAAAAGTAGCTTTGGAACATCCTCTTAAGTAGCAGCGCCATGGTACTGCGAAGCTAATCGAAACAGCTACTTCCTAATCCTGCACTGTAAAAAAACTAAAATTATATTAGGTTAGGCCATGACTGAAACCAATTGGCTTTGGAACTTTGACCACCGCGTGGTAGTTGGTGGGAGAGCCAAGCGATGCCGCACAGAGGATTGAAAGTGAATATTAACTACCTCTCATTAGTTTTTTTGTCAATTGTTAGAAAGATTTCTTGCAGCCTGGAAACTGCAGCTCGTTAATCTCTCATTTAAAAATCTAATTAAAGCGAAGTAACAATATAAAGTAAGGTATTACTTTAAGCAGGAAATTGGGCGCTTAAAAATTACCTATTCATGTTTTAAAAAAGGAACCAATCGCGCGTTTTAGTAAAAATGCAGGAATTTTGTCGACTCAATGTTTCCTGTTTGTCAGGGAACATGTAAATTTATTAATTATTAGCGAAGCAATTTTTCCATAAATCTAGGATTGACTGTTCGGAACGGGTGTTATGCTGTTTGTTATTTCCCCAATTGTCATTTATTTTTTACGCAATGTTTTGTTAAGGTAAAATTTTGAATGATAAATTAATGTTTACTGGACTAAATAACATTATAATTTTCCTTGCTCTTGCGCCGATAACAGAATATTGTATGTTCAGTTTGGATCATCTTTCGTGAAACTTCGGCCAGCTTTGATCTTCTATACAGGGTGTTTCTTAATAAAATGCTAATATTTAAGGAGGTGATTCTTGGGCTCATTTTAATAATAATAATAATAATAATAATAATGCTTTTATTTCAATTTCTTTCACAAAATACACAAAAAATTTACAAAATGAGTTAGAAATATACTTAAAAAAAAGATTTACTAAAAATTTATAAAAAAACACGACAATATGCCACATCACCACCCCCGCACCGAACCCACTAGACCAAATTTTGAAGAAGGAGATAGGCATTATGTCATTAGAAGATAAGAAAATTATATTAAATAGTAAAATTACCCAACTGCCCTTGCAAGTAAATACTTCTTATACCAATTTTTAAAAGATGAGACACCGCAATTCTTTACTTTAAGAGGAAGTACATTATAACATTTGACTGCGTTGTGCGAAAAACTGCGCTGAAACATGGGGCTTCCATGCCTAGGTAATGTCAAACTGTTGAAATTACGAACATTTCTCTCATGGACATCCGTCCTAAACACCAGTCGGTCTCGAATAGAGGAGATAGGAACTGGACCCCTGACTTGTTTCATCAAAAACGTACAGAAATGCAAATTTCTCCTCTCATTCATTCTGAGCCAACCAAGCTCCCAATATAAATGCGAAACGTGGTCAAGCTTTTTCAAGCCAAAAAGAAACCTAACACATTGATTTTGAATTCTCTGGATTCTGCTTTCGCTTCCGAGTCCAGCCAAAAACCGTATACAATATCGCAATAGCTAAATTTAGATAAAACAAGCGACTCGCATAATTTTTTTTCAGGTTTTTACCTAAAAAATGTCTACTACTATATAACAACTTTAAAGCAAAAAATGCTTTCTGTACTAATTTCATACAGTGACTTCTAAACCTATATTCAGTGTCGATAAGTAATCCCAAATTTTTAGCGGCATCTACATGCTGTAAAGGCTCATCATTTATGCAGATATTTAATCTTTTCTCGAAGCTCCTGCCTCACATGTTTCGGACCAAAAATCAAAACTGATGACTTACGAGGATTAAGATTTAAGTTATGTTTACTACAGAGGTTACTGAGATTTTCCAAATCAAGATTAATTTTACGTTCAGTGTCCATACTATCATCTGATTTAAACGAGCACCTGGCAACCAAAATTCACAGCACATGTCTTACTAGTATTAAGAAATAAATAATTTGCATTGCACCAGTCTTTAACCAATTTCATCAATGGATCAAGGCTACCATCCACTTCTCTCCACAGAATTGTGGCATCGTCAGGAAATGGTGTTATCTGCCCTGCAATATCCAACCTGGCCAAGTCGTCAATGTAGATAAAAAAACAGCAGAGGTTCCGACACATAGCCCTGTGGAACCCCTCTATCGACGATCGCAAGACCAGAACTTAAAGTAACCGTCTGAGTCCTCCCAGACAAGTAATCCTGAAACCAAACCAAACTCGCACCTCTAAACCCATACATGTCCAATTTACTTAATAAAATGTCATGATTTACACAATCGATTGCTTTCAAAAAATCACAGAAAACCGCAACTGAAGATGATCTTTCATTAATTGAAAAATACAGTCTCTAGAAACGAAATAATTGCATCCACCTGGGCGGAAGCCAGGAGCTCAAGATGCCACTCGAACCCATGTAGTTAAGAACGCGATCCTTTACAAGTTTCTCAATGATCTTCGACAGAGTGGGCAATAAAGCTATCGGCCTAAAATTACCCAATACTTCACTCTTATGCAAAGTAGCAATACTGAGAAACTCGGGGAGACGGCTAGTCTCAAAAGGTGAATTTATAGCGTCTGCAAAAGCCACGATTGCCAAATCAGGAAGGTGTTGAAAGATCCTAGTCGCAATAGCATCTCAACCTCAGGTGGTTTTATTTTTGATGTTGGTTATAACAGTCTTAATTTCTGATGAATCTGTAGGAGCCAGAAAAAATGAGAATCATCTGGATTACGACCAACCCTAGAACACTTGTCTGAGGCGACAGTAGAAAAATAATCGTTAAAAGTCTACACACTGAGAGCGGAATCTGCGGCAGAGGCACTGTCTGGTCGGCCCTTGAGCTGATTTACAATCCGCCAAGCCTCCTTTTGCTTACAAGCAAAGAATTGAACAACTCAAAGTCAAAGTCTCATATATTAAATAACTGCGTTACTCATCATCAGAGGCAATACGTTTTCTTTAAAATTGACAACACACCGAACATCTAACCACATCTACATAGTAAAATGAGGAACTTGTCCGTTTCTCAATCCGTTCCTCATTTTAGGATGTAGATGTGGTTGGATATTCGGTGTGTTCTCGATTTTAAAGGAAACGTTATGCGTCTGATGACGCTCTAAGGAGCTCGAGTAACCCAGATATTTAATATATGAGACTTTGACTTTGAGTTGTTCAATCCTTTGCTTCTTACAAGGAGGTCTCTTTGAGTAAGATGGACTATTTCTTCGACTTCTTTTGCTTATTTTTGCTTTGTCATTTTAATTGTCTGCTTGTAAATTCTCCTGTAGGAACTGAAAACGGTCATAAACTGTGTACAGTTGCTGAAGAACTTTTTTATGTAGTGCAAGGATCTCATGTGGCGGGACGATATCTTGAGGTCCTTTGTAATCCATGGTTTTTTGCGTTTAGGTTTAATGCACACAATGGGAAAAGATTCATTAAACACTCTCGAAATCGCCGAATGATAGGGAAAGGATGAATTCCCAACATCCTGAACAACACTTCGCCAATCCACCCCCGTAAAGCAGCTCCAACTACATCACATGATACTTCATTATTTTTAAACTGTGATGATTTAGTGATTCTAGTAGGACTACCATGCAAAATTAAGTCAAGAGACACAAGTACGTCGTCCCTGAACTGGGTACTCGGATCCGATTTGTTAAGATTATTAATATTTACATCACCGCATAAAATTATTCTAGAGTTAACCGGAATATTAGATAATAAATTTTTTCTACGACCATGTAAAAATAAACAACTTTCGTCATACCTTCCCCTAGCCGAAAACGTAACTTTCGTCTCTAGTGAGAGAAAATCCCATAACGTTGACTTTCGTCTCTAGTGATGAAAGTAAGTTGTTCTAATTTCGCCTGTATATCGCCAATTAAATGCGATATAATTGGTCTAATTTTATAAAACACCATGGACAATGGTGACATCATACAGAAACATGTATATTTTGCGTGCCCGGGCCTCAGAAAAGTGAATCAAAGTGTTGAAATTTGAGCAAACTGATCTCATTGACAGTCGAGGTGTCATGTTGACAATGACGCGCCTTAATTTTTGATAGAAATACTCTATAGAGATTGTTTTTAAAGTTAATAAAGACTTAATGTTAGCTTAGTCGAAGAAAAAGTATAGTGTTTTACTCGTCAAAAGAGCATTTTCTATCGCTCGAGAACATTACCAAACTCCGTTTCGCTTCGGTTGGTAAACTGTTCTCTTGCGAGAGAAAATGCTATTTTCGTCACTCGTTAAACAATATACTATTCCAATCGAGGAAAAGAGTCATCAACCCTACTAGAGGGAGATCTATATAAACACATAACATCCAGTGAGGGAACAAATACCAAACAAAACTCAAAAACTTTCTCAATCAAGAGATCATTATATAGTCGTTTTCAGGAAGATATTCATCTAGCCACCCATGACATTGTAAACGCACCTTTTAAAAACAATTGAAAAGTTACCAGAAAAGTTACTAGATCGGAGAGTGGTGCGACTCGAGCTTAACGAACGAATTTATCGGGTTTTAACCTCAAATTTTGTAATTTTCAAACATAACTACTTTATTTCTCAAATTTTGCTCAAATCCAATTGTTATGCTTCGTTTGTAATGTAGAAAATGTAAACTGGCTTAATAAGCAACTAACTACCACACAGAACTATTATCACAATTCATCGCATGATCCAGAAAACAACCTGCAACCTCCAACTTCTGCAAAATAAGATGCCAGAGTAGAGTTACAAAAATTGAGACAGGAAGACCTTTCTTCCTCAAGCAGTTATTGATGAGAGAAGGACTGAACTGGACCATCAACCATGAACAAGATTTCCAAAAGTACCAAATATACTCACCCAGAAATTACCTTAGTGTCCAAATGCCCTGGGAATAGACCATACATTTAACAATGCTTATGCCTATGTTTTATATAATATTATATAGTTTACCACTTTCCAAGCTTAAAATTGAATGCAGATTGCAGTCAAGTAAAAATTGTCCCAAACACAGCAACATCACCTGACAAAAGATTATGTTTCTACCAGACTGAATTTAAGTACTGGTACTGCCATATGATTTGGATTGTGTGATTAGGGTCCGTGGTGAGAGTCCCAGTGGCCTTTTCATTTAGGTTACCTATATGCCATATGCCATCCATAATTCCTATATTCATACACCATCCATAATGTTCCTCGATGATCACTATGGATCTAGTTAATATTAGTCGAGAAAATTCCCCATCATAAAGAAAAGAATATTTTCTAACAGATGAATTTACTGTTATATCATTTCAGTTGTCATTTGGGTATAGCTCCATTATTGGAGGTCAACTTATAAAAGTTGACCTTTTCAGTTGTATGTGTCGGTATTTAGAGAAGTGTATTTTTGTTTGTTAACTATATATGATTATTGATTTTAAGTTATAAATTACTTACACAAAAAGATGTCTTGCCTAATTGAGCATTTAATTTCTTAAACTACCCAAATATCAAGAAACTAAAACATTTCTGTAGTGATTTAATATGAGGTTTGTTCCAACATGCTAGAGAACCATTAAATGAACTTGAAAACGAGCAGAAATTCCACTGCTCGAAACGTCGTGAAAAAAACTCAATAAAGACAATGGAAGACCAAGATGTTTCATTTAATAATACATCATTGTCTACCACCTTTAAACAAATGCTAGAGAACCATTGCAGAACCTTTAAAAAATCACTTTGGCCAACTCACTAGCAAACATTTCAAATTGAGATGAGGTACCATCTTGACGTTTGCAGAACCGCAGAACCACTCTGGACAAGCACATTGTTTATTTCAATATCATATTAGTGAGTTGTCAAGAATGATAGGAATGGAAAGGATTGGAATGGTTTCTTGCTGGAATGGAACAACTTTCAACTAAGAGAGCTACAGTTCTTTAAAACTAAATGGCATATAAGCTGGGGCCATTTCTTATAAACTCAGTTGAAAATATTTCAACTTATATGCATTGAACTTTTCGAAACAAGTAAAGGCCATTTATTAGTTTGAAATTAAGAACCCCCTTTGCAACTAACTTACTATACCTGGAATAAAAATGCTGTTGAAGTTGCAAGAACTTTTTTATTTTATATACAAAGCCAAACAAGTATCGTGTGTTTAATGGAAAAACTCATTAAGTTGGCTGTGAATTATCAGGAGACAAGAATGCTGGAGTAGTAAAGTACCAGCTACTTTCATTGTTCTATCCTATTCTATGAAAACTTCACAACTAATCTATACACATTTTCGAAAATATTTAAAAAATTATAACACACATATTGGTAGTTTTTATTGATTACAATATAGTATAAATAGTTTATATTGGATATTAGTACTTTACTTCCCACTACAGGATGTCTACCTTAACATGATTTCGGAAGTGTATAGAGCAGGTCAAGGTCACCGAGTTGTTTGTAAACATTTTTTCTCAATGTGGGCCCTAGGACATACCTTGGGCTCAAAAGATGCACTTGAGAGTTTGTGATTTGGATACAAACTTTCAAACTCCCTCGTGTATTGTTTTGGAATTTTTAACGAAATGAGTTATGAGAAAGAACCATGACATGACATAAATTAAAATGTTTCTGCTTGGTTTCTGTTAAAATCTCAAGTATAATTAAAAATTATATTTGCAGAAGAAAAAAACTCCATACACATGCCGCTGGCTTTTTTCTAAGAATGGAAGATCCACTTCAAAGGCACATTAAGGGTCTTTGTAGTAATACATTATACAAAACACTTAAAATGTATGGTGATTTAAATATTAGAACCCAGGTTGTAAACTTCAAGAGACCCCTTTTGAGGTCCAGTCCTGAGCAATCACAATAGCAAAAAATGAATATATCTAATATGATATGCAGTAATATGATAATAGGTATATAAAAACTATGTGTTATTTTGACAAATGGTGATATGTTGTACAGAGCATCCATAGATTTTTGGCTTCAAGCCGCAAACACATGGTCTCCAATTTGTCGAGAAGCCAAAGCTGTACTGATGAGGAGTAGACCCTGAAACTAGTATGCAGATGGGTTGATTGACAAATTGGTGACTACCAACTCTTTAAACTGTTTTGACAAATGTTATATGCATCCTTCGGAGAGATTAACACATACATAATTAGCACTCTGTATAACTGAGATCACAATGGTCACCCTCAAATTGGTTCCCACACAATCACTTAACAGAACACTTAATTTATAAACGGAAACACACATTTTTTGTTCAGGTTAGTTCATCCTTCCTTTGGTACATTCACAGATAATTGAGATGGTCAAATGATCATTCTTCATTTGGATAATACAAAATCATTCAGTAGCACCTTAAAGATGTCACTTGAATACTAGAAACTGGGCAATTCTTTTTTTCTTTCTTTCTCAAGCATCGAGCACTTTGCTTACACTCTTCATACAAAGTCAAAAAGCAGTCGATGCATGCAGCTGCAGCTCTGCTACTGGAGTTGGAAATTGTTAAAAAATAGCTTCATTCTGTAAGGGATCAAATCCGTGGTAGGTCGTAGGTTTATTTCACTTTTTTCTTTCGCTATATAAGTTGTTGAGTATAAAAGTAGTCATATAAAGGACTGTTTGATGATAATATGCAGTGTAGTTATTTGAAAATTACTCACAAAAATTGGAGTAAGAAAAAAAAAATATGAGAATTAAATTCACAATATTTACAAAGATTCAAATTGCATCCAAGGAATTGGCGGACGTAATATTGCGCTCTCTGTCTCAAAATACATGCAGAAGACAAGGATAGAAAGTAAGGGTCATGCCATTTCTTAAATTTTGACATAATGTGATTGATACCAATAGAAAATAAGAATTTCCCCAGATTTCAGTTGAAAAATTTTTGGAAGAAGGGCTGCCACTACAAAACCGATATTTCCATGGCTGGCTAGATGAATATCTTCCTGAAAACGACTATATGTATCAATTCTATTAAATTTAATTCCCTTTCTCAACAGGTGGTTACTGACTAGGCAAGCGACACCCCCGTGTGAGGCGCTGGAAGGACAGTATTTCGCTATAACAGTGTAATGATCAATGTATTGAGGTTCATCTATACGAAACCAATGTGCGCAAATTGTTACAAAAGAAGGATTTCCTACATTATTAAGCAATAAATTCAGTTCCTCAGTTTAATTCCTAACAGATTGTACATTTAAGAATATTACGTTAAACCATCCCTGTCCACCAAAGCCTGATGAAAAAACTTTTTTACCTGCCCCGCCAGTGTGACAATCACATTTGCATTTCGCACCGATGGCAAAAACATCACTCTATAGTCCATCTCAGGATTCTCAGGAGAAACAGTCTGGCTAGAACACCCATTTCCCTCATTGCCAGCCTTAGCAGCAACAACCCCACCGCGGTCAGAATGCTCTTGCTGTCCGTACGACCGCAACGCCAGAAATCTGGTCATAAACAAGCCTGTTGAATCACTGACAGAATGATCCCGCACAATTTCCGCCTCCCCATCATCCTGTTCGCAGCCGAAACCTCCACGCAAAGTAGGGAGACACCGTTTCGGGCCCTGAAATTGAACCAAATGTATTTGTATATCTGGATATTTGTATATATGTATCTGTATATCTGGAACATCATCATCTCAAATGACTTCCAGGATCATCTTAAACTTGTAACTACCGCGTTTGATCGCCTTTGTGAAGCAGGACTGACTATCTCTTTAAATCTCTTTAAAAAAATGTCACTTTTCTTACCACAATTGAGATATTTGGGTTATTTAGGAGACTCCCGTGGTTTAAGACCGGACCCTGAAAAGGTAGAAGCCATAGTCAATATTTCACCATCTAAAACCGTATCTGAAATTCCACGTTTTGTAGGAACTGCCTCAAGGTACAGACGATTCAATCCCAATTTTTTATCCCTATTATCTCCTATTTTACAATTTATTAAGAAAAATGTCAAGTGGAACTGGACCCCATAATGTCAGAAAGCTGTTACCACCCAAAGCTTTTACCACTCTAAAAGAATGTCTTGTTACTGCCCCTATCTTAACAGTCCCTGATTTCAATGAAACTTTCTACCTTCAAATAGATGCCTCTTCTTATGGGTTAGGAGCTGTGCTCACTCAAAGACTTAATGGCGAAGAGAAAGTTATCAGCTATTTGTCCAGGTCACTGACTAAACAGGACATGAAGCTCACTGTTACTAAGAAGGAGCGTGGAAAAATTACGTCACTACCTAGATCATGTCCATTTTAACTCACTTATCAGTAATCATGCTTCTCTTTTGTGGCTTCATAATCTCAAAGATCCCCAAGGCCGTTTAGCTCGTTGGCAGTTACGTTTTCAGCCCTATGACTTCCAACTAATACATCGAAAGGGTAAAGAACATATAGTCCCAGATTTCAGTACCTTTAGCAACTGCCTCAGCCCAAGTGGTTAATCTAACCCCTGTGTTTCCTGGGCCCACTAATGATAGGTGGTATCTTAAAATGTTAGACAGGCCCCTATTAACGTTCCCCTTTGGCGCATTAAAAATAACATCCTCTGACCATTGGAAGATTGTAGTGCACAAGAATCAGAGAAAAGATATCCTATATCTATGCCATCTATCGATGCCAAACTAACCTGAACTAACCTGAGTACAATCCTCGAGGAGCAAGCATTACTCATACGAACATAGAAGGCGAGCAAGTCGGAGAGGGAGCAGATTGAGTGCCTATAGGCGGTCCATCCGCCAACATCCACAATTATCCTAATGAATGTGCATCTTGTGGAGTCACCAAAATCGACGATCATGCCTTCAACCACCCGAAGCTTCGACTCATGCACCTCGCTGGTGCCACACTTGATCAATATAATTAGGTTTGCTACCTTAGCAACAGACAAAAGTTCAGTGAGTTGCTTCTTATAAGGAATGCCAGTACACAAGTCAAGATACACAATGACCGAGTCAGCATTCGAATACCCATTGAGGCACCAAACACTCTACCAGCGAGCCGCCGCAAATCCCCAATCCTCTTAGCAATCACCGCCTCAAATTCATATTCCCACTTCAGTTTAGCTCCCAGTGTGGGGGCTAAGTCGCCGTAAAGCAAAACTTTGTTCGTGGTCTCTTTTCTCTTTGCGATCCCGGAACTCCATTCGATCGTGCAGACTAGTGCGTCCCGATGTTTGACCCGTTTGCCGCAGTCTCAGGAAACTGAGTTGTCGCAACAAATTGACCACAAATACCTCGACATTCTCGCCCAATATTGCGTCCTCATCTTTTTTATTCCAAGCCCACTGTGAGTAAGTCCTCGAATGGGCCGAGGTATTCCGGCTATAGGTGCAGTCTTTCAGCTGTTTTCTCAGCCTGGTAATCTCTTCAGCGTAACACAAATTGTTAGAATCAAGCTCGCTGAGTGATTTTCGCAAGCGCCCATTTACCTTCTCAATATCTTGATACTTGGCTTCGAGAAGTTCTCCCGCATTCCGGCTTGCATCCATCTCAGCCCTTAGGTTTGAGTTGTCAGATTGAAGCTGCGCAGCTCAAGCAGGGCATCTCTCCTTCTATAACCACATTACTTATCTCTTCATTAAGCTCATTTTCTCGTTCTGTGATTTCCTCTTGATAGGGTTTGCTGCTACGCTTTAATCTTTTAATGTGGCTCTCCTTCTCCAGAAGCTTAGTCCTTAAGCCGTGAATTTCTTTGACAAAGTCCCGACCCTCCTGTTCGCCATTATTATGTCGTTCCTGGCGCACGGTTGAGTACAATATTTTATATCCACGCAACTTAATAATATCCAGCTGTCTGTCCAAGCAACTTGGGGGAAAAATTGCGTGACGGCCGATGCAGCAAAAGTTGCTGAAATCTTTATTTTTACAGCACTTAAACGAACGACAGTGGCGTACTTTTTTATCCTCCCCTGCACTAACGCCACTGTTTCCTCCTCACAAATTAGAAAGGAATTGTGTTATTGGCTTAAAAAATTTGAAATGTACTCTAGGGCTCAAAATAGATACTGCTTTGATGTAAAACCGGCAGCTTTAGGTTTCGAAATGGCGAATGGAGGCTATTTAATACACTTTCTTTAAATAGTCTGACACATCGTTTGGCACATGACTTTACCAATGAAGAATCAACTTGTGTTGTGCAATGAATAGTACGATCAGTCTCCTTTTTGCTTTCTCTTTAGGTCTCTTTGTTGGTTGTATTTATCCAATACACGTTTTATCTATTTGAATTGAGAAAGAAATCGCATCGGATATCGTACTCGTATCCATTTATCAGGATTAGAAGCACTGTGTAAGCAATTTTTAAATGTATTAGTCTAGAGCGGTAAAACAACAAACAGTAAAAAGAAGATGGGTTGTGCCAGTTGAGATGTACCATTTTGCCGCAGGAACAGTCTGGGGGCCACTTTACCTCTATAGGATTTAGATGAACTTTGTTTGCCGAATAGTGTCCCGTTTTTATGCGAACGAACGTTGTTAACTTAATGACGTTTGATAGTAAATTCGATTTCTTTATTCATGGTGAACGAAGGATTTTAGAGGATATATAGCTACTTTGCCAAATAAAGTCCTTATTTATCTGTTTTAATAGTAGGAGAATATTCTTTATTTTTTGTCTAGTTTTATTGGCATTCCTTCTGCTAGTAAATTGGATTTCTTGACACCATTGTGGTTCATCTAGGTTTCTATAGGATACAGCTTATAGTTACTTTAACAAATAAAGGTCTTACTTATCTTTGTGTTTCTGTTTTAGGGAAATAATATTCTTCACTTTTTGTCTAGTTTTATTGGCATTATTATGTTTGGGTTTCTTCCTATGTCGCTCTGTTGATTTGTCCTATTACCTGGGGTCCCGGAGTGTCCCGGGCTCCAACCACAGAGTCATCTTACAGTACGGGTGAAACTCAGAAGTTCAAACAAACGTGGAGATAAGTTTCTGGACCAAAACACCTCAGGTTAACGCGTCTTCAGATTGAAATGAGCGCCATGCATAGGCCTTATTGGCCCAAAAGAAACACCCATGTTATATTTCAGACATACATGTTAATGGTTCATCATGGCATTTCTTAATGCCATGGTGAACGTAACATTTTTAGAACATAAAGCTTTATAAATACCTCGGATGTTACATCACCGAGCAACTCGACCCTGATAGGGAAATTAGATGTAGAATTGAAACAGCCCGTACAACGTTCCGGAAGGTGAGATTACTGGTTTGTAATGACAGTCTGAACCTAAAGCTGAGACAAAGAACGATTAAATGTTACATTTGGTCTGTGCTGTTGTACGGAGCTGAAGTCTCGACACTGAAAGCTGCCACAATCAACCATCTAGAAGCATTTGAAATGTGGTTACATAGACTGATGCTAAGAATACCATGGGTGGCTTTACAAAGAAATGAAGCAGTCTTGAACAGGGCAAATACATTTAGTGAACTTTTGACTACAGTTAAATGCCGAAAATACCTCGACCATGTTCTCAGAGGAAATCGCTACCGGATCCTACAGCTTATAACGAAGGGCAAAATAGAAGGCCGCAGGGGCCTAGGAACAAAACAGATCTCCTGCTTAAAGAACATACGGAAATGGAGAGGCATACATAGCGTCGAACAATTGTTTAAAGTGGCTGAAGACAGGGATCAGCTCGCCATCGTGATTGCCAGCGTCATGGGGACCTAACAGGGCACAATAAGAAGAAGAAAGCTTTTTAGCTACTTTGTCAAATAAAGGTCCTATTTATCTTTGTGTTTCTGTTTTGAGAGAGGAATGGGTTTCTTCCTACGTCTGCCCTCAGATCTGTCACTCTATTTCCTGAGATACTTGACTGTCCCGGGCTCCAACCACAGATCCATCCTAGAGTAAGGGTGAAACTAGGAAGTTCAGAATTAACAGATATGGAGATAAGTTCCTGGGATCGGATCAACTCAGTTTAACGCGTCCTCAAATTGAAATGAGTGCCATGCATAGGCCTTATTGGCCAGAAGAAACGTCCAGACTGTATTTCAGACATATTTCTTAATAGCATGGTGAACGTAAGGTTTATAAAACATGAGGCTTTACAGCCACTTTGCCAAATAATGGTCCAATTTATCGTGGAGTTGATTAGGGTCCTTCAGGTTTGATGTCGAATGGTAAAGCGGGATGAGGACCGTGAATAAAAACTTCTACTTTACGCCGAAATTGTCGACATTTCGACGTTTATTAACGTCTTTTCCAATGCTATTCTGCAGAATGCGAAATGCGAAGTTCACTTTTTGTCTAGTTTTATTGGCATTGTTTCGTTTGGGTTTCTTCCTACGTTTGCCAGCACACCTGTTCTTCTATTACCTGGGGTATCTGAGTGTCCCGAGGTCCAACCACAGATCCATCCTATACTAAGGGTGAAATTAGGAAGTTCACATTAACAGATGTGGAAATAAGTTTCCGGGATCGGATTAGCTCAGGTTACCTCAGATTGAAATGAGGCTTCAGAATGAGCTCCATGCATAGGTCTTAATGGCCAGAAGAAACATTCATACTATATTTCTTAATGACATGGTGAACGTAAGATTTTTAGAAGACACGGCTTTATAGCTGCTTTATCAAAAAAAGATCCTACTTATGTTTATATTTCTGTTTTAGGAGAGAAGTATTCTTCATTTTTTGCTAGTTTTATTGGCATTGGTATGTTTGACGTCTGCTAGTAAATTCGATTTCTTCTCTACTATGGTGAACGTAGATTTTTTTGAAGATAAGACTGAAAAAAACTGTGGCTCCGAAATATTCTAAACGTAGAATACATTATATTTGTTAAAAAAAAACACAATATTACAACTGTTTCTGTTGTGTTTAACCACTCGTTGCTTGAAATCAACAAGCCTTTATATCACGATATGCATGTTTATATGTGGGATTTTTTTTTTGTTTAGATCGGTTGTGGTAGTTATGTAACCAGCCCTAAGTAGAAATACCTGACCATGCACCTGGCTCAGCCCTGCAGTACCAGAACAAAGAAAATGCTGATAGTGCCCATTATGCTTTGAGCTTTCTTTAACGCTTTAAATAAAATTATATTCATTCTCTGCCTAAGCTTTGTACCCAGTAGTTGCGTATGTCCTTTTTGTAAAATAAATATTTTTAAAAAGGCATTTTGGTAGTCGAGGTCTTTAATTGGCGCAGTCGGTAGGATTGTGCAGTCGTGCGTCGGATTTTCGCGGAGTTTCCGGACAGTTTTCGGTCGTGCAACGTGATTTCCCAAAATCTTCAGAACAATCATCAAGAATCCACGACCTACTACTCTACCAGCCACTGGGACCACTCTGTAAGGGCAGGAATCGGGAAGGAAAGAAGACGACGTCACTACGTAAGTGTCTTTCCTTTCGCTCCATTTCCCTCTGTTTAAGGGTACAAATGGCATAATTTTGAGTTCAGTCTATTGGAGACAAATTAATTTTAATTCAGTCTATTGGAGACAAAAAAATAGTTTTAGTTCAGTCTATTGGAGACAAATTAATTTTAATTCAGTCTATTGGAGACAAAAAAATAATTTTAGTTCAGTCTATTGGAGACAAAATAATATTAATCAATCTATACCAAGACCTAGTCATTAATTATATCTATATTTTCAATTGCTGAATGAGCAATATCGATCAAAAAGAAGTAGATCATTTGACCGAATTATTTAATAATTTACTTAGAGATACTGAGCAAATCCAAATTCAAGAGTCAAATATGACAGTCAACAATGACCCAGCCGGTGTAAATTGGCAACTTTTTAAGTCTAAGATCGAGGTTGTCAGGCCCTTTGACGGTAATAGCAATCTTTTGAATAGATTTATTTCTAGTTGTGAAAGCTTAATCGAAACATATCGGGCAGTTAATGATGATGCTTTTCAAAAACACATTTTGGACTGTATCAGATCAAAATTAGTTGGTAAAGCGGAAATAATGATCGGTAATAGATCAGAGTTAACGACTTGGGATTTATTGAGATCTGCTTTATTGCAATGTTTTGCTGACCGTAGGAATCTTGATATTTTGGTACAAGAATTGTCTTGTGCACGTCCTCACAAAGGTGAAGACATAAACACTTTGGCACTAGATTGCAAATGCTGCGTAGCGAAGTCATTCAACGAATCTCGAATGATATAAATCTAACAAGAGCTGAAAAAGTCTGTCATATGAATCTATATGACAAAACAGCTTTGAATACATTTACTGCCAGTTGCACTGGAACAATGAGAAACAATTTATATCTTAAACATCCAAATTCGTTAGAAGATGCATTAGCATATGCAACAGAATACGAAAATTTTGAAAGATTTTGCGGAAGTGCGAATAGTTTACCAAAGTTTAATCAACCAATGAATAAACCACAACAATTTCACCCCAGAAATTCTTTTGGCCATTACCAATCTAATTCAAACCATTTCCCACAAAATTTTAATAATTCAAATTTTAATTCGCCTAACTTTCCACCAAATCCAGTATTTAATACACCCACATTTAATTCCACACCATTTAATGTGAGACCTCGACAAATGCCGCCACAAAAGTTTTTCACGAATCGTCAGGTATTTGGCCCACCACAAAATGTCTTCAAGCCAAATCAGACTCCTGAAAAACAACTGCCTGACGGAGATATAATTGTTAACAGCAGAAAGGTAAACGATTTGATTATTCCGGAAATCTTGTCGCAAGCAGAAAACGGCTTTGCTGCAATTGAAATACAAAACCCCACTGATAAATATGTCTCATTAAAGTTCACAGAACCCTTAGAAGTGGATACTTTCGATGACGAAACTTTCGAATTATATACCTTTGACCACACAGAAATAAACAACCAACTAAGAGATTATACGCAAAAAGAGGTTCATAATGTAGATCGATTAATACGTACAGCGCATATGAATTCCGAAGAAAAAACTGCTATTATCAGGTTGTGCAGACAATATAAAGATATATTTTATGAACCTGGAGAAAAGCTATCTTTTACCTCAAAAATTAAACACGAAATAAAAACATCAGACGAGCTTCCAGTTCATACGAAATCGTATAGATATCCATATATACATAAGCAGGAAGTTCGGAGACAAATAAACGAAATGTTAGAAAAAGAAATAATTAGGCCATCCTGTTCACCATGGTCTTCTCCAATATGGATAGTTCCTAAAAAGATAGATGCATCTGGAGAACAGAAATGGAGAATAGTAGTGGACTATAGGAAAATAAACGAAAAAACAATATCTGACAGATATCCTATACCTAACATCAGTGATATTTTGGACAAACTCGGACGTTCTCAATATTTTTCCACATTAGACCTTGCTAGCGGTTTTCACCAAATTGAGATGGAAAAGAATTCGGTAAAAAAAACTGCATTTAGCGTGGAGAACGGCCATTATGAATACCTAAGAATGCCGTTTGGTCTTAAAAATGCTCCATCCACCTTTCAGAGAGTAATGGATGAAGTACTTAAAGATGTTCAAAATAAGATCTGCATGGTATTCATGGACGATGTTATTATTTTCAGGTCTGGCTTAACAGAACATATTCAAAATGTAACACTTGTCTTTCAGAAACTCAGAGACGCAAATTTGAAAATTCAAGTTGATAAATGTGAATTCCTATGCCACGAAGTCGAATTTTTAGGACATTTAATTACCCAAGATGGAATAAAACCTAATAAAAAGAAAATAAATGCAATACAAAAATATCCAATACCAAAAACACAGAGAGAAATAAAATCGTTTTTGGGATTATTAGGATATTATAGAAAATTTATAAAAAACTTTGCGAAAATTACTAAACCGATGACTCAGTGTTTAAAGAAGGAAGGAAAAGTGGAACACACGAAAGAGTTTGTAGATTGTTTTAACACATGCAAAAATGTTTTAACATCAGAACCCGTGTTAGCTTACCCTGATTTTTCTAAACCTTTTGAGCTCACTACTGACGCTTCAAACTTCGCAATATCAGGAGTTCTATCGCAAGACAATCATCCCATATGTTACGCTTCAAGAACACTGAACCCAGCTACAATGGCTCATGTCATTAAAAGAACCAAGTTCTAGACTTGTCAGATGGCGCTTGAAATTAGAGGAATTTACTTACGAAATACAATATAAAAAAGGGAAAAATAATCAAGCTGCTGATGCCCTTTCTAGGCACCCTGTTGACATGAATGCTTTAGAAACCGAATCAATAACAAATAATGTAGGTGATTCAGACCAAATAATTGAAGAATTTTTAATCAATCCAAACTATGACTTACCAGACCTAAATCTACTTAACCTAGACAGGAATTTAGTGGATGAAATTTTTGAGCCCTTTGAAGAACAAACAACACAAAGACCAAATGTCCATATTACATCCGATATACAAATCAAACCACCGGATAGAAATCAAGATGCAGAGTCTTCCACAGATACAGTACATTCAGCTATAGAGAATCCAATATTTGAAATGCCCATTACTGAGAAAGCTGTAAACATGTACAAAAATCAAATCACCATCACAAATGGAGATACAGAAAAAATGCAAATAAGGCAGGAAAAAGTATTTAACAATAACAGAATTTACGTTACTCTACCAAACAGAGATATTGTAATGCATATTTTTAAATTAGTAAAGGAATATATAAACCCAAAGCACTTATATGCAATATTCTTTCGAAGTCATGAATTAGCTCCAAATTTCACCGTGACACTACAACAAAATTTTAAGAACTCTTCTTACAAAATGGTTCATTCTACTAATTTTCTTGAAGATGTAGAACGAGATGAAGAACAATTAGAAAAACTCAAACTATACCATACCGCAAAAACATCCATAGAGGTATGAACGAAATGAAAGCTGCAATTAGTCGAAGATTCTATTGGCCAAAACAAAATGAAGACATAGAAATCTATTTCAACAATTGCGAAACGTGCCAGAAGAATAAATATGATAGAAATCCACTAATCATAAAATTTAATTTAACTCCAACAGCATCGCGACCCTTCGAGCACATTCACGTAGACACGTTCAGAATGAACTATGACGCCTTTGTAACCATAATAGACTCCTTTTCAAGATATGGTCAAGCCTATCCACTTATGAGCATAACTGGAGTGGAAGTTGTGGAAAATCTACTGAACTTTATTACACATCATGGTTTACCACTTAAAATTACTGCGGATCAAGGTACAGAATTTAAAAACAAAGATTTAGAGGACTTTTGCAAGTTGTACAAAATCGAATTGCATTTTACAACAGCAAAAAACAGTAACTCAAATTCTCCTGTAGAAATATTCCATTCTTCAATAATAGAAGCATACCGATGTCTAAAGGAAGAAAATAGTGATTTAAGCGTTAACCAGCTAATCAAAAGAGCAGTATTGGGACTCAATTCATAGTGTGACAAAATATACACCCTTTGAAGTTGTTAATGGTCATTTGAAATGCCCTAATCCATTTGAACTAAATGACAATGCTATAATATCCAGCTACGTACAAAGTCATAAAGAGGCATCTAACAAACTTTACGACAAACTTCAAGAAACCAATAAAGAAACAAAAGAGAGGATAATTACAAAGAGAAATGAAAATAGGTCAGATCCCCCAGATTTTAAGAACCAAAATGTTGCTTATATTAATACTAAAGCACGTGCAAAAGACCACCCAAAATTCAAAAAGGTAGAAGTCACTGGACAAACAGGAATTAAATTAAAAACCAAAAAATTAGACTATCACAAAAGTAGCGCCAGAAAACCAAAACCTAATAAAAAATAAACGTTTTCAGGTAAATAATGACGACAAAAACGCTGATAGTCCTGGTCCTGGTCCATCTTACCAAAACTTCGACTCAAACTCAAATTCAGATAACTAATTTGGATAACCCTCTCCTACCTATTCAACTAGGCAAAGCAAAGTTAATATATAACCGACACACATTTTTACATTATGTAGATTTAAGTTACTTAGTTAAAAAAGTAGAAAACTTAAAAACCCATTTTGCTAGCATTAAAAAGAATATTAAACGCACACATATATCTAATCATATTTCCTATCATGCAATATCTGAATATATTCTAAAAAGAACAGAGTATCTGGTACAAACAGCCATCGATAAGTTTCAAAACCTATACCCACGCATACGTAAGCTCAGAGGCCTAATAAATGTTGTAGGCAAAGTAAACAAATGGCTTTTTGGCACTCTAGATTCTGAGGATGGCGAAAGGTACAATAAAGCAATATTAAGATTGGAAAGCGCTCACAAAAAACATTGCTAATGAAATACAGATGCAAATTTCATTATCAAGGCACTAATCCACAATTATAATAAAACTATTAGTACTCTTAGTGCTAATCAAAATAAGCTCGAACTAGGCTTAAAGGGACTCCAAATATCAATCAATCAAACAATTAACAGTCTTCAAGACTATATTAGTTTCAACGGCATTATTACACAATTGAACCTGGATTGCCAGAATCTAACCATGTTCTTGGACAACCTCGAAGACGCTATTATGTTCTCAAAGGTTAATGCCCTACATAATACTATCCTTTCTAGTTCTGAATTAAGAAACACTTTAGCTTATTTAAGTAATATCTATAATAATCACACATTACCCAGTTTTGATAATTTATTATCATATTATCAATTTTTTGGGAACGCAAGTCAGTTTTTCCAATAATAAAATAATATTTACCATTCATGTACCTCTGCTAAAGCCTGAAGACTTCTCCCTTTATCATTTATATCCGACCATCAAAAATCAATCCATACTTGTTCTAAAATACTCCTATATGGCACAAGAGGATTCCAAAAGAAGAATATACCTACCAGACAGCTGTCCTGTTATTGAAGACACCCACTATTGTCCTGAAAAGCCCTACTCACAGGATACCTGCCTCAATGGTCTACTAGATGGACAACAACCACCTGATTGCCCTATAGTGAGAGTGAATACGCAAGAGCCAATAGTTGAACAAATTAGTCAAGGAATGATTCTTGTATTACCAGTTATGACTACCCAGTTATTAGCGAAGTGCAATGGTGATCAATACATTTGTTAAACAATCTGTATTGATTCAAATTCCAAAAGAATGTGAAATTGTAGTTAACGGGAAAGAGTACCTCAATGATGAGAAAATGGAGGATGCTAAACCTCTTATCCTCCCGGAAGTTCAGATGCCAGTGTCAACTGACCCTAGAAGAATGTTCGAGACGCCAAACATCACACAAATCAATCTTGATGAAATCTACCAACTCAAAAACATGGCCGATCGCATGATACTACCTATCAACGATTCTGAAACCACTCAACCCATTGACACATATTTTTGGACCTTTTTGGAAATAATCCTGTTGCTGATCGTGCTGCTAGTAATGAGAAACAAGCTGCCATACCAGAAACTCTTCATATGGAAAACCAGAATGTCCAAGGAACTACCAATGGAAAATACCAGTACTACCCCTGATGGATCTTCGAAAAACCATTCTGTATTTTTCGAAACTTAAGGAGGGAGGAGTTATGTAACCAGCCCTAAATAGAAATACCTGACCATGCACCTGACTCAGCCCTGCAGTACCAGAACAAAGAAAATGCTGATAGTGCCTATTATGCTTTGAGCTTTCTTTAACGCTTTAAATAAAATTATATTCATTCTCTGCCTAAGCTTTGTACCCAGTAGTTGCGTATGTCCTTTTTGTAAAATAAATATTTTTAAAAAGGCATTTTGGTAGTCGAGATCTTTAATTTGGTTTCACTTTTTGTACTTTTTTTTTATCTATTGTTAGTGGTATATCAGACCTTCGTTTTTTTACGCATCGTCGACTGTTTTGTTATCTTTATGACGTCATATGGTGTCATCGGATAATCATAAATGTCTTCGGATAATCGGTCAGGGCATCAAAAGAATAAAACTCTTCAGCTACCAAGCATTCGGCAGTACTTTTATTGCCTTCTTCAGGGCTACAAAATTATGGTCTGTGGAGGGCAAAATTAATAACAACAATAAAAAACACTTACTGCTACGTTGTTTCATGACGGCGACAGGCTGGCACATCATTGCAGCCGAGGCATCCCAGTACACAAATTACAAAAAGGTTTAAAATTAAAAATTAAAATTACGTCACAAACTACGTAATATGTTTGTGCGCGTAGTTTGTGACGTAATTTTAAACCTTTTTGTAATTTGTGTACCTGATTTTATCAACGGTTTCGATGGCCATGTCCGAGAGATTACAGGGATGCCTCGGCTGCAATGATGTGCCAGCCTGTCGCCGAAGGGTTATGTCTAGTGTCATGAAATAACGTAGCAGTAAGTGTTTTTTACTGTTGTTATTAATTTTGCCCTCCACAGACCATAATTTTGTAGCCCTGAAGAAGGCAATACAAGTACTGCCAAAAGCTTAGTAGCTGAAGAGTTTTATTCTTTTGAAGCACTGACCGATTAACCCGAGAAACTTGCTTTTTTTTATGACGTCATACAACTAGGCGTTAATTAACGCTTTTCGGAAGACTGATTCTTACTAATGTGACAAGCTCGAAGTAGACTCTTAAAGGAGCTCAACAAACGTCAACTTTTTGCAAATTTAAGCGACCTTGTAACTTTTACCGTTTCGGAGATAGCAATAATGGTGAGAATAAATACAAAAAAAAACACCTTGTATAACTTGGTCCACAAATATTTTTTCTTCGACAAATTCTCACATTTCACTCTTCAATGAGAAATTCGTCTGACATAAGATTAAGCATTTTTTCTAAATATTGTGGTAGCAAAAATGTAGTCATAAACTTTATGATGGTTATGTACTGACATGGCAACTACACAGGGCAGTGGGCAGGAAGCGGGCTCTAAAGCCACACGATCTGCACTGGCTCTACATTGTGGTAATCAGACCGAGGATAGTTTTCATAGTCAAAAACTTCACTTCACTAGTCAAAAAAAAACTTAATAAAGAAGAATTGTATTTCTGTTGATAATGGGGATTCAAATTTGCGTAAACCAGTAGTGCAATATTTTAAATAGAAACCAGTTTTTTATTTCAAACATCAAATTTACTGCAAGTGGCGCCATCGGACGACGGCAGGTGCTTCCACTAGGGCGTGCAGACGTCGTCCCCAGACGGTATAGATACGAAGCTCGGCCATCTGTCTGTGAGAAGCGACAACTTCGGCAGAAAACTGGGTTAGTTTCACTTCACTATTATCTCGCATGCCCTAGTGTAAGCACCTGCCGTCGTCCGATGGCGCCACTTGCATAAATACAGAGTGCCTTGAGCAAGAAAGGAGACCAAGTATCATTCGAACTCGTATTTCTGTCAGGTTTGAGGTACACCACACTGATGAGCTCCAATAAGAGCGAAACCGGTCTATGGTTCCTCTGCCTGATAGAGAAATGAATTTGATATGATACTCTGCTGAACGTCGTCCCCAGACGATATAGGTGCGAATCTCGGCCATCTGTCTGTGGAAAGCGACAACTTCGGCAGAAAACTGGCGTGGTTTCACTTCACTCTTATCTCGCATTCCCTAGTGGTCGTCCGATGGCGCCACTTGCATACATACACAGTGCCTTGAGCAAGAGAGGAGACCAACTATCATTCGAACTCGTATTTCTGTCAGGTCTGAGGTGTACCATCCTGATGAGCTCCAATAAGAGCGAAACCGGTCTAAGGTTCCTCTGCCTGATAGAGAAATGAGTTTGATACTCTGCTGAACGTCATCCCCAGACGGTATAGGTCCGAATCTCGGCCATCTGTCTGTGGGAAGCGATGACTTCGGCAGAAAACTGGCTTGGTTTCACTTCACTATCAAAGTTACTGTTTGCAAAATGTCGCAATAAAGCTCTACATTATAACTAGATTTATGGTTGGGTTCAGTGAGTTTTCTTACAGCGGTATAGGCATTACGTGGCTCTAAAGGGGTTTCTAAATGCTTAATTATAATATTGGGAAATACTTGGACTTTCTCGCTTTTTCGATTACTCCTACTTGATCTTCAACTTCCATTTGTTTAATAACTGGGAGAATAACAAGATATTTAGTACTAACATCTACTTTTATTCGTCCAAATAATCATCGAATCAAAGTCTTCCTTACACTTGCGTACAAACCATGACGCATCTTCTCTTAAAATCATTGCTTTGAAGCCCTTGCACAATAATTATATGTTATACTTATTATGGGTGATAATACTGATAATGATGTCTCTTTTACTTAATATGGTTAAGAAATGAGGAAAAACCGTTGATGGAAACCTTGAACAAAACAATCTTAATGCTCCCTACGTCTACGAAGAATGGTAATTTTATTGGACAGTGACTGTACTATTTGGGGCCTCAACACGTTTACGCATTTAAAAATAAACTATAAACCTGATCCAACCGTCCTGCTTCGCTTGAACAAGTATCTTGAAATTTAAAAAAAAAACTAAACTAAAAACTAAAATTAACTTACACCAAAACATAATAAATTACTTAACAATAATACTTATTAGTTTTCGATAGAACTGGTTAATCAACTCGTTCGCAATCATGATTCTTCAACTTAATCGACTAATGTAAAGGAAATTATGACGTTCTAAAGCGATTAAAATTCATTTGAGCACAACAGTCTACGCAATCATTTATTGTTATTTTGTGCTAATTTATTTACCGACAATGTTGGGGCAACGTATCGCGCATTTTTTATTAAGATTCATATCTCCAAAGAGATTTAGATGGACATTAATTCAGCTCAGTTGAGATCATAAATCGCATTCCATACACACATTTGCTACTTATATAGGTACTAAAAGAATGCAGTACTATATATGTCTAACGACTACGCTTTAATTAATTTCTTATTATTCTTTTAAACCCATATATTGTCCACTAAAGGTAGAGCTTTTCAAGTTTGCTGCTTCCGCCTCTTGCTTAATTAGGGTTGTTTTTTTCCTACATACGATACCTTGCCCATCTCCGAGACAAAAAATTCTCACTTTCCTCCTATCGGAAGGTGAAAGTAGCTAAAATCCACTTTGCTTATCGTCGGTGTATCCGTTAAAAAAACTTTCAATAACGCGCTTTTTTTATATTAGCATAAAGCTTCTTCGTTAGGCGTAAGGTACCATTCTCTAGCAGAGTGTCGTTGTGGGAGAGTCTTCGAAGTGGGTCGATAAACGGAACCAGTCCGAAAAACGGAACCGGCACGGAGATTTATTACTAGGTACCAAACGGACGTTTTAATTGGAATTTTATTGTGACAGCGAAACAATCAAACGCTAGTCAATAGTACTTGTACAGAGACCTGAAAGGATACTGGTTCGGTTAATGCTGCGTCATGCATTTAGGAATAAGTATAATAGCAAAAGTCGTTTGAATATAATTATTAGGTACTTTTTTTAACTTTTTAAATAATATCATTTTAGAAAATTTTGAATTTTGTTTTTCATTTTCAAGTTTTTTACCCTATTTGTTTTTTTTGACTGACATCAACGTCGGGAAGCATGGGAGATCACTGGGCACATTGCCTCATCGCCTTTGATAATGTCTGCTGCAGCTGTAGACGAAACGCCAGGAAGAAATTCCATTGGACCACGGCCTCAAAGCCCGGAAAACACTTTAGATTGTATTTTGACCGGCCGTGAAATCCTTCACAGTCTTATAGAAGCAAAAATTAGTTGAAAATGAGCATCCAATCGAAGGATTTCTTTTTGAACATAAGTACCCCAAATTTGACAACTGATCGTTTAAAGAGAAAAGATTAGTTGAAATTGAGCATTCAATCGAAGAGTCTTTCTTTAAATATGAGAAAATTTCTACTTCCATCTTTAGAAGTGACAAAAAGTAGCTCTTTTTGCAAAGTAAATTGAGGTACGCCAAACCTGACAACTGATAATTTAAAGAGAAAAAAATTAATTAAATATGAGTATGGAAATGAAAAGTCTGATTGCTATTTCTATCTTTAGAAGTAACAAAGTTATTTTTTTTGCGAAAAGAGTGTGAGATATCACAAAATCAGTTGGCAGTGATCGTTTAAAGTGAAGAAATTTGTTGAAAATGAGCATCCAATCGAAGGAGCTCTATTTAAAAATGAGGAAAACAACTGATAATTTAATATGGAAAAAAAATTGTTGAATGATTTTGCAAACGAAGAATCGCTTTTTAAATATGAGAAAATTGCTATTTCTATCTTTAGAAGTGACAAAGTAACTATTTTGCAAAGTGAGTGTGAGGTGCCCCAAACCTGACAACTGATTTAATGTGAAAAAAAGTTAATTGAATGTGAATACGCAAACGAAGGATCTGTCTTTAAATATGCGAAAATTGCTTTTTCTATCTTTAGAAGTGACAAAGAAATTCTTTTTGCGAAGTGAGTGTGAGGTAACCCAAACCTCCAACTGATCATTTAAAGTAAAGAAATTATTTGAAAATGAGCGTCCAATCGAAGGCGGTCTATGTAAAAATGGGAGACAACTGATAATTTAAAGTGAAAAAAAAATAGTTGTATATGAGTTTGCAAACGAAGAATATTTCTTTAAATATAAGAAAATTCCTATTTCTATTTTTACAAGTGACAAATTTCTTCTTTTTGCAAAGTGAGTGTGATGTACGCCAAAACCTTACAAATGATAATTTAAAGTGAAACAAATTAATTGAATATGAATACGCAAATGGAGAATCTTTCTTTAAATATAAGAACATTGCTATTTCTATCTTTAGAAGTGACAAAGTAACTCTTTTTGCGAAGTCAGTGTGAGGTATCCCAAACCTGCCAACTGAGCGTTTCAAGTGAAAAAAATAGTTGAAAATGAGCATCCAACTCAAATATCTTTCTTTAAATAAGAGAAAATTGGTGTGCGAGGTACCGTTAACCTGACAACTGATCATTTAACGTGAAGAAATTAGTTGAAAATGAGCATCCAATCGAAGGAGCTCTATTTAAAAATGAGAAAGACAACTGATAATTTAAAGTGAAAAAAATAGTGGAATATGAGTTTGCAAATGAAGAATCTCTCGTTAAATATTAGAAAATTGCTATTTCCATCTTTACAAAGGACAAAGTAGCTCTTTTTGCAAAGTGAGTGTGAGATACGCCAAACCTGACAACTGATAATTTAAAGTGAAAAAAATTAATTGAGTATGAACATGCAAACGAAGAATCTTTCTTTAAAATAAGAAAATTGCTACTTCTATCTTTAGAAGTGACAAAGTAACTATTTTTGCGAAGTGAGTGTCAGGTATCCCAAACCTGCCAACTTATCGTTTGAAGTGAAAAAATTATTTGAAAATGACCATCCAACTCAAGGATCTCTCTTTAAATAAGATTAAACTGGTGTGTGAGGTACGGTTAACCTGACAACTGATCATTTAAAGTGAAGAAGTTAGTTGAAAATGAGCATCCAATGGAAAGGAACTCTATTTAAAAATGAGAAAGGCAACTGATAATTTAAAGTGAAACAAATACTTGAAAATCTCATTTAAAAATGAGAAAGACCACTGATAATTTAAAGTGAAAAAAAAAGTTGATTATGAGGATGCAAACGAAGAATCTCTTTTTAAATATGAGAAAATTGCTATTTTTATCTTTACAAGTGACAAAGTAGCTCCTTTTGCAAAGTGAGTGTGAGGTACGCCGAACCTGACAACTGATAATTTAAAGGGAAAAAAATTTGTTAAAAATGTATATTCAATCAAAGGATCTTCCTGTAAATATGAGAAAATTGCTTTTGTTATCTTTAGAAGTGTCAAAGTTGCTCTACTTACGATGTGAGTGTGAGGTACGCCAAATCTGTCTACTGATCATTTAAAATAAAAAAAAAAATTAGCTGAAAATGAATATTAAATCTGAGGATTTTTCTTTAAATATGAAAAAAATTTCCTTTTATCTTTAGGAGTTATTAAGGTTTTTACGAAGTGAGTGTGAGGTGCTCCAAATCGGAAAACTGTATCATTTTAATTGGAAAATAGTTATTTATGTAATCAGTTACGAAAAGTCCGATTTTGTGTAACGAATGAAGGTTTGCGGGACGAGCGCAGCGAGTTCCCGCAATTTGAATGAGATACACAAAAAAGGTTTCTCGTCACGTGTTTCATACAAGATTTTTTCTAATTTTGACTTCAAATACCTACTTAGAGAGAGAATTATTATTATTAAACTTCAATATTTACTTTTAAACCACTTTGTATCTACTTAATACCGTAAAACTATAGCAACGGTGTGCCACAGCCGAAACCTGCAACTCGTGGTGACACCAACTTTTCATCACTAGTTACGAAAGATTTTAAAGAATTAGTTGGCAATAAGAAAGCAATCGAAGGATTTATCCTTAAAGATTAGAATTTTTAGTAAGGGAGAATTTGACTAAGGAAAACTTTTTCAAAGGAATTTAAATAAAGAAAAATATCTTATTTTTTCCATGGCTTAATTTGTATAGAACACCATGCAAAGTACATAGTCACCGTTTACGCCAAATTAAGGATTTGTTGTTTGCTGAATTTTAAATATTAATGAACTCATTATTAACTGTTGAATAATCAATCGTAAGTTAACCCCTTGTGCAGTCAATTTAGTGCGAGGCTTTATTGACATTTGATACTAAAGCCAATGCTATTGATGCATTTGTTTATGCCTGTAATCATACCAATACTTAAGAAACAGAACCTAATTTTTGCACTGGGTAATTAAATATGAATACTTGTAGGCTTGAATCCTGATTCATATTTGCATCTCGAAACAGAAAAGTGCACTCAAAATATCGTTTATACTGGTTGAAGGATACGGTGTGCATAAATATAATAGCTATACTTGGACACCTTACTAAATGTCAGTGACTGATCCGCGTCAGTTTTTGGTTTGTCTATTAGTAGGCTCTTGTTGAGACCGCAGCACATGTTTACTCATTCTTGTTTTGCCATATACTTACAAAATGGCTTTTCTGTTAAAACAAATGTACGAGACTTATTTTTACTTAATGGAGGTCGCAGGTGAGTCAAAATTTGTTTCTTGAATTATCTATGAACGGTGCAAGTTGCAGATCCAAGAACCAACGAGTACGTTTTGGCACGTACACCATTTCCTATGTTGACTATACTCTTTTTTTGGTACAACTTCGTTTTCAAATGGGGCCCGGAATACATGAAAGATCGCAAGCCTTTCGAGCTGAAAACTATAATGATGGTCTATAATGGGATGCAAGTGTTGGCCAACATCTATATGGTTTACTACGTAAGAAGTGAATATTTTTAGTGTGAGTCCTATAACGTTAATTACTTACCACAGTTGCTGATTTCTGCGAACACTATGAACTGGAGATGCTCACCAGTCGACTACTCTGACAGCTACTGGGGCCGAAAACATCATTTCCTTGCGTAC
This sequence comes from Taphrorychus bicolor, assembly GCA_951812265.1. Lineage (NCBI taxonomy): Eukaryota > Metazoa > Arthropoda > Insecta > Coleoptera > Curculionidae > Taphrorychus > Taphrorychus bicolor. Next base: position 14,051,326 of record OX638305.1, read on the forward strand.
TGTTACTTCCTTCTGAAAATTGCAGACCTACTGGATACGGTAAAAGCAGCCCCCTCCCATTGATTATCTACCTAAACTGCCTGTTTTCAGGTATTCTTTGTTCTGCGCAAAAAATATACCCACGTAAGTTTCTTGCACACATACCATCACTTTATGATGGTACTGGTGTCTTGGATCGCGGTGACGTTCATCGGAGGAGGACATTGTTACTTTGTAGGCCTCGCCAACTGTAGTGTCCATTCCATTTTGTATTCTTATTACCTGCTGACGGCTTACAACTCCAAATACGGAAAACTGATATGGCTCAAAAAGCTCATCACTCAAGCCCAACTGGTAAGAGTTAAGTAATTTTTTTCTTTGTCAGAATCCTCATTAACACTTTTCAGACCCAGTTTGTATTCCTGTTCATCATGTGTTTAGGGCCGATTTTTACTGAAAATTGTCAATTTCCTAAGCTCCCTATGCTTCTTTTACTTCCTCAGAATGCGTTCATGATTACGCTGTTCGGCGATTTTTATGTTAAGGCCTACATTATAAATCCTAGGAAAAAGAAAGCGTTGGAAGAGGAGGCTAAGAGGGAGGCCATTGGTTCAACCAAAAGCAGCTGACGATTCGAATAATTTTAGACATTAGGCTTAGAATTATAGATAAAGTTTGTGGCGTATTTATTTATTTTTTTTTGTTTTGAATAAACATTGCGAGCCAAGAATTTTCAAATACCAAAATACTCAATTTCTATACTTTGTAATTAGGCGCCAATTTGCCATCGTTCATTGTTTAAGTAAGTAACTCTTAATTGAGCAAAGTGGAGTGATTGCCGTGGCGTGAGCCAAGAGCTGTGATGTGAGATCTGACAGCATGGCTTCTCCATATTACATCTGGAGAAGCCATGCTGTTTTACATTTTTGGCCCCCTTTGTAGCCCCCTAGTATTTGTCAAATGGTGGTCAAATATTTCGAAATCGCAATTCGCTAGTTGAAGTGTTCTGACGACAAAATTACGTCATCTGCATTTGTTGGCTCTGTCCAGATCTCCTAGGTCATTAGTCCATCCAATAAAGGCATTAGAATCATTTAGCAAACCCCTCGTAAATTCGTGACCTGTGTGTTGCTTGCATAGCGCCATCTCCGAACGGAAACGTCAATTAGTCTGCAGCAACATTTTGATTGGCTACGAGGGTCGTTTTCTATACGTTTTGGTTTCTGTTGACGTGTGTGTTGCTTACATAGAGCCATCTCAGTTTTATTGGCTGGGTGGACAGTTTCATTGGCTGGCTGGACATTAGATGCTACGTGGGTCGTTCCCAATATGTTTTGTTTCTATCACTTTCAACCTGAACCGACTAATGGATATGAACTGCATTGTCCCGGCCATGAGAAGAGCTGTATTCTTTTAAACATATGTTATACCCAAGGAATTTGGAGAAGAACAGATGTTTTTCTTAGATAGAGAGCGAAAGAGACAATGGAATATTTTGTAAATGGAATTGGTATAATTATGGTCAAAAAGATCTTACGTCAAATAATTCGAAATCGCGATCCGCCAATTGATGTGCTTTGATAATAAATTACGACAGCAGTTCCTTAAAAATGTCGCACTTTGAGCCAAAAAACGGGACCATTTTGAAGGAAATTTTGGCACTTGTTAATTCTGTCTATATCTCCTATGTCATTGGGTCACAACCAATAAATGCATTTGAATAATTTAGCGAACCCCTCGTAAAAACGTAACATGTGTGTTGCTTACATAGCGCCATCTCCGAATGGAAAGATCAATTAATCCACAGCAACAGTTTTATTGGCTGGCTGGACCTGTGCAGATGCTACGAGGGTCGTCCCCAATATGTTCGGTTGGAACGCACTTTCAACCTAAATTGACTAATGGATGTGAAATTAATAATCCCTCTGAGAAGAGCTGACTTCTGTTAAATACATTTTATGTCCAATATTTTTGGAGAAAAAAATATGTTTATTTTAGATAAGGAGAGAATGTTATATTCTGTCAATGCAATTGGCATAATTAAATTTATGTTAACCATGAGAGGGGCTGTGTTCTTTTAAACTTATGTTATATCCATTGTTTTTGGAGAAAAAGAGAAAGAGAATGTTATATTTTGCTAATGGAATTGGTGTAATTAAAATTGTTGTCAAACAGGCCAAATGCTCCTGATATCTTACCTCAAATAATTCGAAATCTCGATTCGCCAATTGATGTACTGTGGCGATAAAAATACTTGATGAGTTTCTAAAAAATGGCGGATTTGCTTGCCAAAAAACGGGACCACTATTGGGAAATTATCGGCATTTCTTTGTTTTGTCCATATCTCCTAGGTTATTGGTCGCAGTCAAAAAATGCATTTGAATTATTTAACAAACCCCTCGTAAAAGCGTGACGTGTATGTTGCTTGCATAGCGCCATCTTATCTCCTATTTGAAAACTCAATTAGTCCGCAGCAACAGTTTTATTTGCTTCCTGGGTCCTAGCAAACGCTACGAAGGTCGTTCGCAATGTTTCTTTCTATGCAATTTTAACGTGAATTGACTAATGGATTTGAAATGAATAATCCTTACCATGAGAAGGGCTGTGTTCTTTTAAACTTATGTTATATCCATTGTTCTTGGAGAAAAAGAGAAAGAGAATGTTATATTTTGGTAATGGAATTGGTGTAATTAAAATTATGGTCAAAAAGGCCAAATGCTCCTGACATCTTACGTCAAATAATTCGAAATCTCGATTCGCCAATTGATGTACTGTGGCGATAAAATTACTTGATGAGTTCCTAAAAAATGGCGGATTTGCTTGCCACAAAACGGGACCACTTTTGGGAAATTATCGGCATTTCTTTGTTTTGTCCATATGTCCTAGGTTATTGGTCGCAGTCAAAAAAAGCATTTGAATCATTTAGCAAACCCCTCGTAAAAGCGTGATGTGTATGTTGCTTGCATAGCGCCATCTTATCTCCTATTTGAAACCTCAATTAGTCAGCAGCAACAGTTTTATTTGCTTCCTGGGTCCTAGGAAATGCTACGAAGGTCGTTCCCAATGTTTCTTTCTATGCAATTTTAACCTGAATCGACTAATGAATTTGAAATGAATAATCCTTACCATGAGTAGGGCTGTGTTCTTTTAAACTTATGTTATATCCATTGTTTTTGGAGGAAAAGAGAAAGAAAATTTTATATTTTGGTAATGGAATTGATGTAATTAAAATTATGGTCAAAAAGGCCAAATGCTTCTGACATCTTACGTCAAATAATTCGAAATCTCGATTCGCCAATTGATGTACTCTGCCGATAAAAATACTTCGTGAGTTCCTAAAAAATAGCGGATTTTCTTTCTAAAAAACGGGACCACTTTTGGGAAATTATCGGCATTTCTTTGTTTTTTCCATGTCTCCTAGGTTATTGGTTGCACCAAAAAAATGCATTTGAATCCTTTAGCAAACCCCTCGTAAAAGCGTGACATGTGTGTTGCTTACATAGCGCCATCTCCGAACTTAAAGTCAATTAGTCCGCCGCAACAGTTTGATTGGCTAGCTGGACTCTCCCAGATGCTACGAGGGTGGGTCACAATGTGTTTGGTTTTTCTGCATTTTCAGCCTGAACCGACCAATGGATGTAAAATGAATAATCACTGCCATGAGAAGAGGGGTGATTTTTTTAAACATATACCCAATGTTTTGTAGAAAGACAGGTGCTTATTTTTTAGAGAGAGAGAGAGAGAGAGAGAGAGAGAGAGAGAGAGAGAGAGAGAGCGAGAGAGAGAGAGAGAGAGAGAGAGAGACTGTTCTGTCAATGGAGTTGGTGTAATTATGGTATAATTCAATTTATGATCAAAAAGGCCAAACACTTCTGACATCTTACGTCAAATAATTCGAAATCACCATTCGCCAATTGATGTACTCTAACGATAATAATACTTCATGACTTCCTAGAAAATAGCGGATTTTCTTGCCAAAAAAAAGGAAACATTTTTAGGGAATTATCGACATTTGTTGGTTCTATCCATATCTCCTAGTTATTGGTCGCAGCCAAAAAATGCAATTGAATCATTTAGCAAACCCCTCGTAAAAGCGTGACGTATGTGTTGCTTGCATCTCTGTTCCAGTTTCAGATTCTGATTCGGTACTAGATTAGTATATTGTGCAACTAGTATCGAACATTGCACTTTACACACGAGTGTGACGGTTTAGACTCTAGGCGAGTGATTCAACAAGAGTTTTGTGTTGCACACTACCCTTTTTCTACGACTGCGATCTTCCGCTTCTGCATGGCAACGTGTGCAAAGTGCAATTTGCACACGCTGTTTGCAATATACGATTTTCAGCGGCAATTAGTAGTGCGCTTTTGTTCATTTTAGAGGCAGTCGCAGAAAAAACAATTTACGTACTAACCCTGAACTTTTACTTGATGCGTACTTCAGCGGCACGTGGCTTTATTACTTTCAACTTTAATGGTATGTACTCAACAATGTTATAAAACAAGAATTAGTAGATGATTATTTAAATTTTTAATCTATTTTGCATAAATAAATTATACTTTCAATAGTGACAATATGTTGGGTTTCTACGCACTTTCAACCTGAACCGACCAAATGGATCTGAAATGATTATTCCCTGCCATGAGAATAGCTGAAACATATCTTTTTTCTCATTGGTTTTCAATTAAAAAACAAAACGTAACACAATGGACCAGAGTACATTTATGGGACTGAAGCAGTATCTCTTCTAAGAGATTTGACTGTTTTCATTGTGGCCTGTGTTCAATACCATCAAACTATTAGGATTTACAATTTCAAACATCTTTTTATCAATCGTTATCTAATTGTCACGAACCTACATTGATCAAAATCATCTTCTGTTCTGAGGGGCAAGGTTGCATCACAAGGTCTAATAAATGGCTGAGATGCCAAGAATCACCTAATTCTTCGTAAGCGTCTTTCTAATGCTTGGCCTTCCTAAGACATTTTTCATCCACTCTTAATCCACCCCAGGTTAAGGAAACTCTATCTCTAGCTCTAACCAAGCCAAAATTTTCGTACGCTGTAGATGGGATAGATGCAGGCATGTAATCATAAGAAACGATGAAATAAGTTTAATAGAAGATCCAGAAGAACAAGCGTTTAGGCCTGTCTTTAATTCTATCAGGTTCCACTACAGGAGAGGGTTTAGAAGGAAAGTAATATAAAAAATCTTCCCCAACAATTTCTACGACTGTCTCGATAATGAACGAATGCGCCCTATTAACTATCGCTGAAAATCGCATATTGCAAACAGCGTGCGAAAATTGCACATTGCGCGAGCTCGCTTACAGAAGCGTGTGCAAAGTCTACTTCGCATACGCTTCTGGTTGTTTAGCACAAGCCTTGCATACATTTTATAACACGAATGATTATTTACGAAGCAAAATCGCAGTCTTAAAAAAAGTATAGTGCGCAACACGTACTCTTCACATTTTTGTGCTGGTTTTGATGTAGGTTTCGTCTTCAGTAGGATTTTGGAAAATTTTAAAGGAGCTGGGACTAGAGGCGAGATTTCTGAGTTGTTGAATCTATAAAGAAAGTTTCGTTTTACTATTATTACTAATAAATAGAAGAAAACGGGATTACAGTATGTAATACAATTTACAAAATTGTATTCGTAATGATGTGCTTCTTATGGAGTTTTCCAGTTTAAAATTTTATCTTTTGCAGTGTCTATACTTGGACATGAGGATATTTAAAGAAGTGTAAAAAGTTCGTGTTTTTGAGAAATTATTAGTACAGCTAGAAATGGAAATTGGAGTTTTGGAAATTGAAATTTAAGGCTTCTTTTAAATTAAAAGTTAAAAAAATGCGAAAAAGTAACACAATTTTTGAAGTATTAAACTGCTAGAGGTGGTTTTTATCAATTTGTTTACAGCATTTCGAATGGAACTCTATCAATAAAAACAACATCTATCAAATCCATTTTTTACCGATCTTTGAAATCAGTACAAAAAGGAAATTGTTTGCGAAATATCTATGTCGTCTATTTGGAATGGTACCTAACATCCTAACACAATTTTGTATCATTTTTTTCCTCAATATTTCCGGTTATAGAGGAGCTAGACTCCTGCACAGTACTATACAATATCAAACTTTCCACAGAATTGAGTATCTAGAGCGTTTTAATTTTTTGGAAATTAATCGCCGGAAATTTTGAAAATAACTCGAAAGAAAGCTAGAAATTTGAAAAAAAAACCATCATAACTGAAAACGATGTGGGTTTTTTGCACGTACACATAGTTGTGTCTTTAAAATTTTAAAAGAAAAAAAATTCTTGAGATGTTCAAGTTCAAGAGAAATTAAGCTCTAAAAAGACTTTTTTAAAAATGGTCCAAAACCGCGTTTCTAAAAGTGCCTGAAAATCGACTTCCGAAGGGGTCTATTTCCGAAAATATTGCACCTAGGAAACTTCCGATGGTGGGAGGGCAAAGAGGACATCAATAAGAGGACAAAATAGTTGGACTAGCTCCAATCGGTCCAGGCCTTCTCAAGTTACAGGCGGTCAAAGTTGAGAATTGAGGAAAAGGTCGTAATACCCCCCCCCCCTTTCGACATTTTTAAAAAAAAATCGGATTTTTTTTTGCTGTTTTTGATCGGAATGGCACATTTGCAATCGTCTAAGAACGTAACGAACTCAATTCGAATGAAATTAAGCTCTAAAAAGATTTTTTTAAAAATGGCCCAAAAACGCAATTCTAAAAGTGCCTGAAAATCGATGTCTATTTCCAAAAATATTGCACCTACGGAACTTTCGATGGCGGGAGGACAAAGAAGACATCAAGAAGAGGACAAAATGGTCAGATTCATTCCAATCGGTCCAGGCGTTCACACGTTACAGGCGGTCAAATTTGATAATTGAGGCAAAAGTCGTAATACCCCCCGTTTGGACATTTTCAAAAAAAAATTCGGATTTTTTTTTGCTATTTTTGATCGGAATGGCACGTTTGCAATCGTCTAAGAACGTAACTCAATTCGAATGAAATTAAGCTATAAAGAGATTTTTTTAAAAATGGCCCAAAAACGCGATTTTAAAAGTGCCTGAAAATCGACCTCCGAAGGGGTCTATTTCCCAAAATACCGCACCTACGGAACTTTTGAGCGAGGGGGGCAAAGAAGAGGACATCAAGAAGAGGACAAAATAGTCAGATTCATTCCAATCGGTCCAGGCGTTCTCAAGTTACAGGCGGTCAAAGTTGAGAATTGAGGACAAAGTCGTAATACCCCCTTTTGGACATTTTCAAAAAAAAAATCGGATTTTTTTTGCTGTTTTTGATCGGAATGGCACGTTTGCAATTATCTAAGAACGTAACAAACTCAATTCGAATGAAATTAAGCTGTAAAGAGATTTTTTTTTAAAATGGCCCAAAAGCGCGATTCTAAAAGTGCCTGAAAATCGATGTCTGTTTCCAAAAATATTGCACCTACGGAACTTTCGATGGCGGGAGGACAAAGAAGACATCAAGAAGAGGACAAAATGGTCAGATTCATTCCAATCGGTCCAGGCGTTCTCAAGTTACAGGCGGTCAAATTTGAGAATTGAGGAAAAATTCGTAATACACCCCCCCTTTGGCCATTTTCAAAAAAAAATCGGAATTTTTTTTGCTGTTTTTGATCGGAATGGCACGTTTGCAATCGTCTAAGAACATAACAAACTCAATTCGAATGAAATTAAGCTCTAAAAATATTTTTTTAAAAATGGCCCAAAAGCGCGATTCTAAAAGTGCCTGAAAATCGACCTCCGAAGGGGTCTATTTCCGAAAATACTGCACCTACGAAACTTTTGATCGAGGGAGGGCAAGGAGGACATCAAGAAGAGGACAAAATAGTCAGATTCATTTCAATCGGTCCAGGCGTTCTCAAGTTACAGGCGGTCAAATTTGAGAATTGAGGAAAAAGTCGTAATACCCCCCCACTTTGGCCATTTTCAAAAAAAAATCGGATTTTGTTTTGCTGTTTTTCATCGGAATGGCACGTTTGCAATCGTCTAAGAACGTAACAAACTCAATCCGAATGAAATTAAGCTCTAAAGAGATTTTTTTTTTAAAATGGCCCAAAAACGCAGTTTTAAAAGTGCCTGAAAATCGACCTCCGAAGGGGTCTATTTCCGAAAATACTGCACCTACGAAACTTTTGATCGAGGGAGGGCAAAGAGAACATCAAGAAGAGGACACAATAGTCAGATGCATTTCAATCGGTCCAGGCGTTCTCAAGTTACAGGCGGTCAAATTTGAGTTTTGAAGAAAAGGTCGTAATACCCCCCCCTTTGGCCATTTTAAAAATAAAAATCGGAAAATTTTGTTTGCTGTTTTTCATCGGAATAGAACGTTTGCATTCGTCTAAGAACGTAACAACCTCAATTCGAATGAAATTAAGCTCTAAAGAGATTTTTTTAAGAATGGCCCAAAAACGCGATTCTAAAAGTGCCTGAAAATCGACCTCCGAAGGGGTCTATTTCCGAAAATACTGCACCTACGGAACTTTTGAGCGAGGGGGGGCAAAGAGGACATCAAGAAGAGGGCAAAATAGTCAGATTCATTCCAATCGGTCCAGGCGTTCTCAAGTTACAGGCGGTCAAATTTGAGAATTGAGGAAAAATTCGTAATACCCCCCCCCCCTTTGGCCATTTTCAAAAAAAAATCGGAATTTTTTTTGCTGTTTTTGATCGGAATGGCACGTTTGCAATCGTCTAAGAACATAACAAACTCAATTCGAATGAAATTAAGCTCTAAAAATATTTTTTTAAAAATGGCCCAAAAGCGCGATTCTAAAAGTGCCTGAAAATCGACCTTCAAAGGGGTCTATTTCCGAAAATACTGCACCTACGAAACTTTTGATCGAGGGAGGGCAAGGAGGACATCAAGAAGAGGACAAAATAGTCAGATTCATTTCAATCGCTCCAGGCGTTCTCAAGTTATAGGCGGTCAAATTTGAGAATTGAGGAAAAAGTCGTAATACCCCCCCACTTTGGCCATTTTCAAAAAAAAATCGGATTTTGTTTTGCTGTTTTTCATCGGAATGGCACGTTTGCAATCGTCTAAGAACGTAACAAACTCAATCCGAATGAAATTAAGCTCTAAAGAGATTTTTTTTTTAAAATGGCCCAAAAACGCAGTTTTAAAAGTGCCTGAAAATCGACCTCCGAAGGGGTCTATTTCCGAAAATACTGCACCTACGAAACTTTTGATCGAGGGAGGGCAAAGAGAACATCAAGAAGAGGACACAATAGTCAGATGCATTTCAATCGGTCCAGGCGTTCTCAAGTTACAGGCGGTCAAATTTGAGTTTTGAGGAAAAGGTCGTAATACCCCCCCCCTTTGGCCATTTTAAAAATAAAAATCGGAAAATTTTGTTTGCTGTTTTTCATCTGAATAGAACGTTTGCATTCGTCTAAGAACGTAACAACCTCAATTCGAATGAAATTAAGCTCTAAAGAGATTTTTTTAAGAATGGCCCAAAAACGCGATTCTAAAAGTGCCTGAAAATCGACCTCCGAAGGGGTCTATTTCCGAAAATACTGCACCTACGGAACTTTTGAGCGAGGGGGGGCAAAGAGGACATCAAGAAGAGGGCAAAATAGTCAGATTCATTCCAATCGGTCCAGGCGTTCTCAAGTTACAGGCGGTCAAAGTTGAGAATTGAGGAAAAAGTCGTAAAACCGTTGGCAGTCGATTTTTTAAAAATGGTCCAAAAACGCGACTCTAAAAGTGCCTGAAAGTCGACCTCCGAAGGGGTCTATTTCCGAAAATACTGCACCTACGAAACTTTTGATCGAGGGAGGGCAAGGAGGACATCAAGAAGAGGACAAAATAGTCAGATTCATTTCAGTCGGTCCAGGCGTTCTCAAGTTACAGGTGGTCAAATTTGAGAATTGAGGAAAAAGTCGTAATACCCCCCCCCCCACTTTGGCCATTTTCAAAAAAAAATCGGATTTTTTTTGCTGTTTTTCATCGGAATGGCACGTTTGCAATCGTCTAAGAACGTAACAAACTCAATCCGAATGAAATTAAGCTCTAAAGAGATTTTTTTTTAAAATGGCCCAAAAACGCAGTTCTAAAAGTGCCTGAAAATCGACTTCCGAAGGGGTCTATTTCCGAAAATACTGCACCTACGAAACTTTTGATCGAGGGAGGGCAAAGAGGACATCAAGAAGAGGACACAATAGTCAGATTCATTTCAATCGGTCCAGGCGTTCTCAAGTTACAGGCGGTCAAATTTGAGTTTTGAGGAAAAGGTCGTAATACCCCCCCCCCCCTTTGGCCATTTTAAAAATAAAAATCGGAAAATTTTGTTTGCTGTTTTTCATCGGAATAGAACGTTTGCATTCGTCTAAGAACGTAACAACCTCAATTCGAATGAAATTAAGCTCTAAAGAGATTTTTTTAAGAATGGCCCAAAAACGCGATTCTAAAAGTGCCTGAAAATCGACCTCCGAAGGGGTCTATTTCCGAAAATACTGCACCTGCGGAACTTTTGATCGAGGGAGGTCAAAGAGGACATCAAGAAGAGGACAAAGTAGTCAGATTCATTCCAATCGGTCCAGGAGTTCTCAAGTTACAGGCGGTCAAAGTTGAGAATTGAGGAAAAAGTCGTAAAACCGTTGGCAGTCGATTTTTTAAAAATGGTCCAAAAACGCGACTCTAAAAGTGCCTGAAAGTCGACCGACGAAAATAAATGAAGTTTTACTAACGGCGTCCAAAAATAGAAAAATAAATGTTTCTTGAGGAAGTCAGCCCAAAAAATCATCAAAATTGACTCAAATCGTATAAAAAAAATTTTAAAAGTGTAGAGTAGAATTAGATCTAAAATCATTTAAAAATTAGCCACTCCGAATTACAACAAATTACCCATACTACTTCCAAAATAAAAAAAAATAACATAAAATTTAAAAGTGAATTGAAAAATTATTATAATTATTTAGAAATTACAATTTTTACTCAAGAATTACTGAAAATTATTTTAAATAATTTTGGTAATGTTAAGAGGTTTACCTATTGCCTTGCTTGTGTCACACCCCTCGATTTTGATATACCTTTCATAGGCAACTTTCGGAGTTATAAGAAATTTGTTATATCAGTGATGGTGTCTTAGAGAGACGAAACAAACCTTCAGCGACTTGTCTTGGCCACATTTACTATCGATTTTTTTTCTTTCGAAGTTCTACGACGAGTTTCGTAGAAAGAGACAACCGCTTACTTTGCTTATTGGCACACTCTGTACAAAAAAACCGAAATTAGCTACATATCCGTTCAGTCAAGTATGCGGCAAATAGAACATTTAACCTTGGAAGGTGAAAAGAACATTATGATTTTTAACTGTCTAGAAGAAGAAAACCAAACCTATTAGTAGTAAAATATTGTAAAGGCAATAAAATAAGTCCACTTGATTAACGAGAGCTAGTAAAACCGACTCGAGTTCTTTTACAGAAGTAATAGTATTGATATGGAAGTTAAGAAAACTAAAAGCACAACATTCTAAGATTTCCTGGTTTTAATGATTTAAACTTAAAGATCTGAGGATGTCCGTTAATAAACTGAATTCTTCATTTTAATCTTATTTAGGTTTTTGTGTAAGGACCAATCGTCAATGGTGATGACCAAATCGTTTACTCATGGTACGGTCCACTTATGGTCAAATGGTCAAACTTTCCACCGCATAATCAACTTTTAGCTAAATGGGGATGTGTCCACTCAGTGAAGTCGTGAAACAATCCACCTGTTACACGACCTATTGTCCGTCAATACCCGACACTCCCCTGATGGAGCTCCGGCATCGCAATTAACACAGTGACCCACTAAGTCCGGTGCGGGTACTCGAAGAAAGTACTACCCACGTTGATGTGTGTCAGTTTCGTTCTTCGTCTGAAGATTATTTTGTTGCCGGCGAATCTTAGAGTTCTTCAATGGATGATAACTGAAGCAATGTCGATTACCACTTCCAATCGAGGTCGTCACTTAGCTCTAACAAGGTCAACGTGTATATTATTTTTTTTGGTCGGTAATCGTAATAAAATAAGGTATTTCCAGCAAAAAGTCGTTCTTAAGAATTGGTTTATGTGCTTTAGTTTTATGACGGTTTAGGGAAGTCCCTATAGCAAGTACCTGTTAAATGCGTAGGATTCGGTAATTATCTTCAAACATCCTATGTAATTTCTGCTGAAGGTAGTTTCACAGGCCATTTTTGGAAAATTATATAGTTTCGTTTCTCATGTAAGAAGAATATTGAATAATTTTGATGAGCCCAAAGTGACTATAAAAGCCTTTTTGGTTCAAAGAACGATAGTACATTAGTTTAAGAGATCACCTAGCAGATTATTTTGTAGATTATGTATTTTACTTAGTTCAGGTTCTCTGAGAGGAAAAATGTCTCTAAGAATATCAATGAGAACAGTCAAAATAAGCACCTGAAATGTAAAAACTATGTTCCAGGCAGGGAAGATGCATAACACCATACAAGAAATGACCAAAATAGGGATAGAATTAATGGCCATCATTGGAGACTATAAGGTATATCACTCAGGAAATCAGAAAGGCGAACACACTCACGGAGTTTGGTTTATAATATCCCACAAATTACAACAATATGTTACTACTTTTATACCAGTTTTCGAAAGGATGTTAGTAATGCAACTAAATACTACTCCCATTGCATTAAATATCATACAAGTATACGCACCCACAATCGATGGGTCGGAGGAGGAGATCGAACAGTTTTATGAATCACTGACAAATATATATAAACAGTTCAAAAAACAAGACGTAACCATAGTTATGGGAGATACTAGAAGAAATAGAATTTCCAATAATAAGTAAAAAACTTCTTCACATAAATTGTAAAATTGTTACTCTGTCACTTTCCATAGAATTGCATCATTGGCATTTTTTACACACAAGTGAATGAACCTTCCTCTCAATTTGAATACGAACTTTGCTTGCCATTGTAACATGCCTAACCGAAAATCGTGCTGAAACTGTATATAAATCAAATTTATTCAAACTTTAGTTTCAGTTCAATTAATTAATGACTTGTGATTTTTTTTTATTTAGATCCCAAGTAATTTTTAACCAATTTGAGTGTAATAATGATTATTGTTCTACCATTTTACTTTATATATTTGTACTTTCAGGCAAAGTACGAGGGTACACGACAGAATTTTTGTTAAAGTAAATGTAGTTTTGCTACCTACTTTTTTTTTATTTGACACTTCACCACAAACTTGATTATTTTTTTATTGAACACCCGAAGTTGGCTAATCATCACTCACATACTCACCTCTACAATTTCAAAAAAGCTCTCTAAAGCAATAGCTTTGTAAATTAAACTAGACTAAAATTCCAAGTGCGCTTAGATATAAATTTTAAAAAGTTATAATTTATATGATAATATTTACGTTTTATCAGCTTTTTTAAGTGCTTAAAATTGCTTTAGAAGGTTGTTTAAATACCATATCGGCAAGTCCATATCAGTTTTTACCCTCTACGGGAATACTGTTTTATAGTAAAATAATTGCATATTGCAAAGTTTAAATTGATAACCATCACGTTAACCTAAAAAGACTACAAAAATGATCGCTTATTTTTGAAATTTGCCAATGTTTCGACCATAATATGCTGTTTGCTCAGGGCTACGAAATTTTTGCATAATAAGTCTATGTATTATTGTATATGGTCATGATTTCTGTTCTTATTTTTTTCCTACTTTTGTTTTTGATTTTTTCCTATTTTTAGACTTATGCATATGTTTTATTACTCGAATTTTTGATTTATACTAAATTTAAAAAATTATTGCATTTATTAATACAAAGTTTAGCTTTGATGTGGGTCCATATTATGTGAAATTTTATAGCCCTGGGGAAACCTGATTATATGAAGAAACGTCGGCATCATTGTTGGAGGTGTTTCATGCGCAAGCCTTGCTTGTAAAGTCTTGCTCCTGTTCAATATCTAACTGCTTTTGCATTTTTTTTTTATTATACGGGTGTGAGATAGGAAAATAACACACCGTGGTTATTCTAATTGTGCCGACGTTTCAACCATATATGCGTTTTTTCTCAGGGCTAAACAATACATAATGTGACTAAAGAATATATATTATACGGTCCAAAAAAGTAGGCCGAAGGTAGGCAAAAATTGTTGTTTTTTTCCTCTTTTTTCTTACTTTTATAAATTGTTACAAAATTCAGTTGTCATTTATTATATAAAAAAACTTTACGAATTGGACTTGAGCGCTCATCTTTCTCTGAAATGTCGAAGAACAAAACTCATAATTCTTAAACTGACTCCTTCTAATACTGCTTCAATAGCTGAACTACCGAAAAATATTAAAAGGATGTATTCATGAGAAAAATCGATAGCTAGCAGTTGGAAAATTTGTGAAAGCTGGCTAGTGATAGAAATTACTTCAAATTGGCAAAATCTTGCAAGATTCAGTTGTCATTTATTTTATTTAATTCTTAAACTTCGAATAAATATTAAAAGGATGTATTCACGAGAAAAATCGATAACTATCAGTTGGAAAATTTGTAAAAGTTGGCCAGTGGTAGAAATTACTTCAGATTGGCAAAATCTTGAAAAAATTCAGTTGTCATTTATTATTTAAAAACCGATTCAGATCTATTGAGGGCTCATCTTTCTCTGAAATGTCGAAAAAAAAAACTCATAATTCTTAAACTGGCTCCTTCTAATACTGCTTCAATACCTGAACTATTGAAGAAATATTAAAAGGATGTATTCACGAGAAAAATCGATAAATATCAGTTGGAAAATTTGTAAAAGTTGGTTAGTGGTAGAAATTACTTCTGATTGGCAAAATCTTGCAAAATTCAGTTGTCATTTATTATATAAAAAACGAATCAGACTTAATGAGGGCTCATCTTTCTCTAAAATGTCAAAAAACAAAACTCATAATTCTTAAACTGACTCTTCTAATACTGCTTTAATAGCTGAACTACCGAAGAAATATTAAAAGGATGTATTCACGAGAAAAATCGATAACTATCAGTTGGAAAATTTGTAAAAGCTGGCTAGTGATAGAAATTACTTCGAAGTGGCAAAATTTTGCAAAATTCAGTTGTCATTTATTATATAAGAAACGAATCAGACTTAATGAGGTCTCATCTTTCTCTACAATGTCGAAAAACAAAATTCATAATTCTTAAACTGACTCCTAATACTGCTTCAATAGCTGAACTACCGAAGAAATATTAAAAGGATGTATTCACGAGAAAAATCGATAACTATCAGTTGCAAAATTTGTAAAAGGTGGCTAATGATAGAAACTACTTCAAATTGGCAATATCTTGCAAAATTCAGTTGTCATTTATTTTATTTAATTCTTAAACTTCGAATAAATATTTAAAGGATGTATTCACGAGAAAAATCGATAACTATCAGTTGGAAAATTTTTAAAAGCTGGCTATTGATAAAAATTACTTCAAATTGGCAAAATTTTACAAAATTCAGTTGTCATTTATTATATAAAAAAACTTTACCAATCAGACGTTATGAGGGCTCATCTTTCTCTGAAATATCGAACAACAAAAGTCATAATTCTTAAACTGACTCATTCTAATACTGCTTCAATAGCTGAACTACCGAAGAAATATTAAAAGGATGTATTCACGAGAAAAATCGATAACTATCAGTTGGAAAATTTGTAAAAGTTGGCCAGTGGTAGAAATTACTTCAGATTGGCAAAATTTTGCAAAATTCAGTTGTCATTTATTATATAAAAACCGAATTAGATCTATTGAGGGCTTATCTTTCTCTGAAATGTCGAAAAACAAAACTCATAATTCTTAAACTGGCTCCTTCTAATACTGCTTCAATACCTGAACTATTGAAGAAATATTAAAAGGATGTATTCACGAGAATTATCGATAAATATCAGTTGGAAAATTTGTAAAAGCTGGCTAGTGATAGAAATTACTTCAAATTGGCAAAATTTTGCAAAATTCAGTTGTCATTTATTATAGAAAAAACGACTCAGGCTTAATAAGGGCCCATCTTTCTCTGAAATATCGAAAATCTAAACTCATAATTCTTAAACTGACTCCTTCTAATACTGCTTTAATAGCTGAACTATCGAAGAAATATTAGAAGGATGTATTCACGATAAAATTCGACAACTATCAGTTGGAAAATTTGTAAAAGCTGGCTAGTGATAGAAATTAGTTCAAATTGGCAAAATTTTGCAAAATTTAGTTGTCATTTATTATATAAAAAACGAATCAGACTTAATAACGGCCCATCTTTATCTAAAATGTGGAAACACAAAACTCATAATTCTTAAACTGACTCCTTCTATTACTGCTTCAATACCTGAACTATTGAAGAAATATTAAAAGGGTGTATTCACGAGAAAAATCGATAAATATCAGTTGGAAAATGTGTAAAAGTTGGCTAGTGATAGAAATTACTTCAGATTGGCAAAATCTTGCAAAATTAAGTTGACATTTATTATATAAGAAACGAATCAAACTTAATGAACGCTCATCTTTCTCCGAAATGTCGAAAAACAAAATTCATAGTTCTTAAACTGACTCCTTCTAATACTGCTTCAATAGCTGAACTACCGAAGAAATATTAAAAGGATGTATTCACGAGAAAAATCGATAACTATCAGTTGGAAAATTTGTAAAAGTTGGCCAGTGGTAGAAATTACTTCAGATTGGCAAAATCTTGAAAAAATTCAGTTGTCATTTATTATATAAAAACCGAATCAGATCTATTGAGGGCTCCTCTTTCTCTGAAATGTCGAAAAAAAAACTCATAATTCTTAAACTGGCTCCTTCTAATACTGCTTCAATACCTGAACTAGAACTATTGAAGAAATATTAAAAGAATGTATTCACGAGAAAAATCGATAAATATCAGTTGGAAAATTTGTAAAAGTTGGTTAGTGATAGAAATTACTTCAGATTGGCAAAATCTTGCAAAATTCAATTGTCATTTATTATATAAAAAACGAATCAGACTTAATGAGGGCTCATCTTTCTCTAAAATGTCAAAAAACAAAACTCATAATTCTTAGACTGACTCTTCTAATACTGCTTCAATAGCTGAACCACCGAAGTTGGAAAATTTGTAAAAGCTGGTTAGTGATAGAAATTACTTCGAAGTGGCCAAATTTTGCAAAATTCAGTTGTCATTTATTATATAAAAAACTTTATCAATCAGACGTTATGAGGGCTCATCTTTCTCTGAAATATCGAACAACAAAACTCATAATTCTTAAACTGACTCCTTCTAATACTGCTTCAATAGCTGAACTACCGAAGAAATATTAAAAGGATGTATTCACGAGAAAAATCGATAACTATCAGTTGGAAAATTTGTAAAAGTTGGCCAGTGGTAGAAATTACTTCAGATTGGCGAAATCTTGCAAAATTCAGTTGTCATTTATTATATAAAAACCGAATCAGATCTATTGAGGGCTTATCTTTCTCTGAAATGTCGAAAAACAAAACTCATAATTCTTAAACTGGCTCCTTCTAATACTGCTTTAATACCTGAACTATTGAAGAAAGATTAAAAGGATGTATTCGCGAGAAAAATCGATAAATATCAGTTGGAAAATTTATAAAAGTTGGCTAGTGATAGAAATTACTTCAGATTGGCAAAATCTTGCAAAATTTAGTTGTCATTTATTATATGAAAAAACGAATTAGACTTAATGAGGGCTCATCTTTCTCTGAAATGTCGAAAAACAAAACTCATAATTCTTAAACTGACTCCTTCTAATACTGCTTCAATAGCTGAACTATCGAAGAAATATTAGAAGGATGTATTCACGATAAAATTCGACAACTATCAGTTGGAAAATTTGTAAAAGCTGGCTAGTGATAGAAATTAGTTCAAATTGGCAAAATTTTGCAAAATTCAGTTGTCATTTATTATATAAAAAACGAATCAGACTTAATGAGGGCCCATCTTTATCTAAAATGTGGAAAAACAAAACTCATAATTCTTAAACTGACTCCTTCTATTACTGCTTCAATACCTGAACTATTGAAGAAATATTAAGAGGGTGTATTCACGAGAAAAATCGATAAATATCAGTTGGAAAATTTATAAAAGTTGGCTAGTGATAGAAATTACATCATATTGGCAAAATCTTGCAAAATTCAGTTGTCATTTATTATATAAGAAACGAATCAAACTTAATGAACGCTCATCTTTCTCTGAAATGTCGAAAAACAAAATTCATAATTCTTAAACTGACTCCTTCTAATACTGCTTCAATACCTGAACTATTGAAGAAATATTAAAAGGATGTATTCACGAGAAAAATCGATAAATATCAGTTGGAAAATTTGTAAAAGTTGGCTAGTGATAGAAATTACTTCAGATTGGCAAAATCTTGGAAAATTCAGTTGTCATTTATTATATAAGAAACGAATCAAACTTAATGAACGCTCATCTTTCTCTGAAATGTCGAAAAACAAAATTCATAATTCTTAAACTGACTCCTTCTAATACTGCCTCAATAGCTGAACTACCGAGGAAATATTAAAAGGATGTATTCACGAGAAAAATCGATAACTATCAGTTTTTAAAATTTGTAAAAGCTTGCTAGTAATAGAAATTACTTCAAATTGGCAAGCAAAATTCAGTTGTCATTTATTATATAAAAAAACGAATCAGACTTAATAAGGGCTCATCTTGCTCACTGCAGTGAAGGGATTGGGTGGGGATAGTGGTGGTGCGGGGTTTTGGTGCACCTGAACCCCCACCCCAGTCCCTCCACTGCAGCGGCGGGGGAATAAATACCACGGAGCTCATCACAATCAGTCAACGTCGGGATGCATGGGAGAACACTTCGCCCATTGCCTCATCGCCTTTGATAATGTCTGTCACAACTGTAGACGAAACGTCAGGAAGAAATTCCATTAGACCACGGCTTCAGAGCCCGGAAATACTTTAGATTGCTTCTGCACTTTTTCATATAAACTATATTGTTTATTTTATATGTCAAAGTCGAGTAAAACATCTTTTTCCTTAAACAAGAATCTAGGCCGACGTTTCGACTATTTTTATTTATAGTCATCATCGCTAAGTATGGCAGTAAGCATCCTGGAAAGGAATTTTTGCTCTTCATAGAATATTTTAAAGCTTAACTATTTTTTTCATAGAAGCTTTTGCAAATTTAGCAGTCAAAAGAATAATGAACATCTACTGCCACTCCGAAGCCTTTTTCTTTCTCCTTTCTGTCTAATTTTTAATTTTTTTAATTATTATTGTTTTGTTTTTGATTTTTTTAACTTGCTATTTTACACGTTTTAATCCTTAATTTTTTATATTTATAATAAATAGACAAATATTAATACATAGTTTAGTTTTGATGTGGCTTCATATTACGTATCTTTTAGTTTTATAGCCCTGTGGAAGCCAGAATATATAGTCGAAACGTCGGCATCATTAAGAATTCACCTTTTGTTTCCTAAAAACGAATCTTTGGTGACATTTCGACTATTTTTATTTATTCATTTTCACAACAATATGTTATAAAGACCAATAAAATATATTTATTCCATGTAGAAGAATACAAAAATGCCGACGTTTTCACAATTTTTACTTTATCATCATTATTAAGTAATTGTTTTCTGAAAAACTATTATTGCTTCATGCAGTCATTTTGAACTAAACTAATCCTTCCATACATAGTGGTTAAAACATTAACAGTCAAAATATTAGTAAAACACTTTTTTCTTATAGAAGAGTTCAATCAAACGTTTCGACAGTCGTATTTTTATTTATATTATTTTTTTAAAAGAGAAACAGAGAAAACATTTACACAGTAAATTTGAGTAAAACTCCTTGTTTTCTATATAGGGTTGATCACAACTCAATGGATATAGAATATGGTTCTTTTCGTATAATTTTTTTTCTAAAGAAAAAAGTTTTTTGTTTTCTCATTTAGCTCTATTACAATATCGCATTTTTCGCAGTTACAGGCAGTTTCTCGAAAAATTGACAAAGAACAGGAAAA
Source organism: Taphrorychus bicolor (assembly GCA_951812265.1). Lineage (NCBI taxonomy): Eukaryota > Metazoa > Arthropoda > Insecta > Coleoptera > Curculionidae > Taphrorychus > Taphrorychus bicolor. Next base: position 14,071,336 of record OX638305.1, read on the forward strand.
CGTGTAGATCTGAATTTGCTATTAGCAATCGAAAAGTTTGTAATTTTGACTCACCCTTAAACTACTTTTTCATAGGCTTCCAGTCACAGTTCAAATTTCTGTTACCTAAAGATGTCAATTAACATTTTTTAAATTTGGTGTTGTTCGGTATTAACAGATCCCCTGAAACACACGGTTTTTTCGATTTTTTTTAAGAAATTTTCTGACACCAATATCTCAGCAACAGTATGCTTGAGAAAAAAAACCACTTGTTTTGATATCATCTTCACCTTCCTGCTTACTTCAGTTGAGTTGTCAATTACCCTGTAGAAAAGTCTAGGCCAGTGCTGCCACATTGATGTGTTTATAAAGTACTAAAATTTACCGAAAATTGTACTAGATTTCCTTCTAAGGTACTAAACACTAAATCAGGTCATAAAAAAATTTACTGTACATCTGCCTATCTCACTCTAGCTTGTCTAGATATTGCGACCAACCTCGTATTCAATGTATTTATACGTCATATGTGAAAATGACAATTGACGTAAAAGGTGCAGTTTTGATTGTTTTCACAGATCCTGGATGCCCTCGGCGTGAACTGTGACGATTGTATTAGATTTGGGGCTGTGGGTACTAGTGTACTAAATGAGATACGAAAGGACTAGATCTAGTACAATTGTATCAAGGGTGGCAACACTGCTCTAGGCGGACGTTTCGACTATTTTTATTTACCTGTCATTGCTAACTTACTGCAGAAAATATTACTTTGTGTGTACTGTTTTTTGCCATGCGGTGTCAGTAAACACAATTATTGCTTCTTGTGTTAGCATATAATAGCCATAAAAAGAACTGTTATTACATGCTAAATTGTTTTACTTTGTGCTTTTAATTCGTGTGAGTCGTTTAATGACCACTTTCAGCTTCATATACACGGTGGGCAAGAAAATTTAAAAAATTTAATGTTTTTCATGTTTTCTTTATTACGCATAATTTTTTTTCAAATTCAGTAAAAATGTTTAGTGAAAAATCGGCTCTTGGTAAGTCAATTTTTTTACACAGGGTTTTCAAATTAGGTTTTTTTTTCTGCTTACTTTTGAGTATTTCCCCTGAATACACTTTTTTGTGTGTTTTGTTTGCTGTTAAAAAACGAACTTTTGCCCTATTTACAGTAAAATTACTGATTTTTCCTGGAAAGGGCTTGGACTAAAGCACCTTGTTGAGGTTTCGACAACTAATCCATTGCCTTCTTCAGAATTACCTAAAAGAAAAAAAACTCTAGGATGGTGGAATATAAAATAATTTAATTTTTTATTGGGTTTTAATTTGTTATTGAAAATTGTATTTATTTTATTTGATTTATTATCCTCTTAGACTTTTGAATGCAAACGTTATTTTATTTCTTTGAGTGTATTATTTTAGATTTTTTAGGGAAACCATTAAGTTGGGTCTAATTTAAGTTCTAAAACCGATACTTTTATCTTACTTTGTCACCCTTACCTGTACATTTGCTGCTCCTTTTTTTTGACAATTGTAAATTGTAAAGAATATGTTAATGGCATTGTGTGGGCAATTTTTTTTGGCATACTATATACCTATAATCACTTTTATTTTACGTGTAAATGGCTTTGGCGCATTTAACAAGTCGTCTTGTTTACCACAACTTGTTAACATTTCTATATATCTATCTAATATATATATATGAGTTAATTTTTTCGCCTACATTTTAGTTGTCAGTCATAATTTTGGGAACTTTTAAAGTGTGCAAAAGGTGAGTTTGTGTCGGACAAAGTGTATTAATGTTATTGTTTATCGTTGCTTTACAAGTATAAATGACTATATTTGAATAGCATTGTCATAGTATATGTTCTATTTTTGCTCATTCTACATTTTGGACTTTTTATTATTTTTTTAATATATATATATATAAAGGCTAACAAAAAGACATAGATTTCTTACCATCAAGTTCTATATTGGTAATTTGTTGCTAAAAGCTAACTAGAAACCTCTCTATACTAACACTTTTATGGTAAAGTTACTCAATCAGTGACATATATGTACAGAAAAAGGCAGACAAACCTCGACAATAATAATAATAACAATTATTATTGTAGAAAATAATTTTCTGGGCCGTGTTCACGTTTGGAGTCAAGTTTAAGCTCGAATTGCTTTTGCATACTTGACCCATTCTACCCGAGCATAATCAATCACCAAACCATAAGGACCGTCGCGCTAGAAAGAGAAAACGCGTCGTGGTGCACATCAAGTACCATTTGATCGCGCGGCAAGAAAGTGCGGCGATAGTACCACCGTGGGTTCCGCAAGAACGACTAGTTTGTTACCGATTAGAGCAGTTACAGGTCGTACGGTGTCCCATACTTACCCGAATCACTTCCAAGAGACTTTTATCTTGCTAAAAATCGGTGATTAACTGTGGTTGGGACCAAATTTTTTTGTTAAGTGAGCAATTTTTGCCTGGATTTTTTTTACAAAAGTTTGAGTAATTAGGTGAGTGCATTTTTTGCTAAACCCAAAAGAACCCATAATAATTATTAATATGTGCAAGGTTTCAGGTTTCAGGTAGAACAATTATTTTTACTTTTTATCAAACTCTTTTGACTTTCTGAGCTGCCTTCTGCATTATTGCCTTACAGTCTCACTTCTTTGACCTTATTTTGCTAGCTACGATCCTTTTCTTGTTTCAGTTCAAACAATTGCTTCTGAGCAAAACTTGTTTCCAATCTGAAGTAGGACACGTTTCTAAGATTGCCATTCAGTTTCTGAACCACTCAGACTTTCTATTATACTTGATCGACGTACGTTGATGACGATACTTGATTACTGATCTGATTATATTATTTTTCGAAGCTTTTCTCACATTTGTAATGACTATAAGTTCTTACAAAGGTCAGTACTGAGTTGAATCGTTCACCGGACGTGTCTTAAGCAAACAAAAATGTATTTCAAAGAGACAAATAAGTGTTTTCAAAGACGTAAAAAATTTTTTTATGTAATGCTTATTTTGTCGAAATGTTTACTTTTTATTATAAGGGTTTTATTTATCGATTACACTGCGTTGTAATAAATACATAATTTGTCAATCCATGAACGTGGTAGACATATTCAAGGGTCCTCATTATCAGCCTGATTTCTAAACCACCTATACTGAAGTGGAATATACTTAATACTTGAAATAATCAGAACATAGGTGATTGTTTGCTTGGGGTGGCCGATCGTTCCAGAAAAATAAAGAATAAAGGATCCAATTGAAAACCAACATGATCAAATTGAAAAGTGTTTTAATCTATGTTACGTAAATTCCTACGAGTGTATTTGACAACAAACTAATTTGAAATAACCTGAAGACCACATGTGGAGAGAAGACTTTTAAGTAGTTTTTAACCTTTTTCTGGCTTTAATTCTTATTAAATTTTCTCCAAAAACTACTTTTTATAAGCTCTGAGGCATTCTTAACCGATTTTTGTCTCAATCCTAACTTGAGTTTTTCTACAAACCCCAAATTTGAATGGTTTTACTTGAATCTTCTTTAACCGATTTTAACATTAAAATTCTCATCTCAATTACTCCAAAAATTTCAAATATCCATTTTTAGATTCTTATAGTCATTTTTAATCGATTTTGACCTTATAGAACCTTAATTTTGTCAAAAACTTTTAATTTGCATTTTTAGGTTGTCTTAAATCATTTTTAGCCAGTTTTGTTCCTAATCTTAATCTGCAACTTCCCAAAATGTTTTAATTTCTATTTTTAAACGCTTTAAGTACTTTTTAACTTAAAATTAGGCCCTTATCATAACCATAAACCATATATATAACTATAACCATATAACTAACATATAACCATAAACAAACCTAAATTTTTTCAAAAATGTTTAAGAAGCATTTTTAAATGCCTCGACTCATTTCAAATCGATTTTAGCGAATTACTTCAAACACTCCAAATTTATATTCTTATAAACTTAATTTCTAACCAATTTTGGGATAAATCCTAAACTGACTTTTTCAAAAAATTATAATTTTGCATTTTGAGCCACATTTCATATATTTTGGTCCAAAAGTCTATTTTACCAAAAGCAATATATCAGAAGATTTAAATTAGTTTTACATTATTTTGCCCTAATATTGAGTGTATCTAAAAACATCAAAATTTGCATTCTTAGAGATTGTGGAACTAAAACCGATTAAAACTGATTATTTTTAATCAGTTTTAGTTCTAACTCAAACCCTGCATTTCTCCAAAAACCTCAAAGTTGAATTTTTGGAGGCTTTAAGTAATTCTTTAACCAATTTTTGCCCTAATCATGATATGAAATTTTCATGAAACTTGAAATTTGTATTTTAATGATTTTTAGTCCTGATTTTAACATGAAAAATGCGCCACATTTTCATTTTGAGGTATTTTTAGTCCAAATTTCCATATTTTTATCCGAAAATTAATTTTGACTATAAACAAGAAATTAGAAACATTTAATTGACCTGACATTCACTACCTTAAATTTGACTTTGACTTGACTTGAAATCAAGTCAAGTGTCTTCATAATCAAGTCAAACTCTTCCTAGAGTAGACCGTCTTTAAACAATTATTTAATGTTTTCGCTCTCTGTTCCTCTTCTGGGGTGTGTGGGAATAAATTACTTTAGCGGTGTCTAATGAGGTAACAAGAATGTTTTGACTAGTACAATGTCTCCTACTTTCTGAGCCTCAGCCTAACCTTCAAGACCAAACAAGACCAAAACAAAAAATCACCCGACTTGACCAGGTTTTGACCAAGCCTTGACTGGCACAAGGTTTTACTTCTTACTTTCTGAACCTGAGCCGAACTGAAACCCTAAACAAATTTGACCTTTTAAGGTATCTGAGTTTTGAGAATAAATTACTTCAGCTTTACTTACTAAGTGGTAACCGGAAGTTTTTTTTCCTGGACTGGCAGAGATTTTGCTTCATACTTTCTGAGCCTGAGTCGGAGCCCAAAAACAAATTTGAGAGTTTGATGTTTGAAGATATCTGAGTTTTTAGACCAGAGCAGAGGTTTGTTAAGAAGTAAGGTAGTAATTCCGCTCTATGCTCCTTTTCTAAAGTTGCTTGTTCATACTCAAAGGGAATAAATTACTTCAAGTTTACTTACTTAGTGGTAACAGGAAGTTTTTTTTTGACTGACACAAGGTTTTACTTCTTACTTTCTGAGTCCGAGCTGAAAGACCAAACAAATTTGACAATTTGATCTTTGAAAGTATCTGAGTTTCCAGAATAAATTACTTCAGCTTTACTTACTAAGTGGTAACCGGAAGTTTTTTTTTCCTGGACTGGCACAAGATTTTGCTTCATACCTTCTGAGCCTGAGTCCGAGCCGATAAACAAATTTGACAGTTTGATGTTTGAAGATATCTAAGTTTTTAGACCAGAGCAGAGCTTTCTTAAGGAGTAAGGTAATAATTCCGCTCGATGCACTTTTTCTAAAGTTGCTTCTTCATACTCAACTGGAATAAATTACTTCAGCTTTACTTGCCAAGTGGTAGCAGGAAGTTTTCTTTTTTTTGGACTAACACAATGTTTTACTTCTTACTTTCTGAGGCCAAGTCCGGGGTTAAAAACGAAACATATTTGACATTTTGATCTTTGAAGGTATTTGAGTTTTCAAAATGGGGCAGAGCTTTGTTAAGGAAAAATTTAGTAATTTCGCTCCATGTTGCTTTCTTAAAGTTGCTTTTACGGGTAGTTCAAATTTAAGGGGAATAAATTACTTCAGTTTTACTTACTAAATGGTAACCGGAAGTTTTTTTTCCTGGACTGGCACAAGATTTTGCTTCATACTTTCTGAGCCTGAGTTCGATCCGAAAAACAAATTTGACAGTTTGATGTTTGAAGATATCTGAGTTTTTAAGAATAGAGCAGAGCTTTGTTAAGGAGTAATGTAGTAATTCCGCTCTAGGTTCCTCTCGTAAAGTTACTTGTTCATACTTAACGGGAATAAATTACTCTAGCATTACTTGCCAAGTGGTAACAGGAAGTTTTCTTTTTTTTTTTAGACTGACACAAGGTTTTACTTCTTACTTTCTGAGCCTGAGTCCGAGGTTAAAGACCAAACTTATTTGACATTTTGAGCTTTGAAGATATCTGACTTTTCTAAATAGAGCAGAGCTTTGTTAAGGAATAAATTAGTAATTTCGCACAATGTTTCTTTCCTAAAGGTGCTTTTAAGGCTAGTTTAGACTTAAAGGGAATAAATTACTTCAGCTTTACTTAATAAATAGTAACCGTAAATTTTTTTTTCTAGTCTGTTACAAGATTTTGCCTCTTATTTTTTGAGCCTGACACAAGGTTTTACTTTTTTGTTTCTGAGCTTTCCTGTGTCGGAGCTTAAAGACCAAACAAATTTGACATTTTGATGTTTGAAGATATCTGAGTTTTCGGAATAGAGCAGAGCTTTGTTAAGGAGTAATGTAGTAATTCCGCTCTAGGTTCATTTCCTAAAGTTGCTTGTTCATACTAAACGGGAATAAATTACTTCAGATTTACTTGCTAAGTGGTAACGGGAAATTTTTTTTTGATTGACCCTATGTTTTACTTCTTACTTTCTGAGCTTTCAAAGAAAACATATTTGACATTTTGATCTTTGAAGATATCTAAGTTTTCAAAATAGAGCAAAGCTTTGTTAAGGAGTGATTTAGTAATTTCTCTCCACGTTTCCTTCCTAAAGCTATTTTTAAAGCTAGTTCAGACTTAAAGGGAATAAATTACTTCAGCTTTACTTACTACATGGTAACCGGACGTTTTGTTTTTTTGGATTGGCACAAGATATTGCTTCTTCCTTTCTGAGCCTGAGTCCGAGCCGAAAAACAAATTTGACAATTTGATGTTTGGAGATATCTGAATTTTTAGAATAACGCCGAGCTTTGTTAGGGAATAATGTAGTAATCCAACTCTTGTTCCTTTCCTAAAGTTGCTTGATCATACTTAACAGGAATAAATTACTTCAGGTTTACTTGCTAAGTGGTAACAGGAAGTTTTTTTTTGACTTACACAAGGTTTTCCTTCTTACTTTCTGAGCCTGAGTCGGGGGTTAAAGACCAAACATTATTGATGGGAATAAATTACTTCAGCTTTACATGCTAAGTGGTAACAGGAAGGTTCCTTTTTTTGACTGATACAGGGTTTTTTTTTTTACTTTCTGCGTCTGCGCCTGCGTCGGAGTTGAAAATCCAAACAAATTTGACATTTTGACCTTTGAGGATATCTGAGTTTTCAGAATAGAGCAGAACTTTGTTAAGAAGTAATTTAGTAATTTCGCTCTATGTTTCTTTCCTACATTTGCTTGTTCAGACTTAATGGAAATAAATTACTTCACCTTTACTTACTAAGTGGTAACAGGAGTTTTTTTTTGAGTGTCACAAGGTTTTACTTTTTATTTTCTGAGTCTGAATGAGATTTTGATTTTTGAAGATATCTGAGTTTTCAGAAAAGAGCAGAGCTTTGTTAAGGAGTAATTTAGATATCCCGTTCTATGTTTCTTTTCTAAAGTTGTTTTTAAAGCTTAATGGGAGGTTCAGACTTAATGGGAATAAATTACTTCAATTGCTTACTAAGTGGTAACAGGAAGTTTTTTTTTCTTACTTTCTGAGTCTGAGTCCGATTTTATTAAACACCAAACAAATTTGACATTTTGATCTTTAAAGTTAACTGAGTTTTCGAATTATAGCAGTAATTCCGCTCTATGTTTCTTTCCTAAAGTTGCCTTTAAGGCTACTTCTGACTTAATGGGATTAAATTATTTCATCTTTCCTTAGTAAATGGTAACAGAAAGTTTCAAAACAGTTTATCACCAATTAATGAATTTATTTTTTTTAATCGAATTTTCTTCTGAGCTCCATTTGCCTTCTCTGATTCTGACTTTCTATGATCGTGTCCTCCTAGAAAACCTTTTTTAAAGAATGACGTAGGGATTGTGGTCAATGTTTCTCTTCTGGGGTTGCTTTCAAGACTAGTTCAGGGTTAGTGGGAATAAATTACGTCAGTTGTACTTACTATGGTAACAAGACAAGGTTTTTTTGACTATTAAAAGGTTTTACTTCTTACTGACTTTTATTTCTAAGGCAGACATAAAAACCGAAACAAATACTATATAAAGACTGTAACAGGAAAAAATACAGAGTATACTGGGTTAAAAAAATGAGGCAAATTTCTAAAAAAAAATCAGGCAGTAAACCAAAGGAAGATAGAGGTAAATAAAAACAAATTAATAGTTAAAAATTTGAATTTTGCTGCCAAAGTAGTACAATTCTTTAGAGACTCTGGTGGTTAAGGTAGTTAAGGTAGTTTTAAGGTCAAATTAATATTTTACGAACGGTTTAACTAACGAGTAATACCTGAGAATTCTCTCAAATCTGATAACAGCAGGTGATCAATAATAAAACTAATTACTTTTTCTATAAATCCATAATGGATTGAAGTGACATAATTTTCACTTTCAAAACTCAAGACCAACTTGATGATTTTTTTTTTGATAATTTTTTTGGTAATTTGGCATTGTCTCGTTGATTTCTACATTCCTATAGATGATGCCATATTGTTCCTCATTAAAATTGTCGACAGACTTGTAATTGCCGACACACTTGTTTCCGTAACAGTTATATCGCTAACCAAATTGCTGCCTTGCTTCTAATTGAAACCTTAATAATAATGTTCCGACCTTTTTCATGTGGCTTTCTTCAAAATAATTCTAATTGTGGAAGTAGGTACGTTTTGACGCTTTGGACGATTTTTTAACCATTGTTTACTTAACCGTAAATAACAATACGTAAGGTGTGAACTAGAGGTGGTAATACATGGCCAGTTGAATAGTATTGAAGGTAAATGGATTTAATAGAGAAATTATTTGTTACAATAAACAAAGGGGAATTTGTAGGCAAAGTAATTGCAATTCATGAAAAAATCGATTATAGTTGCCGTTGACTGTTACATTATATTCTAAGGTCATTTACATTACCGGTATGTTTTTCGAAACCGATTTAAATCGAATCGAAAGTTATTCTAATTTATTTCCGTAAGGTGATACCTATTTTAATCACCTAAATTGCTTTGGCCATTGGCATCCTGTTTTAATTCCTGTTTTTGGTTCTTATACGTCAGTACTACAATGGCAAAAAAAACACTAACAATTTTCCAAACTGGAACACTCACATGCACACTTATCTAACTAAATAAACAACGGTATATTCAATAAAATGTAATTAAACACTCTTCATCTGTAATTACACTCTACATGCCCTCTGCATTCATAAATCATGTAAATTTTCAGTTTCTGCTTCTGTCCTGCATAACGTAATTGTTGAGTATCATTTACCTGCGAAAGAGAAATTATTACTGCTGATGATGGTGTGTTCTACGCCTACTTTCTTCGTCCTCAGGAAATGTGGAGTTTATTATCTCAGTTATTGCATGTGATCACGCAGTAGGTACTTAATAGTAACCTAGAGGTGCTTATTAGGCTTGTTAAGTAGCTCGCAGATTAGGGTTCAGAAAGTTAATTTTCATAACAGAGTTATGTTTTCTATATTCCTTGATTCATTCTTCTTTGTCTTTCGACAGTTAGTTTTTGTTTATTTGCATTTTACATCTTTCTACTTCCAGTTTTTTTGCCACTGATAGCAACATTTGTGATTACTCCCACTTTCAGTTCCCTTATTACACAGACTTACCTCATCTTTTGGGGATTATCTAGAATCACACCTTCTAGCCTGAGTCAGACTCAAAAATCCTTAAAACAGAGAATTTTGAGGTCAGGTGCGAAGCACTGGCAAATCCTGAAAGTCTTAGTATTTGACCTTAATTGAACAAGCTATACAATAACAATCTACACACCTCCTGACTTGTTTTGTCAGTTTGCCACTGTTGGTGAAGAAATCTATACAGGGTTTCCTGGAAAGTGAGAAAATCTCTGGAGGGATTTTCCAAGAGAGAGAGAGAGAGAGAGAGAGAGAGAGAGAGAACCCGAATTTACTAGGGACCAAAATATGTCTTTTCAACTATATATATATATATATATCTTAGTAAAAAAGTTAAAAGTTTCCGAAATAAAAGGTGTAAATGTAAATTTTTTTTATCAATTTTACACACTTTTAAAAGGCAACAAATTTTGCACACGAGTTGAAATAAAAATCCTATAAGAAGAGTTTTTGTACAGGGGGTGCACCGTGGAACGATGGTGCACGCAGCGCCCTCTGCATTAAAATTGATTGAAGTTTTAGTTATCTTGCTTTAAAAAAAACTCTGTGTACCAAATATCACGATAATATTTCATCAAAAATTAAAATAAAAATGTATTTTTGACGCCCTGCATCTCGGAAACTATTAATTTTTGACTATATGGGGTTCAATCGACGTATTTTGGTCTTCTAGTGTAACCAGGTGCTAGATTTCTGGGACACTCTGTATATACATACTAGAACCTTTGCGGATCCCAATCGCGTTCACGGTCTGCAGTCATAAAAAAAATAGCACGTTACTATCATTTTATATCAAAGGCATTAAGGAAATGTATCAGATGTTTATGCCCGAGGGCATTAAGTAAATGTTTCACTAATCTAACAGATGTTCATGCCCGAGGGCATTAAGTAAATGTTTCAGTAGTGTATCAGATGTTTATGCCGGGCCGCATTAAGTAAATATTTCAGTAATGTTTATGCCCTCGGGCGGTAGTAGATTTTTACGACCTGCGGTGACGCTTTTAGAAAAGCCGAGGGCATAAACATCTGATAATGCCCGTGGTGCATACAAACTTGTATGTATTACCAGTTCATTATTGTTTCAATAATCAATTATTATTAAAGAGTCTTTTAAAGCAACCTTTACTCTTTGAAGGCCACTTTGCAGAAACGCCAACTTTTCCGGTTTTTATGCTTTTTAAGATGTTTCTCGATTGTTTCGAGATGGTCGTGGTAATTCTTTTTATAAATTTTTTGGTTCTTTTGGCTTAAGTTTTCTTCCTTCCATTTATCGACGTTCTGCAAGAATAGCTCTGTTCACTTTCATCTTAATCAAGTAAGATTTAGGTATCTTCCGTTCATCGTTTGGGATTTTTCAAATATTTCTTTTGTCGTTCACGGATTTTCAAATTTATATTTTCTTTATATTCTTCTTTTCTCTTCCGTGATTTTTTCTGTCCAGAACTTCTTCTTCGTTACTTCCAAAGTGTAATTTTTCTTTCTGGTACTCTATCTATAGTCCATATAATTTGATGCATTTTCTGTTTTTCTTAGAGTACACAATCAAGTTTTCAACCGTCAAACAGGTTGACCGTAACAATATAATATTTTTTACATGAAGGATACGACTTTTCTTTCCCCATTAACTTTACACTTATAGTGTCACGGCGCACACTATAAAAAAATCAAAAGCTAGGAAGACGAAAAATTGTGAAAGAGTTTCTAATGAGACTAAAACAAAGTGGAAACTAGCGATAGAATAAAAATAATCTAAAATTGAACAATCGTCTTTTATAAGATTGATATGAACTAAAAACAACAAACTAAACCATAAATATGGATAAATAATATTCAAATCACTGTATTCTAAAAGGAAGGGAAAAAGATAAAAAAAAAGAAAAATAGGAAATAGACAGGTTTAAAATGTAAGAAAAGAAAAGCGAACTTTTTAAAAGAAAAAACACGGCTGACAGAAATACAGGCTGATTAAAAGCATGAAAGAAAAAGAATAGGCGATAAATAATAAAAAATAATGAAGAGACTAGAAGCTGAGAAATATGAAAAAGTTTCTTTTGGGCGCCTCAAGTAGGTATCGCCATAAAAACCTCGAGCGATAGGAAAAAAAATGATAAAAGAACTGTCCTTGAAAAGAAAAACAAATTAAATCAGAAGTGATCAAATTTAAAAGAGAAAACCAAAAACAAATAACTAAAAAAGAAATTTTACTAAATAATAATCAAATTACTATATTCTAAAAGCAAAAGAAAAAAGATAAAAAAAATACAAATAGAGGAAAGAGAGGTTTAAAAAATAAGAAAATTGAGGCGACATTTTAAAAGAAAAAAACGGCTGACAGAAACAGAAGCCAATTTAAAGCATGAGCGAAAAATAATGAAAAAAAAAATAATGAGGAGACTAGAAGCTGGAAGGCATGAAAAATGAGAGAGTGAAAAAAATCTTTTTTTGAGCGCCTGATGAAGACTCTATGGCCATAAAAACGTCGAACGATATTAAAATAAATTAATAGAAGAACGGTCCTCAAAAAAAGAAACATTAAACCAGAAGTGTTCAAGTTTAACAGTGGAAACAAAAAAAAAAATAACTAAACTTAAAAAATAGAGAAATAGAGAAAAGACAGGTGTAAAAAGAATAAGAAAATTAAAGCCATATTTTAAATGAAAAAACACAGCTGACAGAAACATAAGCTGATTGAACGTATGAAAGAAAGAGACTATGCAAAAAATAATAACAAGTTAATGAGGAGACTAGAAGCAGAGAAGTATGAAAAATTAAAGGAAGGGAAAAAAATTGCTTTTGAGCATCTCGAATACGCTCTAAAGGCCATGAAAACGACGAGCGCTGGAAAAAAATGTGCAGAAAGAACTGTCGTTGATAAGAAGAAAAATTAAACCAGAAGTGTTCAAGTTTAACAGAGGAAACCAAACACAAATTTTAACAGACGATACCAAAAACATATAGCTAGACCAGAAATTTTACTAAATAATAATCAAATCACTATATTCTATAATCACTATATAAAAGCAAAGAAAAAAGAAAAATTGGAAAAAGACAGATTTAAAATACAAGAGAAATAAAGCGACATTTTAAAAGAAAAAACACAGCTGACAAACACAGGCTGATTGAAAGCATGAAAGAAAAAGAATATGCAAAAAATAATAAAAAATATTGAAGAGACTACATGCTGAAAAGTATGAAATATTAAGGAAAGTAAAAATTTTTTTGAGCGCCTCAAAAAGACTATTTAGCCATAAAAGCGAGCGACAGGAAAAAAAATTGTTAAACTAACTGTCCTCGAAAAGTAGAGAAAAATTAAACTAGAATTGTTCAAGTTTAACAGAAAAATCCAAAAACAAATAACTAAACCAGAAATTTTATTAAATAATAATCAAATCACTACATTCTAAAAGCAAAGAAAAAAGATAAAAAAAAGAAAAATAGGAAAAAGACAGGTTTAAAATATAAGAAAAGCAAAGCGACATTTAAAAATAAAAAACACGGCTGACAGAAATACAGGCTGATTAAAAACATGAGAGAAAAATAATAGGCGATAAATAATAAAAAATAATGAAGAGGCTAGAAGCTGAGAAGTATGAAAAAGTAAAGGAAGTAAAAAAATTCTTTTGGACGTCTCAAGTAAGTATGGCCATAAAAACGTCGAGCGATAGGAAGAAAATGATAAAAGAACTATCCTTGAAAAGAAAAACAAATTAAATCAGAAGTGTTCAAATTTAAAAGAGAAAAACAAATAACTAAACCAGAAATTTTACTAAATAATAAATAAATCACTATATTCTAAAGGCAAAAGAAAAAGATAAAAAAAATAAAAATAGAGGAAAGACAAGTTTAAAAAATAAGAAAATTGAGGCGACCTTTTAAAAGAAAAAAACAGCTGACAGAAACGCAGGCCGATTGAAAGCATGAGAGAAAAATAATACTGAGGAGACTAGAAGTTGGAAGATATGAACAGTTATAGAAGTTAATAAATTGCTTTTGAGCGCCTCATAAAGACTCTATGGCCACAAAAACGTCGAGCGACAGGAAAAAAATGACAAAAGAACTGTCCTTGAAAAAAAGAAAGATTAAACCAGAAGTGTTCAAGTTTAACAGAGGAAACCAAAAACAAATAACTAAACCAGATATTTTACTAAATAATAATCAAATCACTATATTCCAAAAGCAAAGAAAATAAGATAAAAAAAATAAAAATAAAGAAAAGGCAGGTTTAAAAAATAAGAAAAGTAAAGCCACCTCTTAAATGAAAAACACAGAGCTGAGAGAAACACAGGCTGATTGAAAACATGAAAGAAAAAGAATTTACAAAAAATAATAAAAAGTTTATGAGTAGACTAGAAGCAGAGAAGTATGAAAAAATAAAGGAAGTGAAAAAATTGCTTTTGAGCGTCTCGAAAAAGCTCTAAATGCCATGAAAACGACAAGAGCTGGAAAAAAAAGTGCTAAAAGACCTGTCGTTGATAAGAAGAAAAATTAAACCAGAAGTGTTTAAGTTTAACAGAAGAAACCAAAAGCAAATAACTAAATCAGAATTTGTACTAAATAATAATCAAATCACTATATTTTAAAAACAAAGAAAAAAGAAGAAAAATAGAGAAAAGTCAGGCTTAAAAAATAAGAAAAATTAAGCGACATTTTAAAAGACAAAACACAGCTGACAGAAGCACAAGCTGATTGAAAGCATGAGAGAAAAATAATTGGCGAAAAATAATAAAAAATAATGACGAGGCTAGAGGGAGAGAAGTATGAAAAATTCAAGGTAGTGAAGAAATTGCTTTTGAGCGTCTCAAAAAGGCTCTAAAGGCCATAAAAACGATGAGCCTTGGAAAAAAGTGTTGAAAGAACTGTCGTTGATAAGAAGAAAAATTAAACCAGAAGTGTTCAAGTTTACTAGACCACTAAGACGAAAAACATATAACTAAATCAGAAATTTTACTAGATAATAATCAAGAAAAATAGGAAAAGACAGGTTTAAAATATAAGAAAAGTAACGCGACATTTTAAAAGAAAAACACAACTGACTAAAAGGATGAGAGAAAAAGAATATGCAAAAAATAATAAAAAATGTTGAGGAGACTATATGCTGAAAAGCATGAAATATTAAGGAAAGTAAAAAATTTTTTGAGCGCCTCAAAAAGACTGGCAGTAAAAACTAGCGACAGGAAAAAAAATTGATAAAAGAACTGTCCTTGAAAAGTAAGAAAATTAAACCAGAAGTGTTCAAGTTTAACAGAGGAAACCAAAAGCAAATAACTAAACCAGATATTTTACTAAATAATAATCAAATCACTGTATTCCAAAAGCAAAGAAAACAAGATAAAAAAAAGAATAGAAAAAGGCAGGTTTATAATATAAGAAAAATAAAGCGACATTTAAAAAAAAACACCTGACAGAAACAGAGGCTGATTGAAAGCATGAAAGAAAAAGAATATGTAAAAAATAATAAAAAGTTAATGAGGAGACTAGAAGCAGAGAAGTATGAAAAATGAAAGGAAGTGAAGAAATTGCTTTTGAGCATCTCGAAAAAGCTCTAAAGGCCAGGAAACCGACAAGCGCTGGAAAAGAAGCGCTAAAAATTGTTAAAATAACTGTCGTAGATAAGAAGAAAAATTATATCAGAAGTGTTCAAGTTTAATAGAGGAGACCAAACACAAACTTTAACAGAGGAGACCATAAACATATTACTAAACCAGAAATTTTACTAAATAATAACCCAATCACTATATATTTTAAAAGCAAAGAAAAAGATAAAAAGAAAAATAGGAAACAGACAGATTTAAAATATAAGAAAAGTAAAGCGACATGAGAGAAAAAGAATATGCAAAAAATTAAAAATATTGGAGAGAGTAGATGCTGAAAAGTATGAAATATTAAGGGAAGAATTTTTTTGAGCGTCTCAAAAAGACTCTTTGGCCATATAAACGAGCGATAGGGAAAAAACTATTAAAGAACTGTCCTTAAAAAGTGGAAAAATTAAATCAAAAGTGTTCAAGTTTAACAGAGGAAACCAAAAACAAATAACTAAGCCAGAAATTGAGAAATGGCAGAAAAAATAGGCAGAAAATAATAATGAGGAGACTAGAAGCTGAAAAGTATGAAATATTAAAGGACGTAAAAAAAGTTTTGGACGCCTTGAAGAGGCTCTAAAGGCCATACAAACGTCGATCGATAGGAAAATAAAATTGTTAAAAGAAATGTCTTTGAGAAGAAGGAAAATTAAACTAGAAGTGTCCAAGTGTAACAGAGAAAAACCAAAAACAAATTAACTAAACCAGAAATTTTACTAAATAATAAACAAATCGCTATATTCCAAAAGCAAGAGAAAAAAAGAATAAAAAAGAAATATAGAGAAAAGATAGGTTTAAAAATAAAAAAAGTGAAATGACATTTTAGACAGCTGACATTAAAAACAAAGAACAGATCAGTGTTCTGTCAACAAACTAATCGAAAATGAAAATGTTAGACACGAATGTCAATGATTTACTTCTATTTTTCTAGTATCTAAAGAGCTTTGGAAATACAGCTTTTGAAGGAACCAAAAATCCGTCTCAGAGGTCATTTTCGTTTCTCTCCGGTTCTGGTTGGCATAAAAATGACAGACCAGCTGATTTTCAACCAATCAGCTTTGATAAAAATCAGCTGGCCTGTTATTTTTATGTCAACCCGAACCAGAACTGCTGTGAAACGAAAAAGAAAGGTCAAACTGATGTTTTACCGACGCATTTATGACGTCTAATAATTAGTCAGTGGGCAACGTTTAAAATACGTCTTTTCTGGGCAGTTATAGGCAGATATGAATGTGGTTATTTGAGCGTCAGAACTGAGAATGACGCCATTATTTGCCCTAAAATTTTCAAGTGTTCAAATTTTCATTGCTCTCCTAGAGCTTGACTGCAATATCAAGGTCTACAGAGTGACCCATATAATATACTCTATTTTCTATGGCGTTTTGTTTCTTTTGTCAAATTACAGTAAATGTTTGGTTTGTGTTAGAAAACTCAGATTTAGGCTGAAGGTTTCTCACTAAATGAAATCCTTTTTTTGGGTTATTTGGTATAAATAACATACACAATGGCACATACATATAAAATGTAGAAAATGGGCCTTGATCGTTCCTTAACTTAAAACTCACTACTCATCAGTCATCACTTGTTAGGTTTTTCACTCGATTTATTACACCTCAAAGGACCTTTTATGCTTCAATTAAAACCACATAATTTTGCATATTAATTGCTGAAAATTGTACATTCATAGAACTGCCCGACTGAGGATGTGACGGTGTTACGAGAGCCTTTTATGACGTACTTGATGGCCGAGCAAAATATTAATTACTCAGTGAGAGAGAAATCACGTAGCTCTATGTCGGTATTATAAACGATCATAATTTTCTTCTTAATAGCAATATTACATTATTCCTTGCTTAGGACAATAATAATAATAAATTATAAAATGTCCGAGAAAGCAACGTTTTCCTCAGTACCAGTACGATGACCTAATAAATAGCTGAAACATGCAAGTATTTCAGCATTTGTAAAAAAATGCTTTCTACAGGAAAAGCCAATAAGTGCAGTTAAAGCAAATTGTGCTATGTTGTCACTAGTGCAAATATGACCTGAATTCGTGCTGAAATAGTGTAGGTCTGTATCTTTTTAATAAATTAATTATTGATGTTTTTAAGAAAAAGGGCATACTGCAAAATTGATCTAAATGTGTGCCTACGTGACCACCTTTCGGTAATTAAAAATTTTTCAATGCCACCCCGTACCGTTAGCCAATGATTTATGGTTTGTCAAACAATGCTAAAACGTTTTGTTATTTGTTAATAGATATTGAGTCCTAATTGTTCGCTTAATACATCAAATGTGGAAGAAAGAAAAAAAAAACGTATTAGTTTATAGTTAATATGTAGTTAAAACCATATTACCGGCCAATTTACCTGAGGTTTTGAGCCCACAGTGACGTCACGCTGGGCAGTTAAAACCGATGTTTTTAGGAAAATTTGATTAGTGTTACTAGAAGCCACGTATAATATAGTCATATTGTCTTATTAACAGTACTTATTATAGGGTGACGTGTGTCATTATAGCTGTGGTGAGTACATGTGCCTTATCACAATTTTAGCACATCGGGTAAATAGGCAATAAAGTTTTACGTAAACCATAAAAAGAATATGACACGTTTTTTATCTAAAAATACTAGGAAACAAAAATAGTTTTTCTTTAATTGAGTTAAAAAAAAATAACCAAAATAACCAGAGTAATTCGTAAAACTAATTGAGGAAGGGGTGATATTATACGTCGAAACGTCAGTAGGCGAATAAGTCTCTGGCATTGAGTAGTTCTCGCATAGTAAAAACATTCTTTATCATTACTTGTGACATAATACCATTTCTTAAGTAGACACCATTATGACCATCTTCTTGACTGCACTTAAACTACTGCACGTGCAATAGAAATTTGATAAATTTAGTGTAACACGACCTTAAGACCATTTCCACAGAAACCAATGTGACAGCCATCAACTGTGACTTTAGGTCACAGTTGAATAATGATTTCTCTAGTTATTTTACCGATTACTCCAGTCTTTTAATTCGTTTCAAACTTTTTTTTTGTTACAGAACAAACATGGCAGCCTTCCTGAGTCTGGTGGTAGAGAACTATAATGAATTAGTAGAAAGCAAAAAAGGTACGTGAATGCTTTAGTTCCAGTATCAAGAGATTTGTTTGTTTCTATCTCACATAGAAATGCAAAGCGAAGGGACAGGAAACTTTATTAAGACTTCGTCTGATAATAATACTGACATTTTGTACTTTTTTTTAGATCCAATTGTAGATTCTTGGCTGTTCATGCACTCACCAGTTCCCGTGTTCGTAATAGTGGCCGTGTATCTCTGGTTCGTGTTAAGCTTCGGTCCAAACTACATGAAGAACAGGAAGCCGTTCGAACTGAAATATGTGATGATAGCCTACAACCTGTACCAAGTGCTGTTCAGTATATGGCTGTGTTCGCACGTGATGAACATTAAAAATGCCATTCCCCACTTTTTGAACCACACCTGTAGGAATCCGTCGCCTAATAAAGAGTTCCAAGCCTTGGTAAGGACTTATTTTCTAGATTTTATTTTTTTCTCATTTCCTTTCTTAATTCAATTTGTTTGTCGATTTTTTTAGCTTGCCCGAGGAGCATGGTGGTACTTCTTCTCCAAAATTACGGAACTTTTGGACACAGTTTTCTTCGTGCTGCGCAAGAAACAGTCGCAAGTTTCGTTTCTCCACGTCTACCATCACTCCGTCACTATGCTGGGCTCATGGGCGTACTTGAAGTACATTCCAGGTGAAAACGCCTTTTTTTTATACAGGGTGATCGTTTTTCGAGTTTAACCATGGGGATCTCGGTTATTTAAAGAAATACGAGGAAGGTTCTAAACGAAGAAAATTCGAAATAATACGAAAAATACGAAAATTACGAAAAAACGCTTTTTTTGCTTTCTAATCTTAATTTAAAGAATTAACTACAAAATAACTTATACTTCTTCATAGCTACTTTTTGCTTTCTTCAACGTTTTTTTTTCAAATTTTAATTACGACGTTTCATTTTCATGTTAAAATTTGTTGATAAAGTTGGTTTTTTGGCCCTCACAAAACTACAGACTTTTTAGGGTGTGGTAAGTAAGCAGACCAATGGACAAAATTTGTTGAAAAAAATTTAGCTTGACAAAAAAGTGCCATTGGAAGTGTGCTATTCTTTTGCTGAGACCACGACTATAAATTGCCGTCTAAAGTCACTGAAAACTGATATTTCACTCTGAATTGTTAATAAAAAAAATCAGTTCTATCGATGAAATCGTTTCAAAATCGGCCAAAAACTTCTATTTTAGTCCTTGAATCTTAATGAAGAAATTTATATGAGCCACAGTCAGAAATATCCGTCTTTACTTTCCGGAACACTGAATGTTTAAAAATGTCTTCCTTCTTCATTAAAGTCAAGTTATCCAAAATCGTCAGTTTTCGGACTTAAATCGATAAAATTCCCATCAGTTTGACAAAAACTACCTCTTATCGGCCGAGACAAAGATTATACTGTTACGGGATACGGGTTCCAATAATTTATCGTCAATTAACTGCACACTTTTATTTACTTTTAACTATTACAACACCATTAACACACACTTACTCTCTACTAACAATTCGCATTGTTCGCTTATCCGCTTATTTTGCTTATTTACTACACTACACTATCTATTCCATCCCATCTCGCGCGGCTCACTTGTTTACCTATATACCCGGCCTGAACACACTCTTGTAGTTTCGAGAACGGAGGCGACTGTTCCCGGTTCTCGTTTAGTCTAGATGGGTTCCCGGGGTCGCGGTTGCCACTTCGGCCCGAATCTCTGTGGATGGACAGTCGGGCGTAACATTATTGTAAAGTTGCCTAGTGCCCAACCCATTTAAGTTTGATGAAAAATCTAGAATATGAAAATTCCATATCGTATGGCTTGAATATTAAAATCTATTGATATGTAACATAATTCAAGTCATAATTAATGGAATATTCACATTTTAGATTGTACAAACTGTAATGCTTCGTGACTGTACTTAAATTGGCAGCATTGCAATGGTTTTTATTTATTTAGTTAAAAACAAAAAGTCAAAAACTTAAAGATGACTGAGAATTACAAAGCTAGATTTCATTCTTTGAAAAACATGTGGCATACCTTTTTTTCTTAAAAAAATATGTGTCAACGTGCTGGTATGGACGCCACTGGCCATTGTTTGCAATGGAAAAATACACCTTTCGTTGTAGTCAAAACGTTCCCAAATTGCATTAAAATATCTCTGACGCAATCTGATAGGTGACACAATTATATGGCAGGCCCCATCTTAAAATCGACCAAAAAATATAAGATTTTATTTTCAACCACCCATTATGACTCACCCTGTATATTTAAAAACGTCTAGTAGAAACTAGTGGAAAAAAAAATTTATTGGTCTTGGAAAAAGCGTTTTATCTTGATCAAGGGTAAGAGAGAGTAAATAGATTCCGTTTATGAGCCACAGTCAATAACATTCAGTTTTTTGCTTAAATCGAATTTGACAAAAAAAAAAAATTTTGAGTATTTAAAATGTCTTATTTATTGGCTGAGGCCAATATTATGAAAAATTCTCTAAAACAACTCAAATCTAGATTTTTTTTTCAGTTTTTAAGCTCAAGTCGATACTTGTTTTCAATTTAAAAAAGTTCAATTTTTGAGTCGTCGAAAATGTTCTATCGATTGGCTAAGACCAAGATTATAGAAAATACTATAAAATAACCGGAGATTAGTACTTTTTCTCTTAAATAACTTTTGGAAAAATTTTGTCTGTATAGTGTGCAAGAGCCAAAAGGTCATGACCCTCCTTTATTAACAAATCTTTTCTAAAAACGCATTAAAAATTCTACTTTCATCACGCTAATGAACTACTAAAAATATATCTATAAAATCCATAATTGCCGGGAGATTCAGAATCCGAAATAAAAAGGCGGGACCGTATTTAAAAAAATTAACTTGATGATGGTTGCATGAAAACCAAACGTCGCATTTTAATTTCAAAATACCACTTTGAAGAGAACTAAAAGTGGCTATGCCCAAGTGTCAATTATTTTTAATTATCTCTTTAATTTGAAACTAAAAAAAATTAAAACCTTTTTTTTTTTTAAATTTGTCGTAATTTTTTTAAATTTGAAAAAATCACTTTTCTAGACTTCTTATTGCGCAATTTTGCCCTAATTTAACCTTCTTCGTATCGCGTCACCCTGTATTTCCTAATAATGACAGCTTAACTTGAAATCATCCATTTTAGGTGAACAAGGAGTGGTGATCGGTTTCCTGAACTCCTTGGTGCACGTAGTGATGTACTTTTACTATTTCCTGTCCGCCTTGGGTCCAAAATATCAGAAATACTTGTGGTGGAAGAAGTATATGACGTGGATGCAATTGGTAAGTCCCTGTATTGAAATAGTTTGCCTGGAATTAACGTTGAATGATGAAGTGAAATGTTTGTGCGGATGCGAGTGTTTTTTTCTACAAAATTGCTCAACTACTCTGACTTTCGGGCTCCTGAAGTAAAAAGAGAGGTCTGAGGGTTAAATTTTGATATAGTAATCCCGGAGTTCCCCATTTTGGTCTGTGGTGAACTGCTATTTAAAATGTGTCTTTAAATTCACCACATTGTCAATAAACTTTGAAAAGAAAACGAATGTTTTGTCTTTCGAGACGCAAGAGTCGTAAACTAGAGATGAAATGGATAGAAATCTCAAAAATGCCCCTGTTTTGTGCTTCTAATTTCTAAAAAGTTTGAAAACTCTATTTATCAACTTCGGATCCCGATCTAAATTTTGATTTTTACGAAGATTTAACTGTTAAATTTTCTCCTGTTACCACATCTCTTTACACCATGGGAAATGATTGTTTAGCTAGAATTGCTTTTCTATTCTTGCAGCCAATGAAATTACGATAAACTCCATAAAGGTAATCTTATAGACCAATAAGTCTGATAGGTACTTCCGTCTACAGGCTGCTGCGAGAATTGACATATCTAGTATAGCCCATGAATGACGATCTTACCAAACTGCTTGCCGCCAATTTTATTGCGCCATCATTTTGTTCACTCACAGATCGATTAAGACGACATAATAATATTATATCGTAACGAAGTTACTCCAATTTCTTGCGAAATGGAAGCGCAGTCCTAAAGTTACAAAAGTGAAGTTCAATTAGTTAGGGTTAAGAGATATAGGTTAACTTACGGCATGTTTGTCAGCTTTTATATTCGTGTATTTTCTTCAAATTCTGGTGAACGACTGGCAATCTTTAGGTCAAACCAGTCCTTGGATATTTTGTTTTCATGGTTGTTTCCATATAAAAGAGCTGAGGGGCAAAATTTCGGGGATCCGATCGCCAGCCGTTGAACAGTAAACATCGCCAATCCTAGAAGTGGAACCATATAGAAACAGACCGAAAACCTGAGCCTTGTAAGGTTTATTTTCACACACACGCGCATATACAGGCCATACCGATTGTTGGGCCCCGTTTCACACTTCACACTCACATACACGGTTCATAGCGATCGTTGGACCCCCCCCCCCTCCCCCCCGCCTTCGTTTACATAAATATACAGGGCTAAAGCGGTTGTTGAACCTCATTTACACAAGCACACACACACACACACACACCCAGTCCAAAGCGTTTGTTGGGCCCTATTCATGCGTTTACATACACGGCTTAGCGTTTGTTGGGCCCCACACATATACATTTGTGTTTACTGTCAAGTTACCGAATTAGTTAAATTCCCGTACTCGTTCCCATCTGTATTCAGAACTGTATATTTTCCTTTAAATCACCGACCGTTAGAGTGCCTCTCGCTATAATCCATAAAAGCCCTAAACTGATAAACTTTTGTAACCTTGCTGACACTGCATTTTGACAATAGAGTTTTACCGTATTGGTTCTACTGCGTATCTTTCTCTATAATCGCAACTAAAGATAGAACCGAAGAAATAGTCCAACTTACTCAAAGAAACTTGCTTGTAACAAGTAAAGAATTGACCAACTCAAAGTCAAAGTCTCATAATATACTGAATAATTGCGTTACTCGAGTTTCGCTCCTGAGAGCGTCATCAGACGCATTACGTTTTCTTTAAAATCTGCAACACACCGAACATCCACCTACATATACATACTAAAATAGTATGTATAGTAATTTTAGTATGTATATGTAGGTGGATGTTCGGTGTGTTGTAGATTTTAAAGAAAACGTAATGCATCTGATGACGCTCTCAGGAGCGGAACTCGAGTAACGCAATTATTTAATATATTATGAGACTTTGACTTTGAGTTGGACAATTCTTTATTCGTTAAAGATAGAACGCCTGGACAACTTTCTCCACTGTTTAAAAGCTCCCCGATAGGCATTCCTGTGGGCCCTCTACCACGTAAAACCTATAGGGGGTGGCGCCCGAGTAATTTACTACCAGCTTGAAGGTCATACGGTCAACACCAACAGGTCCCCCTCCCCTCCCACGCCCAATAGTCGTTACAATATTAATGGTGTCTGAGGAAAATCTGTTATACGTCCTAAAAGAAAAGTTTCTGGCCGGACTGAAGAAGCTCGATCTTGAACAGATTGTGCGAGAAGGATGTTTTTAAATCGAGCAAAGGGTTTTTGCAATTGGCAGTTCAGTTGAAGAGGAAAGAAATAGAGACTTTAGGTGAAGGCCAATCTCATTGATTAACAGAGACTATAAAAAAATTGGATGCATCTAAAATATAAGAGGAGAAAGTCCTATTTTGCTAAATATCTCGAAGAATGTCCAAGCAGAGTGGCCGCAAAATTCAGCTAATTTGCAGGCTAACGTTAAACATTTATTTCTGTAAAGGTTAGTATTATATGAAGATCTGTGGCCATAAAGTAGTATGCAGAAGGGATGTCTCCAGCAAATAGCAAGGTAATACTTTTGGTGGTCTGATATCAAAATTGAGGTAGAAAGCACAGTCAGGTCATTTGTTTCCTGTTAAAAACTCAATCAAATCCTCCTAAGGCAATAACTGCATGTCCTGTAGCAACTAGGTCTTTCAAAATATCCGTATAGCTTACTTACTCTTCAGGGATAAAAATTATTTAATACACACAGATGCATTCACTAAATGAGCAGAAGTGACCCCTGACAAAACACTTGAGAAGGATTTTTTCATTCTTTGACTGGTCTAAGCTTATTTGTAGTAACAACGAGAAACCATTTGTTGCTAGTGAAACAATTGTTTTTTTTTTCTCAAAGAATGGAATCAACCATGTAACAATCCCGCCACGCCAATGGTTCTGCTGAAAGATCTGTTAAGACTTTTAAGACAAAAACATGTGAATGATCACAATAACATGAATAACGATACTTTGATTGCATTGTAAACACGCCTCGTTGCATCACCAAAAGTACCCCGGCAAAGTTGATGTTTGACCGTAATCTCAGGACGCTGTGGAATCAAATAAATCCTCAACATTTCGAGGAGACCATCGCAAAAAATGTCGTCGTCGAAGAGATGATAAAAACAGAATAAGGTAATAAAGAAACAAAAAACACTACGCCATTTTCACATGTAGTTTAGAAAGTATCATTTGTATTTTAGAACAGTCACTTGGATTTCAAAATATATCACTTGTATTTCAGAATAGTGATTTTGATTTTAGAAATCGTCAGAGGTATTTCAGATTAGTCACTTGTATTTCAGAAAACTACACTTGAATTTCAGAATAATTTCAGTTAGCTTTTAGAATATATCACTTGTATTTCAGAAGGCGCCACTTGTAGTTTAGAAGATATCACTTGAATTTCAGAAAATTGTTTTGGAAACAAAGTTTGTTATTTGCATTTGTGTAGATTTCTTTAAAAAGGTAAGTACAGTGCATATGTGAAGGACTCAAAAACCACTTCAGCACAATATATTTTCTAAAAAATTGGACTTTATTCGCACAACTTAGCATTTCTCTTCATGCTGCCGTCTTAGTAAGGGAAGATATACCAGTTGGACTAAATTTTATATTTGCCAAGAGTAAATTGTTGTTATTGTTAAATTTTATGTGTATATCAAGTATAACTTATACAATATAAAAAAAAAGGAAACTCTGTTGTAGCTGCATCGCAAGCTTGTTCAGTCCGATGCTGAAGATAGTAGGTGATTCATTCATTTTCTGAAACTTAAATGACGAATTCTGAAATACATCTGAACTTTTCTGAAATACAAATGGCTAATCTAAATTCCAACTGATGGTTTCTAAAATACATGTGAGACTTCTAAATTTTAAATGATACTTTCTAAAATTCAACTGACTATTCTGAAGTACAAGTGATGATTTCTGAAATACAAGTGTCCAAGTGAGTATAAGTATGTAAGTATCCGAAATCCAAGTGACGTTTTCTAAATTACAAATGATACTTTCTAAACGACATGTGAAAATGGTGTAGACTGAGGCGGTTGTCGAGAATTGCCGTGAAGAACTACGTATTTATGTAGATTGGCGACCAACCAATTATCAAAATTGTGGAGTCTGGTAACTGAAAAGACCATAGATAGCAAAATACAGAAAAGAACATCACAGTAGCATTGGACCGAATTCTTAAGATTCTAATGGTCAAATTACGTATAGAATGACGTCAAAATGGAGAAATATCTGACAGCTTACCGTTAATAATCATTTCCTGCCGAAAAACTTGTCGGCAGGAAATGATTTTTATTTAAGTTACTCCCCAAAGAACTTAGATAAAGGGCACAGAAGGATCCCAAACAATCTACGAAGTATGTAAATTAAATGTGTTCTTTCAATCCTCATAGCAGTCCTGCAACTCGGATACTGCAATGGGTTTCGTGCACATGAGGTCATTTTGCCGGAATTTTAGTAAATATAACCTCACTTTGATAATTAATTATATTATGTTTGCAATAAAATTGGTCTTTTTGCATTAATTTTAAATCCTACTAATGCCTTTTTGGGGGATCCAAACTTTAAATTTAGATATGTTGATGCAGAAGCACACAAATACAATATATTTTTTGTTTTCAACCAATGTAGTCACGTGCCGCACGAAACCCATAGTCTTCAGCTGGTCGGTTACAGTCGTTTGCATGTCCCAAAATGATGTGTCTTGAGGTGATTTTTTAAATCGCGGCAAGAAGAAAAAGTCACAAGGACTCAAGTTAGGCGGTTAAGGAGACTGAGGAGCCAGAGGAATGTTAACTGTTTACTAACCAAAAACACGTTTATTGAAATTGCTGTGTGACAAAGCGCATTGTCGTGATGCAACACTCAGTTGTTGTCGTTGATGTTTAATCTCACACGCATTATCCTTATTCTGTTAACTCTCGGTTAAAGTGTTGATTGACCGTCTGGTCTTGAGACGCAAACTCTTTGTGGATGTTTCCGTGGCTATCAAAAAAAGCAAATGCGCATGCATTTGTCTTCGACTTGCTCAATCTTGCTTTTTTGGGCCCTGGAGAGCTTGGAGTGGGATTTCATGCTCTTTCGTTTAGTTTCCGGGAGGTATTCAAACACCCATCACTCGTCACCAGTAAAGACATCTTTTCCTTCTGATGGACCCTTTTGGCCCTGCGAGAGGTTTTTTGGAACTATTTTGGAGTAGATTTTTCTCATCTCCAATTCATTGTCACAACTTGATGAACGGTGGTGTGAGGCAAATTCAACTCTTCCCCGATCATCCTGACTATCAACCGACGATCTGAAAGCACACGATCCCGGACTCTGAGACAGAGTCCAGAGACCTTTTTATCGTTTTTTTTAAGTTAAAGGCCTTCCGCTGCGAGGTTCATCTTCAATCGACTCTTTTCTTTCCGAAATTGCCTTAAACCACTGGAAAACCTGGGATTTTGACAAGATACTGTCCCCATAGCTCTGTTGAAGTTTTACAAACGTTTTCGTATCCACTGTATCCAATTCTAAAGCAAAACTTGATAGCACACCGTTGCTCGACATTGATTTCACTCATTTTTAGATCGCACTACTGCAAACTTTTGCTACGGACAATCAAATGACTCTAGCGTGTTCAAATTCCTACTGAAGGTGTACCTATTACATGTTTACCTTCTGCAAAGAAAAACGCGTTCCTAGTGTTGCCAGATCCAACGGTACGGTTGCTAGTCTCATTACTTAATTTACATACCGTGCGTGAGCGGTAAAACTAACTTCTACAAAACATCTTGCATAGATGGCCGCTCTTAAGCCCTATTTACAATTGCCCCACCTACTGGTACTCCTTCGACGTTCTTCATGTCTTCTTGGATCCCTCGGGGCTCTCTTGTTTTGAAATATTAGAGCCATTTCATTACTAGACACCAAAATGACAAACAGCCATAACCATCTATATAAAGACACTTCTTTTAACCTATTTCTTTCACCTTAAGAAACCCCGATCTTTTAGCTTTGTCTTTGGGGCTAGGCAATCAATGACTCCAAAGGTAACTGTGTGTTGTTATCGTTTTTCTTCTTTTAATTGGATAGTTGTAAGTATAGAACTAATAAAACCAGGTCTCGTTTTTGATTGTATATTGCAAAAAAACCCTGAGGAAGGTTGCAATATGCAATCGAAATGTCGAAATTTTTTTTAAACGAGAGCTGCTTTTACTTTATTTTATACCCGAAAATCTATCACTATCCACAAATAGTAACAAATGGATGCATTACGTCATTGTTGCTTTCGTGCATCGATCTATGTTTTGACGAGGAAAGTACGCCACAAAAGAGATACCCTTATCAGGGATCGTAATGTAGAGAGAGAGAGAGAGGCGTATTGGGAACATAATTTGTTTAAAAACTACATCTGAAGTTTGACGCAAACCGGGACAACGTTTTATTAAAAAACAGTATTTATGTCCCACTAATTCATTATTGTGTTTTTATTGCTTGGTTACCAAATACATAAACATAAACTTTATGCCCGCGCGAGTACAAACATTATTTTTGGTTGGCGTCAAATTTCAGATCCAGTTTAATGGCCCGTGCGGACCTAAAGTAGATATATTTTAGGATTAATTTAATAGTAATTTATTGCTGAAAAATACTAACATTCTGACGAGACAAAAGTTTGTATGCACTACACTATGCATTTGTTTATAGTTTCGGGCGACTTAGGAATCTTTGGGCCAGAGGCCCTCGGCTTTCCTAAGCTCGTCGCCCTCAGGGCATAAACATCTACCTTGTGCCCTTGATACATAAATAACTATTAAACTTGTATTGGAACATGTTTACATTTTTTTTTTATAAACATGGTTTAACTAAATCGCATTGAATTTTCAGACTCAATTCGGAATCATGCTGCTGTACTTGGCCTTCGTAGTAGTGATGGACTGCAAATTGCCGCGAGCTCTGACGTACTTCTTCGTTACCAACGTGGTCATCTTCATCTACTTGTTCAGCGACTACTACAGGAAAGCTTACAACAAACCAAAGAAAGGGAACTTGTCAGGACCATCAGTCGACCTCGCAGTAAGTTAAAGTTTTATTCTGTCAGATTAAATATACTAATAAGACATTATTTTAAACGAATATACAGGGTGTCTCGAAATAGACGCCTCTCTTTTAGGATTTATTTCACAAGACTAAAGCTATTCGAAAAATAAAATAAGAGTGGACAATCGTTGTTTGTCCTTGTCCTAATGTCGACTTATGGATGAAAATGTTATGTTTTTTTCGACAAAAATGTATCTTTAAAGTATTTTAATTAGGTTGACATGGTGATAGAAATTTAGGATTAACGTGATATATTGAAAATGTTAAATCAGGTTACTCTAAAACGGTTCCAAATCATCGGCATCTGGATACAAAAGTTGGGTTGAAAAACAAAAATTGCTGGAAACAGGTAATTTAAATTCCAGAAAAAAATAAAGAAGAACGCCACCCCACTTCGACCCCAGATCAAGAAGAGCAAATTTTTTAACATGTTGAGGGGAAACCGAGTACAAACTTTTAAATTACATTGGCTACGATTAATTTCTTAAAGAGCATAATCCATAGACTACTGAAAATAAATGGCTTGTATCCATACTATAAGTTCAGCATAAACTTTGGTTTGAAGATAAACGAAAGACTTTGACAGATGAGGAAATTCGTGTTTTTAAACCCCAATTTAACCGTAGGTCTCAAAATATCTGTCAAATTTGGAGTTTAAACTTCAGGTAGGAAGTAAATCTCACTTGTAAAAATGGAACTTAGGCATCAAAAAGTTCAAGTTTTGCACGTTGGAGATAAGGAACATTGCCCCCGAGGAATCGTCCTAGATTTACCAACAAGATTATGTTGAACCATGAATATAAATTCACCAAAACAGGCACAATAAACGCTTATAAATGACTTGAGTGGAGAGATGAAAACCCTCACTGAATTCGCAAAAGATCATTTCAAAGACGGTGATCATTGAAAGTGTAGATGTACTGGATTGCGACATTATAAGTTACATGGCTCTGCTATGTATCTTCAATTTCTAAATCGAACTTTGCCTGCGTCATTGTCCGATGGATCGCGATTAGCCAGTTGATGTGCTCCGCCGTTGAAATTACATCATGGGTCCCTTAAAAATGGCGGATTTTCGGTCAAAAAACAGGACCAATTTAGAAAAAAATCTGCATTTGTTTGCGCTCTTCATCTCTCCTATGTTATTGTTTAGCTCGTTGTCAGATCATATAACAGAGGACTTTCACGATAATAATATTGTATACTAAACATGCAAAAATAGATATTTTTGGCCCAAAAATGAGCAAAGAAGGGTCCAAAGGACTAAAATGTGAGGAAGACAAGCTCTAAGAGCTAGACAGACAAAAAATCTGTGTTTTTGGCTCGAAATTGAGGACCCTAAGGAACAAAATATGGATATCTAAATAAAGAACTACCTAGTTGTCTATAGAACTCTAAGGAACAAAATATGAATAAAACTGTCTCGAAGGACCAAACAATACATAACCAAATAATTAACATTTTAAATCTGAACTGAAATGAAGGCCGAAAATATGGAGAGCAAACCTGAAAGCCAAACAAAACGTGACCAAGTTTTTTGCCAAAAATCAGAATATGAGGAAATTCATGTTTTTGAACCTAAATTTAGATGTAAGGGCTCAAAAGACTAAAATTTGGGCAAAAAATTTAGAATTAAAAATGAGGAAACAAGGAGTTGTAGAAGGAGAAATCCAGAACTTCAAATGTAAAGTGGAACCACCAAAAACAGGGTTTTCGGCTTAAAAATAAGGAAATAAGGAGCAAAATCTGGTCAAAAGGCTTAATAAATGTGACCTCAAATGTGAACTTGACAAACAAAAATCACTGTTTATGGAGAAATATATGGAGAAAACTAGTTCGGAGGAACAAACAAAACGTAGCCAAATAACTAACACTTCAAATGTGAACCCCACTGATAGGAATTAATGCATTTCGCTTAAAAAAATTAGGTCTGAAGGCTCGAAGGACCAAAACATAGAGAAAAAACTTGAAAGCCAAACATCCAAACACCTAAAAATTTGAAATGTGGACTAGACATACAAAAAATGAGTGTTTTTTTGCCCAAAAATCAGAATATGAGGAAATTCGTGTTTTTAAACCCCAATTTAACCGTAAGGTCTCAAAATACTAAAGCATGAGCAAAGAATTTCGAATTAAAAATGAGGAAACAACGAGTCGCAGAAGGAGAAATGGTCAAAAGACATAATAAAAAGTGTCGTCAAGTAAAATATTACTTAATGGCACAGAATTTCAAATGTAAACTGGAACGACCAAAAACAGGGTTTTCGGCTTAAAAATAAGGAAATAAGGAGCGAAATCTGGTCAATAGACTTAATAAATGTGACCAACTACTTAAACACCTCAAATGTGAACTTGACAAACAAAAATCAGTGTTTATGGCCCGAGAGGGAAGACATAATAACTCTAAAGATCCGAATATGGAGAAAACTGGTTCGAGACGTAGCCAATTAACTCACACTTCAAATGTGCACCCCACTGATAGGAATTGATGTATTTTGTTTAAAAAAATTAGGACCTAAAGGCTCGAATAACCAAAAAATAGAGAACATACTTGAAAGCCAAACAACCAAGCACCTAAAAATTTGAAATGTGAACTAGACATACAAAAATGAGTGTTTTTTGGCCAAAACTCAGAATATGGGGACATTCATGTTTTTTAACCCAAATTTAGACATAAGGACTCAAAAGACTAAAATATAGGCAACAATTTTCAAATCAAAAATGAGAAACAAGGAATCACTGAAAGAGAAATGGTCAAAAAACTTAATAAAAAGTGTCGTCAAGAAAATTATTACTTAATAATCCAGAATTGGTTAGAAGGAACAAATGAAACGTAGCTAAATAACTAACACTTCAAATGTGAACTGGACTGATAGGAACCAAAATATAGAGAATATACTTGAAAGCCAAACAACCAAGCACCTAAAAATTTGAAATGTGAACTAAACATACAAAAATGAGTGTTTTTTGGCCAAAACTCAGAATATGGGGACATTCATGTTTTTTAACCCAAATTTAGACATAAGGACTCAAAAGACTAAAATGTGGGCAACAATTTTCAAATCAAAAATGAGAAACAAGGAATCACTGAAAGAGAAATGGTCAAAAAACTTAATAAAAAGTGTCGTCAAGAAAATTATTACTTAATAATCCAGAATTGGTTAGAAGGAACAAATGAAACGTAGCTAAATAACTAACACTTCAAATGTGAACTGGACTGATAGGAACCAAAATATAGAGAATATACTTGAAAGCCAAACAACCAAGCACCTAAAATTTTGAAATGTGTACTAGACATACAAAAATGAGTGTTTTTTGCCCAAAAATCAGAATATGAGAAAATTCGTGTTTTTAAACCCCAATTTAACCGTAAAGTCTCAAAATCCTAAAGCATGGGCAAAGAATTTCGAATTAAAAATGAGGAAACAAGGAGTCGCAGAAGGAGAAATGGTCAAAAGACATAATAAAAAGTGTCGTCAAGGAAAATATTACTTAATAGCCCAGAATTTCAAATGTAAACTGGAACGACCAAAAACAGGGCTTTCGGCTTAAAAATAAGGAAATAAGGAGTGAAATCTGGTCAAAAGGCTTAATAAATGTGACCAACTAATTAAACACCTCAAATGTGAACTTGACAAACAAAAATCAGTGTTTATGGCCCGAGAGGGAAGACATAATAACTCTAAAGATCCGAATATGGAGAAAACTGGTTCGGAAGAACAAACGAGACGTAGCCAATTAACTCACACTTCAAATGTGCACCCCACTGATAGGAATTGATGTATTTCGTGTAAAAAAATGAGGACCTAAAGGCTCGAATAACCAAAATATAGAGAACATACTTGAAAGCCAAACAACCAAGCACCTAAAAATTTGAAATGTGAACTAGACATACAAAAATGAGTGTTTTTTGGCCAAAACTCAGAATATGGGGACATTCATGTTCTTTAACCCAAATTTAGACGTAAGGACTCAAAAGACTAAAATATGGGCAACAATTTTCAAATCAAAAATGAGAAACAAGGAATCACTGAAAGAGATATGGTCAAAAAACTTAATAAAAAGTGTCGTCAAGAAAATTATTACTTAATAATCCAGAATTGGTTAGAAGGAACAAATGAAACGTAGCTAAATAACTAACACTTCAAATGTGAACTGGACTGATAGGAATTGATGTATTTCGCTTAAAAAAAATGAGGACGTAGAGGCTCGAAGAACCAAAATATAGAGAGGACAAACTCCAAAGTTCAACGTGACCAAATACCTAAAATTTTCAGATGTAAAGTGGACGTACAAAAATGGTTGTTATTTTGCCCAAAAATGAGAATATCAAGACTCGAGAAACCAAAATATCGAGAAAACTGGGACGGAAGGCGTGACCAAATAATTAACTCTGCAAAAGTGAACTGGATTTCGGAATTCATGTTGTGAGACGTAAGGGCTCAAAAGACTGGGCAAAAAAAATCGAGCAATCAAGTAAAATATTACCTAATAATCGAGAAATTTAAATAAAAATTGCACAAACAAAAATCGGTGTTTTTAGTCGAAAAATATAACAAACTCGAAGGATCAAATAAAGGTGAAAACTTAAAAGTGAACTGGAGCCACCAAAAACACTGTTTTTGAGTTAAAAATAAGGACTGGAAAGAGCGAAATATGGTCGAAAGACTTTATAAAACGTGAGTAAATCATTATAAACCTCAAATGTGAACTTGACTCACAGAAATCACAGTTTTCCTAAAAGAGGCCATGGTCCTCTAATTATCAGATTCTAATTCCATTAGATTTTTAGTGGAGCTCACAAGGGTTTGCGCTTTCTCCTACATAATCCTAGTATCTGTCTCATTTATTTTATCATCTATGGCGACTTTTTTTTTTAGAAGAATTTGACCATGTACAGACCTTTTTTTACAATGCATTTCGTCATTCGTCAAGCCTTACTTCATTAGGCATTGCCAAATGCGATGCATTTTTTGCGATACAACAATAACCAATACATACGCAGCTTTATATTCTAATTTGGAGTTAGCATGATGCAAAATTCTAATTAAATTTATTTTTAGTCCTCACTGCTTGATGACCAAGTGTGCCCCCAAAAAAACGGCCATCTGACGAAGGAAACCTCTATCGAAAACGGTAAACTTCCCGAAGAAAATGGAACCCTGAAGGCCAGATCCAAAACGAGCGAAGCGGTACCGTCCTGCAGTACCGGATACACGTTTCCTAAAGATATGAACGATAAGAAAAAAGGATAAGCCCCGTAAGGCTCTCTGTACAGTCAGTTATTAATAAGTTTTCGTTGGTACATTTGTAATACGCGTGATCGATCGCTTAATTGTACTTGCCTCATTCTCTCCTCATTACCATGCTTTTTTGATTGTTTAATATTAATTTGGACATTCTGTGACGCGATTCGATACCAAGTTATTAAGGATACTTAGCCAAATATTGTTGCGCAGTTCAGTTGCATGAACCTGCCGAAAATCGGTCTTTGATTGGCTTGTCGCCAATTATTAGGCCTAAGGTGCAAGTGCTTATTGAGTAGACGTATTAAAGGTTTATGTAAAGTTGCATTATTTCATTAAAAATTGGTTTGCAGGTCACGCTCAAGCAGTCAAGAATATGTCTGAAATGCGAGAGAACGCTCTTCTACAGACAGTCAAAGTAGGGGGTGTTCATTTAAAAACGTCATTTATTTGGCTGTGAAACGTCAAAGGAAAAGGATGAATGAGCAAAAGTCTATTTACTTTTTATTGTCATCCTTTTTTGTCAAAATTCCACAGATGCCTTCTAGATGCCGTTTTCTAATGAACATACCGTATAATTATGAATCCATAGGTATTCACCCCTGAGATTAAGCATCTAAACTAAAAAGCATTTGAAACAGTACACTCGAAATTTTGAAAGATTTTTAAAACTGTTTATCCCTGAAAATCCACCTATTTTCGTTAGCCATGCGATTTTGAAAAGCTTTCTATCTTCTTCTTATGACACTCTCTCCCTCCGAAGGTTGGCGATCCAACTGGCTATAATGGTGCGCGAAACTGCACCCCTGAATATCTGAATAGCCGTTCGACCACACCATCTTCTCAGATCCTTGAGATATCAAGTGCGACGTATCTGCATGCTTCATTGACTGCGAAAAGGCATTTGACAGAGTGCCGCACGGGAAACTAATTGACACTTTAAAAACGTCGGGAATTGACGGGAAGGATATAAGACTAATATCAAACCTATATCTTCAACAAAAAGCAACCGTGCGCCTCGAAAACGAACTATTTGAGGTATTTGCAGTCGGAAAGGGATGTGACCATCACCGGTATTGTTCAATATATATTCCGAAAATCTCTTTAGAGCCTTGGATTAATCGGAAGACGGTATTGCAATAAATGGTCAACTTATCAATAATATTAGACATGCAGATGACACCGTACTGCTGGTAGGTAGATAGTGTGGTGGGCCTTCAGAGATTGATAGATAATATCGTAGAAGCAAGCAACGAGTATGCACAAAAACTAAACTCTAAAAAGACTAAAATAATGATTATCAATAAAAACATCAACATAAACGCTCAATTTACGGTAAACGATACACCATTGGAAAGAGTAGAGAAATTGTGCTACCTGGGCTGCAATATCAGTGATACATGGAATCTCAGTTATGAAATAAGAACTCGAATTGAAAAAGCCAGAAGCGCTTTTTACCGCCTTAAGAAAGTTCTTTGTAACCTGTCTGTAACGCTCTTAATATCAATATACGCATAAGAATTCTCAGATGCTACGTCTTTAGTGTTTTCCTCTATGCAGTAAAAGAATCTGGAGTCTTACTTAGGCTGCCACTAAACGTTTAGAAGCATTCGAAATGTGGTGCTACCGACGCATGCTACGGGTCTCATACACATACCATACAACTAACATCACGATTCTCGAGGTGGCTCAGAAAAGGCAAGGAAATTATTACTATAGTCGCATCGGTTCTTAACTGGCGGGTCCAAAGTCCACTAATCATATGAATCAAATCAGAGGACACAGTGACCACCAAAATATTTCCTAATGTAAACAATTCGAGGTTCGCTTGTCAGTCATAAGTCATTATATCAAATGACATTAAGCTTTTTCGGAAGGTTATTCGGATTAACTAGTCGTAGAATTCGTAGAGTACCATATTAATTCTGGAATTTACTTTTACTTCAGACTTAAAAATATATCAGAGAATAGAACTTGGTCAGTTCCTGTGAGCTACGGTTTGATTGAAAAGTGCACATTAGAGTTAATAGGCTTTAAATATATAATACATGCGTATCGATATTATAAAAAAAGGTTTTTTTAAAAAGACCTTTTTGTATTTGTAATGACTACAAATACAAAAAGAAAGTATATAAAGCATCTATATACTTTCTTTTTGTATTTGTATTCTTTTACACAATCTGGAAAGAAGACACGAATAAAGTTTTCAATATAATATCTAATGTATCAATTTGTATTATATTATGTTGCCTTTCCATCTATGTATATTTTTGTAGATTGAAGCAATTAGCAATCTGTGCTTTATAAGCAAAACCAAGTTTGAAGAAAAACTGGAAGAAATAGAAAACAATTAAAAAAATATAGGATTCAAAAACGAAAAACATAAGCGTTCCTAAGCAAAAAACGAATATTTTCCAGAAAACATTAAGTAGGTAATTTATTCATTAACCATAGATGATTTAAAGAAGAACAAATCTGAAACTCGGCTAAACCTATTAAATTTTAGATTGGGAATAAAAGATAAAGATGCTTTATGTTTCAACACAATTGCTTTATAGCTACTAACTAAAGATACATTTTTGTGTGAAGTGTGTTCCGGGCTTTGAAGCCGCGGTTCAATGGATTTTTTTCCTGACGGTTCGCCCATAACTATGTCGGACATTATTAGTTGCGATGAGTCAATGGGCGTCCTTGCATCTCGACCTTGACTGATTTTAGCTCTAAACGCTTCGTGGTATTTTTAGGGCCAGGGCCATGCTGAAGTGGAAGGAGTGGGGAAGGGTTAGAGCAGAGTTCTAGGGCACATAATGTTTATGTCGCAGAACTCACTCCCTCACTCACTCAGTTTCCTCTTTCCTGTTCAACAACTTCCAGTTGTGCTTGAAGATCTCAGTGACTTTCCTCTTTAGTCTCGGATAGTAACTCGTTAAGAAGGATGTCGTGACCTTCAGAGAGAGCGTGCTCTACTACTGCTGACTTTTGTGTTTGTTCCAGCCTGCAACTTCTTTTATGTTCTGTAGTTCTCGTGATAATACTACGTCTTGTGGTGTCAATGTATTTATACCTAGCCAGAGCTGCATGAAACTTCGTAAACTCCGGATGCTGATAGAGGATTCCTCTGATGCTTGACAGCTTTTTCTTCATCACCTCCCGTTATTTTTTTTTCGAAATATTGGTCGTTTGGCGACCAATATTTCTTGGATAAGCTGCCCTGTCGAACTCCAACTTGCTATATCCGATCAAACAGAAGGCCTTTTTCAGATGCTTCATTTCATTTGTTAATTGTTTTCTATTTTGTTTCCTTGATACCAAAACATCCAAAAACGGTAGACGTTCTTCTTTTTTCATCTACATAAATCATTGAATTTTTGTGTTTAAGAACTTGAGGTGTAAGAGGAATAAGTCTTAAAATTCACCTTCGTCTTGACTCCAAATAACAGAAGTCTTCTTTGCCGGGGGCTGCCCATGAGAGGGCTGCCCATGCAACACCATCAGTTTGTTCGTAAAATTTTTTTTTAAAACATTGCAGCTCAGAACATTGCAGCAACAGAGTAAACATGGCATCTCTGGTACCAAGGGCATTTCTAAAGCCAAACTGCGTCTCGTCTAAATCTTTCCCATTTGTTTCTTATTCGGGCGTGTATAATGTTAAGGAACACCTTTAGTGTGTGACTCATCAGGCTTCTTAGTCTGTGGTCGTTGCACCTCCTGGCTTGTTGTTTTTTGGGAATTATTATGAATACAGATTTCAGCCATTCTTCTGGTATTTCTCCCGTGTTGTATATATCATTAAAAAGTTTAACTAAGATATCAAGTGAGGTAATAATCCTGAAAATTTAATTGATTAGAGAAGTAATTGAGCTTTATCTAGATTGTAGTTACAAAGAAATATTGAGTCCTCAAATTAAGCTTTATAGTCTCTTTTTTTTTCGAAAACCAATGGTTCTAAGGCCTAAGGCCTAATCTGAACTAATTGGCGTCCTTAAGTTAAGCTTAAAGTATAGACCTTAAGTTAGTATCTCTTATTGGTTAAAAACCAGACAGTTTAGGTTTGTTTGTGAGTGGATTTGTGAGTTTAAAGTTGCATTTAGAAAATTGACTAATGGTAATAAAAAAGAGAAAAACCCCTTGGTACAAATATTGATAAAATTTTCATATGTTATTTCATTGTCTATATACATCTAGTCAGACCATCTAACGCTCCCAAATTCTCTATGCTTAAACGACTCAGAATACGTATGCGACATCTATTGTCTGCGACGGTACTTAAATCAGAAATATGCAAGTTAAGATTTGAAAATTTTGGGAAGGAATCTGTAATCTCGTCTTGGCCGTCATTTTTCCGTAGTTGGTTAAAACACCCTAAATCCCATCTTTAGCCCGAGTTGGAAAATAGGTAAATATGGTACTTGCATTACATTATTCGAATGGTTGAACCAGGGATGTATTTACTTTACAGATACCCCATATGTGTTATTCGAAAAAGAACAAACTTATTTACCTTGAAATAACATCAAATATATCTCCAATTTTTCTTTCTTTATAATTCTCTAATCTTATTAGCGTCAATGAAAAAAATAAATCCTCAAACAAATAACTCAATCAGCACTCATCTACATTTTTATTTATTATTATTATGAGTTTTTTTTGGCTTAATCCAGGGACATAATATCATATATTTTTCTACAAACAGTGAAAAAATATCATAGCAGCGTGTATGATATGATATAGGTGTTACAAAAGGCTAAGTAAAATGGTTTGCAGAAGATATCTTAATTATATTATTAAAAAAGTTAACCTGCCGCAATATTATCGTACTCGTCAGTATCAATAACAATGCAGGTATAATCCCCACTAGCACCCTGACGTCAAAATGACGTCAGGGTGCTAGTCGCGTTGGTCAGTTGAGACTGCCCCAGTAGCACCCTGACGTCAAAATGACATCAGTTTATGGTCGCGTTGATCAGTTGAGACTGGAGCCTACATAATGACGTCAATATGACGCCACACTGCTGACGAACTAAAGACGTCATCAACTCACGTCGTAGAACTGACGTGAATAAGACGTCCTTATTAAGTCATCTAGTTCATATTTATAAAGAATTAATGATTTACTAATAACAATTGTTGTGTGAGGGGGTTCTCTCATAATTTTATATTAGAGAGGAAGGCAAAGTGATGGGGATTTGCCGATTTGCCCCTTTTTGTGGCGCTCTCTATGGGGTCGCATTGATTGTTTCTGACGCTATGTGTTGACAATGTCCATCTTGTCAATTTACTCGTTCATACATTTTTTCCGTATAAATCAAAATAATAAAGTT
The DNA here is from genome assembly GCA_951812265.1 of Taphrorychus bicolor. Lineage (NCBI taxonomy): Eukaryota > Metazoa > Arthropoda > Insecta > Coleoptera > Curculionidae > Taphrorychus > Taphrorychus bicolor. The sequence continues at coordinate 14,110,685 of OX638305.1, forward strand.
AAAATTCTAGAATACAACTATCATTTTTTATAGCGAAAAAAATTTCGGACGTGACATTGACGTTAGAGTTACGTGATTTTGTCTAGCCAAGCTGACGTCAGTTTCACGTCAGTAAACTATAGCTTACTATCACGTGACCAAGCTGACGACACTTTCACGGCAGTAAGGTGACGTCAGTGGGCTGTGACTTAGGCCCGTCATTTTGACGTCACTACGACGTCTTGTTTTAGGTGATTTCGACATTAAATCTGCCGTAACACTGTCGTCATTTTCACGTCATCGTGCTACCTGGGATGTTGGTTGAATTCAAGAGTGACCATATGCCTTACTCATTTTCGGTTTTTTGTTGCCATGTATATTAATAAAGTTTTATAAGTGTTAAACATGAAGAAAATATCATAAAATGCAGTGGGCTTATAGGACTAAAAATAAAAATTCAGTATACGTGCTCTGTTCAGTTGTGAGAAAAAATGAGTATCCCCAAGTAGCATGCTGACGTGAATTTATCGTCTTTAATACGGCAGTTTGTCACCTGGGTGAGGTGTCGCACTGACGTTAAAAAGACGGTCGACAGAGGAGATGTCTCGGACAACTGACGTTATAAGCACGATGTTATGTTCACGTGACTCACCACGTTATATTCACTGAATACATAACGTTATATTCACGTCATTAAACGTCTTTTTGTATACGTCATTTTTAGTAGTTTTGAGTAGCCCTTAAAATGAACTATGACAAAGCTAAATAATGAGCCAAGAACAGGCAAATATAACAATACAGAACCAGAGGATTGAAAACGTCGAACACTATGTATACTTCGACTTTACTTGAAAAATATTCTTAATTTCTTCGGTTTTATTTTCAGTTTTTTTGACAGTCACAGTAGTTCCTGGAAACTTCGGGTTTTTTCGGAAAAATTCGGGTTTTTTCCTCTTTATCACCCTTTTTCTTTTCAATAATTACGCTCCTTTTCACAATCTGTTTCTTCGCTATTTCGTGTTCAAAAACTGATTTTTTTTTCAGATTTTTCTTGGACAATAACTAGTAGTGATTGGCTTTTTTTCCAGGTTCCTCCACTCGTTTTTCTTTGACGTACTTTTTCTTTTTTAGAAAACACTACCTAAGCCTTTATCAACACCGTCCTCAATAACAATGGTCTCTTGTATTTGTTTAAAGACTTGTTCAGGAGCATATTCTAATGTCTTGAAAACTCCTTCAACTGCAACTGTTGTTTGAGGCTTTTATATTTTTCCTCTCTAGTAACCGTTTCATCGTTTTTTTCTTTTTATCGCTTTTCTATTTCTTTAATATTACTTTTTTTACAACTTTTTTTTTAAGTGTTTCTTTTTGTATTTCAGGTATTGTCTCTTCTATAGTTATTCAACAATAAATTCCAAGATGCTTCTTCCTCCTCTAAATAACCAACAAAGTACCAAAAACAAATTTTCTATTGTTTGGGGTTGTTTGCCTTGCTCTTCTAGTGTAACAATACGTTTTTATTTCCGTCTATAATTCTTCTCTTTATTGTCCTTTTTTTTTCAAGTTTTTTTCGTATTGCTTTTTTATTTGCATATTTTTCTATTATTCTTGTTTCATCATGTTTCGTTCAAATTACTTTACTTTAATTTTGACTCAAAATTAGAAATGTTTTAATTTGTGCCTCTACCTATTTCTTTTGAACTATTTTTTTTACAATTTTCTATTTTCAGTTTTTTACAAGCGGTGCCTTTTGTAGTTTTTGATTTATTTTTCTCTCCAATTGGTTTTTTATTCTTCACATTTTTCCATTCTTATGCTTTCTCATGTTGCGTTGAGTTTTTATATCCTTAATTTTTTATGTACCTAAATAATTAGACTTATAATTGTGATTTCATGTTTTTTTTACCTCAAAATGAACTGTTTCAACTTTTCAATTTTTTCCTTTTTGCCACCCTTCTTCTTTTTAATAATTTCCTCTTTGTCACCCTTCTTCTTTTCAATTCTATTCTAATTTGCTCTCTTCTTCATAATGTGTTTATTCGGTATTTCTTGTTGGAAAACTGATTTTTTATTACCTTTTTCAGGCTCCTCTGATGTAACAACTTACGCTCGTTTTTCTTTGACGTATTTTTTCTTCTTTAGAAATTGTTTTTTTCTTATTTTCAGAGGAACATCTTCCTCAATAACAATAATCTCTTGTATTTGCTTAAAGATTTGTTCAGGAGCATATTCTAATGTCTTGAAAACTTCTTGAACTATAACCGTTGTTTGAGATTTATACTCTTTATCGTCTTTTTATTTCTTTATTACAAGTGTTTATACAACTTTCTTTGCGTACTTTTTTTGTATTACAGGTATTGTCTCTTCTATATTTGGTGTGTCAGTTCTTCAACAAGAAATTCCGGCAATTTAGATGTTTCTTCCTGCTCTAGCAACCAACAAAATACCAAAAATAGTTGTTTGGTGGCTCTTCTAGTATATCTATTTCCGCCATTCTTCTCTTTATTGTCCCATTTTTTCTTCTTTTCAAGTTTTTTTGCATTGGAATTTCTATTTTTCATATTTTTCTAGTATTCTTGTTTCATCATGTTTCGTTCAAATTTCTTTACTTTCACATTTTTTTTCATTGATGATCAGTTATAAATTTGGAATTTATATGCGTTTTCATTCTTTTGAGGAAGCTTTGATCTAAAAATTAAACTTTTTCAATTCCGATTTTCATTGAGAAAATTTTGGTCTAAAAAAGAAAAATATTTTAGCATGTTTTTAAAAATCTATTAGACAATTTTGTCCTGAATGTATACAGGATGTTTCAAAAAGATGTGGACAAACTTTAGGGGACTATAGAAGACGCCAAATCATTTAATTTTTGCCGCAAATGAACCGTCTTTGAGATACAGGGGATCTCAAAGAAATATTTTTTTATAAATTTTTAGATTATATATCAGGAACAAATTTACATAAGTAGATAATTGAAATTGTGTACACGTTTTATCATTGCTTGGAGGTACTTTATTAGTGTTAAAAAGCGCAATTTTTATGTGCCAGTAGCGTAAATTTAGAAGTCGCCTGGAATTATTTTGCCTCTAACGTCTACGCCACTGGAAAACAAAAATGCAATTTGGAAGCATATTCTGAAAGGCAAATATTTTATACACGAAACGGGTATTCTTAATCAAAAGCGCCATTGTGCGCCGTTTTTGAATTAAATGATGTTTTATGATGAAAAACATGGGTAAAACAGCAAAAATTATTTCCTATAATTTTTATTTATTATCGCATAAGCTTAGGCATTTCTTAACAATTCTAATGTTTAAAATTTGTTTTTTACCTGCATCATTGGTATTGACGGTTTGATTGAAGATGTTAATAACGATTTAATGCCAAAAATATTTCTTTGACACCATGATGTATCTCAAAAAACGGTGCGTTTGCAGATAGAGCCTACTAAGCAAAATTTGGATGACTTGAGGTCTTCTATAACCCTGCAAAGTTTGTCAGCACCTTTTTGAAACACCCTTAAATATTTTAAATTTGTGTCTCTATCTTTTTTTATAATTTTATCGCATTTTTATTTATTTCTTTTTCTAGTTTTTTGACTAGAAAAAACTTTCTTTTTAGTCATTTCTATTTCTATTACAGTTGTCGTCCCTTCTATTTGCCTTGCCAGTTCTTCAACAAGAAACTTTAGTTACTTCAAATACTAGTCATATTCAAATAAATATATATCATTGTTGTAGTCAAACAAATATCATAAATAAAATTTCTAAAATAGAGGAAGAAACGTTCCAATTTCGGTTTAACTTTTTTTTAATTGTTTATTTGCATTTTTCTCGCTTATTGTGCACATCAGCACAATAAGTAACACACAATGACCAAATAATGTCGTTTTTATTAAGACAGTTAATTCACGTTTAATACACGTCAGCAATAATCACCAATGGTTAACATACAACGACCAAAAAATGTCGTTTTTGTTACGACATTTACTCGACGTTTTAAATATGTTAGCAATGTTGACGAATTATTTACTTCACTTTTCAGTCAGGTGACGTCTTAAATTCAAAAAAAACCTATTAATGATGTAACTGTGACGTCAGCTTGCTGCTTGGGTCTGTTCTTATGGAAACTATAAAATTAATTCAATTCTTTATATCCCGAATTATCATTTCATCAGTTTCCTTCGGAGAAACGTGCCAGTGAAAAAGTTTTAAATAAATGAATTGTCAAGCGCCATCCTGTACATGATAACACAGTATATGTAGACATAAACGTTCACAGAAAGTCAAAATACAGTCCTGTACTGTCAAAAGGAAACTAATCCACATACTAATTCCTTCAAGAAAATACGCCATGCCTTCGAGGACGGCAAATCATGTTTACTTATCTTATCACACAAACACAACAAGCAGGTTAGCTGCAATAAAATTTCTTCACTTCTGAAATGTTTGAAATATTTTGAGATTCAATCATCGAGCGACATCTATCATAGTTTTGGCGAAATAAAATCCTTGGAGAAATTAAGCCATTTGAAATGTCTGACTAGCTATATATAGACAATGGTAATGGCTATAAAATTAAGCAGATCTACAATGGCCAACAGAAGGTACAAATTTTTCAAATTTCCAAAAGTTAATTGATTGTCCACAAATTAAGTGATTAAGTGGACAGAAAATTGTACCGGGTGTCCAGCAGTACCTTGGACATAGGAGATTAACATGGGAAATTGGTTTTTCATTTTTTTGCACCTGCTTTTAAGAGTAAAGTTGTAGAAATTATGGTCAGCTATCATCCTGTAATTTCTTAAATACCCCGGTTTTGGCTGTTTTTTTGGAAAAACGCCTCGAAAGGTGCAAGAATTTGAATTTGGCGCGTCACCCCCTCCATGTATGTGCAGTATCGCCAACATAATAGTTTCTTATGTCAGAGTCAGAGCCGATTTCAAGGTCAAAATCGGTCAAAGTCTTTCAGTCAAAAACCGACTCAGTCAAAAAGCATTTAAAAATACAAAATTGCAGTGTGTAGAAAGATTCAATTTAGCTTGGCAACATCGGTTAAAAAAGCATTACAAGTGCATTTTTTGTGAAGAATCTTTGGCCAAAGTTAGAGCCAAAACCAGATAAAAAATTGCATACAACATTTCTTGTTAGATTTAAGACTAGAATCGATTGAAAATTACCCACATCGCCTAAAAAAGCAAATTTTTATGTTTTTGGAGAAATTCAATTTTAGAACAAAATCATGCAAAACTAGTCCAAATAAATGGTCAATTTCAAATGGTCATTCTCTAAAATGCAAATTTGGTGTTTTTCGAGAAAGTCAAACTTGGTGAAAAATAACCCAAAGTATTGAAAAATAAAAATTTAGAGTATTTGAAAAAACTTTGCTTAAAATTTTGGCTAAAATCGTATAAAACTTACTCAAAGCTAAAAGTTTGGACTTTTTAGGAAAATACAGTTTAAGATTAAAGCCAAAATCGGTTAAAAAGTACTCAAACATGTGAAAATACAAACTTTAAAAATCTATGTTAAAAATATGGTTAAACTCGGTTAAGACTTATTCAAAACTCAAAAATACAGGTTAAACTTAAGGCCAAACTCAGTTAAAAATAACTCAAAGGTTTTCAAAACGCAAATTTTGAAATCCTTGGAGAAATTCCAGTTAGAGTTAAGTCGAAAATCGGTTAAAAATTACCCACTTCTCCTAAAAATGCAAATTTTGATGTTTTTGGAGAAATTCAATTTTAGAACAAAATCAGGCAAAACCAGTTCAAATAAATGGTAAATTTTTCATTTTTTTGGCTAAAATAAGTGAAATTTGACTCAAAATATCGGCTAAATGCAAATTTTGTGTTTTTCTAGAAAGTTAAAATGAAAAATAACCTTAACATTCAAAAATAAAAATTTAGAATGTTTGAAGAAATTTAGCTTAAGATTTTTATTAAAATCGAATGAAACTTACTCAGTGCTGCAAACTTGGGTATTTTAGTATACTTCAGTTTAAGATTGAAGGCAAAATGAGAGTGTTTATTATTATTTTTGGTTTTTGTCTGGTTATCAATACATTATTTGTTAGCCGTGACGGTGGTACCACGGGGAACCCATGGTTAAACCGGAAATGTCAGGCGGACGTAATGTATATTATCTGTAGAAGCAGTGTTGTTGATAGTATCTGAGTTTTAATGTTATGGAGCATGCCCGGCAACCCTTGTAATGTCTCAGGATTACATGTAAGAGGTTACTGTTCCAGTAATTTTTAAACGATTGTGCCCTTAATCCTAACCAAAACTTTTTCGCAAACTTCAAATTTGCAGTTTTAGACGTTTTGAGTAATTTGAACCGATTTTGGCCATATACGGGGGTGTTCATTATAAAAATTCATCTAGCAGGCTATGAAATTTTGATAGAAAAGGATGACATAATCAAAATAAATGGACTTTTGTTTCTGCATCCTTTTCTTTTGACATTTCTCAGCCCACTAGATGAAGTTTTATAATGAACACCCCGTACTTAATCTGATTTTCTCCAAACGCTCCAAATGTGTGTTTTTTACACTATTTGAGAAATTTTTCAACGATATGGTCCCTAACCGCAACCTAATTGTTTCGAAAACACAAAATCAAGTTTCACTTATTTTGTGTGTATTTCATAAAATTTGCATTTTTGGACGACGGGGGTCTTAATTCTAAGCCAAATTTCTCTCAAGATTTCTAATTTGCACTTTTAAAAATTTTGAGATATTTTTAACCTATTTTGACCTTAATTCTAATCTCATTTTTCCCAAAAAGTTTTAATGGGAATTTTCACTCTCTTTAAGTAATTTTTAGCCGATTTTTGTCCTAATCTCCCCTTTTTTGGAGAGCCCCCAATCTGCCCTGTTGGGTCGTTTACATCGTCCCAAAGGGTTTGTGTTAGACAGTGGAGGTCACTTCCATCGGACCGTTGTATGCTCCTGACACGGCTCCCTGGAGAGAATTCAATGGATTCGGGCTCCTGTTGGCAGGTCTTCAATCCCGCCACCGAACTTTCTCCAAGACTCCCTTGTATCAGTTCTGATTGGTTACGGATACATTAGTAGTTGCACAACAAGGATATGATGGCCATATTGCACCAGAACGGATTCGATCAACAGGATGAGACCATTATGGACAATCCACCCGAGTTTTACTATTTTTTCTACGACTAATTGAAATTATGCCAAAATTTATTGGTGATAAATTGCTATTTTTGCACCAACTATTGCCTACTTATCCGTTCTGTAAACTGTTACGAAAACTGATTCCTGTAGGAAGAGAAAAACAATATTAGTTTGTTTCATGGTCTAAAGCAAACATAAAATTGTTAAATCCTGAAACCAAAAATATACGACGTTTTAATACTTTACCTACGACACGCCATCATCAGGGCATTATATTCATTTATATTTTAATTATCGCTTGATAAATCTGCCACGTAAAGGCTGACATAACAATGCTTTTAGCATATAACTTCAGAGTTTTCTACTGAAGCCCATTGACCTGAACTTTCATTCTTTTTGGATTTTTTAGTTGAATTTTTTAATAATAAATGAAGAAGATCATCTCCTAAAAACCGAAATGAGTAACAATAATCCTTAATAATCAGATAAAGGGATCGTGAATGGGTCTATCGATCGCTGCCTTCATTTTTGGTTATCTAGATATTTAAACCTACATATTGCAATGTCGAAAAAAGAATGAAAAAATTACGTTTAAGGCGCCATATTTGAAGGAAAAAAATGAGTGGAAATTGCGATTTTACATTTTCATAATAAATTTTATGTGTGCTTTATGTCCCTTCTAATATGATGGAACTGCAGATAGCGGGTGTAGGACAATTAAACAGCTACTTCACAGTTGCGAATGCGCCAACGTTTCGATCTTTATTTAGATCTTCTTCAGGGCTTAATTTGGTTTAAGAAGCATGTCACCGAAGCTACATGTATGTCTTTTACCGGACATAACATAAAAACAATGATCAATCCACAAACAAGCAACGACCACATGAGTTCAGGCCAAAACAAAACATCAACAGCCAGAGACAAAATAAACGATGAAAACGATAATTAACAAATATATACAAAATATAACAAAATAAATGATTCCATCGTTTATTTTGTCCCTGGCGGTTGATGTTTCGTTTTGTCCTGAACTCATGTGGTCGTTGCCTGTTTGTGGATTGATCATTGTTTTTATGTTATGTCCGGTAAAAGACATACATGTAGCTTAGGTGACATGCTTCTCAAACCGAATTAAGCCCTGAAGAAGATCTAAATAAAGATGGAAACGTTGGCGCATTCGTAACTGTGAAGTAGCTGTTTATTAATTGTCCTACACCCGCTATCTGCAGTTCCATAATAAATTTTCATATCCTTTAAGACCTGACGTTGTTTTTATCAAAATCTGTGATAATCGATTTTGACTGAATATTCAGATTTTTTACTTTATCTTAAAAATTATAAGAATTTTCGATATACATACAAATAAATGGTATGAAGAGGCTATTAAGGACTATGCAATAATTACGATAAAATTGTCGTCTACGGTTTCGAGAAAACAAAAAAAAATTAAGATTTCTCATACCTACTGATATTCTCTGTACCTCTTTTTTGGCCCACCAGTGCTCAGTTACTATTAAGGCGGCCAAAATGTTGTTATTATAAAGTTTTGGCTAAATCTCGTTTTGCATTTTACAGGGTGTCCCAAAAACAAATATATTAGGTGCAAATTATAAAAGTTTTTGGCATGAAAATCTGTGCCTTTTTAAGTTAAGCTTAATCGTATCTTATTTGTCGAAAATCAATCAGTTTAGGACTAGAAAAAAAATCCTTAAACTTAATGCGCATTACAACAATTTGGGATTGGACGTACATATTGGTCAGCAATAGATATGCCCACTTGTTCAGATATACAGGGTGAGTCATTAAATTGAAATCGGATTTTTTTCTGATTTATGACTGAACTTTGAAACCTATTAAAATACACAATAACATGCAATATTCCATTTTAGAGAGATTAAAAAGTTATTACACTTTTCAATTTAAATTTTCTTTATATCACAAAATTGTTCACGAAATACAAGAGATTGTGGTTTTGAGAAATTTTCAGTTATTTTCCAAATAACTCAGAAGCCACTAAAAATGTGGCAACCTCGAAGTGGAAGCATAAAGACGCTCAACAAAAGACAACTTTTTTCTACTTTAAGCGACTTTGTAACAATTACCGTTGTTGTAGAAACGTCCTTAGTTCTCTCTGGCTTTATAGTTATTTCGTCTATACGAGTAGCTTACCCTATGTATATTCTTCCTACTTCATATGAAAATGTTATCAATATTTGTGCCCTAGGGCAAATCGGGGCCTTAGTGTTAAAAGAGGCAACTTTTTTAGAAAAAAACTAAATATCTATTGGTAAAGGGAAACCAAGCCAGTTTTCTGCCAAAGTTGTCGCTTCCCACAGACAGATGGCCGAGATTCGTGCCTATACCGTCTGGGGACGACGTTCAGCAGAGTATCAAACTCATTTCTAGCGAAACCATCAGTATTTTGGTAGTAACCATCATCTAATTGGAGCTCGTCAGTATGATATACCTCAATCCTGACAGAAATACGAGTTCAGATGATACTTGGTCTCCTCTCTTGCTCAAGGCATTGTGCAAGTATGCAAGTGGCGCCATCGGACGATGGCAGGTGCTTCCACTAGGGCATGCGAGATAATAGTGAAGTGAAACCGAGCTAGTTTTCTGGCGAAGTTGTCGCTTCCCACAGATAGATGGCCGAGATTCGTACCTATATACCGTCTGGGGACAACGTTCAGCAGAGTGTCAAACTCATTTCTCTATCAGGCAGAGGATTAGATCTCGTCTGTATGGTATACCTCAAACCTGAGAGAAATACGAGTTGGAATGATACTTGGTCTCTTTTCTTGCTCAAGGCATTGTGTGTGTATGCAAGTGGCGCCATCGGACGACGGCAGGTGCTTCCACTAGGACATGCGAGATAATAGTCCAAGCCAGTTTTCTGCCGAAGTTGTCGCTTCCCACAGACATATGGCCGAGATTCGTGCCTATACCGTCTGGGGACGACGTTCAGCAAAGTATCAAACTCATTTTTCTACCAGGCAGAGGAACCGTAGATCGGTTTCGCTGTTATTAGGGCTCATCAGTATGGTATACCTCAAACGAGATATGAGAACGAGATATGAGAAATGAGAGAAATACGAGTTGGAATGATACTTGGTCTCCTCTCTTGCTCAAGGCACTGTGTATGTATGCAAGTGGCGCTATCAAACAATGGCAGTTGCTTCCACTAGGGCATATGAGATAATAGTGAAGTGAAACCAAGCTATCTTTCTGCAGAAGTTGTCGCTTCCCACAGGCAGATGGCGTCTGGGGATGACGTTCAGCAGAGTATCAAACTTATTTCTCTAGCAGGCAGAGCAACTATAGACCGGTAAATACCTAGTAAACCAAACAAAATATACAAAAAGCACCAAACGTGTCCCGAGGTTTGACGTTTTTCTACATATTCCTGTATAGAAATTTTTTTTCTCCAAAAATATATGCTCGAAAAGTTTTAATAAAAATACATCAAGTTTTATTGAACCCTGTCTTAGCAAATCTGCGAAACACATAACCTCATAAAGCGGTCGTTACATGGACCTTTGGAGTGGCTTTAGATATAGACAATTTAAAAGTTTATTAAACATTTGGGGATTACCGTTTCAATTGCTTGCAATAGGCAAAAAAAACTCAAATTATTTATTATAAACCACACTTTATTCATTTAATTTTCAACCCGTTTTTCACCTTTTTTGACGTAGCCGGTTCGACGTAGCTTTTCTTGTAGAAGTCGCTAAACAGATAGTAAAAGAATGTGGCATTTGGCAAAGTAATCATGAGCGTCCACCTCGGGTATTCGCAGTTGAAGATTAGCAGCTGCAAACTGTGCAAAAATGCCAAACAGAACTGGATCTAAAAATGTTTTAATTTTATCGTCTGGTAAAATTATTTTTTTGGTTTAACTGTACCAACTGAAGTTTCGTGATATATTTTTTCCACCACAGGTGCTTTTGAATCTTCGGACCCAGGGCAGCTAAAAAGTAGTAGCCATACAGGACAATGTGCACAAAAGTGTTCAGTAGTCCTATAAACGTAATGTGGCCTCCTGGAACGTATCTAACGATAGACCTAAAAACAGTTACTTTTTAAAGCAGATAATTTCTAACAATTTTTTAGTCTTACCACATTACTGTAGGCATAATGGTGTGATGAAAAACGTGCAAAAACGACACTTGATTTTGCTTCTTCCTCAGAGTGAAAAACACCGTGTCCAGTAGGTCTGATACTTTGTTCAGGAAATACAGATAGCAAGCCCATGCATCCTGTGAAAATAGTACAGTTTTGAAGAAGGTATCTACCCTAATTATAAAGCTTGTGATGTAAGGGCTTAAGTGGTATGGTACTTACCGCTAATCCGGTGACTGAATTAGAGTAATCAACAGGCTGACACTTCCAGTCATATCTCTTCCATGCGGATGCAGCCTAAAGAAATAATATGCAACCCATTATAATTACATTAATCTGACGAATTTGTTCGTGAACATTGAGCTCACTTCAGATACGGATAAACGACGTTTTAAGTGTGCACGCTAACATAGTCGTTAGCGCAGATTAAGAAGATACGTGCAGAGGACGAACATTTCCAGAAGAAAGTGTCAATTTGACTTCAAATTACTAAACTTTAGTTACCGCTACTTACTAAAATAAATAAATAACAATTGGCAAAAACTTGGACAATATTATAAACCATCATGATGCTCTTCAGTTGGTAAGGTCGTCTGTTCTTCATGTACGCGGGCCCGACTTTCAAAACCAATAGGAGATAAGTGGCGATAATAGCAAACAGCGGTATCGGGCTGCCCATGAGGAACCATTCTACCGTTCTGGGGTCTGAAACAAAAGGTTTTGTTTTTATTTGTATCAGAGGAATACCTATGCCGCTTTTAGATCAAACAGGTAATTTTAGCAGACACCTAATCAATGATAGAACCATCAATTGCTACAGTTTTGCTGTGCAACTTCTAACCTAAGTTCGTGCGTTCGTGGATATTAAATATTAATAGGTACCCCTATAGGGTTATGTTTAAAAACCGATTATTGTATCACCCTGTACATTAGTTCAACGTTGCACCTTGAAAGCAATTGTAGGTACTACAAAAAAGCTCACTTATCTAAAACATCTAATTTAATCGCATGGTTGACGTTGGTATAAAATGACGAACAATTAACTTCCTTTATTTTTTTCCTAGTGAGTCTTTTTTGAAAGAGTAGGTCAACAATTTGTCGGTGAACCCATCTGCATACTAGTTTCGGGGTCTACCCCTCATCGGTACAGCTGGACCGTGAGTTTGCGGCTTAAACCCAAAAATGTATGAAGAACCGGGGAGAGCAGGAGCAGGAGACATCCACCAGCGTATTAGATCTAATACTGCATGACAGGATGTCTCTCAGTTCAAGAAGCAACCCAAATTGCTCTGTCCCTCATAGGTTATCGGAACCAGAACGAAGTGTAAAGAGTAGGTGGTCACCAGTTTGTCGATCAACGCACTAGTTTTGGGGTCGACGGAGGTAGACGGGATGATCGACAAATTGGTGATCACCTACTCTTTACACTATGTTCTGGTTCCGATAACTTGCGAGCTACAGAGCAATATGGGCCGCTTCCCGAACCGAGAGCCATCTGTCATGCAGTATTAGATCTAATACGCTGGTGGATTTTGCCTGCTTCTGCTCTGTACAACATCTCACCGATCTTCCGTAGACTTCTAAATTTAAGCCACGAACTCACGGTCTCCAATTTGTCGACCAGCCAAAGCTGTACTGATGAGGGGTAGACGCCGAAACTAGTAGGCAGATGGGTTGATCGACAAATTGATGATCCCTACTCTTTACACTTCGATCTGGTTCCAATAACCTTCAAGATACAGAGCAATACGGGCTGCTTCTCGAACTGAGAGCTACCTGTCATGCATTATTAGATCTATTACGCTGGTGGATGTCGCCTGCTCCTCTGTACAACATCTGAGCTTTTTTTTATTACTAATTTCCAATTCGTAAGCTCATTTTCTGTTTTTGACATAAATGGGATGTTTGCAATCGTCCAAGAGCGGAACAAACTTAATTCGAATGAAATAGCCCTAGAAATAAATTTTAAAAAGTGCCAAAAAAAGGTTTTTGCTCGATCGTTGATTCTAAAAATGCCTAAAAATCGATCCCTAAAAGGGTCTACCTCTGAAGATATTGCACTTTCGTTGGAGAGAGGCCAAAGAAGACCTTAAGAAGAGAAAAAAAACAGGTGGAATTACGTCAATTGGTCCACTGGTTCTAAAGTTATAGGCTTTCAAAATTGAAAATTGAAAAAAAGACATAATACCTCCCCCTCCCCCCTAAATCCCAAAAAAAATTTGAAAAATCTTTTTCGTTTTCTTTTTTTTTAATCGAAATGCCATGTTTGCAATCCCCTTAGAACTTAACTAACTTAATCCTAATGAAACTAACTCCTAAAGTGTTTTTTTTAATGGCAAAAAACAGAATTTTAAAAGTTTCTAAAAATCGACCTCCTAGGGGGAGTTGCAGGGGCATATTTCTCAAAATGTTGCACCTACAGGCCTTCCCTGGCAGAAGGTGAACGAGGACATCAAGAAGCGCAAAAACAGTTGGAAACAGTCTAATCCGTCGACTCGTTCTAAAATCACAGGGGGTCAAATTTAAGAATTGAAAAAAAAAGGCGTTTAGGGTGTCCCATTATAAACCCCACCCACCTTAACTTTCTTGGTTTTTATTTTAGCAAAAAAAGTGTTATATAAAAGTTGAAGCGTTTTAGTGAAGGTTTTGGACGCAGCCTATATCGAATATACAGGTTGTCCCAGAAAAATATGACAGACCAAATATACATTTTTTTAAATGGTCGTATATATGGTTGGTTATTTTCTTGGGATCTGTTCCTTTTTTATTAAATAAGGTACAGCGGGTGCTTCAAACTTCGTTGTTTATTGAATTAAAAAAAATTAACTCTTGAGTTTGAAACGTAACCATTATATAAGAATAAAAAAAAACCGCAACAACAGGGAAAAAAAATACAGAAACTTCAAACAAAAACAGTAAATCGTTTTGTGTACAAAATTCTGATGAAGGCACCAATTTGTGCCGAAACAACGAAGTTTGAAGCACCCGCTGTACCTTATTTAATAAAAAAAGGACCACATCTCAAGAAAACAACCAGCCATTTTTTTAAATGGCACTCTATATGTATATCGAGGGTTGGATAGAGCAGATGGATACGGTTTTAAATAAACGTAAAAATGCAAATTTTAGTAGCAAAGTTAGTCAGGACTCTTAAAGAATTTTGTTCACTATAGAAGCAGATGTAATACGCCAAACATAATAAAAGACTAAATAATTCACGAAATAAATAGAATTAACATTCATCATTCAGAATGGATTATAAATCAATAAAAAAATAATTAAGGGGTTTAGATTATGTGTCGAAATGAATGGTTGTTTTTAACATCACTCATTCATTTAATTATTGCTTTAAAATCTAATTCGAATGAAATTAGACTCAAAAGTGTTTTTTTTTTAAATTGGCAAAAAGGTTTATTCTAAAAGGACCTAAAATCCTGCAACCAAAGAGGTCTATGTTCGAAAGTATTGCATCTAAACGACTTCTGTTGGTTGGGAGGTAAAGGAGGTGACCAAGGACACCAAGAAAAGAAAAAAAACAGTTGGAATTACCTCAATCGGGAAACTCCTTCAAAAGTTACAAAGGGCCAACATTAAAAATTGAAATAAAAAGATGTAATGACCCTTTAAATTAATTTGAAAGTTAATTCAGGTTTTTTTTTTTAATGTTTTTGATTGCAATTGGACGTTTGCAATCGCTTAAGAAGGTAACAAACTTAATTTGAATAAAATTAGCCAGAGAAAAATTTTTCAAATGGCAAAAAAGGCGATTTTGAAACCATACTGACTAATTTATTCTCATAGTCTTATTTCTTTATTTATTTGCCTTCCTGTTGGGCCTTTTTTAATTTTTTTATTCCCAATTTCTAATTCCTAAATTATTTTTTCAAGTTCCAGTCTTTGTGAAAACTAATTTAACTCTAACCAGGGCAGGCGAGTTGTACAAGTTTATCTTAAATGCACCTATTGAAGCTAAGATGTTGGACTTAGTCGCTCCTGAAATTTATTTCGGATCATCACTTTGGGAACTTCATTTCACCCTCAACATTTGGTTCAAAAGTTATGATTTTTGCCCAAGTTGTTGGTAGCCATAGATCTATTAAGAGCAAATTGCTCAGTATTATTATATATATTTCTTCTTTCTTCTTTTCTAAGTTTTTTAAGCTCTCTTCTATTTCGTTTTTTCTCTTTTCTATTATTACTTAGATCTCTCTCGCTCTAATATCAAGACCCTCCTTTTTCCCAATCCTTTCTGAAGGGCACTTGTTGTCTCAGAATGATTAATTGAAATTTGAGCTTCCAGCTATTACAGTATCAGAAAAAAATCTAAAAAACTTAAGATGATCAAGTTTTGTGGCAGATTGACTTGCTGAAAGTCAGGATACATTTACTTCTGCTTCTGATTCCTGATCTGTTGTAACTAAAAGTTGATTACTCTGGTCAGTATCTGCTCTGATTTCTGAGCTTTCATCCGAGTTTTGATCAAATTCAGATGAACATTCTAGCCTGTAGTTGAAATATTGTAGTGGCAAATGAGAGGTGCTGTGGAATATTCGTATAAGAGAAGTCGTTGACTGACTATAGGACGTTCTTCAGTGACGTATAAAAACGTCATTGAATGGCTGGCCAACACATCAAAGTCACGTCTTTGATCGGTCACATCGTTCAATATCAGCTGGTCTGCCTTTATTATGTCAACGATAGTCAGAACCGGTCTGAAACAAAAACAACTCATATTTCCTTCGTTGAGGGTCACATGTCAAATGATGTAATTCTGGAATAGTTAATAAAGCAGATGAAGTGGACATTTTTAGAGTTTTGACTGACATTTTGTTTTCCGAACGCCTGTGAGGAAATAAAGCCCAATGTCTGGAACGATTTTGGTTGTTTATATTCGGTATTTTTTTATTTCTAACGCTTATAACTTTGAGGCTTGATTGTACAAGTCACCCTCAAAGTCGGGTTCAGCTAAACTCGACTGGTACTTGAACGCACCCATAAGAAAAGCATTGCTGTCAGCAAGTGTCACAAACCAAATTAATTTGACAGCAATGCGATTCTTATGGGCGAGTTCAAGTACCAGTCGACTTTAGCTGAACCCAACTTGGGCAACTAGAAGACGTGAAGAGGAAAAAAATCAGTTTTTTGTTTTGATCTAGCCTTTATACCGAGCGAGTCACAAAAGGTTTTCTTGTCGCATTTTTTGCCAATTTGGGTGTACTTTCC
Source organism: Taphrorychus bicolor (assembly GCA_951812265.1). NCBI lineage: Eukaryota > Metazoa > Arthropoda > Insecta > Coleoptera > Curculionidae > Taphrorychus > Taphrorychus bicolor. The sequence goes on from OX638305.1 coordinate 14,127,146, forward strand.
TCACACTTCACCCTGTAGATTTCACATTTTTTTCAACAAAAAATCTAAAATAATTCAGGGAGGTAGTACACACATGGGCGCTTGATCAGGCCAAAAATCGAGATTCTAGCTTTGAATTTGAAATTTTGACGAATTTTTAAATTTAAAATTTTAAATTGCCACTGTGAGGTCTATTTGTGCCGAAACCGTGCATCCAATCGACTGGATTTCTATCCCAGGGGATATCTCGGAATATTTTCTTTTTGGTAAGCACTTTTTCGCTGGGACGTCGCCAAATGATCTTAATTGAATTTCGAAACAAGATCTGCATATTTTTTTAAATTTTGAATCGTCGAGTCGAAAAACGACAAATTAAGCAGGTATTTTGGGGTCTATTCATTGGTGTCAACAGCATCGTTATACCATGTTTAGTTTTCGAATTAAATATCTATATAATTACTATTTATTACCTATATACGGGGTGCTCATTATAAAACTTCATCTAGCAGGCTATGAAAGTTTAGCAGAAAAGGATGACATAATCAAAATAAATGTACTTTTGTTTCTCCATCCTTTTCTTTTAACATTCACAGCCAGCTAGATTAAGTTTTATAATGAACACCTCGTACTTATATTAATTCTATATATACTTTCCTATATCTATATTTTATTATTATCTAGTTACTTATACCCATAAATATTAAAATGTCCATAAAAAGTGGAAAAATTACGTTTTAGGCGCCATTTTGAAGGAGAAAAAAATTATTGAATATTCCAAAATTGCAAACTTTTTACATATTTTTGTCTCCTCTTTCATATGAGACAATTTTTGATAAAATCTATGACAATGAATTTCGGTCGAAAATTTTGACGTTTGTAACATGGAATTTTTTGATTTTAATATGTAAATCGATATCAATTAATTTATTGCCTGAATTCGAGTAGTTTTATGATAAATAGAGCATCGATTTCTGTTTTAAATAGTATACGGTGTCTCAAATAATGCTGCAATATTTAACTTTAGTTTTTTTATTTACCAATATATTTCTTTTCGTAGGTTTTATTTCCTTATTATAAACAGTGCTTTGATTTCTGACTATAGAGTGTCACAAAAATTATAAAAATATTACATTTTTAGGAACAATTAAATTTCAATTGTAGACTAATCTCATAACATCAAACAGTATATAAAAAATAGGAACCTTAATATGAGTACTCGTAATTCTATTTTACATTTTTTCATGAATTCTAGCACGTTTTTTTTACCATTCTTTAAAAGTTGTTACGCTTGCGAATATGAAATAAAGTTTTTCAGACGTTTCGACATTTCCGCTACTTTTAGGCATCAGCAGGTGATTTTCTTTCATAATTTTACGGTAGTTTGGGCAACATAAGAGGAACGTTCCGCGGGCGTGGTCTTGACCCAACAATTGGACTGCTAAAAATGAACTCGCTCACAAGCTTGCTTACAAGAGATTACATTACGGAATTGTTAAATAATTAGCTATTATAGCACTTGGTTTTGGGAGTAAAGTATTTACTCTGTTCCTTTCCTGAAGAGGCACGAATAGATCTTTTTTTTTACCAAGGTAAGAGAAAAAAAGAGTCTATCTGATATTTCATGTATGTAATTTTCAAAATTGTCGAAAAAGGTTAGAAGGCATGTGAGAAGGTGTAAGGATTTGTGTATTGTACACATCTAAACTTTCTATCCCTTAGCCGAAAAATCTACTTTAGACTCTTGATATATAAAATATTTTTTTACAAACGTGTTAAAAATGGAATTTTTTAAATCCTAAACCAAGCTTAAAAATGATGTTTTAAAGCACTAGTGCTTTAAACGCTACCTTAAAGTGCTTTAAAATGAAATGTCAAAACTTTTACTTTATTTATTAATATTAACATTAATTGTAAAATTAATATTAACATAATTTGTAAAATTAACTTCTTCTATAATTCTACCAGAGCAGTAGCAGTTGCTGTTGTTGTTTTCACTACAAGGAATCTTCAATGTCGCCCTCATCAACGATAGACGATTTCCATCCTCCATGACGTTTAATTGTGGTCAAATTTGCTCCCTCCAGCATCGACAAACAAGCTCGCAGAAGAACGACGAAAGCAATGTCCTGTATAGAGGGTCCAATATGAAAGTTTCAGGTATTTTGCTACCGCAGCAGAAGTTTTTCCAAACGAATTAATGCCTACAGGATTTCTCATTCACTTGTTTCCCACATATTTCACGAAAAGTCGCCGATATCCGATATTTGCTCTCTATTCAACGATGGTAATACTTCGTGGAACATTAGTTTTGGTATCTGATATTTTAACCATTGATGAAGTACCCAAATCTTCAATGCTGTCGAAAGTCAACTGACAAAGTTCCTCTCGTCGGCAGGCACCAAATATTCCTAAAATCGTAACTACCTTCATCAGAAGATATTTATCATCTGGTGCACTCTTCACAAAACCTTCTTTTTTGATTGGTAACTTTCTCCTTGGAGCTTTACCAATACGCGATGAGTTTGAAATTCTTCGTGACATCTATGTTGCTGTTTAGACGTCGCATAGCCTTGATCATCGAGTAATGCGACCACAGGGATGAACTTTTCCATACCTTCGACGTTTCCTCACAATATGCCAGAAATACATTTTCGGTATACTTCTCTTGAACTCCTTTCTCCTTACACCACTTTACAAGCTTACTGTAAGCAACTTCACACTGAATTCTTGACTTCCTCGGCAGCAAATCGAGCGTGACTCGAGTAGATGCTTCATTTATGTCATTAAATGGTTCTAAGCCAGCATCATTTATTTTTTCTGAATATTCTTGCTTTTCTTAATCTCGAACTGACAATCAAGACTATTATGAGGTTTCCCTTATACAACTCACATACCACAATGATTGTCTGGTTATATTCTCTAGTCAACTTTGATACTCTCATATACAATGCAATTTGACACTATCTGCTTACAATTTATAAAAAAAATAATTAATTTCTGTAATTTTGCTATTTAACACGTTTGTAGAAAAAAATATTGTATATGAACATATTATGTATAAAAATAACTATTAAATTTGATTTTAGATAAATTGTCACTTACCAGCTGTATCAACAAAAGTCCGCTTCCAAAAAGAACTTTCCCCAATACTGCTGTTTACTGATCCCACTGCCATGATTGAGGGTAAAAGCACAAAGAATTAACTAGCCACGAAACACAAAATGTTGTCAATGCCGATATTTAAATTCTGTACGCACAATAAAAAAAAACAATAAAAGTACGTTTGCATACAATTGATTTTTGCCCTATTTTACAAACATTACGATTAAATGCTTAGTCTTTGAGAGGCTTTTTATTTATAACATTTGTGACTTGCAAAAGGTCTGAGCGTTCTTTTTCTTTCAAATTTGCTTATTGACAATACGTGCAACTAAGTACTACGTTTATATTACAATATTACAATATTGTAATGATATGTCATCATGAAGTTAATTATCATGTTGACAATCGTTGTTAATGGCTGTATACCTCTGCCTGGAAAACTACTCAAAATATTTACGTACTAGATGGGGGAGGGAAATAATAATTTTTTAAAACCGAGCAAAAAAATATCCGGAATAGTACATTTTATAACGAGTATGGAATTGATGTTTCACGAACGCGCGAAAAGTTTAAAGATTGAGTCGAAGGCGAGGAGTATGATTTCGCGAGAGAGTGAAATACTATTCTATAGGAGTTTTCGACTAAATTTTCTAAAACCGTCTGCTTTATAAAATGTCCCTTTTGTTAAAAGTTTTTACCATATTACTAAACAGTATCACAAATTCCCACAAAACCATCATAAATCAACAAATGGGTCTTTACCAGACCTGGCATCATTATAAGTAGGATGTAAACAGTTAATAGTTGAAAACCATTATTGTCCACGTTCATACAATAATATGGTCATCACTTGTCATGTTGCAAACGCATAAGTGTGTTGTATTACCGATAACAGTTGGACTGGCAGAGCGTGAATAATATTCATTATTCACGCTGCGTTTTTTTTTTTAATTATACCTTCCATAAGAATGAAGGTTTGAGGATGAAGGATGAAGGACAAAGTCTGGTACCCAACTTGCATATAATATGCAAACGAAATTTTTGATAATGATGCCTACATTATATTCTTGTTGAATATAATGTTCAACAATTACTTGAATTAATTGAAACTTGAATTAATTGAATACACTATTATCTAATTCTGAATAATAATCTGTAACCAGAGATAGAATGAGTTCATTGGTCATTCCGTAAGAGGAATTATCTTTTGCCTTCAAATTCCATCAGAGCTGTATGTAGTAAAACAAGTGGGTCAGCAGAAATCTTGAGTTGGTTTGTTTATGGTGTACTTTACACTCTCTCTCGCTTTTTTTTTGCATTTGACTACGCCGGAGTCGCGCCAATAGTTTAGGAAATATCCGAACGTACCTCTTATGTAGCCCAAAATACCGTAAAATTATGAAAAAAGGCCCTGATGATGCTTAAAAGTAGCTGAAATGTCGAGACGTCTGAAGAGGTTTTTTTTTTCATATTCGCTAACCTTTGCTAACAGCTTTTGAAGAATGTGCTAGAATTCATGAAAAAATGTTAAATGGTGTCCAGGGTACCAATATCAAAATTTCTACTTGTGACATATTGTTTGTGATTATGACAAGAACCTACAACCGAATTTTCAGGGGTTTTTAGATTTAACATTTTTCAATTTTTGGGACACCCTTACTATCTAAGCAGCATTTTACATATTTTTTTTGACACACCCTATACCGATATAAACGTAAATATATGCCCTATTTATCATAAAACTAATAAAATCAACGAATATAATCGATTACTATTTATTCATATGGGAAAAGTCGATATTTCCATGTTAAGCATAAGGGGTTATCGAACCGGCTCAAAAACCTAAATTTTGAGATCAAAATCGTGCATTGCGGCCTTTAACATATCTCGTTTCGATGAAGATTTATCTGAAAATCTATAAGAAGAGCTATGAAAGTAGAAGAATAGAGCTACATGCTGAGCTTATTTTCCAATGTCTGTCTAGAATAGTTACTGAGCACGGGTGGCCCAAATATTGAGTACCAATTTTGCACTTTTTTTTAATTTTCTCAAAAACCGTGAAAGGCAGCTTAGCTGTGGATGATGCATTTGCCCGGATATTGAAAAACCTTACCGTTTCCAAGATAAACAGAAAAATGTGAAAATTTAAAAAATTTCAGTTTTAAAAATTTTCGACCAAAATTCATTTCAATAGATTTTATCAAAAATAGTCTTATATGAAAGAGAGGACAAAAATATGTAAAAAATATGCAAAATTGGAATTTTCAGTAATTTCATTCCCCTTCAAAATGTCGCCTAAAACGTAATTTTTCTAATTTTATCCACATTTTTATACTTATATCTATATAATCCGAAAACTAAACGTGTTATAACGATGCTACTGGCACCAGTGAATAGAGCGTTTATCACCACACAATTCCAGCTCAATTTTTCATTCCAGGATTTTAATTTAGTTGGCGTAATGGTCGATCAAACTAAAACATTAGAGAATTTTCATACAATTTTAACAGTTTTTTACTTCCTATAAAACTGTTATTAAGCTAAGCAAAACGGTAATAAACGTTTTGAGCAGTATTTGAGACGACTCACACTATTTGAGATACTGTTGTTCTATTGTCATAAATGGTTTTGCTATAAAATGGCTGCCCCTACCTTCAGTGTGGTCAGTTCTAGTTAGGCCTTCCAGGACGGTCTTTGTGGTCCTTGTCTGGTCCTGGTGGCTTCCTTCTGCCGCCTCGAATGGGTTTTTTTTCCCACGCCAAAGTTGCCTGGGTGGTTGCGGGCGAGGCTCTCCACGACCCCGTCCTCGTCCTTGGTTTTGTCCTGCTGTGGCGGGTCCCGGTCTTTATTCGTGGTTTCGAGTGGTTCCATACACCATAGGTGGTTTCGCCAGGAGGTTGGGTTGCAGTGGTGTTGGATCCCCCTGCTCTCTCCGAGGCTAGTTCTGCAGAGCCTGACCCACCAGTTTCCCCCACACGCCCGCTTTGATCTCCCGAACCCCTACAACTCGGACGCATATGAAATCTCCCAAAACCAAAGTATGGTCGGAAGTTCATTGATGTTAGGACATGGATGCGTCATCAATGTCACAGCAATCTGACCATGGTTCATGTTACGGAGTCTCTTCAGAATTCTCTCGGACGATAACCTCTCACCGTTCTCGTCCGACAGGTAAACCACGCAGATATGGGTAATTATTGGCCCTGTAGCAATCTGAGTTGTGCCCCCTCCCAAGGCCTGAGCTGGTTTAGCGCCCCCTCCAGCCACTGCACAGTTTCTGCATCCGCACATGTGATGGACCACCCAGGCTTCACATTGCAGTTGCTGAACCTTATTCTGGTTCCCCTGGTGCAATGCCCTCCACGGCTACCTGGAGACGCCCAAGTTGTTCGCCTGTAAGCGCTGTCGCTGGGAATTCGGATACCCACTCTGACACCCTCTCTACGAGTCAGGCACCCTGTGTGTTGAGTTTCGCTTTTTTGGCGGTGTGCTCAAGGCTGCTTCCCTCTGATCTCCCACGCGTTTTTCCCTCTTTGGGCTTAGGCCGATTTTCCAGCCTTGGCTTTTGAGGGTTTCTTTTCTCCATCAGTTGCATCAGTCTAAGTGGATTTTACCCATCTCCAGCTGTTTGCCTGTTGGAAAGAACTTGCTGCGGGGCCTCCGTGTAAGAAATACCCTTTTTCAGCATTTCTTTCAGAGCTTTGTTGCCCGCGCCAGAGAGCCTTTTTTTCAGAGGGCAAGGTCCTCCAGAGCCTTGGCACCACGCTGTCACTTCCCGAGTGGTGCGTTGGTGAGGTTAATAGTTCCCGTTCCCTCTCAGTGGTAACAGTTGCGTTGCTTGTGGTAGAGTCGGTTTCGTCCACCTCTCCTACATTTGCCTCGCGTTGGTCGTTTGCTTCAACGTCTTCCGCGTCCATTGCTTCAGCCGGTGGCTTAGTGTTGTTAATATTCTGTTCATGAATTGTTGGTCCCACGAGTAGCGAGAAAAAGAGTGATGAACCGTGGCACAGCTCCTCATTAATAGGTAAGGCTGGATACACCAAAAGGCCGCCCGGCTCCTGGAGGCCCCGTTAGAGACAACCTGCCTGGATGCTATTCAGCCCTTGGCACGGGTCGCACACCACCTTGGCTTAAGGACTATTTTTTCGACATGTGCCATCTAGATCCGATGTCTTCGGTAAGTGGCAGACGCAGATCTGGCAGCATGTGATTCTTCATCACGAACATCGGTCTTGGCTTTTCTGGTATCTATTCCGTGTATGAACCGTAGCCCATACCAGAGACACTTTCTAAAGCGCGTATTGGAAGTCTTTTAACAAAACAAAATTTTTTTCTACTCCTACAGGAATATTTTCTGTTTCCTTAACACTTTACAGATTGGTTATGGAACTATCTGAACTCCTAGGTGTGAGATAGGAAATAGACCAATCATGAGGGCAATTTTACTTGTGTTAGATGAAATAAGCCAATCACAGCTAATTCTATCTATGAGATAGGAAATAGACCAATCATGGATAATTCTGTCCGTGCCACAAAAACGCGCTATCCATTTTCCTAAAAATGTCAATGTTAATCAGGGGTGATCCTACCTATAAGCAAAGGGGTGGAAGCAACTCGGGCGGCCCAAACTTTAATTTTACGTCCACAAACGAGAAATTTTTAATTTTGCCAAAAGGCTCAATTCCTTTTTCTTTAAATTTACTTTTTGTATCAAAAGACAGTGAGGTCTGTGAAGAAATTTATTTTCAAGAACTAATATCAGGCTTAGCATGTCTTAAGCGTTTTATTCTACATTTGGTTTGGCTTGACGCGACCGCAGTCTATTTCTTCACTCCTCTTTCGCATAAATTTCTTTTTCTTTTCAATCACTTAAGTTACCTGTAATGTAGGCTGGTTCTTTCTCTAGGTCTTCAGATTCTTCCGGTTTTTCTGCTCTAGGAACCAGTTTGAGCCGTCAATTAACTTTGGCAATGCTAGTTCTTGAACTTCTGGTTTCTCTGGCAGTTGGGCGGTAATTTAATTTCTTCAGGCTTCATTTCTTCTTGGTCAATGACTATTTTTTTAATCTTGCGTTTCTTCGGTTTCTCTTCGCTCACCTTCAAGATAATTGTATTTTCAACTTTAGTAACAGTCTCGACAATAACAGACACAGTAATCTGGAACTGTTTAACTTCTTCATCAATAGTTACAATTTCCGAATGTTCCTTCTTAATTCCCCTTCTTCTTTTTCACACTTCTTTTCAAAACGGTTTTCTTTTTGGGCTTACATTTTTTTATCGCAATGGTGTGCCTCACTTCTTCAGGTGGTTCCTCAAAAAGTTGTCTAGAAGTTCTTCTGGAGTTTCCTTTTCAGGTTTCTCACCCTCTTTTTTCAGGGTTGTGATTTCTGTGATTTTCTGTTGGTCTCCTGGAAACCACAGTTTTCTCAGGTTTCTCTCAGATTTTTGTATTTCTTCACGAATTTCTTCAATACTATAACCTATATTCTTGAACTACAAACGTGCCATTTCTTCTACAGTTACACTAGTCTCAAGTTCTACACCCTCTTTTTGTGTAGTTACAATTTTAGTTGCTTCTTGCTTGTCGCCATTGTTTGTGAATATCTTGCGAGTTTTTGGTTACTTTCTTTTTAAGAACCTTCTTTTCAATCAGTCTCTTGAATTTGCTCAGGAAGTCCTTCCACCTTTGACACTTTAGTGACTCTTTATGGTGCTTCTCTTTCTTCTATAGCCACTCTGATGTCTGGCTCTTTTTTTTGCTCATCGGTGGTAGTAATTTATGTACGTTTACGTTTACGTTTTTTTGTAGACATTGTAATTATTGTTGATACTTGGGGGCGGTCGCAATCAATTTGCACATGGTCGGTCAGTAGTTTCTGATGTCTTTCTGATGGTCAAATAAATAAAAAATGGAGATGTACTAAAAATAATAATAAAAACAAAATTCGACGCCCATCCTCCATTTTATCAAGTATAGGTGTAGAAACTTTGGTAATCCACCAATGTCTCTTGACAGTTGACTGCTTGCACGACTGCAGTTGCCGTACGGAAAGTACCACTTTCCACACTTGTTAGAAAAATAATTAATTCGTCTAAAAGAACAAATATTTATGAGCCGTTTGAGGTCAACCCTGAAAGCAAGTAGGCAATTTTCTTTAGGTCGAAGCATTGACTTGACTGAAAAGGAGGAAAAAGAGACTTTTGGCTTTTTAATAAAAAATTAAACCTGTAGGCCCTCGAGCAGAAATCAGTTTGCAGACTTCTCCCTCCGTTACCGTTACGTATAAAGTTGATAAGGTTGTCATCAAAACAAAAAAAGTTTTTTTCGGAAAAACAAAAATTATGAAGAAAAATTTAATTTTGTTTGTCAAGCTTACTGGGAAATTAAAAAAACACCCACCTTTAGTTCCTGTTTGGGGCCAGTAGACCCCAAGAATTATCAGTTTTACAAAATTAGAGATATTAGTGATATCTTAAAAGGGGTGAGAGATAATTAAAATCTGATAATTTAATTGAATGGCTAAACTAATGTTTTAATGATAACCAAGTTATCAGCAAAACTACAAATTTTTTTCAGGAAAATCATAGGAAAAGCAGACGTTTCGAAAATCATACAGAAAGAACTCAGACTATATTTCCAAATCTTAATGGAAAATTGAGAAATATACACATTTGGATCGCAGATTAGCAATATTGACTATTTACGGTGAAGGGGGGGAGGGGGAGTTGAGAGATGCATTTAGTAAAGAACTTTATTCATGCCTCGCAATGCCCACTTTCCTTAACGTCATTGTACTCTGACTTAACTTTGTTGACTCACTGAGCACTCGGCCATAAGGTGACACACTAATGCAGGATCCAGTATATAGAGAGTTCATTTAACAAAGATATGTTTTATATAAAAAAAATACCTCGTAAATATATACATTTTCTAGGATTTTCGAGAACTTTAATAGAAGACGATAATCTGGCTAGATATGAAAATAATATGGAGACAGACAATATCTCGAACGTCCTATATATTCACACACTATTGTTGGAAACAAAGTAACGTTTACTTGGAAGGTTTTTTTGGTAGTTACTTGTTGTTTTTATTTTTTTATATATAAATGTCATTATCATTAATAGTGTATAGGGAATAATACAATGATTATCTTTAATTTTATTTAAGTCGGTTTATAATTGTTGTATAAGCACGCACAACACCTTACATTACCTAACATAATTGTAATTAAAAATAGGAACATAACAATTACTTATATAACTACCTAATACTATTCATATAGTGCCATTTCTTGAACTTCGAAGGTTAAATAATCGGATTTTTGTTTAATTCAAGTCAATAAAATGGAACTGTGCTGTTAGCTAATAAATGCCAAAGATGCTTATATTTCAGTGAGTCGTGCATTGTACCAGTCTGAAAGGTATAATCTGCGGAAATAAACCAAATTACCACTAGTTTATTATTTATTAGTATTATTATTATTATTATGAAACAAAAGCACTGTTTTTATTTCAACTACGAAGAGATTCAGTCAGTTCGTCAATTTTTTTGAATATAAAATAAATTTTCTTATCTTTTTCAACGTTTTTCAAACTTAAAACAAAAACAAAAATTTGTATATTGTATTTAGCTATTTTAAAGATTGCTTTACCTTCAAATAAATACAAATTGTTTAGGATTTTCCATTTGAATATTAAATAAAAATTGTTTTAGTTCGTCTCATATTAACTTAACAGCAGGATCAAAATAAAAGATACAAAAAGGTCGAACATGGTCTTTGCCTATTTAGACACGTCATTGGCAAATGTTTAAACACTCGTCTTTGCCTGTACGCAATAGAACACGAATCTGAAGACATCATTCTCTCATTCTCACCAATTTCGTTTTGTTTACTCGCCTATTTATTTAAACATCGAACATTTGGTGTCTTGGTATTTGAAGGTTCTATTGGTTTTTAATTAACAACTACAAAAGAAAAGAAAACAGGTCACAACAAGATTATGATGGTTACAGTTTGGGTTGTAAAAAACCGAAAGGGCAAGGACTTAAAGTTCGAAACTGATAAAAACACAAGCACCTTTAAAATGTAGGTAATCTGTTAATAATCATGCAAATAAATAATAACAACGTCCGTAGAGTATTAGTAGATACTGCATGTCAATTTGTCAATTCATAAATCTGACTCGTTGATACCACCAATTAAGTTAAAACATTTTTCTCCTTTTCACATGAACTGCTCTTCAAAATAGTCGGGACGATCAATTTTTTGGTCATTTTTTGAAAGGTTGTATCTCAGTTATGCCTTAGACGAACATAAACAACACCTGGTTTGGAAGTATTTTCTGTTGAGGTGTATACACGGCGGAGCAAATGTCACGCAAAAGTATTACACTTTAACCCACTGCATTTGGTTGCTACAGTCATTACACGACTTTCACTATAATGGCATTTAGAAACCCTAATGGATATCTTGAGACATGCTTGGTGGATTATTGATTTTTGTGCAACGAAAAATTTTACAGAGGTTTGTTAAAAAATCCGCATTTTATCCAACAAACTGCCAAAATCAATAACTTTTACGTCTATAGGACTAATTTTTTATCAACACTAAGGAAAATCTAGCCTGAACTAACCAAAAGCTAATCTGTCTTTCAAGAAAAAATATGAATCTGCAAGCATATACGGTGAAGCAAAGGGCAATGCAAAATTTCTAAACTTTAGCCGCCCCCTAATATTAAGAGTCACTTTAGAACTTTCATCGTGATAAGGACATTTAGAGTTTTTTATTTCACAGACGCAGAAAATACAGTTTTGTTTCAATAAATCTATATTTGGAAAACAAAAACGTTAAAATAGCCAAGTTATCATATGTTAATAAGGCTGGTTTTCTATTACCCTTTTGTATGTAGGTATGACAAAAGACTATAGGTCATACGGAGAATTGTGATATTAAGAGCGAACAATTCAAAACACTAACTTGATACTCGCATCAATTCGGCTATGCTTCCCGGCATACTGTCCACCAAAGTTCTGATGAAGTCTTGGGGAATATCCTCATTCTTCCCTAACTGCAGTCACTAATTCTTCAAAGTTTTGAAATTCTTGTCCTTTCATACTCAGTTTCAGCTTCATCCTACGCCATACGTACTCTATGACATTCATAACGGATGACCTAGCAGACCAATTCATTCGTTCTATGCCATTTTCTCTCAGAACGTCTTGGACAATTTGTGCCCTGTGAAAATGTTTTGTTTACGACACCTGGGAACCACTCTTTCGCTGGGGTGTCGTGTTGAAAACAAATATATCCAACGTTTCGACTTTTTGCTTACAATACGTCATCATCAGAGTATTCTTTTTTATTACAAATATTGCTGTGTATTGTATTGTATTCAATGTGAGAGGACTTATACAGTCCTCCCCGCGATCTGCGGTCTATTGTGGCTCCCTCCAAGTGTTACCAGTAAGGTTTGCCCCTGCTAGCTCCACTAGATGCCGCCCGTTATGCCCAAGGAAAAAAAACCAAATTAACACGTTTCCCAGGAAAAGCTCGAATTTTTTCTTATTTCAAAAGTAACATTTTGCCAACGAGCAGGTTCAATTTTATTATAATTCTGTGAGATATAGACGGTTTAATATTTACAAAATTCAAGCGATCAGTCTCGAATCTGGAAAATCTCGAAATAACCTGAACTAATCTGAACTCACGATTAAGATCTCGAGAACTGTAAAAGGTACACACAAATAAATAGTTGGATAAATTATTGTATATTAGCTCTTCAAGAATGTAAAAAATCGGCAAAACAACTTCCATATTTAGAAAGATAAGGCTGATGATGGCAGGATAAATCCAAAACGTCAAAGAAAATGCCACCAAGAAAGACGAAACCAAATTAACACGTTTCGCAGGAAACTTTCGTAATTTTTCTTGTTTAAAAAGTAACATTTTGCCTAGGAGCAGGTTCAATTTTATTATAATTCTGTGAGATATAGACGGTTTAATATTTCTAAAATTCGAACGATCAGTTTCGAATCTGGAAAATTTCGAAATAACCTGAACTAACTTGAACTCACCATTGAAATCTAGAGATCTGTTAAAGGTACACAGATATAAATAGTTGGATAAATTATTGTATATTTTATCTTTAAGAATGTAAAAAATCAGCAAAACAATTTCCATATTTAGAAAGATAAGACTGATGAAAGCCTAAGAGCAGGTTCAATTTTATTACAATTCTGCGACATCTGCCTTAAATGTCGAAAATCTCGAAATAACCTGAACTAACCTGAACTCATCATTGAGATCTTAGAAGCAGTAAAAGATACTTAGACATAGTTGGATAAATTATTGTAAATTATCTCAATTAAATGCGTAAAAAGTGCAAAACTACTTCCACAGTTGAAAAGGAAAAACTGAAAAAGACGGAATACATTCAAAACGTCAAAAAAAAATATCATCAAGAAAGGGAAAATTTAACACGATTCGCAGGAAAAACTCAACATTTTGTTTAGAAGCAGGTTCAGTTTTATTAAAATTCTTCCAGATCGAAACGGTTTAAGAATTCCAAATTTTTTATTAGTCAGGCTGCTCCAAACTAGAAATGTGGTTTCTTACAAATCCTTAGCACCACAAAAAAAAAACAGACACAAAAGCATGATTTAGCATGTGAAATAATCCACATCCTCTGATTACATTTTATCACCTCATGCAAGATCCATAAGCTTTAAAGTGTCCAAAATGCTAATAATGGTCAGTCTCGAATTTGGAATCTAGCTACTCACAACGCTGTAGTAACAAAAAAGCAAGAATTGGCACATGAAATTCTGTCAACCTAGATCTTTTGATCAAGTTTTATCAGGTCAATTTTATCATAATTTTGTGAAATCTGGACGCTTTAAGATCTCAAAGATTTTAATGATCAGTCTCGACTTTGGAATCTTCAACTTCTCCATTGTTGTAGCTGAAAAAAAAATAAAACATGAATTGCTACATGAGATGATAAAAAGTAGTATCCTAGGTCATATTTAGTGACTTTAATTTTATCATAGTTTTGCGAGATTTGAATATGATAAGAAAAGTTTCCAAAATATTAATGGTAATTGGTCTCGAATTCGGAGTCTTGTTACCCAACTGCTGTAGCGAGAAAAAAAAATAAAACCATGAATTGCGACATGGGAAAACAGAAAGTAGATCTTCTGATCACATTTAGGGCAATTTTTCGATTGAGACTTAAAATCAAAAACAAAAAGAAAGAGACCTTATTAATTATACGATTTGCTCACCTTTGTCCTCTAACTCTTTGTCTTATCAATTCTTCTTTTGTAAAAGCACTGTATTCGAATTGAATCAAGAATTGGTAGTCAAAAAACATCTGTTCAATATTAGTTCAGTCGCAAAGAAATATGTCATTGATAGTCATAGTTTCAGTTTAATCCAAGCTTTCTCTCACGCTAATTAAACCAGTGTTGGCAACGTTTTGACTGCAATTTCATTCTATATTAGAAATTTTCTTCCACATAAGAAGAATGTGAAAGTTTTTGATTGAAAAAGCCAGACTTCAAGATTCGTCGAACGAACTTAGCTAGAAGATAAAAAACTCAGCCATCAAGTGGAGAATGATTGCGTGTTCAATCTTCACCAAAACTTTCCTTGTCTATATCCGCATATGCTAAGAAAACAAAACTTTTAACTTCCTCCTCTATTCCATCACCCACTTACACGTAACCAAGATTACCTAAAGAGTGGTCTAGGATGAAGGGCAGACAACAGAGAAGATAGATGAAGAAAGGGTAGGCGTACACTTAGAACACAAAACTTTTAGGTCTGTCCTCTTTTGCCCCATTTTAGGTAAACTTAAAATGGAAAACTTTCAGAGAAATAGATATAAAGCCCTTAGCATAATTGACTTCAATAAGGATAAAGGAAAAATAACAGAACGAACCTCTGCAATAGCGTAGAAAGTGCCGACGTTTCGAAGTTTACTTTACGTCTTTATCAATGGTTAACCTAACCGTACAGGAAATAGCAAATCCTGGAACCGTGTTGTTTATAAAGTACTATTTTTTTGTCTATTGCACTATTGTACTATTTTTTATTGTTTTTGTCCGTTGACTTCAGCCACAAAATCTACAAAATTCTAAAAATTATGAAACCCAATCTAAAGTGCTGTAGGTGCTTAATTTAACATTTTTTGCATCATTGTATAGAAACATTTTATTTTTGGCTCGTAAATGTTATTTTGAAGACCTGAAAAATGTCGAAATATTGAGAAAACACCCCGTAGACACTGTTGTTCGAATGTATATGTACACTGATCTGACATCACTTCTGCTAATTTGGTAGAATTACTTGACAAAGACTTAAATTAAACGTCGAAACGTCGGCAATCTCTGTGGTACTGTTGATATTTCATTTTGTTTTTCTCCCACTGCCCTTGCATTATAACATTCTATTTTTGGTCTGTTTTTGGTGGTATATGTACACTGATCTGACATCACTTCTGCGAATTTGATAGAATATCCTTGACAAATACTTAAATTTTTGTGGTTGAAAAGCCATAATGGTGGATTTTAGCAGGGTTGGTCTGACTACTTTTTTGGAGAGCTCCCAATCTGCCCTGTTGGGTCTTTTAAATCCCGAGGGTGTTGTATTAGTCTCCAAATTTGTCAGCCGGCTACCCGAAAATGACAGTTGGCGAATATCTCTAACGTTTCACTACCAGTGGAGGTGTAGTTTACATCGGACCGTTTTCTCTATCCAAGCTCCTGACACGGTAACCTGGAGAGAATCGTATGGATTCGGGCTCCTGTTGGCAGGTTCTTGGAACCTGCCAGCTGGTCTTTCGATGGTAACGGAAGAACTCATATTATCTTCCTGGAGCCAAACAAAAGACCTAGGGAAAACTGACTAGACTGGAGTGTCTCAAAAAAGGTTGTCAACATACAGACGCTTAGATGGGCAGTGGGTTCATTCCAACCATTTAAGGCGACTAAGTGAAAATGGAGTGAGACCCGTTTTTATACAAGAAGGTCTGGACATACTTGCTTCAACACTAATCAAGATCTTTAGAGCAAGGGGGAGCTTTGGGCCAAGGTTAAAGTGGTATATATACCAAAAGGTCCAAGGGCTCTTAGACCCATAAGTCTAACATCCTTCCTAGTGGTGGTAAAACGCTCCCTAGCGGCAGACTTAGAAAAGTGAAACAAATTTCCGGCTTCTCTTGGCCACACTTCAGTATATCATTACTACAAGCACCTTGCTTGACTGTCGATAAGCAGTTTGAAGGGATTTTTAGAATTTTTTGGAACTTTACTAATATAATTAGTGTACCTACAAGATGTCGGAGATAAGATGACCCAATGACTCTAAAAGTATAAATGTTTAGAGTATAAAAGTAATAATGTGTTTATAACCACATTAGTGGCTTTCGCTATCTTATTCAGAAAACTATGTGATAAAAGAGGTATAAACAAAAAGACATAAGTTATATACTTCCACTACAACTGTAATTTTCAAATGCCACAAGAATTGTTAGTTTCGATCTGGGGCCAATCTCAGCACTTTTTTAGTTAAAGAAACTGTGAAAAGCACCTGCTCATCGTCAAATACTTGTTCCCTGAGGCTTTGAAGCATTTGTCACCAAACCTTTCAGTTTAGAGGTCCTCCCCTTACTTGCAAAATGTAAGTAGACTTTTTTTCCCGGAGGCGTTAAAAGTGCACCTTTTATAATACGAAATAAAAAGTGACACTTTATAGTCCCGGACATAAAATATGTGCCCATTTTACACCTTGGGTACACAATGTTAGCCTACAAAATATTCAACATTTAAGTCAACTTTTAGATTCCAAAATATACAAGAGAATTAGGCAAACAAATCTAGGATTGTCAACAGTCTTTGCAGGTGAGGTCAGGTCCGAACGCTGGCTGGTTCTATAACAGTAGTGCATCCTACACTGGGGGAAAGTCAAATGGAGATGGTACCACACTTATATAAGAGATTAGCAAAATGAACAGCAAAGAGAACTCAGACGTACCGTGTGTGTCTGCTACGTGGTTTAGTGCGCAGTAAATTTTTTTCAGGTAGGTAGTTAATCCATAAAGTGATAGTGAAAGTGTCGCCATAATAATATTATGTGGGTGGAATCTATATAATATACCTAAAATTGTAGTTTTTGGAAAGTATTAGAGTGACCAGTAATAATTTCGCAATTCCAGCTAGAAAAATGAAACTAGCAGTAATCACCCTTGCCCTGGTGGCCATGGTTGCGGCATACCCTCAAAAAGAAGGTGGTGCTTACACGAACGAGGCTATTAGACAAGCTCAGCAGACCTTTTTGATACCCAAAGATGCACAAATTCAAAAGGTAAGTCAGCGAAAGGGTATACCTATCTATATTTGAGTCTAAATTTTCCTGAGTTTACGTATTAAGATTTCTTCAAAAATTTACTTACTTACTGTTTTTTTGGAGTTGCACTGGTTACAAATAAATTTTATTCAACAACTAACTAAATGTTTGAGTTAAGTGCTGGTCAAGTTCTTGTGTTTTACACAGTTTTTGTAAAAAAAAGGGACACATTGAAGGATAAAATGAAATGAAAGAGTGAATTGAGGGAAGAAAACCAAAAGCTCTTCTGATTATGGCATGTTAAAGAAATATGTAGTTAATGACCAGTTATTAGTACATAAAAGACTGTGTATCGCAAATCTCTCTATTTTTGTAATCATAAAAATGTTTCTTAGCCAAATTTGCATTTTTTGTTATTTTGTGATAGTATAATTTCCACTTAAAGTTGTTTTCACTGAAAGGAGTAACGTTAAGTAGAACTACTATGTTGTCAATAATCTTTCTTTAAATGGGTCGATGTTGATTAATAACCACTACAAAGTGATTATTAATATTTGGCAAGCTATCACTTTGATAATATTTTAAATAATATTTATTTTTATTTTAGTGTTGAAATAAACACTTGCTGCTCCAAAAATGACAGTGGGAGAAAAACAAAGTAAAACTTCAATATTACCACATAAATTACCCAAGTTTCGATGTTTTTTTGACGTCTTTGTCAAGGATATTCTATCAAATTACCAGAAGTGATGTCAGATCAATCTACATATATATTCCAACAAAAGTATCCGCGAGGGTTTTTACAATATTTCGACATTTTTTTAGATCTTTAAAATTAACAATTGCGAGGTCGAAGGACCAAAAATAGAATGTTACAATACAATTGAGCAAATTTTTTGAAGAAGAATTTTTAAAAAAAAGATGTTAAAATAGGTCCCTAATGCTCCAAGAAGGGCAGTGGGAGAAAAACAAAATAAAATGTCAACAGTAACACAGAGATTGCCGACGTTTCGACGTTTAATTTAAGTCTTTGTTCAGGACATTCTATCAAATTAGCAGAAGTGATGTCAGATCAGTGTACATATACATTCGAACAAAAGTGTCTACGGGGTGTTTTCTCAGTATTTCGACATTTTTCAGGTCTTCAAAATAACATTTACGAGCTCGAAGGACCAAAAATAAAATGTTACAATGAGGCAAAAAATGTTAAATTAAGCACCTACAGCTCTTTAGATTGGGTTTCATAATTTTCAGAATTTTGTAGATTTTGTGGTAAAACTGACTGAAGTCAAGAGACCAAAACAATAAAAAGTAGTACCAGAGTACAATAGAAAAAAAAATAGTACTTTAGAAACAACACGGTTCCAGGTTTTGCTATTTCCTATACGTTTGCTATATAGACAATAAAGACGTAAACTAAACTTCGAAACGTCGGCACTTTCTACGCTATTGCAGAGGTCCAATCTGTTATTCTCCCTTCATCCTTATTCAAGTTAATTATGCTATCAATTTCTATGAAAGTTTTCCATTTTGAGTTTACTTAAAATGGGATAAAGAGGGCAGACCTAAAAGTTTTGTGTTCTAAATGTACTCCGACCCTTTCCTCATCTATCTTTTCTGTTGTCTACTCTGTCAGATGTTACATGTCACCCGAGACCACTGTTTAGGTAATTTTGGTTACATGTTAGTAGGTGATGGAATGAGAGGAGGAAGTTAAAAGTTTTGTTTTCTTAGCATATGTGCTTATAGAGACGGGAATTTTTAGTGAAGATCTAAGTACGTTCGACGAATCTTGAAGTCTGGCTTTTTCAATAAGAAACTTTCAGACTCTTCTTATGTGGAAGAAAATCTCAAATATAGAGTGAAGTTGCAGTCAAAACGTTGCCGACTCTGGTTCAATTAGAGAGTGAGAGAAAGCTTGGATTAAACTGAAACTATAGCTATCAATGACATATTTCTTTGCGACTGAAATAATATTGAACACATGTTGACCATCAATTCCTGAACCATTTTGAATAAAGTGTTTTAAAAAAAAAAGAATTGATAAGACTTTAGAGTTAGAGGACATAGGTGAGCAAATCGTATAAATGATAAGGTCTCTTTCTTTTTGTTTTTGATTTTAAGTCTCAATCGAAAAATTACCCTAAATGTGATCAGAGGATCCACTTTTTATTAGGTCAAGTTCATTAGGTTCTCCCATGTAGCAATTCATGGTTTTATTTTTTTTTCTCGCTACAGCAGTTGGGTAGCAAGACTCCGAATTCGAGACCAATTACTATTTATTGTTTCATGTAGCAATTAATGCTTTAGTTTTTTCGCTACTATAACAATAGAAAAGCCAGATTCCAAAGTCGAGACTGACCATTAGGATATTTGAGATTTTAAAGCGTCCAGATTTCAGAAAATTATGATGAAATTGACCTAACTAAATGTGACCAAAATATCTAATTTGACAGAGTTCCATGTGCAAATTCATGCTTCTTTGTTACTACAGCGATCTGAGTAGCTAGATTCCAAATTCTAGACTGACCATTATTAGCATTTTAGACACTTTAAAGCTCTTGCAGAAGGTGATAAAATCTAATCAGAGTATGTGGGTTATTTCACATGCTAAATCATGCTTTTATGTGTTTTTTTTTTGGTGCTACAACTTTGTGGGAAACCACATTCCTAATTCCAGGCAGACTGACAATTCAAAGTTTTGGAATTCTTAAACCGTTTAGATCTCGGAGAATTTTATGAAAACTAGACCTGCTTCTAAGCAAAATGTTGAGTTTTTCCTGCAAAACGAGCTAAATGATTTTTCCCTTTCTTGATAATAATTTTTTGGACATTTTGAATTTATTCCGATTTTATCAGTTTTCCCTTTCCAACTATGGAAGTAGTTTTGCATTTTTCTACGCACTCAATTGCGCTAATTTACAATAATATATCCAACTGTGTCTAAGTATGTTTTACTGCTCCCACGATCTCAATGTTGAGTTCAGGTTAATTCGAGATTTTCGAGATTTGAGACAGAATTGTAATAAAATTGAATCTGCTCCTTGACAAAATGTTATTTTTGAAATAAGAAAAATATCGAGATTTTTCTGCGAAACGTGTTAATTTGGTTTCTCTCTTTCATGGCATTTTCTTTATTTTAAATTTGTGTACCTTTTACAGTTCTCGAGATCTCAAAGGTGAGTTCAGGTTAGTTCAGGTTATTTCGAGATTTGAGACTGATCATTCGAGTTTTAGAAATGTTAAACCGTCTATATTTCACAGAATTGTATTAAAATTGAACCTTCTCCTTGGCAAAATTTTACTTTTGAAATAAGAAAAATTTAGAGATTTTCCTGCGAATTGTGGCATTTTCTTGGACGTTTTGGGTTTATCCTGCTTTCATTAGTTTTATCTTTCTAAATATGGAAGTTGTTTTGTTGATTTTTTACATTCTTAAAGAGCTATTATACAATAATTTATCCACCTATTTATATCTGTGTACCTTTTACAGTTCTCGAGATCTCTATGATGGGTTTAGGTTAGTGCAGGTTATTTCGAGATTTTCCAAAGCCGAAACTGATCGTATTTTAGAAATATTAATAAATTAAATTAAAAAAATTAAAAAATTGAACCTGCTCCTAGGCAAAATGTTACTTTTGAAATAAGAAAACTTTCCAGATTTTCCTGTGAAACGTGTTAATTTGGTTTTGTCTTTCTTGGTGGCCTTTTCTTGGACGTTTTGGATTTATCCTGCTTTCATCAGTCTTATCTTTCTAATATGGAAATTGTTTTGCTGATTTTTTATATTCTTAATGAGCTAATATACAATAATATATCCAACTATTTATATCTGTGTACCTTTTACAGGTCTCGAGATTTTTATGGTGAGTTCAGGTTAGTTCAGGTTATTTCGAGATTTTCCAGATTCGAGACTGATCGTTCGAATTTTAGAAATATTAAACCGTCTATATCTCACAGAATTATAATAAAATTGAACCTGTTCCTTGGCAAAATGTTACTTTTGAAATAAGAAAAATTTCGAGATTTTCCTGCGAAACGTGTTAACACAATTATATCTGTGTACCTTTTGCAGTTCTCGAGATCTCAATGGTGAGTTCAGGTTAGTTCAGGTTATTTCGAGATTTTCCAGGTTTGAGACTGATCGTTCGAATTTTAGAACTATTACACCGTCTATATCTCATGGCATTATAATAAAATTGAACCTGCTCTTAGGCAAAATGTTATTTTTGAGATTAGAAAAATGTCGAGATTTTCCTGCAAAACGTGTTAATTTGGTTTCTCTCTTTCTTGGTGGCATTTTCTTGGACGTTTTGGATTTATCCTGCTTTCATCAGTCTTATCTTTTTAAATATGGAAATTGTTTTGCTGAATTATACATTCTTATTGAGCTAATATACAAAAGTTCATCCAACTGTTTATATCTGTGTACCTTTCACATTTCTCGAGATCTCAATGGTGAGTTCAGGTTATTTCGAGATTTTCGAGATTCGAGACTGATAATTCGAATTTTAGAAATATTAAACCGTCTATATCTCGTAGAATTGTAATCAAATTTAACCTGCTTCTAGGCAAAATGCTATTTTTGAAATGAGAAAAATGTCGAGATTTTCCTGCGAAACGTGTTAATTTAGTTTTCTCTTTCTTGGTGGCATTTTCTTGGACGTTTTGGATGTATCATGCTTTCATTAGTGTTATCTTTCTAAATATGGAAGTTGTTTTGCTAATTTTTTACATTCTTAATAGAGCTAATATACAATAATTTATCAAACTATATCTGTGTACGTTTTACAGTACTCGAGATCTCAATGGTAAGTTCAGGTTATTTCGAGATTTTCCAGATTCGAGACTAATCACTCGAGTTTTAGAAATACTAAACCGTCTATATCTCCCAGAATTATAATAAAATTGAACCTGCTAGTTGGCAAAATGTTATTTTTTAAATAAGAAAAATGTCGAGATTTTCCTGCGAAACGTGTTAATTTAGTTTTCTCTTTCTTGGTGTCATGTTCTTGGACGTTTTGGATTTATCCTGCTTTCATCAGTCTTATCTTTCTAATTACGGAAGTTGTTTAGCTG
This sequence comes from Taphrorychus bicolor, assembly GCA_951812265.1. NCBI lineage: Eukaryota > Metazoa > Arthropoda > Insecta > Coleoptera > Curculionidae > Taphrorychus > Taphrorychus bicolor. The sequence continues at coordinate 14,149,656 of OX638305.1, forward strand.
ATTTTTACATTCTTAATAAAGCGAATTTATTCAACTATATCTGTGTACCTTTTACAGTTCTCGAGATCTCAATGGTGAATTCAGGTTAGTTCAGGTTATTTCAAGATTTTCTAGACTCGAGACTGATCGTTCAAATTCTTGAAATATTAAACCGTCTATAACTCATAGAATTATAATAAAATTAAACCTGCTCCTTGGCAAAATGTTACCTTTGAAATAAGAAGAATTTCGAGATTTTCCTACAAAACGTGATAATTTGGTTTTGTCTTTCTTGGTGGCATTTTCTTGGACGTTTTAGATTTAGCTCTCTTAATAGAGCTAATTTACATTGATGTATCCAACTATATCTGTGAACCTTTTACTTTTCTCAAGATCTCAATGGTTAGTTCAAGTTAGTTCGAGATTTTTTAGGTTTCAGACTGACCATTCGGATTATACAAATCGTAAACCGTCCTGCTGTAAACCATCGAACCTGCTCCTAAGTAAAGCGTCATTTTGAGATTAGAAAAATCTCTAATTTTTCCTGCGAAACGTGTTAAATTGTTTTTCTCTTTTTTGTGGCATCTTCTTGGATATTTTGAATTTATCCCACCTTCATCAGTTTTACCTTTCTTACTATGGAAGCAGTTTTGCAGCTTTTTACGTACTTAATTTGCAATAATTTATCCAACTATGTCTGTTTTCTTTTTACTATTCCCGAGATCTTAATGGTAAACCTTGAGTTCTCGGCTCTAGAATTCAGATATTTGTTAAAGTCAATTTGATACCTATTGCCTCAATTGTACTTCTCCTCATACCTGAACAATTACTATAATACACCCTCTATAGCTGTCTTACTAGAAGACCCACCATCACCAATTATAACAAAACTTGAATAAACATTATCATGAGCATTCCCTCATTAATATTTAAGCTGAACAATAAGCATCATATACCTCTCATGAAGATTAACATTAAAAATGAAAGCGGTAGCGTTACGTAAACCACGACGTTGATGAAGATATTCGCGTGAATAAAATATCGCTGTATTACATAAACGCCATGACACACATAAAAGCTTTTATTTTTATTTCGGCTTAACCGATTCTGAGCTTTGATGCTGAATTAAGTGGCACTGTCTTTCTCTTTCAGGTGCAAGAAGGCATCGAAATCGGCGCCTACGAGAGCATACCCGGAGACCAAAAAATCAACCTCTTTGAAATCCTGGGCGACCAGTTCCCTCCGGAGGTGGTCAACAATCTCCAGGGACAAATCGACCAAATTGGAAAGCATTGAGTGTGGTTTGTGTTATGCTTTAGCTGTCTTTCTAGTCTTTTTTTTTAATTAGTTCAAACAATAGTTGAATCATCTTTTATGTCTATCGCAGCATCTTCACTCCTTCTTGATTCATATTTCTTAGTTTATTTTTGTAAATAAATTTTTTTTACAAAGCTATGACATTTTCTATTGTAAGGCAGACTTTTTCCCAGACAACATAAGTGGTAAGTAACATAATGCGAAGAATAATAATAATTATGGTCTGTTTCTTTATAAGTGCACAAGGTGAAAGTTTACGAAACCGCCAGCAAATCCTTGACATAGCTTTATGTTTGTATTTGTAATTTTGATCGTGACGTTAATTACAAGTTAGCAACTTTCTCCAAAATCCTTATAAGCAGAGCACGGAAGATGAGGCAAATTTCGTTTCTGCGGATGGCAAAATCGTTATTTATTACCTATGACATCCTGAGATAGGCTTCATCATCATTCACTTTAGATTAGTTTTTTTTGTATCTTATTCGTTTCAAAGTTTCTCAAACGAAAGCTGTTCACATTTCACATATTAGATTTCAGTCTGTATATCAAAGAAATAATTAAAAACCAGTATTTCAAAATCATTATTATTTTTTTTTGAAAATGACCCAAAAACACTTAGCTATGCACGCATCTCTTATAAACACACTTAAATTACAAACAAATATTTATACATTAAGTTCGAGCTTCAACATAAATACCTATAGCTACGCACGTGGGAGGCTAAAACAGTTCTGGTTGTACATCGTCCGATTTGAATGGTTAAAACTACGAAACTTATAACAAAAATTAAGTAAAACGTAAGTCCCATGCTAAAGAGTACTTTCCTGATTGCATTCGGTTTCTTGCATTTGAACAGCACTAGTCCTAGAAACGAAAGCATTAATTAGTTAAACCTCATAAAATATCAACACCAAAGCGATATTATATACCTAAAAACATGCCAGTGAGGCCTCCGAAGAAATGAGCCTGCCAGGACACTTGAGGTTCTCTTTTCCAACACACATGTACTATGTCATATACCACGTCAAAGAGAATTAAAGTACCAATTGACCCTGCTCGGTAAAGCTTGTAATTGATTGTCTCATAGTTCTAAAAATCAATTAGCACATGAAACACGATATTTGCGTTTAGATTTGTGTGTCTTACAAGAATTAGGTCTGCAACATTCGACAGGAGCAGAGAGTAGCCTCCTGCTGAAGCTCCTACCACTAGGTCTGGGTGGATGCAAGCGGCCCCAAGGACACCCGTTACCCCTCCGAGCATGTAGATTGCCAACACCCGCAGACGCCCCTAAAGGAAGTTTTATGAATATTCCTTGAAATTGCTGAAATTGCTGTGAAACGTCAAAAGAAAACAATGAATGAACAAAAGTCCACTTATTTGATTTTGTATATCAAAAATCCATAGCCTTCTAGATGACGTTTTTCTAATGAACACTGAGTAGATTCTTGCTTACCTGGCTTAGTTCTAGCAAAAACGCAAAAAGACACTGGATGACCACGTTCAAACCTAGGTGTGACCAATCGTCATGTACCAGCATGTAGGTGACATATCGCCAGATATCGTACCGTTTGCTCGGCTCAAATCTCAGGAATTTGTTCAGGGCCGGAGTGGAATATACGTGAAAGATGACCTTAAATGTTTATTTTATTTAGTTAATTAGGTAGTTCAGGTTAGTTCAGGTTAGTCGCTTCATGTCGAAAAGAACCAATGTTTCGACTATATTCTTATTTAGTCTTCATCAAGGTTAGCTTCTATGATCAATAGTATATAAAGAAAAATCCATTTCGTTCTTGAGTTTACACGATATCCTGGCTAAGAATGTAAGACGAATGTAGATACAGAACAACCCGCCCCAAGACTTAATGGACTCTTCTCTTAACAATTAGTCTTGATGGAGATTAAAGAATACAGTAGAAACGTTCTTCGATAGAAGAATGAGTTAAATTACAATTCAGTGGATTTTCTTAACATACTGAATTTTCTTTTACGATAGTATGAAATAAAAAACGAGCTACTTGATACAAATTGAGCATAACATAACAACCCTTTGCCAGAATATGTGTCTGGAAAGAAGCTGTTTGAGATCGTCTTTCCTAAAAAAGTTATTTTCGTTGAATCTTTATCAAAGTTTGATTCTTATCAATACCAAGATATTGAGAAATGTACAAAACATTGATAAAATGTTAGGGAATACATAAATCTCTCTTATATATTACAAAAAGATACAAAACGTTGAAGGAAAAAGCATTGAAACAAACTGAAGCAAAAAATGAACTATTAGAAGTAGGTACAGTTTTGGCCCAAAATAAAACTTCCCAAACAAATCAAAAATATTTTGCTTATTAAGAAAACTTTAGTTTAGTCTTCTAAGTTAAGATGATTTTGGCCTAAAATTTGTATATTTCAATGGTGAGTTCAGGTTAGTTCAGGGTATTTCGAGATTTTTCAGGTTCGAGACTGATCATTCGAATTTTAGAAATATTAAATCATATCTCACAGAACTAGAATAAAATTGAACTTTCTCCTAGGCAAAACGATACTTTTGAAATAAGAAAAAATTCGAAATTTTCCTGCAAGACGTGTTAGTTTGGCTGCTGTCTTTCTTGGTGGCATTTTCTTGCACGTTGTGGATTTATCTTGCTTTCACCACTCTTGTCTTTCTAAATATGGAAGTTGTTTTGCTGATTTTTTACATTCTTAAAAAGCTAATATATAATAATTTATCCAACTATTTATATGTGTACTTTTTAGAGTTCTCGAGATCTCAATGGTGAGTTCAGGTTAGTTCTGGTTATTTCGAGATTTTCGAGGTTCGAGACTGATCATTCGAATTTTAGATATATTAAACCGTCTACATCTCGTAGAATTGTAGTCAAATTGAACCTGCTTCTAGGCAAAATGCTATTTTTGAAATAAGAAAAATTTCGAGATTTTCTTGCGAAACGTGTTAAATTGGTTTTGTTTTTCTTGGTAGCCTTTTCTTGGACGTTTTGGATTTATCCTGCTTTCATCAGTCTTATCTTGTTTTTTTTATTCTTAAATATTTTACAAACTTTTACATTCTTAAATAGCTAATATATATTAATTTGTTCAACTATTTATATCTGTGTACCTTTTACAGTTCTCGAGACCTCAATGGTGAGTTCAGGTTAGGTCAGGTTATTTCCAATATCAAGATATTGAGAAATGTACAAAACATCGAGGAAATGTTAGGGAATACATAAATCTCTCATATATATTACAAAAAGATACAAAACGTTGAAAGAAAAAGCATTGAAATAAACTAAAGCAAAAAATAAACTAACAGAAGTAGGTACAGCTTTGGCTCAAAATAAAATTTCTCAAACAAGTGAAAAACGTTTTGTTTACTAAGAAAACTTTGGTTTGATCTTCTAATATAAAATGACTTTGGTCCAAAACTTGAATATTTCAATTTTGTGCACCTATTTACCTCTTTTGAACTTATTTTTCTCTATAATATTCTAATTTTTCGACTTTTTTTAACTCGGTGCTTTTGTAGTTTTTTTTTGTGTTCTTTTATTCTCCATCTTTTTCTCATCTGATCTTTTACTATGTTTCGTCAAATGTTTTGTTCTTTTCTTTTTTTATTGATCTAAATTGAACTTGCCCTTGTGTTTTAATTGTTTGAACGTTTTCTTTTCACCTGAAATTAAACCTTAACAACGAGTAAATAATTGTAATGTGAATTTTATTCCATTAAGATACAGTTTTGACACGAAATAGAAGTTCTAGACCGAGGCCAAAATCGATAATTATGGAGAGAATTATGATTTGATTACAGACCGCTTTTTAGCAATTTTTGAAAATTTATTGGAGATTTTGGCTCACAATTAGAGATATTTTAAACTGTGCCTCTAACTACTTGTTATTTTGGGAAATTTTTTTCTATACTTTTTAGTTCTTTTGAGGGTTTTGGCCCAAAACCGTGTTTTTTTTAACGATTAATGATTTCTGATTTGTATAGTGTATTAACCCAAAATAAAACTTTTCAAACGACACAGAGAACTCTGATTCGATTTTCTAAGTTTTAGATGATTTTGGCCCAAAACTTTTTTGTGCTATTTTTGTGCCTCTATCTACCTTTTTTGGACTTATTCTTTTATAATTTTTTTATTTTTTCACTTTTCTTAACTCGGTGCCTTTATATTTTTAATTTTTTTGCGGTTCTTTTGTTCTTCAAATTTCTCTGTTCTTATTCTTTGCCATGTTTCATTGATTGCTTTGTTTTTAATTTTTTTATCGATCTACATTGGACTTTTTCTTATGTTTCGATTGTTTCAATTTTATTTTAACTAAAATTAACCAACGACGAGTTAGTAATTGTAATTTTATTGAGAACATTTTCGCACAAAACTGTTGATTTTTACCATTATATTTTCTTTGATGATAATGTTTTGTTCTGTAGACTTTTCTTTGTGTTTTAAATGTTTTAAGGATTTTGTTAACTAAAATTAAACTTTAATAACGAGTAAGCAATTGTAATATAAATTCAAGTGAGACCATTTCGGCACAAAACTGCGTTTTTTTAGCGATTACTGATTTGTGATTTTTCAAGTTTTTTAAAAACGTTTTGACCCGAAATTACTGTAGAAAAAATCTTGCAAGAGTTACATTAGGCCACAGCTACACCGAGGAAAAATTGATGTGTGTTGAAGAAAATTCAATTGTCGAAGAAATTACAAGTGTTCTCTCAGAAAAAAAGTTTTGCTTTGATTTCATGTTTTGAGATCCTTTTAGAATAATAGAGTAAGAAAAACCTTAAAATTGTTTCGGTTTTTTTCTAATTAGCTTAGCTTAAGAGCTTTCTGACCGTTTCCATACATAAAGACGCCCTGTATACATATAACAAAGATTAAAACAAATAGTGAAATTAAAGAAGGAATCTAAAACGAAAATAGATTTGAAGTTATCAGAGAAAACAAACTTACAAACTAATTTAAAAATCTAGGGAAAAACCAATTTTGTTGAAATCCTGAGTCAGATCATGGTAGCATCTTCAATAAGTATGACTTCAACAGTAGTACAATTATATGGAATTTTATTTATTCTCAACCTGTATATTATTACTCCTACTGGTCTAAGACTAATAGTCATGATTCTTAAAGGAAAGTTCTGATAGTGGTACCATTCTTACGACGATTTTTATGATGCGGCGTATGGAAATATTTTAAATCTCACCCTGTATATTATTGCTTGTACCTGTCAATGGCTAACAGTCAAGATTCCTAAAAGAAAGTTCTGATAGTGCTACCATTCTTATGACGATTTTTATGATGCGACGTATGGAACTATTTTAAATCTCAACCTGTATATTATTGCTCCTACCTGTCAAAGACTAACAGTATGGATTCCTAAAGGAAAGTTCTGATACTTTTTAAATCTCCCTGTAGATTATTGCTCCTACCTAACAAAGACTAACAGTCAAGATTCCTAAAGGAAAGTTCTGAAAGTGGTCCCATTGTTACGACGATTTTTATGATGCGACGTATGGAAATATTTTAAATCTCATCCTGTATATTATTGCTTGTACCTGTCAAAGACTAACATTCAAGATTCTTAAAAGAAAGTTCTGATAGTGGTACCATTATTACGATGATTTTTATGATGCGAGGTATGGAAATATTTTAAATCTCACCCTCTGTATTATTGCTCCTACCTGTCAAGGACTAACAGTCAAGATTCCTAAAGGAAAGTTCTGATACTTTTTAAATCTCCCTGTATATTATTGCTCCTACCTAACAACGACTAACATTCAAGATTCCTAAAGGAAATTTCTGATAGTGGTACCATTCTTATGACGATTTTTATGATGCGACGTATGGAAATATTTAAAATCTCACCCTCTATATTATTGCTCCTACCTGTCAAGGACTAACAGTCAAGATTCCTAAAGGACAGTTCTGATACTTTTTAAATCTCACCCTGTCTATTATTGCTCCTACCTAACAAAGACTAACAGTCAAGATTCCTAAAGGAAAGTTCTGATGGAAGTACCATTCTTACGACGATTTTTATGATGCGACGTATGAAAATATTTTAAATCTCACCCTGTATATTATTGTTCCTATGTCAAAGACTAACAGTCAAGATTCCTAAAGGAAAGTTCTGATAGTTGTACCATTTTTACGACGATTTTTATGATGCGACGTATGGAAATATTTTAAATCTCACCCAGTATGTTACTGCTCCTTCCTAACAGAGACTAACAGTCAAGATTCCTAAAGGAAAGCTCTAATAGAACTACCATTCTGACGACGAATTGTATGATGCGACGCAGGGAAATTTTAAAAAAATTTCACCCTGTATATTATTGCTCCTACCTGACAAAGACTAACAGTCAAGATTCCTAAAGTAAAGTTCTGGAAGTGGTACCATTCTTACAACGATTTGTATGATGCGACGTATGGAATTTTTCTAAATCTCACCCTGTATATTATTGCTCCTACCTGTCAAAGACTAACAGTATGGATTCATAAAGGAAAGTTCTCATTGTGGTACTATTTTTACGACGATTTTTATGATGCGAGGTATGGAAATATTTTAAATCTCAACCTGTGTATTATTGCTCCTACCTGTCAAAGACTAACAGTCAAGATTCCTAAAAGAAAGTTCTGATAGTGGTATCATTCTAACGACGATTTTTATGATGCGACGCAGGGAAAGTTTTTAAATCTCACCCTGTGTATTATTGCTTTTACCTGTCAAGGACTAACAGTCAAGATTCCTAAAGGAAAGTTTTGATACTTTTTAAATCTCCCTGTGGATTATTGCTCCTACCTAACAAAGACTAACAGTCAAGATTCCTAAAGGAAAGTTCTGATAGTGGTACCATTGTTACGACGATTTTTATGATGCGACGTATGGAAATATTTTAAATCTCATCCTATATATTATTGCTTGTACCTGTCAAAGACTAGCAGTGAAGATTCCTAAAAGAAAGTTCTAATAGTGGTACCATTCTTACAACGATTTGTATGATGCGACGTATGGAATTTTTCTAAATCTCGCCCTGTATGTTATTGCTCCTACCTGACAAAGGCTAACAGTCAAGATTCCTAAAGGAAAGTTCCGATAGTGGTACCATTTTGGGCGCTGCTGCTGCTGCTGTGTGTGCAGTTTTTGGACACATCGGTTAACAAGAAACTTCTCCTCGTCCACCGACGTGTCTGGAGTGCTTGCAGGACTGGACAAATAGCTGTCTTCCGGAGGGCATGAGGTCATGGTACTGGGTCTGTTGGTATTACTATCAAACCTCCATTCTTGGAGTGTGCTTCACTCTGCAATAAAGAAAAGATTTTTCCAGGATACCATCATGAGACTACGTATACACGAGGAAAGGCTAGGAAGAGTGAGCCCTTCCAATGTCCTGAAGGAAGCCCTACAACAGTCAATATCAATGAGGAGGTAATAGGAATAGTCCTGTGGTTCCAAACATCATCTCTATTGTTTTTTTTTTAAGTTTTTTCAGGTTGTAACGTAGGTACTTAACAGCTCAAAACTAAATATTTTTAAAACCATTTTTCTGTTTTTTTTTGTAGCTTTAAATAAAATGTAGAGAGGGATGATAAGGAGGATGAAGGCGATACTTTTTCCTACCAATCTTTCTATTTGCATTTGCTAGTGAATGTGGTAAGGTATTAAAAACTTTGGGTTTTTTTTTCACAATATTGATTGATACTTTTGACTTTCTAACGAACCGAAGGGATCAATCTCCAAAACTATCGAAGTCACGGGACTTTGTCTAGGGAGAGATAAAAGACGACATCAAAAAGAACAAAAGATCGTTAAATTCGCTCCTATTGGTCCACTCGTTCTAATGTTACTTGCGGTCAATTTGAAAATTTAGAAAAAACAAGGAATACCCCTACCCCCTTTGATCAATATTGAAAAAATCTTTTTTTTTGCAGTTTTTGATCCGAATGAGGCGATTTCAATCCCCTATGAACTTAAGAAATACAGCAAGAATAAAATTAGTTCCATTTACTTGGATTTGTTTCTAAATCACTCTAAAGCACATTTCAAAAGATACCTAAAAATCGACAACGGAAGGGATCTATCTCAAAACTATTGAAGGTAAGATACTTTCTTTGGTAGTAGGTGAAAGAGGATATCATAAAGAACAAAAAACCGTGGGATTTATTCCAATCGGTCTACTCGTTCTAATGTTACTTTGTTTTTATTAAAAAAAATACATAAAAGTTGAAGCAAAAAAAGAGGAAATTAGTCAATTGCTCGGTCTTATACAGTCGTTAGTTAAAATTCAAATGTGAAAAAGCTGTACGTTGAAAAATTGAAAAAATTGGACAGTTGAAAGCGAATACAAACTTCATAACTTAAAAATAACACATTTAGCAAATATCTCGAAAGCGGTTAGAGTTACAGTAAACATTTAAAAAATACCAAACTTTGTGAAAATATCTCGAGCGTAGTTGGAGCTGACAAAATTAGAATTCAAGTTATTGTTTTAGATTCTCCAAGCCTTGGAAACACCTTTAAAATAACTGATAGAACGTTAGGCTTCTCTTATAACAAACAAACGCAAATTGTTTTACCTTTCATTGATGTTTATGACCTGCCAGCAAGCACGCGCGCTTCTTACCTAACACTAAGTCTTCACTACTCGCACTACCACGTTCATTCAGAGGATTATAAATTTCTGGAGGAAATAAAGCCAAAATGATAATATAAACTCTTCGTCCAACTAAAAATAACCAATTTCCAGACTGACTTATTTTTGAATCTGGAATTTAGTTTGTACGCCGGGCTTAATTTGCGGTAAGTCAAAATAAACACATATATATTAATACATTTACATAATAATAACGGTTTGAGGATAAATAACTTTCTCGCTTCCTACAAACTGCTTAATTTTGATATTTAGACCAACTTTTTGGGTGTTCCATTTTTAAGCGGTTACAGTATAAACATCACTCGCATGCTCTTATTCACTACTACGACACTAATAATGCTTAAACAATAACTACATATTGTATAGAGAGTTAAACCTAAACAATAACATTATTATGACACAGTTCACATACATAACATCTAATAATCTCCATCTCTATACCTGACAATTAGCAACTCCTACTATCAATTGCAATTTGGCCTGTGTGCTAATACTGTTAAAGGTTGTTTGGTTAAAAAATGGATTATGTGGTTAGTGGGTCATTCTCTAGTTAACTAGAAAAAGATTATACCTTAAATTTTTACTCCAATTGTGGTAATTACAAAAATGCACCAAAAGAAGACTTTGACTGTCGCCAGTACTGTTAGTAGTTAACTTCGTTTGAAATTTCTGGCCTAAGAATGGATCATTTTTGTTTTATAAAATAGTACAAGTGTGGGTGCAATAGATTACCTACCTAGTTGAGATTTAATATTAACAATATACTGCTCTACATAATTCTCTTACCTCGGCTCCAATTAATTAATTAAATTATAGCATGATGCAGTTTATGCACCCCTCTTCCCGCGTGGCTTTTCACTGTTTGTAAACACGAACAGAGTCGCTCCTGTCCGGCTCGCAACACACCCACTACTACACAGAAGCTCGTGGTTTCCATTATCCCGCTGGAAATACTACGAGGAGTTTTCGCAATACTTCTGGAAACTTGCAAAAGTTCTAATAGGTACGCATAAAACTAATAATATGCACTCTCTGTGTTTATCTCCCAAAGAACATTTTTGTTATCGCTTTGATGTGAGCAACAACTGGTTTCAGTTTTTTTTCCATAAATTGCCTCATGCACTTTTTCTTGCGAAAACCGTCATATTCAATATTCCAGCTGAGTTTTCTTAACCAGACAAAAAAGAAATGGAGAGTGGATGCGGGACAAACCCGGAGCAAGGAGAGAAAGTGGATGGGGAGTCTGCTGATGCAAGGGAGCAAAGCACCGGCGTTGTTGGTTCAATGATCGAGTCTGGCTAGCGGTCTGGAGGAGAAAAAAAGCCAAAAGGGGATGCATTATGTACTACACAGGTAGGTATTTGAATTTATCCAGGCGCAAAGGTTTGGGTACGTGTTACATAGCTGTTGATATTTTTATAAAATCAATAAAAGCACTAGGTAGGAAAAATTTCCTATGGGCCACCAATGGATTATGAGGGAGGTTTTCCTATCCTGCAACCCCCTGTATTTTATATAGTTTTTCCTCCAAATGGATTAAATTGCATTTGCATTAATACTCTGTCTTGACAGGAAACTTGTTAACAAATATCTCCATTTTCACAAAATCTATATTAGATTTGAATAATAAGGAGATGGGCTCTTTATACCCTGAAATGTGTGGACTAACCTGTTTGCTTTTTCCCGAGCAATTCCCATTTTTTTTTATTCAAATTTTACAGTAATTTCAACTAGAACTAAAAATTTGTTATTTGCTTTCATTTTTTTAGGTATTAAAAAAAAACGCTGTTTTATGAATTTTGGTGTTTAATGAATTTTTCAGCAATTTCAAACGAAACGAAATTTCACACAAAAAAATACTTTTTTTTCGATGCAATGACAAAAGAAAATTGCTGCGGTCTTCCGGTAACGATATGTTGCAATATAAAAATTAGTAAACTCCAGCTTGTAAAGCTTAAAAAATGCAATACAAAACGGTTTTTTTTGTTTTTTTTTTATATTGTTTAAAATACCAAAAAAAATATAAATAAAAACAAAAATATATTTAATCGCCGTTTTTTAAATGTCGCGAAAATGTTGATTTGATGTAGCGTCCTCTGTGAGTCCGTAGAAAAATTATCGGGAATAGGACAAATAACTTTTTTTCCACTAAGAACTCCCTACTAGTGAAAGAGAACATCATAAATAACAAGGAATCGTTAGATTCACTCCAATCGGTCGACTCATTCTAAAGTTACAGGCGGTCAAATTCAAAAATTGAGAGAAAAAAAGAGAATGCCCTTTTTTTTTGGTCAATTTCGAGAAAAATGTTGGAAGTTTTTTTTTGCTGTTTTTGATCGGAATGAGACGACATCAACGAACTGTGAACGTAAAAAACTTTATAAGACTGAAATTAGTCTCATACATAGACTTTCATCAAAATACCTCCAAAACACGTTCTAACAGTGCCTAAAAATCGACCTCCCAATGGGTTTATCTCCCAAATTATTGAACTTATGGGCCTTTCTTTGATGTGTAGTGAAAGAGAACGTCAAAGAGAACCCAAACAAGAAACCTTTAGATTAACTTCAGCCGTTCCCCTCATTCTAAAGTTAAAGGCAGTCAAAGATGGGAATTAAAAAAAAAGGAAATAACCCCACTTTGGTCAATTTAGAAAAAAATATTTGAAGTTTTTTTTGCTGTTTTTGGCCGGAATGAGACGATATCAATCAATTGTGAACGTAAAAAAACATTATAAGAGTCAAATTGGTCTCATACGTAGACTTTCGTCAAAAGACCTCCAAATAAATTCTGACAGTGCTTAAAAATCGACCTTCGAAGAGGCCTATCTCCTAAATTATTGGAGCCATGGAACTTTCTTTGTGGCAAGCAAAAGAGGATATTACAAAAAACAAGAAACTGTTGAATTCACTCCAATCGGTTTACTCGTTTTAAAGTTACAGGCGGTCAAACTTGGAAATTGAAAAAAAGAGGAAATACCCTTCCCCTTTGGTCAATTACAAAAAAAAAGATTCATTTTGCTGATCAAAATGATGCGATTTCAATCCCCTGTGGATGTAACAAACATAGTAAGGGTGACATTAGCCCTATAGGTCGACTTTTTTGGTGTGCCTCCAAGGCACGTTCTAAAAATGTCTAAAAATAGACAGATGAAGGGGTCTATTTCCCAAAATATTGAACTTAAATGACTTTCCTTTGTGGGGGGTAAAAGAAGATATCAAAGAGAACAAGATACTTTTAGATTAACTCCAATCGTTAAGCTCATTCTAAAGTTACAGGCAGTCAAAGTTGTAAATTAAAAAAAATTGTATAGCCCCTTTTGGTCAATTTTGAAAAAAAAAATGTTGATTTTTTTTGCTGTTTTTGGTCGGAATGAGACGATATCAATCAACTGTGATTGTAAAAAATATTATAAAAGTGAAATTAATCTTATATCTGAACTTTTATCAATATACCTCCAAAACACGTTCTAACACCGCCTAAAAATCGACCTCCACAGGGTCCCAAACATCTCCCAAACTATTGAACTTATAGGCCTTTCTTTGATGGGAGGTGAAAGAGAACATCAAAAAGAACAAGAGGCCTTGAGACCACCTGCAGTCGTTCCACTCGTTCTAAAGTTACAGGCGGTTAAAGATAGAAATTAAAAAAAGGGAATAGCCCCATTTTGGTTAATTGTGAAAACAGTTTTGGAAGTTTTTTTTTGCTGCTTTTGGTCGGAATGAGACGATATCAATCAACTGTGAACGCAAAAAAAAACATTATAAGAGAGAAGTTAGTCCCATACGTACCCTTTCGTCAAAATACCTCCAAAACGCGTTCTAGCAGTGCCTAAAACTCGACCTCCGAAGGGGTCGATCTCCCAAATTATTGCACTTATAGGGCTTTCTTTGATGTGAGGTAAAAGAGAACATCAAAAAGAACAAGAGGCCTTGAGACTAACTGCAGTCGTTCCACTCGTTCTAAAGTTACAGGCGGTTAAAGATAGAAATTAAAAAAAGAGAATAGCCCCATTTTGGTCAATTTTGAAAACAGTTTTGGAAGTTTTTTTTTGCTGCTTTTGGTCGGAATGAGACGATATCAATCAACTGTGAACGCAAAAAAAACATTATAAGAGAGAAGTTAGTCCCATACGTACCCTTTCGTCAAAATACCTCCAAAACGCGTTCTAACAGTGCCTAAAAATCAACTTCCAAAGGGGTCTATCTGCCAAATTATTGAACTTATGAGCCTTTCTTTGATGTGGGAAGGAGAACATTAAACATTAAAAAAGCCTTTAGATTAACTCCAATCGTTCCACTCATTTTAAAGTTACAGGCGGTCAAATTCAAAAATTGAAAAAAAAAGAATATCAATTTTTTGGTCAATTTCAATAAACCAATTTGGAAGTTTTTTTTGCTGTTTTTGGTCGGAATGAGACGATATCAATCAATCGTAAACATAAAAAACATTGTAAGACTGAAATTAGTCTCATACATCAAAATACCTCCAAAACACGTTCTAACAGTGCCTAAAAATCGATCTCCGAAGGGGTCCAGCTCCCAACTTATTGTGCTTATGGACCTTTCTTTGATGTGAGGTGAAAGAGAACATCAAAAAGAACAAGAGACCTTTAGACTAACTCCGGCCATTCCTCTCATTCTAAAGTTGCAAGCGGTCAAAGATGGAAATTTAAAAAAAAGGGAATAGCCCCCTTTGGTCAATTTTGAAAAACATTTTGGAAGCTTTTTTGCTGTTTTTGGTCGAAATGAGACGATATCAATCAACTGTGAACGTAAAAAATATTATAAGAGTGAAATTAATCGCATACATTCCACTCATTTTAAAGTTACAGGCGGTCAAACTTTTAACAATAATATTTTTTTGTTAACAAATTTGAAGCCCTAAAAACGTTACATTTAAACGGTCTAACTAATTTTGTTAACTAACATATATAGCTAGTGCTGCTTTCAACAGTTACATCTAGGTAATTGAGCATAACTTTTTCAAGCATTGAAACTCCAGTAATGCTCAAATTTCAAGCCTTGAAACTTCGTTTTTCTGAAAATTTTGAGGCTTCAAAGACTTGAATTTTTTAAATCCTCAAGCCTCGATCACCACATTTGAAACCGAAATTAAAACCATGAGGCCATGAATTAAAAATATGAAGCTACAAAGACTTGAAATTTTTAAGTCCCTGAAGCCTTAATTAACATATTTGAAGTCGATGTTTCAACTACTTAGGAATTAAATTAAAAGAGATTACTGTTTTTTAAAACCTTCTGAATGAAGTCCTCAAGCCTAGATCACCACATTTGAAGCCAAAATTAAAGTTATGAGGCTATGAATTAAAAAAATTAAACTACAATGACTTGAAATTTTTAAGTCCTTGAAGCCTTAATTAAAAATTTGAGGTCGATGTTACAAATACTTAGGAATTAAATTGAAACAGATTACTGTTTTTTAAAAGCTTGTGAACATCAAATTTAAAAAAAAGTGAATAACCCACTTTGGTTAAATTTAAAAAAAAAAAATTGGAAGTTTTCTTGCTGTTTTTTGGTCGGAATGAGACGATATCAATCAGCTGTGAACGTAAAAATCATTATAAGAGTTAAATTAGTCCTATACCTAGACTTTCGTCAAAATAAGTCGAAAACACGTTCTAACAGTGCCTAAAAATCGACCTCCGAAAGGGTCGATCTCCCAAATTATTCAACTTTTGGGCCTTTCTTTGATGTCAGGTTAGTTTAGGGTTAGTCATTGAAACTACACTAATACTCAAATTTCAAGCCTTTATACTCGTTTTTCTGAGAATTTTGAGGCTGCAAAGAGTTGTATTTTTAAGTCCTCAAGCCTTTAACTCCCCATTTGAAACCAAAATTAAAAATATGAGCCTATGAGTTAAAAAAATTAAACTAGAAAAACTTGAAGTTTTTAAGCCCTTGAAACCTTAATTAAAAAATTGAAGTCGATGCTACAACTACTTAGGAATTAAATAAAAACAGATTACTGTTTTTTAAAAGTTTCTGAACATCAAATAAAAAAAAAGTGAATAGCCCCCTTTGATCAAATTTGAAAAAAAAAATTGGAAGTTTTCTTGCTGTTTCTGGTCGGAATGAGACGATATCAATCAACTTTGAACGTAAAAAAAAATTATAAGAGTCAAATTAGTCCCATACCTAGACTTTCGTCAAAATAAGTCGAAAACACGTTCTAACAGTGCCTAAAAATCGACCTCCGAAGGGGTCGATCTCCCAAATTATTCAACTTTTGGGCCTTTCTTTGATGTCAGGTTAGTTCAGGTTTAGTCATTGAAACTCCACTAATACTCAAATTTCAAGCCTTTATACTCGTTTTTCTGAGAATTTTGAGGCTACAAAGAGTTGTATTTTTAAGTCCTCAAGCCTTTATCCCCCCATTTGAAACCAAAATTAAAATTATGAGCCTATGAGTTAAAAAAATTAAACTAGAAAAACTTGAAGTTTTTAAGCCCTTGAAGCCTTAATTAAAAAATTGAAGTCGATGCTACAACTACTTAGGAATTAAATAAGAACAGATTACTGATTTTTAAAAGCTTCTGAACATCAAATAAAAAAAAAAGTGAATAGCCCCCTTTGATCAAATTTGAAAAAAAAAATTGGAAGTTTTCTTGCTGTTTCTGGTCGGAATGAGACGATATCAATCAACTTTGAACGTAAAAAAAAAATTGTAAGAGTCAAATTAGTCCCATACCTAGACTTTCGTCAAAATAAGTCGAAAACACGTTCTAACAGTGCTTAAAAATCGACCTCCGAAGGCGTCGATCTCCCAAATTATTGAACTTTTGGGCCTTTCTTTGATGTCAGGTTAGTTCAAGTTTAGCCATTGAAACTCCACTAATACTCAAATTTCAAGCCTTAAAACTTCGTTTTTTTGAGAATTTTGAGGCTTCAAAGAGTTGTATTTTTTAAGTCCTCAAGCCTTGATCACCACATTTGAAACCAAAATTAAAATTATGAGGATATGATTTAAAAAAATTAAACTACAAAGACTTGAAATTTTTAAGTCCACGAAGCCTTAATTAAAAATTTGAAGTCGATGATACAACTACTTAGGAAGTAAATTAAAACAGATTAATGTTTTTTAAAAGCTTCTGAACATCAAATTTAAAAAAAAGTGAATAACCAACTTTGGTTAAATTAAAAAAAAATGGAAGTTTTCTTGCTGTTTTTGGTCGGAATGAGACGATATCAATCAGCTGTGAACGTAAAAAACATTATAAGAGTGAAATTAGTCCCATACCTAGACTTTCGTCAAAATAAGTCGAAAACACGTTCTGACAGTGCTTAAAAATCGACCTTTGAAGGGGTCGATCTCCCAAATTATTGAACTTTTGGGCCTTTCTTTGATGTCAGGTGAAAGAGAACATCAAAGAGAATAAGAGGCCTTTAGACTAACTCCAGTCGTTCCAGTCATTCTAAAGTTATAGGCGGTCAAAGTTGGAAATACAAAAAAAGTGAATGGCCCCCTTAGTCAATTTTGAAAAAAACTTTGGAAGTTTTTTTGCTGTTTTTGTTCGAAATTTGACGATATCAATCAACTGTGAACGCAAAAAAATAATATAAGAGTGAAACTAGCCCATACCTAGACTTTCGTCAAAATACCTCCAAAACACGTTCTAACAGTGCCCAAAAATCGACAACTGAAGGCGTCCAGCTCCCAAATTATTCAACTTTTGGACCTTTCTTTGATGTGAGGTGAGAGAGAATATCAAAAAGAACAAGAGACATTTAGATTAACTCTCGTCGTTCCATTCATTCTAAAAGTTACAGGCGGTTAAAGATGAAAATTAAGAAAAAATTAAATAGTCCTAATTGAGGAGCAGACTTGCAAAGTTCATTTTGTCCATTTTTACAATTTTTCAGGAGAAGCAAAAAACTGCTATAGAAAAACAGATTGTTATACTCTATTACAAAACCATCAGGTACGACACCCTCTCACGTATATTTTTATACAAGAAAATTAAAAAAAGGCAAAAGGAAGAACAAAAAGCTGTTAGACATAATGCATTTTATTTGTTTTTAATGGACAAAATGCAATTTGATTGTCAAGACAATAATAACCAAAATACACTTTAAGGAAAATTAATATTACATTGTAAATAAGTCAAAACTCAAACACAACCTGGAATTAAGCAACTCTTAAACAAAAAAAAGTTTTTACTTATTAAATGAAGTCATTATCATCAACATCCTGACATTCACACAGTTTTTCTTGTTCTTCTTCGTCTTCGTGATGATTAAGTAGTTTAGTTCACCGTGCGTAAGAAGCTTTTTACTAGCGAAGTAGAGCGTGTGTTATTGGCTATTTACTTGCTAGTCCTAGATAAACGTATTTAATTATTTTTTTTTGACAAAAATCGATTTTATTGTACACAGTGCTGGACTAAATCCAGTTTGTTTGTCTAGGTAACGTTTCGCATTTAATAGGAGAAGGAAACATGCTGTTTGATCGTCCAATTATTAGAGGAATGATAACGCTTGATTTTTATGAATACAGTGCCACCTTTGTCTCAAATATTGAAAAAAATGGACAAAATACATTTTGAATGTCTGCTCCTCGATTGGTCAATTTTGAAAAAATGTCGGAAGACTTTTTTTTTTGCTGTTTTAATTCGGACTGAGACTATTTCAATTCCCTCATCCTGTCAATGTAACAAACATTATACGAGAGAAATTATTTCCACAATTGGACTTTTTTCTAAATGCCTCCAAGGCACCTTCTAAAAGTGCCTAAAAATCGATCTCCGCAGAGGCCTATCTCTCAAACTATTGGACTAACGGAACATTCTTTTGGGAAGCAAAAGAGGACATTACAAAGAACAAGAAACCGTTGGATTCACTCCAATCGGTTTACTCGTTCTAAAGTTACAGGCGATCAAATTTGGAAATTGAAAAAAAAAGTGGAAATACCCCTTCCCTTTTGGTCAATGCCAAAAAAAGTTGCCAATTTCTTTTTGCTGATCAAAATGATGCAATAATAAGGATGAAATTAGCCTAGTCCCATAAGGAGACTTTTTTCTAAATGCCTCCAAGACAAGTTCTAAAAATGTCTAAAAATCGATCTCTGAAAGGGTCGATCTCCCAAAATATTGAACTGATGTGAATTTCTTTGGTGTGAGGTAAACGAGGACATCAAAAATAACAATATACCGTTGACTTCACTCCAATCGGTCTGCTCCTTCTAAAGTTACAGGCGGTTAAATTTGGAAAATGAAAAAAAAAAGAGAAAATAGAGAAAATACTCCCTCCCTTTTTTTTGGTCAATTACGAACACATTTTGAAGTTTTTTTTGCTGTTTGATTGAAATGAGATGTTTCCAATCCCCTGTGAATGCAAGAAACATAATAAGAGTGAAATTAGTCCCACAAGTGGACTTTTTCTAAATAATGCCTCCAAGGCACGTTCCAAAAATGTCTAAATATCGACGTCTGAAAGGGTCTATCTTCCGAAATATTGAATCGATGTGACTATTTGCTGGGAGGTGAAGAAGGACATCAAAAAGAACAATAAACCGTTGACTTCACTACAATCGGTTTGCTTCTTCTAAAGTTACAGGCGATCAAATTTGAAAAATGAAAAAAAGAGAAAATGCCCCCCTTCCCTTCTCTGGTCAAATGCGGAAACATTTTGGAGTTTTTTGCTTGCTGTTTGATCGAAAAGAGGCGTTTCCAATCCCCTGTGAATGCAAGAAACATAATAAGAGTGAAATTAGTCCCATAAGTGTGAACTTTTTCTAAATAATGCCTCCAAGGCACGTTCCAAAAATGTCTAAAAAATCGACCTCTGAAGAGGTCTATTTCTCATAACTATGGAACCTTTTTTGGTGGGAGTTGAAAGAGGGCATCAAAAAGAATAAGAAACCATTGGATTCCCTTCAATCGGTTCACTTGTGCAAGTTAGAGGCGGTCAAAGTTGAAAACTGAGAAATAAAAGGAAATGAAAAAGAATAATAAAAGCGTCCTCAAAGTGAATCCATAGTAAAATATCGGAAATAGAACAAACATTTTTTTTTAAACAATTTTATAGAAACTGCCGTCATTTCAAGATTTATTGACGTCTCTTTCAAGGCTAAAAACAACAAGAGCAGCATCTCAAAATGAGAAAAACTCAAAACAATGTACACTAAAAAAAAACATACTTGTAAATAATTTGGCACCTTATAAGGTGAAAAAATGCAGAGAGAAACTTATGTAAATTAATAAGAAATACAGGAATGTAAGAAGAAAGATAAAAACTATGTCAGATGAAACAATAGAATTTTCTTTCATTTTTTAAATAAATAAAATTCTATTGTAGAATAGATTTTTTTTTTATAAAAATGTTTGCTATTGTTTTTTAAAACTTTTTTTTTTATTGAAATCGGTCCTGGTGAATCGTTTTTCACCTGCTTAGGTTCCAAATTACTTAAAAGTGTGTTTTTTAACCACGTTTTTAATGTTTTGTTAGGGCGCATTGCTTCGTGATTGAGTTTTCTTCATTCTAAGATTCTAGTGTTCATTTTAGCATTGAAGAAGTCGTCAATTAACAGCGAAACGTCGGCAGTTTCTGCATACTTGCTGAAAAAAAAATTATTTGTCCTATATCTTAGACAACTAGCTCTTTTTTACAAACATCATGTTTGATTCCTAACGTTACTCAAATTTAACTTAATTTTTATCTTTTACCGTTTTTTAGATCCCCGTGCAGTGCATGCTTATATGGGACGCACTGTATATTAGAGTTATAGTCAGTAGCTTTAAGGAACAACTAGAGTATCTCAGTAAAAATGAAAACAAGAGAAATATCATGTAAGTTTTTAGTATTTTTAGAGATTACCTACATTTCTCTTTTTTTAGCCCTGAAAATAGGTAAAAAAAAATCGAAACGTATCAAAAGGAAATAAAATCGACTAAGTGCGCTCATATAAATCCATTTGTATTCGTAATTAATATATGGTGGAATATTTACAAACGGCTTTACTTAAAAATTCTAAAGTTAGAACTAAAATTTAGCCTGCAACTTAAACTATTAGCTATCAATAATTACTACCTACCTGATCATACCTCAAAAAAATTATTTAATTTGATAATCTTAATATATTTATAAAACACTGTTTATAGCCTCAGTTTTTTGTGTATCTAACCTGAACTAAAAGTATAATAAATTAAATTATTGCATGTAGGTACCTACCTAATACTGTTAGTTTTGTTCGTACCATTTTAAATTATAATGATAAAACTGTCGTTCTAAACTACTATGTCTATTGTTACTATGTCTAAAGCATTTTTAATTGAATTTTTTCCCTACTAAACATTTCTATTTGGAGATTTTTGTCACAACGTGTCGATATCCTATCTATTTGTTTTCAACTAACATCAATTTTATTTTTCGTACCACTCATACTGTATGGAACTTAGTTCATGTCACTATTTTAGTTTATAATCAATTAATTTTCTTCTATAGGTGATATGCAGGGTGGTTTACAACTCAATAACAGAACAAGTATATACCAAAACAAATGGCTTTTTCACCAGCCTTAATACCGAAAAATACGAGTCGATAAGAACAATAAAAAAAAATATGAAAAAGATACTTAATTCGATTTCCTCGACACGCATCTATTCTAGTTGTAAATCACCCTGTATAATATAGGTAAGTAGGTATATAATATAATTTAAAATTAGATAAAAAATTGTATGGGATCATCTAAAATCTGACATTCCCGAGGGTCACAAACTTTACCTAATAATGTAATAATGAATCTTTATATAGTCATTAGAATGAGTTACATCCTTGAAATATACAGGGTGTTACAAAAAGCTTCTGAAAGTACTCGAAAGATGTTTGATTGAAAATAACAAAATAAAATAAAAATGAAATTTGTTTGACACAAAATATGGAATTAATTCTTCAAATCATACTTGACTTGTCAAAATAAAAACTATTTAAAAGTTGAAACTTTGTCCCCCTGTATAGCGAGCACGAGACTCCAAAATGAAAATTCGATAATACAAGTCGTCTCAGAGGATCTCTGGCATTTTTGCAACACCCTGTATACGTATGTTAAATATTCATGTACAGAGAGAACAATCGAACTAAATAGAAGGAGAAAACAAGCAGAATTTGGATGTGTCCACCTTAATTACAAAATTCATCATAAAATTGCGTCAAACTATACCAAAACTGGACATTTTGAAGGTTATGGAAAATTAGAGATTAAAACAAAAAGCGGACACACCAAAAATCCCCTTAACTTTTCAATTCACTTAGTATGGTAATTTTACATGATGTTTTGGTAAGGAATACCGTCTGTAAAGGTTCTTTTGATAACTTTGTAATACCTACCTAACGAAGTTTTAATATATGGTACCTAGGACGGATGGGGCTTTGTTTTACATGATTTTTTCTTTGTTGTCTTCATCCAACTATATAATGGCACATTAAGGGGGTTTACTACAAAAATTGGTACATTTATAATGGTGCTGCAAATTACTGGCAAGAAGACGATTTCTTATCAAATTATTATATCTACAGACAGCACTAAATTACCCTTTTGGAATGTCAGTTTTTGAACATTTCAGTTGCCTACACTGTACTCCTACTTCAGTACACTTGCACTCCACACAAGGACCCGACAATTCCGAAATGATCCTGCCCACCCGGTACATCCTGCCATAGATGTTACACCCTGCCAACTTGAGCAATCCCACCCCTATGGCATTGCTCTTGTTTTGGGGCGAAATGGTAGACTTGGACACTGTAGGGCTGTTTGTTGAAGGTTTAAAGTCTGTTGAAGTTATTGATGGTGAAGTTGAAGGATTAAGTGATAACTGACTGGGAGAGGAAGAAGGAGTGGTGTCATTTTTGTCTGTTAAAGGATTATGACTCAATGGCTTCTCGATTACGCTGGGTGTTCCTGAAAAGATAAACTTCACCAACTCATCAAAACCGTCGTTTGCTTCGTCAGAACTTGGCTTCACTGTTGTGGTGCCCCTAATTTGGGGCAAAATTCCTAATTTTTATAGAAAAAAGCAGACTTAAAAAAAAATCCTATTTC
Organism: Taphrorychus bicolor; assembly: GCA_951812265.1. Taxonomy (NCBI): domain Eukaryota; kingdom Metazoa; phylum Arthropoda; class Insecta; order Coleoptera; family Curculionidae; genus Taphrorychus; species Taphrorychus bicolor. The sequence goes on from OX638305.1 coordinate 14,172,661, forward strand.
CAGCTAAGAAACACTACCTTCGTCCATTGATGACTTGTTATATTTGGGATCGTAGTGTGTTTTCTTATCCCCTATTAGGCTTTGCAAATCCGGAGCTGGTTCAGTCCTGATGACGTCCTTAAATGGATCAGCAGGGATTATGCCTTCAGCCACAGTGATAATTTCTGGCGAAGCTTTGCCTATTGTGAATGAATCATCTAAAACAAAAGTTAATCTTGGCCGGAGCTCTTTCACTCTTGTTAACCCAAGATTGCGGGTCTGGTAAACTTTTTCACCCCTCCATTTTAATAATTCTTTAGAACGTATCGAACAATTCAAAACAAAACAAAATCCTTGACATGGAAAAATGACTGAGATGGGGCCAGAATCTCCGCCGCATATCTATTTAGTGGTACTCCTAATAGGTTAAAAAAACTCCCCCTTTGTTGAACGGAATATGTGAAAAGATATTTTTAATCTTAACAGAATGAACGGATATAGTTTACTTCAAACCAGACCTTAGATTTCCTTATGGAAATTGACATTAAAAAAAATACTGGACTTGGGACACAATCCCCGCTGCATATCTACTTACTGGAATTTCTAACAGGTATAAAACCCCCCTTTGAAAGTAATATATCAAAAGATATTTTTAATCCTAACAGAAGGAAAGGGTATAGTTTTCTGCAAACCAAAACTTTTGAACGAAAAATGATCATCAAAATGATGAAAATTTACTTCGAGTGCAATGCGAAAACGCTTAAACTATGACAGCAAGGACAAATGATATTTGCAATGTTGCCAAAGATATATAACGAACCCCCATAAGAAACCAAAGCGTAAGTGAACTTGCATGGGATCAAACAGTGTACGAATAAAATGGGTTTTTAAAAAAACTAAAAATGCAGAAAACCTTAAGTAAAGGAGCTAACCTAACTAAAGAAAAAACATAAACTAACTAACCTGAACTAACCTGAACTAAAATTAGCAAAGGAAAACATTATTGAACTAATCTAACCAAAGCAAAAACATAACTGAACTAACCTGTAGTAACTTAACCGTAAGGGCCGCTTGAGAGAAGGCAGAGGACCCTTACAGGCCGCTTTGCTCTTGATAGGAAAGCAAAGCTGCTATAAAGAGCCGTTTGGTCTCATACAACTAAAACCGAGTGTAAAACATAATTGAAGTAACCAATATCAAGCTAAACAAAGGAAAACATCACTGAACTAACCTAAACAAGAGCTCTTGTTCATCTAACATCTCTCTATCATCATCTAACAATGAAAAATCCGAAAAGTTAAGATTACTACATGTAAAATAATGACAATTGGCGCAAACTTTTCTTATCCAAAAGTCAATAGTGACCCTTCTCATTGTGTATTTTCGGATAAGGCACGTTTGCACCAATGGTCACTATTTAAATGCTGCAAGGCTATATACTCTATATGTTCATAGTTCCGATGTCTATGATTTGGTGTGATCCATTTCGTCATCGTCTACCAACGGTAAATCAGAAAGAAATGGCAATTCTATACGTTGAAAGATAACCATTGGCGCAAACAATCCAAATTAGAAAGTTGACAATATTTTCGAATAAGACACGTTTGCGCCATTGATAACTAGTATAATGCACCATCCTGCTTATTGTATGCATATGTATACTCAATCTGATCATGCTGCCCAGTTTCAATGAATTCAGTCAGCAATGAAAAATCCTAAAGGTAGAGATTCTGCACGTAAAATGATAATCATTCGCGCAAACGTTTTTTATCCAAAAGGTGACAGTCATACTCTGTGTATTTTCGGATAAAGCACGTTTGCGCCAATGGTTACCAGTTTAATGAATAATCCTGTATATTTATTACTCCATCTGTGTATGGTGCCAGTTTCAGTGAAAATAAACCATGATTTTAAACGATCAATGTACCTTAAATATATTTATTTCTCTCTTAATTTTGCTTTTTTTTTCAACAAAAACTATTCAAGAATGTTTTCACCTAAATGTGCTAAAATTGTTATAAGCTTTCGAAAAAAAAATTGAGGGGTAAAATAGTTCACCAGAGCCCAAGATTGCTTACCACAAACGTAGCTGGGGCAGCACAGGGTAGCCAATTGTTCAATCACAAGTTTACAACCAATTTTAGGGGGTAGGCAGTCAATTTTCTGACACGCAATGTTGCCATAGAGGCAGGTGCACGTCACGCATGGTGATTCAGAAGGAACAGGCATACCATGTTGTACTTCCTCCCCTTCTTTGATGCAATTGATGACTGGAAAAAATTTGATTGAGTAACTAGTTTGTTACCTTAAATGGTAAATGACAGAACATGTCTTTGTAGGTACCTGGTTAAATTTTAGGATGGACGTAATGTATAAACTCGTTGAAAGATTAATATTTCAGTATTTTAGAGAAATAATCAAATGCTAAGGAAATGTTCAAAGCCACCCCATCAGTTGTCCGCGAATTTATGTCCACTGACGGGAATTGTGTAGTAGTTAGGTAGTGAAAGGGATTCTCTCCAAGGAGCCGTGTGAGGAGCTTGGTTTATGGAACCTACACCTCCACTGGTAGTGAAACATTAGAGATACTGGCAAGCTGTCATTTTCCGGGTAGCCGGATAACAAATTTGGTGACTAACGCAAGCCCCTTGGGACGATTTAAACGACTCAACAGGGCTGATTGGGAACTGTCCAAAAAAGTGGTCAGAGCAACCCTGCCAAAATCCACGATTACGGCTCACGCAAATTCAAATCAAAATCTCCAAAATTATTTGAGTCCAATTTACGTTTATTTAATCTTGGTTTTCTATTACCTTTTTTATTCTTATTTTTAATTCCAAATTTTGTTTTTTTCATGAAACTTGGTTGTCAATTTCAATTTTTGATTATAAATAATTTTCGTTTTGGCTTCTTTCGATTTGATAACATAAATCTAGTTGTACGTCAATAAAACTTTTCTTTTGTTATTTTATATCTATAAAAGTTGAATTTGTATTTCGACGTTACATTATGGTAGTGTGAAAACCTGACCAAACCTCAACGTCAAAAAAATATATGTTAAAGCCACTATAACATTTTATGACGGGAAGAACCCAGCCATTTTGCTTTATGGTCACCCACCATCATTTGCAACCTTAAGTGTTTTTATCTAGTTCGTTAGCCTAGATTTTAAAACCAGTCTAGGTCCAAGCTTGAAAATACAAAACTACACATAAATAAACACAAGTAAACATTTGGTCCTTCGAGCCGGATTTAAGTTTAGTCGTCATCCTGCTCGAAGGACCAAATGTTTACAGCCAACATATAAATAAATAAATGTAGAGCTATCAAACATTGTAGAAAACACTTACTTTCTCCGTTTTCGTTAGCTTCGCTCGTGATCGATGCAACCGGAATAATATCATCGTAAAACTTGTCGATAACAGATGGATCCTTAGGAACAAAACCTCCTAAATAAGACAAATCGGTGAATATCGATCAAACACAAAAACGCATAATTACCTTCAGTTTCTACCGGTGGCTTAAAGATATTGGTACTATACTCCAAAGGAAGCATGCTGCTACCATCAATTTTCTCTTGCAATATCGGAGTTGGATCTTTTGGAGATTCCTTCTTTAATACCAAAGCATCTGCAGCTACGAAAGGTATAATTCTGCAAAAATATCATAATTAACACCTGAAGCTTAATAAAAGGCAAAATACCCTACTTGAGATTGGGTAAAGATGGCGGTAAGGTGGGCTCACTATAGTCATAATCAGCATACTCTCCGTTCTTGTATTTGCTGATGTTAAGTATAGCCTCAATATCTGGTGGTAGTTTGGTGCTTCCAGTTTTCACTTTATGTCTGAGTTTTACTTCCATCTGCTGACCTTCTTCAGTCGAAGAAATCTCGGACGAAGACTCTTCGGTGTGAAGATCTGTAGTGCTCAAAAGTTCCGTTCTGCTTTCGGCTAAATTATTCACTTCCGAAGGATCCAATGGTGGTACGGTATTTGTGGACTCTGTAATAAATTTTAGATTGAATCCATAGGATCCACGTCCTAGGATTTCTGTACAGCATGAGTCAAAAAATGCTGTGGCGTATGATGCAAGTAACGCCATTAATAGTGTTGCTTTTATAAAAAAAAACGGTCGAATATATAGTGTGTAGACAAAGTAGAGCAAAATATTTAGCACAGACGATGAAAGATTTGCAAAAACAAAGTATCTGGTGTTGTCAGATTTGACTATTAACTGTGGTAAATTTCCTTCACCATTTTGTCCACAAATGTTTGACTAGTAAAATGTGCTAAAAGAAGATGATAGAAGAAGGATGAAAATAATAACTGAATAAGTGATTGTTACCTTGCTCCACACCGTTGATACAGTCTGTGGAATTTAAAATTTCAGTGACCGTCACTGGATAACTATCCTCTGTGGTAGTTGAGGCGGTTTCTTCAGCACTATTCACAATTATCGTTGTTCTCTCCGTAGAAACCTCAGTGGTGGTTTCTTCCAATAAGGTCGTGCCCGGCTGGGAGGTAGTGCTTTCAATAGCGATATTATCTTCAACGTTCCTATATATCTTTCCTTCAAGCAGCGAGTCAACTATACTCAAAATATTCAAATTTCCAAATCCTAAATAATCCTCTTCATCCTGCTTAGCTTCAAAGGGCTTTTCAGTGCTGGAACCAAATACCCTTTTCACATTGGCGTTAAATGTCGTTAAAATAGGATTCACTGTGCTGCTTCGATGCTTGGAGCTACTGATCAGAAAATAGTTTTCCTCACTAATGGGCTCTTTGGTTGTTGGGAGGTCGCCTAAAGGTCTCTCGGTGCTACTAAGTTTTATATTGCCACCAAGAAATTGCCTCGTTGTTCCATAAGTCTCAGGACTGCGCTGGTACAGCAGTTTAGTAGTGGGCTCCTGCAGGGTTTCAGCCAGGACATAGAAAGGAGCCACCGTGACCACGCTGTCCTTCTGAACACCCTTCGAGGGCGGCTGCCGCTGCACCTCTTTGCGCAACTTGGAATATTCCTTGCTGATGGTGGGAAACAGACCATAGTTGGGCTCTGGTTGGATTTCCAAGGTGCCATCTGGAGAATTTAAAGAATAGTATATTATTATAGAGCGAACATATTATGAGGATACAAGTGAGGTAATATTAATCAGAAAGAAAAGTAAACTTACTTACTACAGTTATAGCTAGCGGCACAACATTCCCCTGCCTTAATGACCGGGGTGCATCCGAGGAGGGGTGGGGCGCAGGACAAGGGTTCGCATCGGAGGAGACCTCTCAGGCAGTAGCAGTTGTCGCAGACTGAGTGCCCCACACCGATGACTTTGGAACCCTCTGAGTAGTGAGTGCCATCGACAAAACAACCTCCTGTTTCAGAATTATTTTGGTAAGTAGCTAGTAAGTCGCGCGAGTAAGGGAGTCAGTTTCTGAATAATTTCTGCTACATACCTTGAATCCTAGTCTCACTATAACTCAGGGTAGTTGTAGTGGATTGCTCAGTTGTCCATTCAGTTAAAGCTGGTCTTGAACAGTTATACCTAGAAACAAACATGTTAATTCTAATATCAAGTTGTCTTCGATTAGGTAAGCTGTTTACCTTACAGGACAGCAGCTCGTTTCCTGGAAGACCGGAGCACACCCTTCGATTGGCAGCAAACATTTGGGTTTCACGCAGATCTGTTTTCCTGCCAAGCAGTAGCAGTACTCGCACAGAGACGAGCTGTGCATTGCCGAACCGGGACCGTAGATACTGCCGTTTAGTATACAAGCTAGAAAGAGTTACGTTTTACCTTTTAAGGTATCTACATCACCTAGAAAGATCTGAGGAGACAGCCCAGGCGGAAACGTGACGTCATTATAACGTCAACTTTTGGTGATCATTCGTTATTCGACGTCACCTGATGAAAAAATGACAAATAAGTGACGTCGATATTTCGACATGAGAAAGACGACTGCTTATAGTGACGTCATAATAACGTTAGATTCGAATCAAAATTTCGTGTTACTACGTAGACATTTTTAATTTTTTGTTACGTTTAGAGTTAGGTTTGGATTAAAAATTTCTATTACCAAAATCAAGATTTTTGAATTTTGTGTTACTTTTAGATCAACGTTTTTTTTACTAAGCCATAATTTTAAAAAAATCGTGTTACGTTTACACTAACATTTTTCAGTCAAAAATTTTAAATTTTGTATTATGCTTTAGATAAACTTTTCACGTTACTAGAGTCAAAACTTAAAAATTTGATGTTACTTTCAGATCAATGTTATGATGGAAGTATTTGTGTTTTCTAAATTGATTTTTTTAAATTTTGTGTTACGTTCAGACTACAATTTTATTTTACCACAGTCAAAATTTTTAAATTGTGGGTTACATTTAGACTAAAATTTCCTTTTAGTAATGTCAAAATTTTTAAATTTTGTGTTCCTGTTAGATCACAATTTCTTGTTACTAAGTCAAAATTAAATAATTTCGTGTTACTAACATTTCAAGTCAAACTTTTGAGAATTTGTCTCACTTCCAAATTGTCGTGAAACGTTAAGATTAAAATTTCCTGTTACTAAAGTCAAATTTTGTAAATTTTTTGTTACTTTTAGACCACAATTTCTTGTTACCAAGCTAAAATTAAACAATTTTGTGTTACGTCTAGACTAAATCTCAAGTCAAAATCGTATTAACTGTTTTTTTATTATTACGTACTAACTGTTTTTTATGTGTGTTACATTTAGACTACAATTTCGGGTTAATACAGTCAGAATTTAAAAATTTCGTCTTACTCACTCTTAGACTAAAATTTCGTGTTATTAAATCGAAATTTAAAAAATTTTGTGATACGTTTATACTAGACTTTTTCACACTAACATTTTCAGCTAAACATTTTAAATTTTGTTTTATGTTTTAGACAAACTTTTCACGTTACTAGAGTCAAAACTTATTTGATGTTACTTATTTAATTAAATTTTTTAAATTTTGTGTTACGTTCAGTCTATAATTTTATGTTGCTACAGTCGAAATTTTAAAATTCAATAATTTCGTGTTACATTTATACTAACATTTCAAGTCAAACTATTGAGAATTTGTCTCCCTTCCATACTAAATTGTCGTGAATTGTTTAGATTAAAATTTACTTTTAGTAAAGTCAAATTTTGTAAATTCTGTGTTACTTTTAGACCACAATTTCTTCTTACCAAGTCAAAAATAAACAATTTTGTGTTACGTCTAGACTAACATTCCAAGTAAAAAAATTAAGATTTTGTGTTACTTCCAGACCAAAATCAAAATGCTAACCAAAGTCGAAACTTAAACATTTGATGTCCTACAATTTCGTGTTTATACAGGCAAAATTTAAACATTTTATGTTACTTACTCTTAGACCAAAATTTCGTGATATTAAGTCAAATTTAAAAAAATTTGTGTTACGTTTAGGTTAAAACTGTTACTAACGTCAATTTTTTTTTATTTTGTGTAACTGTTAGAACAACATTTTTCGTTGCCAAGTAAAAATTCAAAAAATTAGTTGTACGTTTAGACTAACATTTTAAGTAAAAATTTTGATATTTTAGTTACTTTTGGAACAAAATTTCTCGTTGCTAATCAAACAGTTTTAAATTTCGTGTTACGCTTTAAAATAAATTCTCGTCTTACTAAAGTCAAAATTTAAAAATTTAATGCTACTTTCGGAGAAAAATTTCTTGTTACTATGTAAACATTTTTTGTTGTGTTACGTTTAGACTACTATTTCGTATTCCTACAGTCAAAATTCAATAAATTTGTGTTACATTTAGTCAACATTTTAAAAATTTTGTGTTACTCTGAGACCAAATTTTTTGTTGCCAGGACAATATTAAAACAATTCGTGTTACGTTTAGACTAATATTTTCAGTCAAAAGTTTTAAATTTTGCATTATTGTTTAGACTAACTTTTCACGTTACTAGAGTCTAAATTTAAAAATTTGATGTTACTTTCAGATCAATGTAATGGAAGTATTTCTGGTTTTTAAATTAAATTTTTTTAATTTTGTGTTACGTTCAGACTACAATTTTATGTTACTACAGTCGAAGTTTTAAACGTTCGTGTTACATTTAGGCTAAAATTTCTTGTTAGTAATGTAAAAATTTCTAAATTTTGTGTTACTTTTAGACCACAATTTCTTGTCACTAACTCAAAATCAAATAATTTCGTGTTACTAACATTTCAAGTCAAACCTTTGAGAATTTGTCTCACTTCCAGACCAAATTATCGTGAAACGTTTAGATTAAAATTTCCTGTTACTAAAGTCAAATTTTGTAAATTTTGTGTTACTTTTAGACCACAATTTCTTGTTACCAAGTCAAAATTAAAACATTTCTTGTTACGTCTATACTTACATTTCAAGTAAAAATTTTAAGATTTTGTGTTACTTCCAGACCAAAATTTCGTTTTACATTTAGCTAAAATTTCCTGTTACCAAAGTCGATACCTAAAGATTTGATGTTACTTTTTGGAACAAAATTACTTGTTACTAAAAAATTTTTTTTATATTTGTGTTACGTTTAGACTACAATTTCGTGTGTTTCAGTTCGTGTGTATGTACTGTGTATCTCATTCAAATTGCCGGAACTCGCTGCGCTCGTCCCGCAAACATTCATTCGTTATACAAAATCGGACTTTTCGTAACTGGTTACATAAATAGCTATTGTGTAACTCACTCTTAGACCAAAAGCTCATGTAATTAGGTCAAAATTAAAAAAAAATTGTGTTGCGTTCAGATTAAAACTTACTATTACTAATGTCGAATTTTTCTTTATTTTAGGTAAATGTTAGAACGGAATTTTTCGTTGCCCAGTCAAAACTTAAAAAAATAGTTATACGTTTAGACTTTTCGACTAACATTTTAAGTAAAATTTTTGATATTTTAGTTACTTCTAGACCAAAATTTCTCGTTGCTAAGCAAAGAGTTTTAAATTTCGTGTTACTTAAAAATTTAATGCTCCGTTTAGACTGCAATTTCATGTTCCTGCAGTCAAAATTCAAGAAATTTGTGTTACGTTTTGACTAAAATTTCCTGTTACTAAGGTCAAAAATGTTTTAATTTTCTGTTACTTTTAGACGAAGATGTCTTGTTACGAGATCAAAATTAAAAAAAAAAATGTTTTACGTTTAGACTAACAATGAAAGTCAAAAATTTTGAGATTTTGTGTTACTTTCAGACCAAAATCTTTCATGGCTAAGTAGAAATTTTTAAATTTCGTTTAGACTAAAATTTCGTGTTACTGGAATCAAAATTTAAAAATTTTGTGTTTTGTGTAAACTAAAATTTCCTGTTTCTGTTACGTTTAGATTACAATTTCCTGTAACTACATTCAATGTTAAAAAACAAATGTTTTCCTTTGAGACTAAAATTGTGTGTTATTACGTCAGAATTTAAACATTTTGTGTAAAATTTAAAAATTTCCTGTTACTTTTAGACTAAAATTTCCTGTTACTAAAGTTAATTTTGTTAAATTTTGTGTTACTTTTAGTGCTTATAATTTCTTGTTACCGAGTCAAAATCAAAAAGGTAGTAGAAAATTTTGATTCCAGAAACTTCTTAACTCTTTGACGTAGTCAAAAATATAAACCTCAGAAGAGAAACCGTTTGTAGAAAATAATGTAAGCTAACGTCATTCTCACGTCGCAAAGTGACATGATTTTGACGTCACAAAGTAACGTCATGACACGTGGCAAAATGACGTAAACGGTCTGTGACTTACGCCAGTCGCTATGACGTTGTTTTGACGTCATCTCATGACGTCTTTGGTAACCGACGCTTACCAAATAATTTCCGCCTGGGAGCCGATAAATAAAGATCAACGGGCCCACAGTAAGATGAACAAGACCGACATACCTCCCCACTCTTCCCTCGATCGAGCGAGGCGTTCTTTGATAGAAGGAGTTTTTAATTGTCTTCTACTTCTTTAAGTACTTCATAAAAAATAGATTCCAGCTATCAAAGAGGCTGACCATGAAATTGAAGACAAGTCCTGTCTTTTTTTTTGGAATCCTGACTTAACGAACTTGGCGCCGAGGATGACTTTTAGGTCGAAACCGGTTTCCCTTTAAATGATAATTAAAGTTATCTCCATGAAGAGTTTTCATCATCTTTTGTTAACCATCTTAACCGTCTACCATTTAGGTTTTGGATTCCTTATTTATCTTTTCAGTAAGTGATCGTGAAGTCATGTAATTAAGCTCATCAAAATCTACCTTGACAAAAGGAAAATTTAAATGTCTTAAAATTAAGAATAAAAATTTTGTTTGGAGTAAAAGTAGGGCGCAAATTTCGGAGTAGAAGATAGTTCATTCTTGTGAAAAAAGCCAAAGTTTCGATTTAGATTAAGGCCTTCTTCAGGGCTTTTTCCATTAATAAAGTAGTTGTAAAGCGATAAGAGGAAAGACGTTTTTCACTACTCAGGCCACGTGAATAATTAGCTGTTTGATAAAATTCTTAACATTGATCGAAACGTTGGCTAACTTCACAACAAGTGAAACGTATTTTAGTCCCATGCAGGGTGTCCGGAAACTAAACCGACAAACGAAGACAGCATATTCCAGAGATGTTTTTATTACCATTTGAGGTGAATCGCCTCATATAAGAGAGCTAGGGCGTTTAAAATATAACACCTTGCTATATAATTCGTTTTTTACTTACTTTTATAGAACAACTTCGTCAATAACAAATTTCCTCAACAACTTCTTCAATACATGGCTCAGGGAGTTCCTTAGGATCATATTCTAATGTCCTGGGAATCCCTTGAACTGAAACCGTTTGAGGTTTTTTACTTTTTTCTCTATAGTACCAAGTTCACTTTATTCCTTTTTACTGCTTTTCTATTTTTTAATTTTTTTTTAATTTCGTTTTTAGGAGCTTATTTTTTTATTACAATTATTGTCTTTCCTATTTGCTGTGCTGGTTTTTCGATAATAAATTCCGATAAAAATACCAAACCAAAATTTACTGCTGTTCAGCCTTCCTCTTTTACTACAAACAATTCTGTCTACTCTTCCTTGTCGCTAGTTTTTTCCAAGCTTTTCTGTCTTAATGACTTTTATTTTTCATATTTTTCTATTATTTTTGTCATGCTTTGCGTTCTTTAAATTTCTGTTTATTCGATCTAAATTGCACTTTAATTGGGTTTTTATCCTTTTGAGGAAATTTTGATCGTTACTTTTGAGGAAATTTTGATCGTTACAAAATTGATCTTTTGTAACGACTGAACAATTGGAATGTAATTTGTTGTACATTTAGACAATTTTGGCTCAAAAACACCTTTCAATTAACATTTTTTAATTTTTTCTTTATGCGGTTTTGGCCCCAAATAAAACTTTTTAATCGCTAGAATCAATTTTTTTTTTTGAGAAAAAAAGGAATTTTTTTAGAAAAAAATTTCTAATTTTCAGACGATTTTGGTAATAGAAATATTTTAAATGTGTGTCTAATTACCTATTTTGAATTATTTTTTTATGATTTTCAATTTTTTTTGTTCAATTTTCTTACTAATTTAGTTTTTACCTTGTGCTTAGCTCTTGAGTGTTTTTTTTTACTTATTGTTCCTTCATTCTTCACATTTCTCTATTCTTATTAGTCCAACTTAAACCTTTACAAATAAAATCTTAAAAGACTCCAAATTTCTATTTTTACATACTCTGACTTGTCTATTTTTTTCAACAATTTTTGGCCCTATTTCTAACCTGATTTTCTGGAAAAACCCCAATATATATTTCATTTTGTGCGTTTTTAATCAAACTTCACATATTTTGGCCCAAAAATTAATTTTAGCAAAAATAACAATTTAGAAAGTTTGAATCAATTTTACCTGATTTTGTCCTAGAAATGAATTTCTACAAAAACATTAAAATTTGCGCTTTAAGACAATGCGGGTAATTTTTAACTGATTTTTTTATTAATTTTAACTTTATAATAGTAATCTTAACCTGAATTTTCCAAACACTCCAAATTTGCAATTTTAGAAGACTTAAGTCAAATTTTTAGGTGTATTTAGTCAAAATTTACTTATTCTTGTTCAAAAAGTAATTTTACCAAATTTGTTCCATTTGGTTAAAAGATTTAAATCAATTTTGCCTGACTGTGTCTTAAAAATGAATTTCTCCAAAAGCCTTTAAAGCATATTTATACAATGTGGATCGTTTTTAACCGATTATTGCCCTAATCCAAACCTATTTCTCCTAAGGCTTCAACAGTATGTATTTTTAAACAAGTAGAGTACATTTTGCCGGCCCTAATTCTTAGAAAAAAAGGACTTCTTTTAGAAAAATTTTCTAATTTTCAGACGCTTTTTGAAAAAAAAAATAAAAAAAGAAATATTGAGGTGCCTCTAATCAAATTTTACTTATTTTTGGTTAAAAAATTCAATTTTCAAAAAATGAGATATATGGTTTTCAAATATTTAATTTTAATCAAATAACATTAATTTCTCCAGGGCTTCAAATTTGCATTTTTTTTCGTTTTACGCTTTCTGCAATTTCTAAAAGATTATGGCCATAATTCTACCTTATTTTTTTTTAAACTCTAAATTTACATTTTAGGAGCATTGTGTCATTTCTAACCGCTTTTGGCCCTAATACTCCTTTGAATTGATTAAAACAACAAATTTGCCCTTATGCAATTTGAAAGCAAATTTGTGTTTTTACGTACTTTGAGTATCTTTTCAATAATTTTCGGTCCTAATTCGTATACGGCGTTTTCGAAAAACACCAAATTCTCATCTTAAATCGTTTTTCTTTATAATTCGTTTTTTACCTACTTAAGCTTTTTTTCTTATTGTTTTCTTTTATTTTTAGTTTATACAGGAACAACTCAGTACAGTAGCAAACGTATTCTTCTAGTTTGGGCTAATGGTGAGTTACAGGCTAAGGTTCATTTACCTATTTGAACCCACTATCGTTCAAGGTCTTGGTAATTTTAGAAGGAACATAATTTTCATCAAAAAAACTGGTCAATGGCCTACATCCATCAATCATCTACTATATTATAAGTGAAAACTTTGAAAATCTAGGTCAAAAATTATGGAAGAATACAACCTGTTCTGTTTCCTATTTGTCAAAGTTGCCAAGACATTAGTCTCTGGGGCCTTATGGTCTCCTCAATGTTGCTCTCCTTTTTTATAAATTTCCTATATTTTATTGCTGATTTTTCTACCAGTTGTGTGGTTATTGTAATTATTGGTCATGTCAATCTACGTTAGAATTTAGTCACGAAACTTTATCAACAGGAGTTAGAAGATATTAATGGTATTTCCTGTTGGCGATTCAAGGTAGTCGTGCATTCTAGAGAACAACCCTAGGAGCACGGTCATTTAATAAGCCTTGACGCAGCTTGACAGCACGGTTACCAAGGTGACCGTCTCCGTGACCAACAAGAGTTCGCTTCTCGCCGCAAAGGCTAATAACAAGTTACAGGCTTGCCTCTTAATGTCTCTCTACAGTTAAAGCAAAGCAAAGCCAGAATAAGAACGGTAACACCTTTTTATGGAACTATCATAAAATAACGAATTTTTAGTTTTTGCTACTTCCACTTTTCATGTTATGGTCACATATCGAAATAACGGGCTGTCTCTATATAAAAATTAAACTTTATAGCTTACCGTTTTCAAAAACAGCATGATCATCCGTGGGAATATCCATTTCACCCTCAAAATCGGCTCTGGCTTCCAAACTATTACCTCCATCGTAGAAATCTAACCAAAAACAATCGTTCAAAACTTTATAAATGCTTCACATAAAGCAGCTTACTGGAACAAATAAGCTCAGGACAACAGCTTTTGTGCCTGTGCAGCAGGATACAACCAGGTGGAGGTGGATTGGGCAACTTGGGACACACCCTCAGGTAGCACAGGAGCACGCTCCTGCTGCAAGTGCAGTTCAAGCAAGGTTCGCCTGTGGGTACCTCCGAATTTTCCTCGTGCTTTTTATTGTCGTACCAGCAAGCTGCAACGGAAAGAGACAGTTTTTAGCACAAATTCTTTTATATTGTGTATAGCCAGGACTGGTCAATGCGGCGTTACTATTCATTTATTCCCAGGGCTACAACAGCGTCAAGATAATAAATCTCCTGCAAGAGGCGCAAGCCGCCGCTTTGGTGTGGTCGCGGCCACACCATCAGCGATGGTATCTGCAAAGCGGTGGGTGTTGGCCGAGAAAATGATGGTAGATGCTTTCGACGGCGTTATCGATCTTTTTTTTTACGGCCGTATGGAGATGGGAAATTATGTTCGATACTAATTAATTTTAACCTTAAGAAAGGAAAACGAAACAATCTTCGAATAAGACGCTCTCAGATGAACATCAAAGATCACCTTGTAACGAGCTCTTTAACTTTTCCCAGGACCTTAAACGGTATTCATTCGCATATGCATTGAAAGCTAAACGTCCAATTAAAGCACGATATGAATCCGTAAAATATAAAAATACAAGATTATGTAGCAGATAGCGCTAATAACTCACATTTTTTCCACGCATTTAATTTGACTTAACACTCTTTGATGAGGTGAGTAGGTAACGAATGGAATTTTTTTTGGAAAAATGTCTTCTGAAGGAACCGTAAATTTTCTTTTTCTTTGAGTTCTAAAGCCGTTTGAATATTGAGTTCCATATGGATATATGTTTTGCAAGAAACCTACAAAGAAGTATTATAAAATTTGATACACATACCAAAAATTTTTGATAGAGATACCAAAATGAAAAAAATTAAAACACATCGATATCGTGGCAAGTTTTTAAATATAGTGAAGTGAAACCAAACTAGTTTGCTGCCGAAGTTGTCACTTCTCACAAACAGATGGCCGAAATTTCATATCGACGTTCAGCATAGTATCAAACTCATTTCTCTATTGTTTCACTCTTATTAGAGCTCATCAGTATGGTATACCTCAAACCTGCCAGAAATACGAGTTCGAATGAAACTTGGTCTCCTCTCTTGCTCAAGGCACTGTGTACATATGCAGGTGGCGCCATCGGACGACGGCAGGTGCTTCCACTAGGGCATGCAATATTTCACTTCACTATTATCTCGCGTGCCCTAGTTGAAGCACCAGCCGTCGTCGTCCGATGGCGCCCCCTGCATACTTTTTTAAATATATTTTTTTCTTTCTTACTGTCCTTTTATTCTTTATATAATTCTATAAAACAGTCACTTGTTTTTATTTTTTTAACCATCATATTGCGCTTTGCGTCTTATCAATAACTAGAAAGGTGTTGGACCGCAGGTGTAGGACAAATTGCCACTTCTCGAAATCGCCAACGTTTCGACCTAAATTATTATTTTTTTAGGTCTTCCTCAAGGCTTTTTCAGTCAGTGAAGAACGTCACCAAAGCATATACAGACCGTCATGGCAGTAACTAAAACCAAAATTGTTGTTAAAATCTAGATGGTGCACGTAAAAGCACAAACCCACGGGCCAACGAAACAAAACAACTTTGGATTTATGTACTGCCATGACGGTCTGTATATCCTTTGGTGACGTTCTTCACTGCTAACACTGGCTCTACACTGCGGTAATCAGACCGAGGATATCCTATGGTTTACCTTTCATTGGCACAGTATACTGCCGATATACCTGAGGGTTTTTACAACTTTTAAAATCACCAGCATTACTTGAGGGACGCTTATTAAACTATTATGTGAATTGCTCAGAAACATCTTCGAGGCTGGCCCCATTATGTTAACCGATTCCCTATGAATGAAAATAATACTTTACCAGAAACATCTTCTCCTTGGTACTTAATACCGTCTTTGAGAATGAAATTCTAGTAATTAAATCTTAATGGTTTTTTATTTGATATATCTGCTGTGCGTTACCTAGCAAAGATGGGTCGAGCATCACAGCCCAACCATCTATATTTCAGTACCGTTTATTATGGACTATTCTGTAGTATATTACAAGACGAGATGGGAAATGTTTCATCACTGTCTAGAAATTATGTTATTTATCGAGAGGCGTACGGTCTAAATTCACGCAGACAACCTTCACCACACAAGAACTAGAAAATCGGAGGATGTGAGAAGAGAATTGCGAGATATCCAGGACATGCTGGAGCCTCAAAATGATCAGGAGACATCAGGAGAATATAATTGTCGTTGATGTGTATTCTCTTGTGTGAGCAGATCTTGGTGAGGTTGGAGCAAATATTATTGTCGGTGGTCTGGTGGCCAGCGGTGGGCAGGACCTTATAAGCGTTGAGGTTGGCCAGACAGCAGAGAACAGTCTGACTAGTTCAGAACAACACCGGGAGCAGCTCTCAATGACTGAAGAAGGAGACGATATGGCTTCCTGCAGGAAGATGGATTGCTGCGACCAGTGGAAAGAAACAGTCGCGGAAAGCGGTCACATGCAGATCGCCAGTTTCATCCAGCGGGATATCCCAATAGTCCCGTCGCAGGAGGGGCGCCCTTGCGATCGGCTAAGACTAAAACAGCCATTTGGGATCAACATCCCAACAAGAAAAGAATTCAAAGAACAGCTGCTTCATCAACCTTCTGAGAATACTAAGGTATAGTATACAGACGCATCAAGAATGCTGGAATATACAAAGCAGGCCCTGAAGAGGGCCAGAGGTTTCCCTTGGGAAACTCTCGCCCTCCTCAGGGTTTTCCAGGCGGAAGTGTTTGCAATACTCGAAGTGGCTACACGATCACAAGTCAAAGAAAGAGCAGAACGGAACATTTTTATCTACTAGGACAGTCAGACGGTCCTGAGAGGTATCTGCAGGAACAGGACAAATTCAAAGCTTGTTCAGGACTGCAGGGATGTTCTACAGTCACTGGAAGAAACAAAAAGGGTAACTCTGGGATGGGTTCCTGGACATAGGGGTATTGACGGAAACTGGACACAGTCGGGAATATGTAGACCGACCAAGGAAATCTACCCTAATTCGGATAGATCCAAGGCCTCGTGGCTATTTGGGAGAAGTTGGCAGTGCTTGGGAGACCTTATAGGAATCCTCACTAGCCACTGCAGACTAAACAGATACATGCACCTGCTAGGAATGGTGGACAGTCCACTCTGCACCCACTGTAGAGCAGCGGAAGAGTCGTCTACCACTTTCTGGGAGTGTGCTATGGGTGGACGCGACTGCGCCACAGGACACTGGAAGCCGCCTTCCTCCATCGAGAGGAGCTTCCGACTCTGAGATGGGACGGGATACTCTCCTTCATTAGAGGGACGGTTCAACTCCTTATAGCACTCCTCATTGGCCACTGCAGACTAAACAGACACATCCTCCTCCTAGGAATAGTGGACAGTCCACACTGCACCCAGTGTAGAGCAGGGAAAGAGTCTTCTTTCCACTTTCTGGGAGTGTGCTATAGGTGGGCACGACTCCGACACGGGACACTGGGAGCCGCCTTCCTCCATTGAGAGGAGCTTCCGATTTTAAGATGAGACGGGATACTCTCCTTCATTAGAGGGACGGGTCGACTCGTGGAGGGAATGAGGGCCCCAGGCAAAGTAGGGATGGGTGGATCGGGGGATTATGAAAAGAGCCTTTAAGGGCTAATCGCAATGCTTCGCCCCCTCCCCATTGTCTACTACTACCTACTACTACTAACCAGTGTTGCCACCTTGATATGTTCTGAAAGTACTAAAATTTACCGAAAACTGTACTAGATTGCCTTCTAAGGTACTAAACTCTAAACTAGGTCATAAAAATTAACTAAAACTTAAAGCCATTTATGAGAAAATGAGAAAAAGATTTAGGGTAAAAATTGGTAAAAAATTACGGCTCATAGCGTCTAAAACTGCAAATTTTGACTTTTGAAATTTGGCTAAGACTATGATCAAAATTAGTTAAAAATTAAAAATGTTTGGGCCATTGTTAGAATTAGGGTCAAAATAGGTTGAAATCAAGTCACATTACGTGAAATTTGATTCAAGGCACCTCAAAATGGAAATTTGGTGTTTTTTTGGCAAATTTAGATTTGACTTAGAGCTAAAATAGGTGAAGAATTTATCAAAGCGTGTAAAATAAAAAAAAAATTGAAATGCAAATTTGAACTTTTTGAAGAAAATGCCAAAAAAAAAGAATTAGGGTCAAAATTGGTAAAAAGTTACGGCGCATAGCGTCTAAAAATGGAAATTTGGACTTTTGAAATTTGGCTAAAACTGATCAAAATTGGTCAAAAATTAAAAATTTTTGGGCAATTGTTAGAATTAGGGTCGAAACAGGTTGAAAACAAGTCACATTACGTTAAGTTTGATTCAAGGCACCTCAAAATGGAAATTTGGTGTTTTTTGGCAAATTTAGATTTGAATTATAACTAAAATAGGTGAAGAATTCCTTAAAGCGTAAAAAATTAAAAAAAAAATGAAACGTAAATTTCGACTTTTCGGAGAAAATGAGAAAAAGAATTTAGGTCAAAATTGGTAAAAAATTACGGCTTATAGCGTCTAAAAATGCAAATTTGGACTTTTGAAATTTGGCTAAAACTATGATCAAAATTGGTTAAAAATGAAAAATTTTTGGGCGATTGTTAGAATTAGGGTCAAAATAGGTTGAAAACAAGTCACATTACGTTAAGTTTGATTCAAGGCACCTCAAAATGGAAATTTGGTGTTTTTTGGCAAATTTAGACTTGAATTATAGCTAAAATAGGTGAAGAATTCCTCAAAACGTGTAAAATTAAAACGAAAAATAAAAATGCAAATTTCGACTTTTCGGACAAAATGAGAAAAAGAATTTAGGTCAAAATTGGTAAAAAATTACGGCTTATAGCGTCTAAAAATGCAAATTTGGACTTTTGAAATTTCGCTAAAACTCTGATCAAAATTGGTCAAAAATTAAAAATGTTTGGGCGATTGTTAGAATTAGGGTCGAAATAGGTTGAAAGCAAGCCACATTACGTTAAATTTGGTTCAAGGCACCTCAAAATGGACATTTGGTGTTTTTTGGCAAATTTAGATTTGAATTAGACCTAAAATAGGTGAAGAATTTATCAAAGCGTGTAAAATTAAAAAAAAATTGAAATGCAAATTTGGACTTTTTGGAGAAAATGAAAAAAAAAAGAATTAGGGTCAAAATTAATAAAAAATTATGGCGAATAGCGTCTAAAAATGCAAATTTGAACTTTTGAAATTTGGCTAAAACTCTGATCAAAACTGGTCAAAAATTAAAAAATGTTGGACGATTGTTAGGATTAGGGTGGAAATAGGTTGAAAACAAGCCACATTACGTTAAGTTTGGTTCAAGGCATCTCAAAATAGACATTTGCTGTTTTTTGGCAAATTTAGATTTGAATTAGACCTAAAATAGGTGTAGAATTTCTCAAAGCGTGTAAAATAAAAAAAATAAAATTGAAATGCAAATTTGGCCTTTTCGGAGAAAATGAGAAAAAGAATTTGGGTCAAAATTGGTACAAAATTACTGCTTGTAGCGTCTAAAAATGCAAACTTGGACTTTTGAAATTTGGCTAAAACTATGATCAAAATTGGTTAAAAATGAAAAATTTTTGGGCGATTGTTAGAATTAGGGTCGAAACAGGTTGAAAACAAGTTACATTACGTTAAGCTTGATTCAAGGCACCTCAAAATGGAAATTTGGTGTTTTTTGGCAAATTTAGATTTGAATTATAGCTAAAATAGGTGAAGAATTCCTCAAAGCGTAGTAAAATTAAAAATAAAAAATTGAAATGCAAATTTCGACTTTTCGGAGAAAATGAGAAAAAGAATTTAGGTCACAATTGGTAAAAAAATACGGCTTATGCGTCAAAAAATGCAAATTTGGACTTTTGAAATTTGGTAAAACTCTGAGCAAAATTGGTCAAGAATTAAAAATTTTTGGGCGATTGTTAGAATTAGGGTCGAAATAGTTTGAAAACAAGCCACATTACGTTAAATTTGGTCCAAGGCACCTCAAAATGGACAATTAGTTGTTTTTTGGCAAATTTATATTTGAATTAGACCTAAAATAGGTGTAGAATATCTCAAAGCGTGTAAAATTAAAAAAAAAATGAAATGCAAATTTGGCCTTTTCGGAGAAAATGAGAAAATTGGTCAAACTTTAAAAATTTTTGGGCGATTGTTAGAATTAGGGTCGAAATAGGTTGAAAACAAGTCACATTACGTTAAGTTTGATTCAAGGCACCTCAAAATGGAAATTTGGTGTTTTTTCTCAAATTTAGATTTGAATTAGGGTCAAAATAGGTTGAAAACAAGTCACATTACGTTAAAGTTGATTCGAGGCACCTCAAAAAGGACATTAAGTGTTTTTTGGCAAATTTAGATTTGAATTAGACCTAAAATAGGTGTAGAATTTCTCTTTTTAATACTCTCTTTAAATGCAAATTTGGCCTTTTTGGAGAAAATGAGAAAAAGAGTTAGGCTCAAAATTGGTAAAAAATTACGGATCATAGCGTCTAAAAATTCAAATTTGGACTTTTGAAATTTGGCTAAAACTGTAATCAAAATTGGTTAAAAATTAAAAATTTTTGGGTCTTTTTTAATGAATGTTAGAATTAGGGTCGAAATAGGTTGAAAACAAGTCACATTAGGTTAAATTTGATTCAAGGCACCTCGAAATCGAAATTTGGTGTTTTTTTGGGAAATTTAGATTTGAATTAGTTATTATCCCCCCACTAGTAGGGACCACAGGTGTGGTGTGAATGCGGAAGTGTGTACTCGTAGTGTGTGCGTGCGAAATGTGAACATTGTACTAGGTTTGGGGCTGTGGGTACTAGAGTACTAAATGAGATGTAAAAGAATTATATGTAGTACAATTGTTCTAAGGGTGGCAACACTGCTACTAACTCTTACGGTTTTTTAGACACTAACTGTGGGAACACATAAAAGAAACACCCTGCATGTTCAAATAGATTCTTATTTCAAATAAGAGAGCACAAGCCACAAGATCTCCAAAATGTCTCCTTAAAAATATCCTTAGAATTATCACTTTTCATCATAATAATCGATGAAGCAACCACATTCATTCATAAGCAACAAAAAGCCTCCACACATTACCAACCACTCCTAGACTATTGTTTTCAATGAACAGTCCCTTTGTGTTTCCTCATGACCTCAACGTTTACCTATGTGAAATAGGAAGTCGGTTGATTTGCATCGTTGGGCGGTTTGCTTAAAGGCCTAATTACATACCGGTCTTCACCAATATTTTCCGAGTAGGTACCCTTGAAACTGCATCATCTGGCGCTTATTAGCGCCGTCTAAACAACTTAAAAGGCGATAACAGGCTTTTTAAGTGACAGGTCATGCAAGCTCCTCGAACCACTGCGCAAACCATAATTAGGCTCTCATGAGCCGACGAAGACCGGTGCTTAAGCCCCTTTTTGAAATGCGGAGCGGTAAGCTCGATGAAAGGGCGAACTTTTTGAATGTTTGTTTTGGACATCAGGCTAACATCGCTTGCAGCCCGAGCCCTTAAGTCGTGTCGCTGTTCACACGATATGGAACTTTCCCAGGCCCAGGCTTTACGTGCATGATAATTTCTGTCCGATAAGTATCTTCGATTTATCGGTTGCCTGCTGCTTATGTTCCATTCTGTTTCTTGTCTCGTTTCTTGCCTGACTGGCCCATCGTTGGAAACTACAGGGTGCTACGGTATGCTCACAATCCTTCTCACAGTCAGAGAAAGCCAGAAGCATGTAGAACACCAAATGTTGTAAAGTGTGTTTCAAATACCCAAATCGACTATGGCAAATAGAGGAAGTGCGGAACTAATAGAGATTTTGATAGGATTCTGCTACACCCTATATATTTACTTTGCCGTGATCTCCTCGCGGTTATCGTGGAATTATCGTCCTTTCTTGCTCATTCATTCTTTGGGTCATTCACAAGATTCCGACATTTTTGCCACTTTAACTTATTAGTTTACCACGATGAGTTAAAGACGGGCCCTCTTTTAAGCTTTTGTAGCACTTGTAAGCATTCTATTCTATAATTCCTACTGTTTTTGAGATACCGCTTGAATTAAGCTTTGAATGAGGACTACGTTTCAATATAAAAAATCTCATAAAAGATGTTTGCTATTAAAAAAGAAACGTTAGAAATCGTGCAAAAATAAAAACAAAAAAAACTTCCACTCATCAACATGTAACGTACCTACATGGGCATGAGCCCATGCAGATTCCCGTTAGGATCGTGACCCTTCCGAATGACTTGTGCGTTTAGCAATTTCGCCGTCTCATCAGTCCGCAGACCTGCTGCTTTGTCGCTTTTAACACTAAATGACAGAACCAATTTCAGTGCCACTGTTGTTATTCTGTAAAATCCCATTGGGTTCTAACTAGCCAAAGTAATTGACGATTTACGCGCCGGGTACCGTTTAATAGTCTAGCATAAGTAATATATGCTAATCAGACGGTTACGTAACCCATTCACGTTATGGATATCGTTGGTAATACTAATTAGTTTGTAAGCTGACAGTTATTGTGTCTGATTGCTCCCCACAGATCACAAATTTATCAGCAAAATTAATTATGTGAATTCCAAGTAATGATCATTACACAACTGAAGAGTAGAAGTAATAAAGGGGGTATGTGCCAAAATTTATATAACCAAATTGCCAAAAATTTATACCCAAGATTTGAGCATTCTAATGAACTTTCCTCACTGGCTTGAGGTAATCATGAGTTCTATAGGACAAGCCTATAAACATGCCGGTTTAATACACCTTGATAGCTTTTGACAGCACTATTACCAAGGTGACCCACTTGATGGCCTGCAAAATCAGCTGTAGGTAGAGATCCAGCATACCCATTTCAGAAACGTCTTCTTTTGGTCCGCAACCAGCTGTTTGCAAGAGTGCACACGGTCAGTTAGCACTAATCCAGAATGGTTCAACAGAATGGAAGTCCGTTACACCAAATTACCAAAACAAGAGTTCCCTGGATGCCTTTTCCAAATGAATCTCTATTGCAGGGGCTGTGGAGCAACTACTCAAACCCACTTAATTGGCATCCTCAAACAGCGATGGTTTGGGATGGATGGCTAATTTGGACACGATGGCTTCTAGTCGGTAGGCGTAAAAAAAGAGAAATTGAGAATTTGACAACAGAAAATCAGAAAATTCAACAAAAACGAAAGCTAATGTTGCCAATTCTACAAATGTAGTCAGTGACATTCCAGACTTGAAAGTTCAGTAACGCAAAGTACACGATAACTGACACAATTCGTGGAAAAGAGAAGACATTATGTTGTGTATAGACGATTCCAGAACAGCTGTTTTTGATTAGGTCCGCCATAGTTTATTGTGGGTCAAACAAACCATGTAGCCAAACATACGAAACTTTCCGTGTTTTTACGGAAATGATCCACAAGGATCATGACAATTCACATGTTGTTGGTACTTTTGGGGCGAGAAATCTTTTATTAAAAGAATATTTTTCTGTTGTTATTTACATTTTTTCACTTTATTTTTCCTCTTACCGATTTTAAAACAACATCAATAAATTTAAGTATAAAAAAATAGTGAGAATGGCAACCCCGCCGCCGGTTTATTAATTTGGATGTGTAAACGTTTGAATAACATCGATTTTGTTGGTTTGAACATTGAAACTTATTGAAAAAGTCGTTTGTTTCAAATTTTTGTGCCGAAAATGTTTAGAAGTGAATATTACTTCAAGTTTACTGGTGATGTCAAGTATCCTTATGACCAGAAAGTGGAAATTATAAACAATATTGATCCTTACTCCCTTTCGCCACAAGATTTGAATTTCCCAATTTGTGATTTGCCACATGTGACCTTACTGGATCTTGCAGACCATTTTATTTTAAAGCACAGTTATTATACGTAGGTACTAAGCAGTAGTTGAAAGCATATAAAAGTCTACAAGAGTTTAAACTGTATGAATCTGGTGCAGTTCTTTCGATCCATGCAAAACAAGTCACCAAGGATGCTTATGTAATTTTAAGTAAGGTAAGATCAATTTAAACAAGCTTCTGCTTTAGCCAAAGTTATAGCTTATGCGGTTTTTTTATAGTTTTTCCTACAGTCTTAACTTCAAGACTAGCATATTCATCAAATGGTGTGAATAGCTATATGTTTCTGAATTTTCATATATCAATTTAGGGCCTGCTGTTTTTTTTGTCACAAAATGAACCAAATTGAGTTTAACCATACAGGCAGAAATTCAACCAATTGTCAGCTGTGTTTTCTCCTTATATTTTATACATACTTAGGGCAGGACAACTTGACTATAAAACTGGGCATTAGCATAACCACATAACTTTTTAATTCCATCAGAAATCTCAATAAAGTATAGTTCTTATTAAAGGTGCTTATCAAGACTATGTTAGGTTTAGAATCACTGGGTGTACACATTTTGCAGATTTAGTTGTAGGTATTCAGAAGAATTTATGGTAACATAAATTAAATTTTTTAATAGATTTCCTCAAAATTTACCCCAGAGAGTCATTTACCCCAGAGGTATAATTACTGGTGAGTTTTATTGTGGGCACATAGAATATTTAGTGAAATTTAATTGAATTTAGTAATATTTAGTGAAATTCAAGGAAATTTTACTTGACACTTAGTGGAATGAATTTGAACATAATTTATGAATTGATTTACCTCTCGTTTTAGATGCTGTGTGAACATGTGATAAGACAAGATATCAATTTACTTACACAATAAGCCTCATTTACAAGGTTGTGGTTTAACAGAGTCAAGTGGGCTGTGAATCAAAGAATCTCTCACCAAGTAAAAAAATGTACATATGTTGGTCAAGTGCAGACATTTTGTTGCAAAGGAGGCAGAAAATGTCATAAAATTAACATGACTGCCATAAAAGTACATAGGTAACTCCAGATATAAGAAAGTGCATGAATGCAAATTGCAAATTATTTTCACTTGTATTTTAATGTGAGAGATCTCTGTCTTTGATTTGTTGAAAGAAAATAGTGGGGTGACAACTCGAGTGAAATTCATTTTATCTAAATGCTTTTATTACTCCAACTTTTTGGGTCAAAAATTCATACCCAACTTGAGAACTTCTTCCTGACATTTTCTGTTGAACTCCTACTGCTACATGTAAGTCAATCACTTGTTATTGACATCAAGTAAGCATTGGAAATTAGACTTTGACATTTTTATTGTATTTTCTCAACATGTGCTGAAAGGAGATATTTAGGTTTTTAAAAAAATGAGGATTTTAAATATAATGAAATGACAAAAATAAGTGAATGACTTGTATTTACCTATTATACTCTACCTGTTTATTGTATTTAATTTTATTAGTGTAAATTTGCAGTATTGTTAGGGTTGTATTAATTGTTACTTAATATCACTTTTATTGACATGCTCAGAACTGCATATAAAAACATGTTGTGTATCATATAATTTTACAGTGAAAATAATATACTTAATGTTAATATACCTACCTGCCTAATATCCAAAAACAATTTGTGTACTTTTTACAACTTTGACTCACTGTCCTAACTTCAGAGAGAATCGGATCGGAAGCTCCAAAATGACATTATAAAACCCCACTTAGTAGTGTTTATAATTTAACCAGCACCAAGCCACACTTAGCTAGTTACAACCTTTGACAACAATTGAAGCTCCTCCTTGAAACATTATAAAATATTTTTGTAATGCTTTTATTCCACCTAATGTACCAAATTCTTGACTGTAAGACATGAAATATGAAATAAGACATGAAAGTCTTGTAAAAGGATTCTACGTGGTTGGTCTAATGACTGATTTAAAGAAGTATTTAAATGGTAAGTTTAACAGGACTTTTATAAAAGGACAGTATGTACTAAAATAGTGCTATGGAAACATCTTGGACTTCCATTGTCTATATTGAGTTTTTTTACACGACATTTCGAGCAGTGGAATCTCTGCTCATTTTCAAGTGAAACTGAAACAAGCAGAGATTCCAGCCTCACTTGAAAATGAGCAGAGATTCCACTGCTCAAAACGTCATGTAAAAATACTCAATAAAGACAATGGAAGTCCAAGATGTTTAGCTTAATAGTACATCATTGTCTCCAACCTTTAAACAAAAATAGTGGTATGTTTAAAAGCAGATAGTATGTTTAAAATATTTTAGTATGTCCACAGAACTTTCTTATGATGAAAAAAATATAAACATGTCTTGTACAGTTGGACTAAAGATGAATTTAGAAGATAAGTATTTAAATGGCAAGTTCAGCAGGACTTTTAGAAAAGGATAATATGTAACGAAATAGTAGTATGTTTAAAAGTAAATAAAATGTTTAAACTATTTTAGTATAAATATCTATAATATATATGATAGTCTGTTTAAAAGTGGCTAGACATTCTTACAATGAAAAACTATAAACAAACAATACTGTATGGATCAGAACCAATTACATACCTACAACTTTTTGGAGGGCCTGTAGAAAGGCATGATTTTGGTTAACTAATTATTTATAAAATGCTCATTTTTAATATCAGATTTTGTGTGTTTAAGTTTAAACTAAAATTAAACTACCTCATTATCAAAGTATGTATTTGTCTTGCTGACACAACTTTTGACTGGATGCTCTTAAAATTACTGTATAAAACTTCCTTTGCCTAAAAGAAACAACATAGGAATACACTTATTACCAAAACTCTATTTACAAATCATACCTGTGTTTGGATCACACTTAGCTTTTCTAAAATTCCTTTCAAGAACCGAAATTCTAGCTGAACAACCAGCCTGGGTTTGCCTTTCAGGGCAATGCAGGTTTTCCTACAATTTTAAACATAAATAAGTAGGTATGCTCCAGTATACCTGCACATATACCTATCTAAATACTTTTTAAGAATAATTACTGTTGAACTTACCAGTTATGAAATATCAGGTAATACGTCTCTTGCTAAGTCATTTTTGCTTCCTTTAAGGCTTGAAATTCAAACCCAAGCATTTCCATTTCCATGTTCAGTGTTCACTAACCAGGCAGATCAGGAAATAAAAAGAATGAAACGGTATTTCAATTATCTCATTCAGTCAGTACGCATTTGAACATAAACGACATTACAAGAATAAGACATTTCCAATAAGGGCATAATTCAAAGCAACACTTGAGATGATGATTATGCCGCTTAGAGACTTTAGGGGATACTTCTAAATAAAAATATCTTAAATCAAAACTGAAACATGATGATAAAGATCGATTTTCAAGTTTCGTGTGACAGTGACAGTGTGGGGCAAACATATGTCAAATGACGTAATCTTGGAATCGTCTGTTAAAAGCGGTAACAATGACATTTCCCCCATTACATATTTTATGTCAGTCAGAGCGAGTTAATGTTTTCAAGATTATCTCCCGCTAAAACGTACGTGTTATTGGTCACTTCAGTTACTTGTGAAATTCAAAATGATCAGCAAAGTAGCTTTGTTTTTTCTTATTGAAAATTTATTCTTTTGTGACAATTTTTTACTGTTATACACTACATATTTTTTAGATTCTTAATGGGAAACAACTGTGAAATTTATCTTACGCGAAATGCATGAAAGACAACCAGTTGACTGTGATATGTGGTTAAACAGATATAACGAAATTGTGTTTTTTCAACTATTCAGAATTACCACTGCTACTTTTAAAACGCTTTTACACAAAATACTGGAAGTGGACAAGTACAAAATCGTGACAAAGAAGTATAAGGGTGGAAGGCATCCTGTTGCGCCAGAAAAAGCACTATTAGTATTCTTGCGATACATGTTCATTGGTTTTGAGATAGGTTTGATTTGGTTCCCTCAACTGTGATGAAGCTTATAAACTGTTTCTTGTATCTAATTATTTTAATAAAAACCACATATGTTGGCCAAGTACTGATGAAGAATTTGAATCTACCAGGAGACAGTTTAAGAAGTAACCAGAACTAACCTGAACTAACCTGGTAAGTTTTCATTATGTTATATGTATGTAAGTATATTGTATATCTGAGGTGGACCCTCAGTTTTGGTTAAGTATACTCTTCTATACTTGTTCTCATTTTATTATGAAGACCAACGGATCTACATAATATAAATCTAAAATTTGGATTTTGATAAGTACCTAGGTAAGTAATGATTATTCATTTCAGGTACCATTGGTGCTGTAGATGGCAGTCATATTGATGTTAAGGTTCCGAGTTCACAACATGACAGCTACATCAACCGATACCAACATCATTCAATAAATTTAATGGGAATTTGCACTTATGACAAAATCTTTACTTATGTTTTTATAGGATATCCAGGATCTGCTCATGACTCAAGAGTAAATAATAGTTTTTATTCACTAAAATTTTTGCTTAGCTAATGGATGTACAAATTTGATTACAGGTTTTCTCAAATTCACTTTTGGTACAACATATTGAACAATATGGAAAACAAAAGTTCTTTCCTAAGGAAGAGTACCATATAATTGGAGATGGTGCTTTACCGTTAAGGTCTTGGTTAATGACACCATACTCAAGACGTGCTAACTTAACTAAGTTCAAAAAAATCATAACAAGAAATTGAGTTCTGACAGGGTAAAAATCGAAAACACATTTAGCTGTGTAAAGTTAAGATGGGCACGTCTCCATTACATTAACACTTACTCTGTTGCAAAGGCAATTGAAATAACTACTGCAGCTTGTATTTTGCATAACTTTTGATACTTATCAAATGATGAGTGGCCACATGAAGATATTCACAATGATATTATTGAAGAGAATGAGGAGAATCACGTACCCTTAGCAGACAGAGAAGAAAATCTACTTGCCCAAATGAAGAGAGATGACATTGCAAGGCGGTTAATGGAAAATAATTTGATTTGAATAATGATAATAATTAATAATAGTAATGATACAGAAGCACACCATATAATGTATTCTATGGAATTAAAAAAAGCATACATTTTCATTTTTCTGATTTTTATTTAACCCTTAAACATATTAACACAGAGAAGTAACATATTGCACACTTCTGCTTAAAAAACATTGAAACATTTTTGAAAATAGCAAAAAATAAATATTTTTGTACTCTTTAGGAACTAGCAAGTATATATAGTATTTAGGAATGTTATTAGGTGGGTAAACATTTTTTAGCAAGAAAATACTATTTCATATTTTCTTAAGTAACTACAAATCTTTTGAACAAAGTAAGAAATCTTTCTCTTTGATGATTTTGTTCTTCTATTATTTATGTAATTTTCGAAAGTTCTTCTTTGCGAGATAAGGTGTTATCATTATGTTGTTTTTGCAAACATTCTAAAAGAGCTACTATTCACACTTTTAGGGCGCCCACTACCTCGTTCGTCTTTGGATCTGCAATCAAATTAATAAAAGTTTAGATGATTATTATACGAGGTGTTCATTAGAAAACTTCATCTAGCAGGCTATGAAATTTTGACAGAAAAATGACAAATCAAAGTAAATGGACTTTTGTTTCTCCATCCTTTTCTTTTGACATTTCACATCTAACTAGATGAAGTATACCCGGTGTGGGGTGTTCATTAGAAAACTCCATCTAGTTAGCTGTGAAATGTCAAAAGAAAAGGATGGAGAAACAAGTCCATTTACTTTGATTATGTCATCCTTTTCTGTCAAAATTGCACAGCCTGCTAGATGAAGTGTTCTAATGAACACCCCATATCTATCTATAGCATATCTATCTCAAAACAATTATAAAGTACTAGGAACTTACCTATTCAAAATACAAGCTACTTTATAAGTTTTATTAGTACTCTGTATCGAGCTCTGTATACTATCCATGGAATTCAAGTTTTCTTCAAGAAAGCCAACCACAGCCTCACCTGAGGCTTCACCAATTCCAATACAATGTTCCATACCTGGTTCAGTATGTTGGTTTACTGTTGTTTGAACTAGCGAATCGTGAGTGTTTTTTGAAAGAACTTTGTCCTTTTTCCCCAAAATACTGTGCATTTCAACAAAAAATGGGGGTTCTTGTTTTGCTTGTGCCCCTGTGGTATTCATATGATTGATATGTTGCAAATATTGCTTTTGTAAATTTGCAAATTTCATTCGTAATTTTTCAATTCCCTCTTTACCCTGTCCAACTTGATAACCAGCTTCATGCATCTTTTTAGCTATTTGTGCCCAAATTTGGGATTTCACTGTCTTTTTATCATCAAATCTTTCAGAAAATTGCTGCCTTAGAGCCAAAAAGAATTCAGTTGCCTCAATACCTTTGTTTGTGGGCTTCCTTGATACCCAAACAAAATTAAAATTGCCATTCTTTTGATAACTATTCCCAACGTCCTGGTTTGTGGAAGTGTTTCTTAACAAACTACTTTCATCTTGACTCTCGCTATAAGTAGTTTGTTCCTCTTTCAATTCCTCTTCTTCATTGAGATCTACCCTTACATTTAAGGATTTTTGTATAAATTAACTGCAAGCGATTGGATCTAAAAATGTTTGTTGTTCTGTAAACGAACCTGCATGTTACTACCTGTATATATAATTCTTACCATTGAGAAGTAAATTGGCTTCATCAAGTGTTACAAAAAAAGTATAGTAATCTTCACCCTGATAATTTAAAACCAACTCTGTTAATTGCGAATTTGTTTCCATTTGAATTTAGTTTTCAGCCATGGTCCGGTACAAACAGAGACAAATACAAATATTGACTAGCTATTTAGAGTTTCAACAGATAATAATAACAACACTTTTAACAACTTTTTAAACTTGAACTTTTATTCTAACCACAATGTGCGTGATGATGAAAGAATTCATTTGTATAATACATTTTCTGATGACCAGAAATCAACATTGGAGAAGTTGCTCCAAGCTTTTGGAGAACACTTTTTGACAAAAAAGAATGCTATGATGGAGACCTCCAAATTCAACAATATGAGTCAAGAAGGTCTCCAAGTTATGTGATTTTGTTTGTTTAAATGACAAATGTAAGCAGTCATTTGAAGATAGAATGATAATAGACCGCCTGATTATAGAAATGATGGATAAGTAGATACAATTAAGAGTGCTACGTGAGAAAACATTAACAGTTGATAAAATCACAGAATATTGCAAAACAATTGAGTTTAGTAAGCAACATGTAAAAATATTAAATCCCAAGGATTCAGAAGAAGTCTGTGCTTTGAAGTCCACATCTAATCTACAGGAGATAAGCTGCAAATTTTGTCTCTAGGAACATTTCCCAGGAAGGTGTCCAGCATATAATAGAACATGTACAGTATGCCAAGAACGAGGTCATTTTGCTAAAGCCTGCTACAAATCTAGGTTTCCGACTTCTAAATCAGAAAGACGAGATAACCACCAGCAGAGACATAACTACCGGGAGAAAAGCCAGAAGTACATGACCAATCAGCAAAATCAAAGAGATGTATCTCAAATAGGTAGGGACTACAAAAATGTTGACTGTTTAGAACAAGTACAAGCACTTCCACAATCGCAGCTTGAAGGCCAGAGTTCACTGGATTTGGCCAATGATCACAACCTTTATGTAAGTGTGTGTAGTATAAATAATAATACATCTTTGTATGAAAATTTGATTATCGAAAAGAAGGTGACTAAAATAAAATTGGACACTGGCTCTAATGTTAGTATACTTTCAAGTGACTTATTTTATTCATTGGGGGTGCCTTTTACTTTAAAAAATAGTCACATTTCCTTGATTGCATATGGACATTTTAGAATTAAACAATTGGATGAGGTGTTATTAAAGTGCCCTCATGGAAATACCATCTCAATGGTAAAATTTTTTGTAGTAGACTGTAAGGCTGAACCATTGTTAGGTATGAATTTTAATTTAATTCAACGCATTAATGAAATTTCTTATTTACCGAAATCAAAAGAAAAGATTTATCAAGAATTTAATGATGATTTTGAGGATTTAGGTAAAATGTTCCATCAGATTAGCTGACAATGCCAGACCTGTTGTGCAATGCCAACGAAACGTTCCTTTTTCTTTGTATGAAACCTCAAAGAGGACACTGGTCGCCAAGAATGTTATTGAGAAAATCACTTATCCCACAGAATTTCTCAACAGTCTAATGATTGTTGAAAAACCACATAAATCTTTGAGATTGTGTATTGATCCAAAACCTTTAAATCAATTTATATGTAGGGAATATTTTCAAATACCAACAACAAATGATATAATCAGTAGACTGTCGGGTAAAAATGTTTTTTCTGTAATTGATATTGTTGCGAACTCAGGGTTCAATAATACCAGTGTAACGATTTAACACGAAAACACTATTTATTTATTCCACAATTACACACGACTACTAAATAACTCACTACTTAACACTTTATAGCCTTCTATTATCGCTTCGTACTTTAGCTTACTTATAGCTCGCTTAAATAAGACTACTCTACTCTGCGCGTTCTATGCGCCTTTTATATACAATCCTAAAATTACATAAAACCCTAGAAAGTTCTTTATAAGAATTCTTGAATAATCTCACATAAAAAAAAGGTTGTAAACAACTGCCTTCTAGAATAAACCGAGCAATAAATCACTCGTGTCAGCCATGACGCAGCGCGGATAGGTCGCGAAGCTCCACCAACTAACACGCGTTGCCCCGCCTCCCATGCGGCGTTGCTGCGAATCGTAACATTGCCCTCCTCCTAAGGCTGTTCATCCCGAACAGATAGAGTTCCATGGTATCGTGCTAATCGATCCAAATGAACGACCTTCATCTTTGACTTGGGGGTCCGCTGGATCCTATACACGACATCATTAATCTTCTTTATAATTGTATAAGGGCATTCCCAATTTTGGCTAAGTTTGGGCGACTTCCCCACCTTTCGCCGCGGATTGTATAGCCACACCAAATCACCATCCTGGAAGCCGCGGGAGTTAGCTAGTAAGTCATATCTTGCTTTGGCTCGGTCACTGGATATCCGCAGTTTATTCCTGACTTGTTCATGAACATTGTTCAGCCTCTCCTTAAGCTCCTCCACAAAATTCTCAGAGCTGAGCAACTCTTTTTCTGGTGTTCCATACATCAAATCCGCAGGAAGCCTCATTTCCCTTCCGAACATTACTCTCGCCGGAGTATAATCAGTAGCTTCATGCGTAGAGCCTCGATATGCCATCAACATGAGAGGTAGCTGTTGGTCCCAATCACCCTGATGATCTGCCACCATTCTAGACAGGTAATGTTCCATGGTCCGATTAAATCTCTCTAACATCCCATCCGACTGTGAAAACAGCCGATTCAAAATTTCGGCCCTGATCAGAATGAAGTTCGAGAGGGACTCCAAACCTGCAGAACATTTCATTTACTAGCACCGTTGCTACAGTCGTTGCTTCTTGATTAGGCAGGGTATATGCTTCAGGCCATTTAGTGAAGTAATCCATGGCGACCAAGATGTATTTATTGCGCGACTCAGTCTGAGGAAACGGTCCCGCGACATCAATTGCTATTCTCTCGAATGGAGCACCTACAGTGTACTGCACCAATCGGCCGCGTGATCTTGTTCGAGGTCCTTTTGTGGCACAACAAACTTCGCACTTGCGGCACCAAGATTCGACGTCTTCATGATAATTCACCCAGTAGAACCGCTCTTTAATTTTGGCCAAGGTTTTATTGACCCCAAAATGACCTCCACTGGTTCCGTCGTGCATTTCCTGTAGTACGTCCGATTTTCTGTTACCAGGAACAACCAACTGACTGACTATGGACTTGCCATCCGGACTCTCCCACGCTCTCTTCAGTAATCCATTTTCTATTCTAAGAGAGTGCCACTGGGCCCAGAGCGCCTTCAGGTTTGGACTTTTACCAGCAATTTCTTGCCATTCTGGTCTCTTGTCGTCAGTCTTTGCAGAGAGGATGGGTCCAATATCTGGACCATTCATTTGTTCTTCTCGAAGCGTCTGTGTGGTCCAGCCATCGTTTATTTCCACCGACGTTCTCCGTACAGAAGGAAGTCCCTCACGCTGCTCAGTTTTTTGACAATGCCGACAATCTTCTTTACATGGCCGTCTAGACAATGCATCGGCATTTCCGTGAGACCTTCCTGGTCGATGTTCAATTTGGAAATCGTACTGCTGCAGGCGCTCTATCCATCTGGCTATTTGACCTTCAGAGTTTTTCATCTGTAATAACCATTTCAAGGCTCCATGGTCAGTTCTAATCAGAAACCTTTTTCCATATATGTAGCGATGGTAATGTTCGACTGCTTTAACGATGGCCAAAAGCTCTTTTCTATTGACACAATAGTTTCTTTCTGGCTTACTTAAAGTCTTACTGTAGTATTCAATGACCTTCTCTTGCCCGTTTTGCCTTTGAGAGAGTACTGCACCTAGACCACACTTACTTGCATCCGTGTCCAAAATAAACAGTCCGTCCTTTATAGGGTAAGCCAAGATTGGACTAGAACAGAGGGCAGCTTTAAGCCTTGCAAACGCCTGACTGCAATCGTGGTTCCACAAGAACGGTGTTTTCTTTTCTGTTAATTTGTGCAGCGGTTTTGCGATGTCGGCGAATCCCTCTACAAATCTCCTGTAGTAAGTACATAGTCCCAAAAAGCTCCTTACTTCGTGTTTGTCTCGGGGAACTGGCCAATCTTTAATGGCAGATATTTTACTTTGGATAGTTTTAATGCCTTGTTCTGAGATAGTATGCCCCAAGTACTCGACTTGCTTTTGGAACAGGCTGCATTTTTTGTAGTTTAACTTCAGGTGAGCATTCCTTAACTTGTTGAAGATTTCTCTTAAATTCTTCAAATGCTCGTCGAAATCACGTCCCATGACAATTATGTCATCTAAGTATACCAGGCAAGTTTTCCAAGTCAGCCCCCTCAAGACAAGTTCCATTAGTCGCTCGAAAGTTGATGGAGCATTGCACAATCCAAAAGGCATAACAGTGAATTGATATAGTCCAGAACCAGTAGAAAATGCAGTCTTTTCTTTGTCTTCGAGAGCAATCTTTACTTGCCAGTACCCACTTTTTAAATCTAGAGTGGAAAACCACTTTGATCCCGATAAAGTTGCTAAGGTGTCGTCTATACGTGGCAATGGGTAGCTGTCTTTCTTGGTCACATCATTAAGTTTCCTGTAGTCAACACAGAACCGCGTTGAACCATCTTTCTTCTTTACAAGAACCACAGGCGACGACCATGGACTAGATGATTCTTCTATGACGCCCTCCTTTAACATTTCATTCAGCAAACTGTTAACTTCCTGTTGTTTAGTCAGAGGGACCCTTCGTGGATGTTGTCGTATCGGCTGGGCATCTCCTGTGTTGATTTTATGGACAACTAAATCGGTTTGACTGTCGTTGCTCTTGAAGTTAAACATATCAGATTCATCCATAGCAAATTTTATAGCAGACTGAAGTTGTTCCTTTGACAGGTGACTCCACTGTCGCTAAAAAGCATCAATAACTTCTGGGGAAGCTTGGTTAGAAGATTTAATTTTGGATGTCTCTGCTTCCACACAATTGCATACCCATTGTACAGGCTCATAATTGGCAAGAACTGTTCCTTCTTTGAGCTTGGTGGTCATTTCTCCAATATTGGCAACTCGTACTGGCATAGTCTTCTTCGTGTCGGTCAAAGTTCGGGCTACCATGATTTCAGTCGTCAAATCCAGGTTAGGTTCTATAAGTCCTATGGACCACCCAGGATCATTTCAGAAGTCACTGTGATAATTTGTTCTGAATTTGGAGGAATTTTCACATCTTTTACCACCAGTAGACGGACACTAGTTTCCATATTTCCATTGGTTAATGCAAACTCCTCATCTCCAAATGTGAGAATATTCCATTTGTGATCATAGGAGAATCCATGTTTCCTGATGAGATCCACTCCCAAAATAAACTCGTCTTTGATCCTGGCAACCAACACTTTATGCCGAAC
Organism: Taphrorychus bicolor; assembly: GCA_951812265.1. NCBI lineage: Eukaryota > Metazoa > Arthropoda > Insecta > Coleoptera > Curculionidae > Taphrorychus > Taphrorychus bicolor. The sequence continues at coordinate 14,208,400 of OX638305.1, forward strand.
TTCGAGTATTTCTCCAATAATGATGGTGACATCGGCTTCTCCGTCTATAGGGCAAGACTCTCCAGTGACTGATTTTAACATAATAGGGTTGGGCAATGGGTGTATGGTATATCCGACAAGTTTATCTGGCCTTACAATGGTCACATCTGCTCCTGTATCGATGGTAATCTGGATCTTCTGTTCCTTAATGCGTGCGGCCACTGTGAGACTTTTGCCACCCAAATTATTGACTTTAAAGATCCTGGGGGTCTTAGCGGCCCCGGTCAATTGCCCCCTTGCATTGACCGGAATTAGTTTTCCTGGGACCTAGGGCGGCCAACACGGTTTCTTTGTGCTCATTTCCAAATCGTAGTTGCAGAGTGTGTACTAAAGCCGCATAATTACTTTGATCCGCTGCCGACAGAGATTGGAGTAACTCAGCCGCTTTTCCACGAAGTGCTACCACTAATGATGTAGCTGTCTGGGGCTCGGACCAACCATTAGCTTTTGCAGCTGCCTCAAACTGAGTTTTATAAATTTCCCATGCAGTAGTACCGTCATAATCGGGAGGCTTAATTTTAGCGTTGGGTGTGCTAAAACTCTCTGTAGATACGTTGTCGTCCTCAAGTTGTTCCCGGAATTTCTTTTCTAGCTCGAGAACCTTCTGGTTGACAGCTTCGAGTCCTTCATTAACGGATTGCATTATTCTTTCTTCCAATTGTTGCTCCCTAGCTGCGAAATCGCTCACTAATTCTTCTTTAAACCGTTTCTGTTCTTCCTTTTGTTCTAGATGACGTCGCTCTTGTAGTTGATCACGTCTTTCTTGTTCCTCTTTTTGTTCCTTATAACGTCTTTCTTGCTCTTCCTTCTGTTGATCGTAACAATATGAAGGATGGATTTTGGCAACTTGCTCTTGACGAAAAGAGTTCTGATCTCTGCACCGTTAATACTCCATTTGGTCGTTACAAATTTAACCGTCTTCCTTTTGGTATATGCAGTGCACCAGAAATTTTCCCGAGAAAAAATTTTGAACTGTTTGCGGACATAGAAGGGGTAAATATTTATTTTGATGATATTATTGTGGCATCATCAAATGAGGTAGATCATGATAGAACTCTCCTTGAAATCTTTAATAGGGCTAGGCTTTATAATATCAAATATAATTTAACAAAATTTCAGTATAAGCGTGACAGTGTAACTTTTATGGGTTTGAAAATATCCCCAAAGGGGATCAATATAGACCAGGAAATATTGAAGCAATTTCTGCAATTGAGGCTCCCACTAATAAAACTAAAGTCTTGAGAATATTAGGTTTAGCAATTTTTTTTTTTAAATTTGTTTTTAATTTATCTAAAAACACAAAGCACTTGAGAGAACTTACGAGGAAAGATGTTAGGTTTTATTGGAGTTCATCTCATAATGGGGAAGTAGAGAAATTAAAGTATATAATATCACATTCTCCAACTCTACAAATTTTTGATCCATTTTTGAAAGTCACCATTCAATGTGACGCATCTTCAGAGGGATTGGGCTGCGTGCTTTTGCAGGATGGTCGCCCCGTAAGTTTTGCATCACGCACTCTATCAAAGACAGAGAGGAGCTATGCTCGGTTTGAGAAAGAAATGTTAGCGATTTGCTTTGCTTTTGAAAAGTTTCATTATTTTGGACACCAAGTTACGGTTCAATCTGATCACAAATCTTTGGGACCTATTTTTTCAAAGAATCTTGATAAAGTTAGCAATAGGCTTCAAAGAATGTTACTTAGACTTCTGAAGTATGAGATTAAAATTGAATATCTTCCTGGAAAAAATATGTTGGTTGCTGATCTTCTTTCAAGGGATTACATTAAGACTCCTGTTCGTGATGATCCTGAGATGGAGTATATTGTGCATGCCCTATATAATAATGTTGCCATGTCAGATCAAAAGAAGGATGTTTTTAAGGCTAGCGTCAATCAGGATGTTACATTGTCTAAAGTAAAAGAATTTTGTAATTCTGGATGGCCCTCAAGTAAAAAAATGCTGAGTTCCGAATTTAAATTTTATTGTGAACTCCGAAATGATATTTAGCTTGCCAATGATTTGTTATTTTTGGAAAAAAAATTATCGTCCCTTTAAGTTTACGCCAAGAAATATTGACATTAATTAATAAACCACATTTTGGAATTCTCAAGTCTAAAATGCGTGCTAGACAATTGTTTTATTGGCCTACACTTAATAGAGATATTGAGGAATTTGTTTCTAAGTGTGAACCATGCCAGCTAAATCAAAGAAATCCGCTTATTTATCACAGTCTTCTTGAAAGACCTTGGCAATATATATTTGCAGATTTTTTTGAGTTTGAATAAAAAAATAATTTTTTGATGGTTGACTCATATTTAAACTGGTTAGAGGTGTTTCAGTCTAAATCCAAGACAGCCTCAGATGTCATAGAATATTGTAAGCAAGTGTTTTCTAGATTTGGTGTGCTAGATATATTCTACAGTGACAATGTGCCATTTAATTCTAAGGCATTCAAACAGTTTTCTGCTGAATAGAATTTTGAATTAGTCCAGCAGCCCACACCACCACCAATCCAACGGACGGGATACTTTCCTTCATTACAGGGCCGTGTCGACCCGTGGAGGGAATGAGGGTCCAGGCGGAGTATTGATGGGTGGATCGGGGGAGTGTAACCAAGGTCTTTAAGCCCCCCCCCCACCCCAATGTGTACTACTACTACTACCAAGCGTTGGCCCTGGCCTTGTAGCCAGGGTGATACGTTTTGAACCAAATTTGCTTAATTCGAGCAAGATTCAAGTTCCTAATAATACAATTTTTAAGTTAAAAAAAAAAGCCCATAAGGAGAAAAATGCGGCATATTGCCGAACTATAATGAAAAAGCTGAAAATAATCCAGAACTGGGAGAAGAACAATCGACGAACGAAACCAAACCAAAAGCGCCGAGATGCACCTGACTGATGTGCATCGACGAAATACCGAACCAGAAACGGGAAAAAAGTTAAAAGCGGAACCACTTTGTCGCCGCCGAGGACCGCAAAAGCTTTAAATGAGCGGTCAATGCGGTTCTTCAGGTCTTGGGGAAGCGTTGTAGATGCAGATCTCGGTCGACGTTGACATGTGTCATCGTGCTCGTCGCCTTTTGTTTTTCTTTTTTTTTGTGTTTCAGGCAACGACTGACTACTACACGCAACACGAAACAATTAACGGCCAGGTCGAAGCCCTTTTAGACAATACCGTTAAATAGGCAGATTACGATTTTACAGCGGGCAAATGGTTATATAAAAACAGACATTATCGTGCGGTTTGTGATTTCCTAGCATCTGATGGTACCGGTATGTTACGACCTAGGTACCTAACATAGAGGTTTTCTTCTATACGCAAAGCCAAACTAAACCAAATGTAAGAATTAAATATACCTGCGGTCATTTTATAATGCGGCAATGCGTTATGCATTTCAATGAACCCGCAACAAAACCACTCGGTACCACCCATGAAGAGTATCGCTTCTGAATGGAGCTCGTTATTCTTAAGAAGAACAATCAACAATCTATCTCCAAAATAGATGTATCGTTTTTGCATAATACATTATAAAATTAATTATTCCCGTCAGTTTGATGAGGTCAATGTCGGCCATGTTGTGTCTTGTTTCTGCCAGGTGTGGCGCAAACCATTGGATTACACCTATATGTAAGTATGTAGGTATCTACGGGCCGGCTAGATTCGAAAGATTTACGATGTATCTTTTAAAGGCTACAGGTACCACTGGCGTTTTACCACCAACGTCGCTGTCATCCATACATACGTACAAACAAACAATCGTAAAATTGCGTCTGGCAGCGGAAAAATCGAACAAGAATCGAGGGTCGAGCAGCCTTTGTTACTTTTTTAGAACAACAGAATCAGTGATTGGGTTGCCAACGAAGACGATTGGTTACCATTATAAGTACTACTTATGTTCAGTGGGAATTCGAAGACCCTGAACCTGCTCATCAGAGTTTAGACTCTTGCTGTGATACTTTAGAGCAGCTCAGTCTAGGTACACAGAAATTATTTTAATATACGTGTGGTTCAAGTCAAATGTTAAAGGCAAATTTGGGGTAAAAGTGTTAAGTATGGTAACGTCGAGCCAGCCCGTTGACAGCTGCGGTAGCTCTGCCTTTACCTTTCCCACTACACTATCAAACACAGCAGCCAATGTAATTGATTCAGCGATGTTGCCGCAAGTCGACAACCCGACTGAAACTCTTTATGCACTGAGGTCAAGTATATAAGACGTATTTGATAAGTTTTTTCAAAAACACATTTGTTTTAAATAAAATAAAAGAGAAAATTTTGAGTTTTTATTAATTTTTTGATTGGTGAAGATTGATTATCATTATAATACGGGTGTAGTGGGAACTTGTAGACCCTGAACCTGCTCATCAAAGTTTAGACTCTTGGAAGTTTCTTGTTATGGTAGTTAGAGCAGCCCAGTTTTGTTCATATTTTCGTTGCCATATACAGGATGATGGTATATTATTGAGCGATGGTGTATTATCTAAAGAATAGCTTCAAGATTTTATTTCAAGTTTTGTTTATGGTGACCACGGATTTTTTTTTAATAAACACCCTTTATCTATAGGTACACCGAAATTATTATAATAAACGTGTGATTGAAATCAAATATTGGGAGGAAATTTTGTGGTAAAAGTGTTAAGTATGGCAACGCTACATCAGCCCGTTTATAGCTGCGGTAGCGTTGTTTTCGTCTTACTAATTAAACTGTCAAACACAGCAGCCATTGTAATTAATTCAGCGGTGTTGCCACGGATCAACAAATCAACTGAGATACTGAGTAGTGTGGAATCATCACAGTTAGTAGAACTAACGAGCTATAGTGGAAGCGACACGCATCTATGGATGTAACGCTCTGGTGATAGCAAATTGGCTTAGTTACTCCACACACAGGCAAAATGTTCTGTGTTATTCACATGTATGATATTAAAGTTCCAAATGTTAATTTTTACCTGAATATCACGTCATTTATCACATAGCTAAAGAATGTGTTGATGGTCATGTTACAAACATATGACATGGAACATAATTGAAACGTTCTGAGACTCTGAAAAGGAGGTTGCTGAACACATCTTCTCATGTGATATTTAAGTTCCAAATGATAATTTTTAATCTGGATATCATATTTCATCTCCTCCAAGTCCGATGATAAGAATGTAAATTTGCTTTGTGGGTACTTGATGTCCATAATAAGTGAATGCCAGCTGCGGAAGCTCTGTCTTCCTCTTACGCACTAAACTGTCAAACTCAGCAACCAATGTAGTTCATTCAGTGGTGTTGCCACATCTCAGCAACTCAATAATTGGGATTCATTATGCAGTCAAGTCAAGTGAGGACATGCTTAATAATCTTTTTCTCGAGGACAAATTTTTTTATAAATAAAATAAAAGGGAAATTTATATATTTAATTTGTCATTTTTGTTTTTTTTTAAGAAATACTTGAGTTAAAGTTGCTGAGCATAAACAGCTCAGCAAGTAAATGCTCAGCAACTTTATGCAGTCAGGTCAAGTGAGGACGTGATTGATAAGCTTTTTTTCGAGGACAAAATTTTTTTATAAATAAAATAAAAGGGAAAATTATATATTTAATTTGTCATTTTTTTAAGAAATACTTGAGTTAAAAAACTTATTTATATATACTTTACAAGTCGCTAATTGACTTGGTGTCAAGTATTTTTAACTATTTTCTATATTTGACAAGAATATTTAGGGTAAAGATGTTAAGTATGGCAACGCCACGTTAGCCCGTTGACAGCTGCCGTAGCAGTGTCTTTGTCTTTCGCATTAAACTGTCAAACACAGAAGCTAATTCAGCGGTGTTGCCACGAGTCAACAACTCAATTGAGATTCTTTCTGCAGTCCATACAGTAATTGGGATCCTTTATGCAGTCAGGTCAAGTAAGGACGTGCTTGATAAGCTATTTTTCGAGGACAAATTTTTGTATAAATAACATAAAAGGGAAATGCATATATTTAATTTGTCATTTTTTTTTAAATAAATACTTGAGTTAAAAAACTTATTGCTTTGCAAGTCGGTAGTTGACTTGGTGTCAAGTATTTTCAACTATATTCAATATTTGATGAGACTATTTAGGGTAAAAATGTTAAGTATGGCAACGCCGCTTAAGGCCGTTGACAGCTGCCGTAGCAGTGTCTTACGCATTAAATTGTCAAATACAGAAGCTTATTCAGCGGTGTTGCCACGAGTCAACAACTAAATTGAAATTCTTTCTGCAGTCAGCTCAAGTATAGAGTATCGTGAGTTAATAAAAAAAACTCAAGCAGGCCATGGAGTTAGAACAGTAGGTCCGAGATGACTTCATAAAAACAATTGAAAGGCGAAAATGTCATAAAATGTTCCGAATTTAATTTTTTTAAGAACTTATCTCAGACAAGAGTTTTAATTCCATGGCTTGCTTCGGGTTTCTTTTAATATACACTCTATATCTATAGGTACACAGAAATGATTATCATATATGTCTGATTCAAATCGAATGTTGGTAAAAGTGTGAAGTTTGGCAACCCTGCGTCAGCTCGTTGACAGCTGCGGTAGCGGTGTCTGCGTCTTACTAATTAAACTATCAAACACAGCAGCCAATGTAATTCATTCAGCGGGGTTGCCACGAGTCGACAACCCGACTGAAATTCTTTTTGCACTAAGGTTATACTTGACCTTAGTGCACTACGTCCTAGTTGATGAGTTTTTTGTCAAAAATATTTTTTTTTTAAATAAAATAAAAGAGATATTTTTGTTTTTGATACTTTTTTAGAACAACAGCATCAGTGATTGGGTTGCCAACGAAGAAGATTGGTTACCATTATAGTACGAGTTCAGTGGGAATTTGAAGACCCTGAACCTGCTCATCAAAGTTTAGACTCTTGGAAGCTTCTTGTGGCGGTAATTAGAGCAGCCCAGTTTTGCTCATATTTTCCTTGCCCTATACAGGATATGGGTACCTAAAATATTGGGCGTTTCGTCTACAAAATACCATCACAATTTTGTTTTTTAATTTTTGTTGGTGACTAACCACAGAAAGTTTCAAACTCTTTTAAAAGATATTTTCGCCATTGGTTTTTTGCTGGTAAAAACAAAAGGGTGTAAGAGCTTTAGCTTCTTAAATACAACACCCTGTCTAATTGTTATGCCTAAGAGTAGAGGGTTGAAAGAAGAAGATTACGTCGGCGGATGAAGCTTGAAACCCGACGCAAAGCTGGCCTGCACGTAAATATTTCTTTTTAACTTTGAAGCAAATACTATCTGTTATGTACGGTGCATTAATAAAAAAAACCTCAATCAGGCCATAGAGTTAGAGCAGCAGGTCTGAGATAATTTCGTTAAAACAATTGAATGTCGAAAGTCATAAAATGTTCCGATTTTCATTTTTTTTTATGAACCTATCTCAGACAGGAGTTTTAATTCCATGGCTTGCTACGAGTTTTTTTTTTAATATCTATAGGTACACCGAAATGATTATAATATACGTGTAATTCAAATCAAATGTTAAAGGAAACTTTGTGGTAAAAGTGTTAAGGTTGGCAACGCTGCATCAGCCCGATGACAGTTGCGGTAGCGGTGTCTTCGTCTTACTAATTAAACTGTCAAACACAGCAGCCAATGTAATTAATTCAGCGGTGTTGCCACGGATTAACAAATCAACTGAGATTCTTTATGCACTTTGATCAAGTATATAGGACGTGGTTAATCAGCTTTTTCGTGAATTGTAAATAAAATAGAAATAGTTATATTTAATTGAAATGTTGCTTCTAATTGAATATGTACATCGAATCTCTCAAACAAGTCAACTTTAGTTTTTTTTTGGGGAAACAAATTTTTCCCAAGTTCCCAAAACCCAAATTCTCAAGAAGTGGTAAGCATTGCCCATTTTAAATGCAAAGAGGGGTCGAATGATGGTGTACCTCCTTCTATAGGTGTCATCAAGGAGTGTTCACTTGCAAATTTTCAAATTATTTTGTAATTTTAACTCCTGTTTAAGCGGTTTAAGTTTCAGCAAAATGGTTTTCATTTTCCTGTCAGGTTAGAGGGTCGAAATTGCTACTGCTGAAAAAACTAAAATCGAAGGTTTTGAGCTATTTTCAATATATTCTCAACTGGGAGAAAAACGGGGTGGGTTTTTTTCGATGGGCCACCTTGTATTTAAATAGATAACACATGTAAAACAATGTTAAAAGGCATGTAAAAATGTCAAAAAAATATGTAAAAGATATCTGTTTCTGTTATCTCGGAAAGTGATAGTTTTATAGCTATGACCTAATTGATCAAATTATTGAAACGTTTCTTTGTTAAAAATATTGTGGAATAAATTTGGAGAATAACAAAATTGCAGAAATACTGTTAAGTCGGGCCAAATTTACTCAGAGCTTACGTAACATTTACATAACAACTACAAAATGTGCAAAATATTATATCCTACTTCTTGGTCTCGAAACGGTCGTCAGGAAACATGTTTGAGATATGGGGTGAGGTGGCAAAAAGAAAAAGTCTTCTTAATGTGACTACACAACACAAACTGTTTGCTCATGGTGTACCACGCTTTAAAACTTTGTCTTATTAATTAATCCACCAATCGTGTAAAAAAGTGAATTTCAATAACACATGCGACCTCGAAGTTCCCTATTTTGGAACATCCTGTTTTGAACTATAAATATTTTTTTAAACATGACGCTTTCTTTCCAACATTTCACACGTGCAACATATTTTGTGAAAAAAACAAGACGTTTTAGATTCGTTTTAGATAGATTTCAGGTACTAAGCACATTTTCAGTACCAAACTTACCCCCATAGACGATCAGCAACTTGGCTTGCATCAACCCCAAAAAGAAGACGTACGTTGCGAATCGCGAACTCGCGGTCATGGCATTGGGTACCGCCGTTGCGAGCGGCGTCGGCGAAGAACTGAAGAGTACCGTGAGGCGGTACTGCCCTGACCTCCGGATATGTGCCCTGGGCGTGGGTGATACCGCCGAGATAGCATCTTCAGATAACGACCGAGATATACCGAGGCTCATGTCTAAGATACGAACCATCATCCGTTAATTGTGGCTTTAATGGTGTACCTATATATGGTACCACTTTGAAATGATTTTATAGACCTAATCATTGTCTGTAAATGATGCAAAAATTGGCATTGTAATGGAGCTTCGGACGACCACTGTTTTGTGGCGGTGATTAGGGTAGATTGGAGAAAAAAAATATGGGTAAATAAGGAATAAGTTTTATTTAAGATAGTTGAAGTTTCTTCAGTGTTACTTTGAAGAAACTTTCCTTTTGAAATTAGACCCATGAAAAGGGTAGTCCTTTTTAACTTTTTTTGTCAACTAAAACCTTGATGATGAATGCTTCAGTTGGAAAAATTGATCTTTCCAACTAAAACGATGATTTGGAGCCACTGACACTTCCATTTTCTTAAATTCTTAAATTTTCTTATTATTATTTAAAAATTCTTATTTTCACTCACTTTCAGCTTTTTTATCCAACTAGGATGATGTTAGATTTGACGCAGCTGTTACCCACTTCAAGAAAATTGTGACTTTCTTATTTTCACAATTAGACCAATGAAGTGGGTACTCCCTTTCAGCTACTATTTTCTAACTAAGACGATGGTGTTATCAGATTTGAAATAGATGTTCAGGAGTCATCCAGTGTAAGAAAGTTAAAATTTTTCTATTTCTGAAACCATAAAGTGCGTATTCATTTTCTACTAATTTTTTCCAACTAAGACGTTGCCGGTGTCATATTTAAGGTACTAGGTACCCAACTGGTGAAATCTTTAACTTTTTTATATTTAAAGTTAGACCCCTTAGTATATACTCATTTTTCTAATCAATATAAAACAGGGGGAAAAACTAATAAGAAAGAATAATAATAGAACACAAACTTAACTTAAATCTACAGTTTCATAACACTGCTGCTCCCCTCTTGCTGCCTCCCGGACCTCAGAGGATAGAGGAACAACAAGTCAATTTACCTACATTGATTACAGTTAATCAGAGCTTTTTAAATGACAATTTCAAATGAACACCCCGTGTTTTTTTAAGATAATAATATGTATTTTTTTTGCTCAAAGAAATTGGTCTGAAGTTTAAATAACATTTTGAACACTAATAAAATGGACGTCCGACATGCGATAATAGAGTTACTAATCTAACAAAATTCCAGTGTTGAAGCACTCATTTACAACTTCACTTTTTATGATTAGGACGTAATCAGTTCGACCACTAACAAAAGGGAACAATAGGGCGGTGTAATTAGCAACCGAATTGAAAATTCTTTCAATTTTGAGAATCTGGAATTTGCATATTTTAATACTCCAATCATTTCTTCTTTCAAAAATCCTTGGAAAAAAATAAATTACAGGGCTCAAAAGGACGTCAGGAGCAATGCGCTATAACTGCTTACGTCCCTCAGTGTATTAATTTACCAAACTACATAATTATCATAAACCCACAATTAATGGCATTGTAATTATTCACAATTGTTAGCGCTAACAGTAAACAGTTCTCAGGCCTGTAATTATCATATTTTGACTGTCAATCTACACATAAATAATAATTATTATAAGTATACAAAAAACAAACGTAATTTGAAACTTTCTCATTAGCTGAAGCTAAAAAGACTGAGAGAGGAAGTATGGAAAGGTGATCAAATCCTTTAATTTTTGAATTAAAAACATGCTATTGTTTCTTGTATATCTCACATAACAATATGAAAGGTATTATGGTTCTCTTTTACCGTCGTTTGTATACTAAACAACATTGTTCCCGATATTTTGGTGAAGGAAAATTCTTTCATTATTCAATTTTCTTTTAGTGACAATAGCGACGAGTATTTATCCCAAATAGCCTCAGACCTCCTAGAGACGGCCTATTTTGGTCATTTTACGTCAGCGACGTCTTTTGACCCCAGGAGGCGTAAATGGGACAGACAACGTACGACCGCCCTAAAAAGTCTTCCTATAGACGTCTCTAGAAGGACAAAAAAAAAGTGGAAAAACGTAGAATTCCTACTCCAAAAAAGATCTGAGTCATACATTTTGTTTTTAAATCGTGCAAGATTAATTTAAAATCCTTTTGGTGTACAGGTTTCAGCTCTAAGCCATCCACAGCGCCCAAAAAACCTGACCAGCAATTTTGGCTAGTTAAAAGGCTGTACAAAGTTAAATTTTGATACTTTTTAGATCCCGACAGTGTAAGTGGCGAGGACCCAAAGACGTCTTTATAGAGACGTCTTTGGGTCCTTTACGTCTTTATAGAGACGTCTTTAGGCTCTGACATATTTCCTCCGCCGGGGCGTTTTCAGGGCGTCAGCCTTAAGTCCTAAATTGGTCAGTTACGTCAGCAACTGGACGTAAAAGAGTCTTTACGTCTTTATGACGTAAACTTGCTAAGTGGGATATTTATTACTGAAAACTTGAAATCCTCAGTAACAGATTTTGAAAATATTTTTGACTCTCCAGTTCTACTGTCAGTTGCGTACTTAACTCCTTTAATCCTGGTATATTAAGGTAAAAGAAATTTATTTAATTTTCAAATTATTTTTAATGACAATCGCCACAAATATATTTTGCTTTTTACTGAACCTTTGAAATCCTCAGTAAAAGATTTTAAAAACATTTTGGACTCTTGTCCAGTTCCACCGTCACTTGGGTACTAAACTCCATTATTCCCGATATTAAGGTGAAGGAAAATTCTTTCATTCTTTAAAATTGTGGAAGCGAAAGAGAACATGAAAAAAGAACAAAAACTCGTTGAACTCACTCGAATCGGTCCAATCGTTTGAAAGTTGCAGGTGGACAAACTTGGAAATTTCCAAAAAAGAGGAATACCTACTCCATCTCTTTTGGTTAATTTCGAAAAACTTACTGTATTTTTTTTTGCTGTGATCACAATGAGACGATTTCGATCTCCTATGAACGTTAACAACCAAGAGTGAAATTAATCCCATAAGTAGACTATTTTCTAAATGCCTTAAAAGCACATTTTAAAAATACCTAAATGGGATATAATACCTATGGGACTTTCTTTGGAGGGAGGTAAAAGAGGACATAAAAAAAAATTAAATTGTTGTATTTCAAGAGTTGGTAACGTTGGACAAGCGAGAATGCCGAAGGAATGAAGGTAATTTTGATGTGCACTTAGTGGAAATTTAAGAACTCAATACACAACACCCCTCCAAATAAAATAAGGATTTAGACTTTGTAAGCGAGGGGTAAATGGCAAACTATCATTGCCTTTTCATCGTTTAGACAAACTGCAAAATAAAGTGCGCTCGTTGATATAAGTTCTCTTTAGGTAGAGCTGATTGACGTCACGTACGCCAATTTCCAAGATTCGATTGAACCCACATACAGCAGCAGAAATGTTAGTTACCAACAGGGGCGTTAGAAAAAGTGTCTTGGTTGGATGTTTAGTTAGTAGAACGAAGACATGAAGCTTCCTAAAGAAAAAAACTAACAGCTATTGCAAGGATTAGTTTTTTAGACCCAATGTAGGCGGTGAGTAATGTTTGAAATGCTTTCGTAACACGAGATTTAGCCAAAATCTAACACACTGCTTTCGAGTTTCTACAAACTGTTGAAGCAATTCGGACCCAGAAATGTAGATATATTGAGGTTTCACAATCAATTCCAAGTAGGAATTCAATTTACTACAGGTATATTTATAGTATTGTAATATTGAAAAAGTGCATTGCTGCAACAACAAAATTCACACATTTACTGTGGCAAAAGGCTACAGAGACATCAAGTTTTCAAAAAAATTAAAATGTATTAAAAGTTGTGAAATTGAATGAATTTTCAACAACAACATTAAAAAACTTCAATAGGCAAGTTATTCGGGCAATATAATGTCTCTGTAGTCTTTCTAAATCCACTGCTAAGCCTACAAAACAGTGAAATCTCAATGAAACTAACACAGACTTAATCATAATCTTAATTAATTGTCCGAAAAAACTGCATTGATCTTTTAAAGACCACAAAGATATCGAGGTTTATTAAACTGTTTCTTGACAGGGATTTTGAAGATTACAGAGACACAAAGTTTTCAAAAAATAATAAATTTGTGCAAAGTAGTGTAATTGACAGGATTTTCAATAAAAAGATTAAAAAACGGCTCTAGGCAAGTTATTTGGGCAAAATAATGTCTTTGTAGTATTTTTGAATCAATTGCTGAGCTTTCAGAACAGTAAAATCCCATTGAAACACAAACTTAATCACAACCTTAATTAATTATCCGAAAAAAAAACCGCATTGAAGTTTTAAAGACTACTCAGACATAGAGGATCTAACTGTTTCTTTATAAAAATTTTGAGGGACTACAGAGACAACGAGTTTTCAAAAGAATCTAAATGTGTTCAGAGTAGTGTAATTGACTGGTTGTTCAACAACCAGAGTAAAAAACGTCTCTAAGTAAGTTATTCGGTCAATATAATGTCTCTGTAGTCTTTCTAAATCTACTGCTAAGCCTACAGAATAGCAAAATCTCATTGAAACTAATACGCATTTAATCACAATCTTCATTAATTGTCCGAAAAAACTGCATTCAAGTTTTAAAGACTACAGAGACATCGAGGTTCGAACTGTCTCTCGACAGAAATTTTGAGGGCTATAGAGACACCAATTTTTTGAAACCATTTAAATTTGTTTAAATTAGTGTAATTGACTGAATTTTTAACAACAAGAGTAAAAAACGTCAATAGGCAAGTTATATATAGGTCATAGGCCATTGACACACAAACTTAATTAATTGTCCGAAAAAACTGCATTGAAGTTTTAAAGACTACAGAGACATCGAGGTTCGAACTGTTTCTCGACAGAAATTTTGAGGGCTATAGAGACACCAAGCTTTCAAAAAATCTAAGATTGTTCAAAGTAGTGTGATTGTAGTATTTTTAAATCCATTGCTGAGCCTACAAAACAGTAAAATCTCATTGAAACTAACACAAACTTAATCACAATCTTAATTAATGGTCCGAAAAAACTGCATTAAAGTTTTGAAGACTACAGAGACATCGAGGTTCGAATTGTTTCTTGACAGGAATTTTGAAAGCTACAGACCACCGAGTGTCCAAAAAAAATTAAAACTTGTTCAAAGTAGTGTAGAGAATGATATAACCTGAACCGAGGACCTGAACTAACTGAACAAAGGAAAAACATAACCGAACTAAAATAACCAAAGCAAAAACATAGGTAACATAACCGATCTAGACTATTCTAATCAAAGAGCTTCTCATAAAGGATCAGAGCAGCTTTTAAGAGCCGCTTTGGTCCCCATAGTAAAAGAACGAGGCCGCTTGGCCTCACAAAACTGGGTTATCCTGAACTAAAAAAATATAACTGAACTAACCCGAAGAACAAAGGAAAATCGAAACTAAACTGACCTGAACTAACCGAATCAAAAAGCTACACATGAAAAAGCAAAATGGCCTTAACAGAAAAAGACTTGGCAACTAGACATAAAAAAACAAACAAACTGACGTCAGAGATGTTTCGCAGATGTAAAAACCATTCACTTATTATTGACATCAAGTAGAATTGGAAATCTAATTTTGACATTTTTATCGTATCTTCTTGACATGCGCAGAAAGTAGAAAAATAAAGATTTCAAAGGTAACGAGATGTAAAAAATAAGTGAATGAGTTAAAACGGGTGTTCAAAAAAACCTCGTAATAAAACTCTTGTCTCAGACACTAAACATTTTAATGACATCTTTTCAGTTTTTTTTACGAAGTCATCTCAGATCTACAGTTTCAATTCCATCGCCTACTGCATGTTAAAAAATAGTACAATCACAAACTTGGAGCGGAGTAGGATTCAGGAGAACGACGAGCAATCGCACTGTTGAGTTTAAGAAAATAATAATTATATAGAAGTGGTTATAAGATAGCAAGAGAAAAATGAAAATTGTTTAAAATGAAAAAAATATCATATTCAGAATAAGGCAAATGCGCCAGGCTAAAGTACTTTCTGACGATAAAAAGTACAATTTAGCCACACTTTGTTTCTTCCTATAACAACCCCAGGAATGTCACGCCTATGTACGCATATCTGAGTATATGAGAGTACACAAGAACAATGTACAATTGACCAAAAAATAGTACAATTAACTAACTTGGAGCGGAGCAGGATTCAGGAGCACCACGAGCAATCGCAGGAAGTGTCACTGTCGAGTTTGAGGAAATAATAATTATACAGAAGTGGATATAAAATAAAAAAAGAAAAATGATCATTTTTAAAATGCAAAAATTCACATATTCAGAAAAAGGCAAATGCGCCAGGCTAAAGTACATTCTGACGACAAAAAGTACAATTTAGCCACACTTTGTTTCTATGTATAGCAACCCCAGAAATGTCACGCCTCTGTACTTTGTACTGAAAAACGCACATCTGAGTGCACAAGAACAATGTACAATTGATAAAAAAATAGTACAATTAATAAACTTGGAATGGAGCAAGATTCAGGAGCACGACGAGCAAACGCAGCTAGTGTCACTGACAGAGTTCGAGGAAATAATTATTATATAGAAATGGATATAAAATAACAAAAGATAAATTGAAATTGTTTAAAATACAAAAATTCACATATTCAGAATAAGGCAAATGCGCCAGGCTAAAGTACATTCTGACGACAAAAAGTACAATTTAGCCACACTTTGTTTCTTCCTATAACAACCCCAGGAATGTCACGCCTATGTACGCATATCTGAGTATATGAGAGTACACAAGAACAATGTACAATTGACCAAAAAATAGTACAATTAACTAACTTGGAGCGGAGCAGGATTCAGGAGCACCACGAGCAATCGCAGGAAGTGTCACTGTCGAGTTTGAGGAAATAATAATTATACAGAAGTGGATATAAAATAAAAAAAGAAAAATGATCATTTTTAAAATGCAAAAATTCACATATTCAGAAAAAGGCAAATGCGCCAGGCTAAAGTACATTCTGACGACAAAAAGTACAATTTAGCCACACTTTGTTTCTATGTATAGCAACCCCAGAAATGTCACGCCTCTGTACTTTGTACTGAAAAACGCACATCTGAGTGCACAAGAACAATGTACAATTGATAAAAAAATAGTACAATTAATAAACTTGGAATGGAGCAAGATTCAGGAGCACGACGAGCAAACGCAGCTAGTGTCACTGACAGAGTTCGAGGAAATAATTATTATATAGAAATGGATATAAAATAACAAAAGATAAATTGAAATTGTTTAAAATACAAAAATTCACATATTCAGAATAAGGCAAATGCGCCAGGCTAAAGTACATTCTGACGACAAAAAGTACAATTTAGCCACACTTTGTTTCTACGTATAGCAACCCCAGAAATGTCACGCCTTTGTACTTTGTACTTAAAAAAGCAAATTTGAATATATGAGATTACACAAGAGCAATGTACAGTACAAAAATAGTACAATCAACAAACTTGGAATGGGGCAGGATTAAGGAGCACGACGAGCACGTGTCACTGACAAGAGTTCGAGGAAATAATAATTATATAGAAGTAGATATAAAATAACAAACAACAAATATACGAAAATTGTTGTAAATGTAAAAATTCTGAAAAAAAGTACAATTTAGCCGACGATACGGGTACACTTTCTTGCCTTTCTGTAACAACTCTGGGTATAGGGAGAAACCTAAGTTTCCAACCTATTAAGTTTGAGTCCCAATCTCACATAACTTATTATAACAGTACGGTCTTGTGCAGACCCTATCGGCTTAAATAAATTTTCAAAAATTATAATTTTTACTTGGAATATACTTCTTTTCTCTCTCATCCTATCAAAAATAAGAAACTCATATAGTCATACCAGTGTTTTCGCAATATTAATTATTATTAATTAAAATAATTATAAAATTAATCATTAAAAAAAAATCACTTCACATATTGTCTCATCGTCTTTGATTATGTCTGCCGCAGGTGTAGGCGAAACGTCAGGAAGAAATTCCATTGGACCACGGCTTCAAAGCCCGGAAAACATTTTAGACTAAGATGTACGTTAAATATGAAAATACTTTAACTTCGGTTTAATAATTATGTATCTCTTCACTTTCCTCAAATATAAAATTATTTACAATATGTGGGTATGGGCAACAAAAACCTTTCAACATTGAATGGAAATGTATCAAAACATACGCGTAAACAGATAATTAAAATAATCAATTACGTTTCTTTTATAGATAAATTAAGTAGTAATAATAATTATGCCAATCATAACAAGGCAGAAATAAAAAGTGCGTATACTTGATTAACAAATCGTAATAAAAGTGCTTTGATAGTAAAGAAAAAGTTATATCTAAAAATATCACAATAAAACGAGGGGTATTTAAGGTTCTTGTTTCAGGTTCAGGTTCGATGTTTCCTGAAGGATATCGTGGAGGCCTTCGGGTATCTTGCCCTCGTCGAGGTCCCGCGCTATCTGAACGTACTAGAAAAAAAAAACCTTTTTTATTAACATTTTTTCATGTGATTCATATTATTTTGACACGATTTTAGTAGAGATTGGGTTGTTCTCATTGTTGATAGACTTCCTTTGTGTTAATCTCAAAATAGATCAATAAAAAAGTATCATTTTTGTACTATCTTGGGTTTTGTTTGTTTCAAAAAAACCCACTTTATAGAGTAGTGTAAATGCGCAAGAGTAAATAAGTTTAAATTTTAAATAAACTATAAAGCTTACTCTTTCAAGTTCCTTCCTCAAAGCAAAAACAGCCTTCTCCCTATCGGCTACGAGTTCTTCCAGATATTGGTATCTAAGCTTCTTGCGGGCTCTACATTCTCTTGCGCTTTGACGACTGCGTTCTAGTGAAACATACATACTAGAATCAATTTATACTAGAATATGCATTATGTGTTCCGAAAATGTTATTTTACTAGTTTTTTTTTCTTGGCTTTTAAGTGCTTTCTTAGAGCGTTGTCGGGAAGCCGCTCCATATAGACCGCTCCGAGAGTACCTATTCCCATCCTTTCCTATTGAGAATATAAAGGACCGGGATACCCTCAGAGAGCTCTACAGCTGCCAACAAAAAACGCTTTTACTGACCAATATGTTTACACTGTAGTTAAATAAAACTGTAGCTAAATTATATGTTATTTCTCTGTTCCTTGAGTATACGAGTACAGAGATGTTTATTTGCATTATAAGCCAAGTTTATGTCTTTTGTTGAGGGCATCACATGGCTTACAGAAAATGCAAATCAGGCTTTTTATTAGAAATGCAACGGGTAAGAACGGTAAGCATTAGGGAAAAAAATTGTCGTGCACTTTTTGTTTTTTTTTTAATACATTTTGACATATAGAGAAAATATAATCATAAATAAATACGTTTGTTTGCATTGTTTTATTAGGGTAGCCTGGCGACTATACAGGCTGTCCCACCATGAACGATATGTGTCCTTGTGAAAAGTTGCCGTAAAAATTGGACTGATAATGGGTTGATAACCTGAAACTGGTAATGGGTTGAGTTTTAGAGATAAGTGTAAGAAAATATTGACAAAACTTTTTAATTGTCATTAGTGAAACGTTCTTCTATCTCGTATATCAATGGACGATTATAAGACTAGTTCGTTAAATAACTGTTTATTTTCTTCCGTTTTCCTTTTAAATTTTGAACTCACCTAGTTTGGCTTTCATGTCAACTTTGTCAGCGGATTTTCGGCCCGGCTTGCGACCTCTCTTGCCTGACTCCCTACGCTGTGGACCCTCCTGCAAAGATAAATAAATAAGACAACAATTTCAGCTAAATTGCGTGGAACAGTCACACCAAGGATACAAACACGGCTTATTACTCATTTCGCATAAACACACGTTTCCTATTTTTCCATTAGATAGTGCTTGGTAAACATAACTAAAAAAATTTTAAATGAACACGTACTTTGCAATATAATATGCATCTTATCTCAAGCTTGATAAATATTTTAGCAAAGTTTCGATAATTTACGTGGTCCAAAATCTCGCGTTTGTATCCACTTCTGGGATATGTGCATAATATAATGTTTATGTATAATTTTGACTTTTGAGCCACCACTTTCAAATTAACGAATGAACTACCTTACATCTATCATGCAAAAACCGCATAAATCATTAAATAACCTACTCATGAATGATGAATAGTCAAAATGTAAATTTGTGCAATAACTGCCTCTATATCGAGTCTTGGCTAGGTGCCCAAACGTTGCTCTAGGTCAGAGAAGAATTACAATTCCAGGTTGCCCAGTAGTGAATAAAACCTTCATCGAAGGTTGTCAATACTCAGTATCAGCTTATAACAAATAAACAATGACGTCATAACAATAATTCTTCATGGGTGGACGGATTATTATACGACATATGTCAATAAACTGGGTTTGGGGAACAAAAATAACAATCAATAATCAATAATACTTAAATGAATTATTACGTGAAACTAAATATCATATTTATTTTTCACTTTTTTTTATTTAATTCTTATAATTGTAAGCTTTAACGGATTATTTTCAAAATTTTGGGTTTTGGTCCCCCATTGTTTCAAATTTAGTTAGGTCAGGTACTAATTTACCAACTTTTATAAACTCTACTTTACGAAGTTTTATAATTAATTATTCTTATTTCCATTGTACGACGCTACTGAATTTTTTTTTCCACTTGGCAGTTTCAGGGTTTCCGTTCATGCAAATCTGCATTTCGTGAGGAAGGTCAGGCACGGCAACACAAAAGAAGCCTGACAATTAATAAGTTTCTCTTAATTATGTTTTAACTGGTATTAACCAGTAATATAGTTATTTTTTGCGACTCTCCTAAGTTTTGTTCCTTTATTTACAATTATTATTATAAATTTTATTGTAATAAACTCCTACACAAAAATTAGTCACCATTATTCACTATTGCAGGACTATATTAATGAGGGTTGAGAGATTTTATGTTTTTTTTTGGGAGCAAAATCAATTTTTGTTTAGCTAAACTAAAAACAGAAATGAAAAACCATGTTTTCATCACGTCCTGACGCTTTTGTGGCAATTTTAAAATTTTAAAAATACTGAGTGAAAAAGAAATATTTATATAATATTTTCTACTCACTTAACTAAAAAACTTATTGAAACGTTATCTAGAAAAAAGTCGCAATAATGCCAGAAAATTAATTAAGAAACCTGCACTTAGTTCAACAGAAATTCACCAAAAATTTAATTTAATGTAAGCACAAGCAATGAAAACATTTAAAAACAATAATTCAGGCAGTCAATTAAATCAGTACTTTAAATAAAACTGTAATTTTTTTTTATTACTCATGGTGAACTCAAAATTAATCGAATAGAAAGCTCTGCGGGTTCAAGTTTCAAGAAATCGAAGTCGCTAACGAGACACTTTAAGGTTCAAAGAGTTCATCACGTTCACCTTAAATTATTTTTAATGTATAAATATCATGGAAGTGGGACTAAAAAAGAGCAAACAATTTCTCACATTTCTCTCAAAAAGTCTGATTTTTTAGGCGAAAATCCGCCACGTCTGTGTATTCCATCTCCCATATCATGAGATAATGACATCCTCAGCAATGGCAGATTCAGGGAAGGGGCAGGGGGGGACGATTTTTTTTCGATTCTTTTTAGATTTCTTTGGGATTTTTGTTTGACCGACTGATAAGCGCAAACGCACAACTGAAAAGTTTAATTTTGACGACTTTTGAAATCGACTTCCAAAGCGACATCCCCGAAAATATTGCACCTACGGAACTTGCGCTGGGAGCTGGGAGGTGAAAGAGGACATCAAGAAGAGGAAAAAACAGTTCCGCTCGGTCGAGGCGTTCTCAAGTTACAGGCGGTTAAAGTTGAGAATTGAGAAAAGAGTCGTAATACCCCGGACGTGACTTCCGAGCGATTTCGCCGCCATTTTTTTGTGTCTCATTGCTAAAAAGCGGAGGCCAAAAGTGTAAAACACAAGAGACTCTGTATATCTAATATACTAGCTCCTTGGTAAATATCAACATTGTTACCCATACGACAAACCGGCGGGAACATTTTGGAATTTTTTGTTGTTGTTTTTGAACGGAATGGCACACTTGCAATCCCCTAAGAACGTAACAAACTCAATTCGAATGAATTCAACCGCTAAAGAGGTTTTTTTTTAAAATGGTCAAAAAACACGATTTTAATAGGGCTTAAAAATTGACCTACGAATAGGTCAATCTCCGAAAATATTGCACCTACAGAACTTCCAATGGGGGGAGGTGAAAGAGAACATCAAGAAGACGAAAAAAACAGTTGGATTCACTGCGATCAGTCGAGGCGTTCTCAAGTTACAGGCGGTCAAAGTTGAGAATTGAGAAAAGAGCCGTAATACCCCCCCCCCCCCCTTGAGCATTTTGGGATATTTTTTGTTGTTGCTTGTAATCGGAATGGTACACTTGCAATCCCCTAAGAACGTAACCCCCTCCCCCTTGGACATTTTGGACATTTTCGAAAAAATTTCGGAAAATTTGTTTGCTGTTTTTGATTGTACCGAATGGGTCTATCTCCGAAAATATTGCACCTCCCGAATTGTCAATAGAGGGAGGTGAAAGAGAACATCAAGAAGAGGAAAAAACAGTTGAATTTACTCCGATCGGTCGAGGCGTTCTTAAGATAAAGGCAGTCAAAGTTGAGAACTGAGAAAAGAGCCGTAATACCCCCTCCCCTATGGAGATTTTGAACATTTTTGAAAAAATTTCGGAAAATTTGTTTGCTGTTTTTGATCGTAATGGTACGCTTGCAGTCCCCTAAGAACGTAACAAACTCAATTCGAATGAATTTAACCTCTAGAGGTTTTTTTTTATAATAGTCAAAAAACGCGATTCTAAAAGTGCTTAAAAATTGACCTCCGAAGGGGTCTATCTCCGAAAATATTGCACCTCCAGAATTTTCAATAGCGGGAGGTGAAAAAGGATATCAAGAAGAAGAAAAAAAAGTTGGATTTCCAATCGGTCGAGGCGTTCTTAACTTGCAGGTGGTCAAAGTTGAGAATTGGGAAAAGAGTCGTAATGCCCCACATTTTCAAAAAAAAATTGGATTTTTTTTTGCTCTTTTTGATCGGAATGGCATCCTTGCAATCCCCTAAGAACGTAACAAACTCAATTGGAATGTATTTAACCTCTAAAGAGGTTTTTTAAAAATGGTCAAAATACGCGATTCTAAAAGTGCTTAAAAATTGACCTTCGAAGGGGTCTATCTCCGAAAATATTGCACCTACGGAACTTGCGATGGTGGAAGGTGAAAGAAGACTCAAGAGAAGGAAAAAAAACAGTTGGATTCACTCCGATCGGAAGAGGCGTTCTTAATTTACAGGCGGTATAAAAAATTGAGAACTGAGAAAAGAGTCGTAATACCCCCTCCCCCCCCCCCCCTTGGACATTCTCAAAATTTTTTTTTGATCGCTATGGCACACTTGCAATCCCCTAAGAACTCAACAAACTCAATTCGAATGAATTTAATCTCTTATGGTTTTTTTAAAAATGGTCAAAAAACGCGATTCTAAAAGTGCTTAAAAATTGACCTCTGAAAGGGTCTACCTCCAAAAATATTGCACCTACAGAACTTCAAATTGCGGGAGGTGAAATGGGCATCAAGAAGAGGAAAAAGCAGTTGGATTCACTCAGATCGGTCGAGGCGTTCTCACGTTACAGGTGATCAAAGTTAAGAATTGAGAAAAAAGTCGTAATAGCCCCGCCCCCTAGACATTTTCGAAAAAAATTCGGAAACATTTTTTGCTGTTTTTGATCGGAATGGTACCCTTGCAATCCCCTAAGAACGTAACAAACTCAATTCAAATGAATTTAACATCTAAAGAGGTTTTTTAAAAATGGTCAAAAAAACGCGATTCTAAAAGTGCTTAAAAATTGATATTTCCGAAAATATTGCACCTACAAAACTTCTAATGGTGAGAGGTGGAAAAGGACACCAAGAAGAGGAAAAAAGTCCGATCGGTCGAGGCGTTCTTAAGTTACAGGCGGTCAAATTTGAGAATTGAGAAAAGAGTCGTAATACCCCGGACGTGACTTCCGAGCGATTTCGCCGCCATTTTTTTGTGTCTCATTGCTAAAAAGCGGAGGCCAAAAGTGTAAAACACAAGAGACTCTGTATATCTAATATACTAGCTCCTTGGTAAATATCAACATTGTTACCCATACGACAAACCGGCATTTCGTAACAAAATTAACTTGGAAGTGAATGAAAATGTAGCTTTGTGTGACTATTGGGTAATGATGTACTAATCTACATCTGTCAATAATGTCAATATCATTCCATTACATTCTGCAAGCTAGTAGAAAATATGGAGGAAGCACCGAAAAATATTTGTAGGTCCATGACGTACACCAAGCATATCAAAATTGACATCACCTCCAGCGGTTTCGCCGCCATACTTGTGTGTCCCACTGATAAAATCGGGGACAAAACTCTAAAAAATTATGGTTTCCGTGACCGCTGTTTGTCCATTGTTTGCTAGCTAGTTGATAATAGCTATCTCCCAATATTACAGAAAGTTATAATAGAAGTGAAAATAGCGGGTGTAGGTCAGAAATAACTACTTCACATTTGTGAAAAAGCCAACGTTTCGACCTTTATTGAGGTCTTCTCAGGGCTTTTTCAATAAGCGAAGTTTGCCCGTACATTTCGTTTGCCCATTAAAAGACTAAATGTTAACTTAGGTGTAGCTGAGCTATTACTAATGTGTGTCGTCCTTTATGGTGCTTGTTTGTTCGTTTTTTCGTGTGGCTGGGGATGTTTTAATTTCAGTGGAATGTTGTTACTAGTTGACAAACTTCGCTTATTGAAAAAGTCCTGAGGAAGACCTCAATAAAAGTCGAAACGTTGGCTCTTTCACAAATGTGAAGTAGTTATTTGTGTCCTACACACCTGTAAATTTTTACTTCCATCGACCTGATATAAAAGACGCAAAACATACGAGATGTTCATTATAAAACTTCATCTAGCTGGCTATAAAGTTTTGACAGAAAAGGATGACATAATCAAAATAAATGGACTTTTGTTTCTCCATCCTTTTCGACATTTCGCTGCTAACTAGATGAAGTTTTATAATGAAGTATATGAGAAATTTAAATGTATGTGACGTCACTCGTACGTTTGAACTTTACAGAAAGTTAATAATTATACAGGACGGCCCATCCCTATAAACCTGCTTTTACTACCTTCTAAACCGTAAATTTACAAGTTTGAATCAGATAAATGTTTTCAAAATTCTTGAAAAGAAAAATGTTGTGAAATTTTTTTTTATCAATTAATTAAAAACTAAGAGTTATCGAACAAAATCCAGAGTTGGAGTTTTTACTTTTTAGGGAATAAGACCGTGGTGATGAATCTCTTTTAACGAAATGTCGGTAAAAAAACAGTAAAAATGAAAGTTTGGGCGTCATTTGGAAAAAGAAAGAAATTTTGACGCCCTGAACTTTGAAATTATTCAAAACTTCAGTTTTTTGTCTGTAACTTGAAAACGGCTAGACACATTCATGACATATAAGAAGTGATGTTATGAGGGGACCTTTGAGGACTTTTGAGGACCAAGCAATCGGGATGAACGGTTTTCGAGCAAAATAACAAAAAGTGTAAAATTCATGCTTTATTTTTGTTATATATATCAAAAGTTATCTCAAAATGTAGCTTCACTCTTGCTTTTTAAGCTCTTCTTATGAATTTTTAATAAATTTTTATGGAAAGAAGATATAAGCTTTCAAAAACCAGTATGCACAATTTTGTGCACCTTATTTAGGTTTTCAGGCATTTAAAGTAACAAAAAAAGTGAAAAAATTAAAGTTTTGAGCGCCAATCTTAAGGAGAAAGAAGTTGAAATATTTCAAAGGCAGGGAGTCCAAAGGCATTTCAAAATTTTACTTTTTCGTCTATAACTTCAAAACGTCTAGACGCTTCGTATTACATGTTAGTAGGGACTATAAACCAAAGGATGCAGCTAAATATGCGGTTTTCGAGAAAAATAAAAAAATGTGCAAAATTCGTACTTTGTTTTTGGGCCACCTGTGCTCGATTACTATCACAGCTGCACAGTCAGAAATTACCTCAAAACGTAACTTCACTCTTTTTTTTTTATGTCTTATTGTACATCTTTTTGATAAATCTTCATCGAAACTAGATAAAAGCTTTCAAAAACTGCGATGCAGGATTGTGATCTCCAAATTTAGGTTTTCAGGCCGGTCATGATGTTAGGAGATACGGGTTCCAATAATTTATCGTCAATTAATTACACGCTTTTATATACTTTTAACTATTACAACACGATTAAAACACAATTACTCTCTACTAACAATTCGCACTGTTCGCTTATTTCGCTTATTTAGTACATTGCACTATCTATTCGATCCCATCTCGCGCGGCTTGCTAGTTTATACACCCGGCCTGAACACACTCTCGTACTTTCGAGAACGGAGGCGACTGTTCCCGGCTCGCGTTTTTTCTAGATGGGTTCCCGGGGTCGCGGTTGACGCTCGGCGTTGCCGCTTCGGCACGAATTTCTGTGGGCCGACGGTCGTGGGTAACAATATAAAAATGTATTTTTTCACAATTCGCCAAAATTTCCGTTTTTTTTTCATCAAATTTCACAACTTTTGTCTATTTTTTTTATTTTTAATTAAGAATAATAGTGGCCCATAGCAATGGACCACCCTGTAGGATACCTACAGAATTAAATATATATTATGTAATGGTGGAGTACTCCATTTACAAAATAAAACACTATTAAAGGCACCCTATAGAATAAAAACCAGTAATTTGGCTTCTTTTACCCCTTTCTTCCCAAATATTAGTAGTCTCTGGGACACTCTGTAGAATAAAAGACATCCTACTCTTTACCAGTTTGGCAGGAAATTACCCAAACTCTGAATTTTTGTACTAGAACGTCCTTTATGTCGGTTATCAGCCATTAGGTAATTGGAGATTGTTTTTTGGATGAACACATTAAAATTCCATAATAAATAATAAAATTAAAAAAAATCAACGTTTGTGAAAAAATGAAAAAGGTGAACGTTTGGAAAGCAGATGTAGGACAAGAAAGCTACTTCACTTTTTAGAAATCGCCAACGTTTCGGTCTTTAATTGAGGCCTTCCTCAGGGCTTTTTCAAGAGGGTTCCCCTCAAGCCGTTTTGTGGTCCTGTGGTACTGTAGATGTGTAAATACCGATATGGTACTTTATTTTAGTTTCCATGACAAGCTTCTCTGATTGAAAAAGCCCTGAGGAAGACCTCAATTACAGGGCGAAACGTTGACGATTTCTAAAAAGTGAAATAGCTTTCTTGTCCTAGACCTGCTATCCAAACATTCACATTAGTAAATAAAGGACACTAAATAGAGATGAAATAAAAATTGCTATGAACCGCTCATAGAAACAATCACCAAAATACTCAAATGGATATTTTATAAATAATTGAAGTGGGCTTGGAAAAATATATTATACTAAAACACTCAGAAACACATATATTGTAAAATATGCGCATTTTCCTATGACAAGACTCCTTAATACAAGATATAATATGCCGTAAACGGTTTACCAGGAAGAAAATGGCAAATACTTAACACACTTCCTACTTCTTTTACAACTTCTTAAGGACCACTTTACGCACGGAAAACTAGACGCAATCTGCGAGACGCGGCCAGCGCGTCTCCTAGCAACGTAGCCAGGAGCGCGCGCGTCTCACAAACAATTCCGTACTTCTTGCATTACCTATGAGAAGACCCCTGAATACAAGATTAAACCTAATATACCTTAAAGGGTTTACCAGTAAGAAAATGGCAACTATTTAACACATTTTCTACTTCTTTTACAGCTTCTTAAGGAGCACTTTACGCACGGAAAACTGGACGCAGTCTGCTAGACGCGGCCCGCGCGTCTCCTAGCAACGTAGCCAGAGGCGCGCGCGCTTTTTAAACAATTCCGTACCTTTTGCATTATCAATTTTAGTTGCTGTCGAGGATAGTTTATTGCCAAAACGATATTTCGTAAAAAAAAACAAAATTAAGTTTTCAATAAATTACACTCACAAGTGCGCAAACTTTCGATCGTACATAATAAGCTGCTTTCTTACATCCCTTGTAACGTAATTTACTAGGAATTAACCAGCTATATGCAACATGCAACTGACGAGCTAATAAAACGTTTCACTTTTTGTAACAGTTCTATAGAGGTATCAACTGTCAATTTTCCTTTAAAGCCCACTGAATATTATCTCAACGGTCTATAAAACAATTTTTAACTCTTTTAAATAACCCTTTTAAAAGTGCATAATCGCATGTGACCCCTATCGTTACTTCTTTCTTGGTGCTGCACACTGCATAGAAACAAAAGAACCGGTAACGGATACCGGTCGAACAATTCGCGTAATACAGGGCACTATTGCCGCGAAACTTAAATTTAACTCACAACCACCGGTTAGTAGAACGTTAAATTGATTAATAAAAAATAAAAACAGAGACAATTTAACTTAGAACGACGAATTAAAGGGATTAAAAAAAAAATGTTGGCTTACCGTTCCCGGTTTGTAAGTGCGTAGTTTATACAGCACCGACACGCAGTGGATGTAAAGAGACGGACCGACGACGAAAGGCGAGATGCCACGTTGCCAAATCAACAAAAATATCGAAAGTTTACCTACTTTGTAGCATTCGTTTACTAAGTAGGTCAAACGAAAAAGGAGCCACCGCAACTACGTGGTTTGGAACTACATACGGCGATAGCCATGAATAATAGTAGGAGGGTGGTAGTATCATGATTGCACGTACCTAGAAAAGGGCACTTTTGTGAATCCACTACAGGTAATAATAAATAAAACGTAATAATTCTTACAAGTAGTGGATGTTGTGGGGAACAAAATAGGAAAAATATCGGCAACGTCGAAAAGAAATTGTATTCGCCCCGCGAGCGGTCGACAACAGCAGCGTTGCCAAGTGCTCCGAAATAAATTGCGTTTTTAAATTACCGCTTCTATTGCGCGTTTTCCTCTTGTGCTACTTACTACTAAAAATAGTCAGGAAAAGCTCACATTATGGAGGAAATTGCCAGCTGTGACTCGTCACTTATTATATAACGGGGATGTTAGAATGCATCAGCGAAATTTATACCCAACTAATAAAAGTCTTACAACGCCAATCAAAATATTTGCATTAAAACAGACTTACCAATAATTTTGGCAATTTATAGCACAATTATTCAACTGCGTAGAAAAAAAAATACAACGGATTTATTGAAAATTGTTTTTACCGTTACTTATTACCCATAAGTGTCGATAGTAATGCACCTCAAGGCGTAATAATTAATAATTAAGATCTTAATTGTGCGGCATTTTCGAATAATGATATCTGTAGACTTGGCAACGGCGCGTGTGCAAGTATTGCGCAGTTTTAGGGTTGGACGACTAGGAGTTTTCGCAACGTTAAAATATTAATTTCGTTTCTGTCTTAGCTGCAATGCATTAATAATGAAACATGTAAGCCGAAATAGAGGGTGTTTATTTAAATGGGTCATCTAGATGGCTCTGGAATGTCAAAAGAAAAGGTTGAAGGGAAAAAAATCCATTTACGTTAATAATGTCATCCTCTTCTGTCAAAAGTTCATAGACCTCTTGATGACTTTTCTTAAGGAACACCCCTATTAAATATTTTTTTTTACATTACAAGTTATTTTGCAAAGTAAAAACATATTATCTGCGATATTTAGACATGAAAGTGTCATTTAAAGCAGTGTAATTATAACAATTACCTTACATTTAATAATATACCTGCCCATTATCGATGGATTCGAGCATACTACTGGTTGGGTAATTGAACAAGGAATTACTTTGCTCGAACAAGGAGTTACAAACCTGGTTTTTTTGATATTAAAATTGTGCTCTTATTTTTGTTGTGACCTTGGGTTGTAGTGCATTATCTCACAAAAATAATGTAGCTATGTACCTACTTATAATTATCAAAACTCATTTGGACGTAAGTGCAAAAACTCTCGGCATTGTTTTTCAGCTTCTACTTGTCTTGTAACAAACAACATCAAAGTAATAGTCACGTAAGCCAATAGAGCCAGCGGCCAGGCTTGTGAAAGATTTTTGAAGAGACTATACTTTACTACCTACTATCTACTACGCACTATTTCATATTAAAGAAAATCGTAATTGGATTCAGAATAAAAGGTTAAATAACGGCTATATATTAGCTATTCACAAAAGTATGTCATCTCCTTAATCTTGGAAATTTGATTTTTTTTTTGCCAATCTTCTCGGCATGAGTAAAAGAAAGATGGGTAGAAAAAAAATTATCATTTTACGGCCACTAAGGTGCTAAAAAAATCCTGAAAGAAAATAGGTAAATCTTTTCCAAGGATCAGCTGTCGACCACCGAAGGTGGTCTATCTCCAAATATACGGAACTTTCGATGGTGGGGGGTGAAAGAGGACATCAAGAAGAGGAAAATACAGTTGGATTCACTCCATTCGGGCGGGGCATTCTCAAGTTACAGGCGGTCAAAGTTGAGAATTGAGAAAAATTCGTAATACCCCCCCCCACCCTTTGGACATTTTCAAAAAAAAAACTGATTTTTTTTTAACTTTTTTTATCGGAAAGTTACGTTTGCAGCCCCCTAAGAACGTAACAAACTCAAATCGAATGAAATTAACCTCTTTTAAGAGATTTTTTTAAAATAAAAAAACGCGATTTGAAAAGTGCCTAAAAATCGACCTCCAAAGGGGCCTACCTCCAAACGTATTGCACCTACGGAACTTTCGATGGTGGGAGGTAAAAGAGGACATCAGGAAGAGGAAAAAACAGTTGGATTCAGTCCAATCGGTCGAGGCGTTCTCAAGTTACAGGCGGTCAAAGTTGAGAATT
Organism: Taphrorychus bicolor; assembly: GCA_951812265.1. Classification (NCBI taxonomy): domain Eukaryota; kingdom Metazoa; phylum Arthropoda; class Insecta; order Coleoptera; family Curculionidae; genus Taphrorychus; species Taphrorychus bicolor. The sequence continues at coordinate 14,238,303 of OX638305.1, forward strand.
GAGAAAAGAGTCATAATATCCCCCCCCCCCCTTTGGACATTTTCGGAAATTTTTTGTTGTTGTTTTTGATCGGAATGGCACATTTGCAATGCCTTGGGAATGTAACAAAGTCAATTCGAATGAATTTAACCTCTAAAGAGGCTTGTTAAAAAATGGTCAAAAAAAAACCATTGTATTTCTTATTTATATATATTTATTTTTCATTGATTTAAGCTGTAGTTTTTATCGAATTTTTATTCTTTTGAATGAAATATTTATTTCTTTGAAGAATAGTTTAATGGTAATGTGTACCCATTTGTATTGAGATAGATTTGGCGCAAAATTGTGTTTTTTAAATAGGAAAAATTCGTGATTTTTTGAGTTTTATATAGGGTTTTCGCCCGGAATAAAACATGAGTAGATTTTTATTAAAAACAGTCTGCTTAAAAAAAGGGTCTTCTTTGCAAATTATAGAAAGTTTTTATGCGATTTTGGCTTAAAATAAGAAATTTGTTAATTTCGTGCTTTGAACTATTTAGCTGATTTAGACATTTTTTTTCTATAATTTCTGCCTATTACAGACTTTTTCTTTCGTCTCTTTTGGTCGTTTTTTCAGTAAAAATTTTTATTTTTTGTTGTTCTTTTACATAATTTAATAATCTTATTTTTTGTTAAGTGTATCGCAAAATTATTGTTTTTTCTTTCACATACATCTATTTTTCGTTGATCTAAATTGGACTTTTTATTGAGTCAAAATTTTTATTTTTTGTTGTTCTTTTACTGTTCATAATTTAATAATCTTATTCTTTGTTACGGGTGCCAACGAATGAACAACTGTAACGGGCATTGATTTAGACAATTTTGGCCCAAAACCATGTATATAAAAATATTTTTAGTTGATTTTCGCCCAAAATAGAACTTTTATAATATGAGACGATTTTTAGAAGAAAAGAAAGAGATTTGGTTCGAAAAAAGACCCTTTTTCCAAAATTTTCAAAGTTTTTGCAGGATTTTTGCTTAAAGTTACAAATATTTTATTTTTGTGGTTTTAGCTATCTAGTTCTTTTCCTACAGACTTTTTAGGTATTCTCAGTCAAAATTAGTATTTTTGATTGTTCTTTTATTGTTAATACTTTAATAATCTTTTTCTTTGTTACGTGTTTTTGTTATTTTTTCTTTTGTTTTCATATATATTGATTTTTCATTCATCTAAATTAGACTTTTTATTGGGTTTTCATTCTTTCTACGTAATTTCGATTCAAAATTGAACTTTTCATGCAAATTTCGTAAAAATTTTCATCAACTGTCGACCACCGAAGGGGCCTATCTCCAAATATACGGAACTTTCGATTCGTGGGAGGTGAAAGAGGACATCAAGAAGAGGTAAAAACAGTTGGATTCACTCCAATCGGCCGAGGCATTCTCAAGTTACAGGCGGTCAAAGTTGAGAATTGAGATAAAAGTCGTAATACCCCCAAAAATTTTTTTTACTGTTTTTGACCGGAATGTTACGTTTGCAGTCCCCTAAGAACGCAACAAACTCAACAAAAATGAAATTAGCCTCTTAAGAGGTTTTTTTTTTAAAAATGGTCAAAAAACGCGATTCGAAAAGTGCCTAAAAATCGACCACCGAGGAGGTCTATCTCCAAACGTGTTGCACCTGCGGAACTTTCGATTGTGAAGGGTGAAAGAGGACGTCAAGAAGAGGAAAAAACAGTTGGATTCACTCCAATCGGTAGAGGCGTTCTCAAGTGACAGGCGGTCAAAGTTGAAAATTAAGAAAAAAGTCGTATTCAGTCAACGTCGGGAAGCACAAGAGATCACTTCGCCCATCGCCTCATCGCCTTTGATAATCTCCGCCGCAGCTGTAGACGAAATGCCAAGAAGAAATTCCGGGCTTCAAAGCCCGGAAAACACTTTAGATTGTAATAGAAACTGTGTTTTTTAAATAGTAAACGATTTCTGATTTTTCGATTTTTATTTTATAATGTTTTAACCCGAAATAAAACTTTTTCAAAGTCAAAAACAATTTTTACCCGTTTGTTCGAGGTGCTACTTGAGAACTCATCACTAAGGCGTGGTAATCACTTTTTCTTTAGAAACTATTTTAGAACTAGTAAATAAATTTTCGGCGAAGAAAAGACGGTGTTATGTTACGAAAAATTACGACTACAGTGCTGCCACCTGTCAGTCGGTACGTGAATTTTCAGATGAAGAAACTGCCATAGTCTCAAAAACTATTTTAGGCAAAATGTTATAACTAACCTCTTCCTATTTTTTTTTCACCCACTACTTGCTAACCATGATTGACGGGATATCTAACCATTTTTTTGACCTGTGCTAACCTATCTTTCTGATCTGAATTTACCTGAACTAACATCAACTAACCTGAACTAACCTAAGCTATCCCAAACTAACCTGAACTATTTTGAAATTTCTCTAGGCAGCTTCGGCGAAGAAAAGACGATTTGATGTTATGAAGAATTGCGACCAGTGGTGCCACCTGTCAGTCGGTAGTTGACTATTTATTTTAAACATCTTCAGTATTTTTTACCATCCTCGACTGTTTCTTTCTTTATATATTCTCCTGCTTTTTTTTCATCCACTACTTACCAGTCTGAACTAACCTACACTATCCCAAACTAACCTGAACTATTTTGAAATTTCTCTAGATAGTTTCGGCAAAGAAAAGACGGTTTGATGTTATGAAGAATTGCGACCAGTGCTGCCACCTGTCAGTCGGTAGTTGACTATTTCTTTTAAACATCTTCAGTTTTTTTTTGCCATCCTCGACTGTTTCTTTCTTTACATATTCCCCTGCATTTTTTTTCATCCACTACTTACCAATCTGAACTAACCTATACTATCCCAAACTAACCTGAACTATTTTGAAATTTGTCTAGACAGTTTCGGCGAAGACAAGAAGGTTTGATGTTATGAAGAATCGCGACCAGGGCAAAATTGAAGTAAAAAACAACAAACAGCACCAAAAAAAAAAAGAATATGGAATAGGTAAAAATTGTAGAAAAATATAATCTGTCTAGAAGAGGTAGGTTACCACCGAAGGGGTCTATCTCCGAAAATATTGCACCTACGGAACTTCCGTTGATGGGAGGTGAAAGAGGACATCAAGTAGAGGAAAAAACAGCTAAATTCACTCCAATTGGTCGAGGCGTTCTCAAGTTACAAGCGGTCAAAGATGAGATCTGAGAAAAAAGTCATAATACTCCCCCTTTGGACATTTTCAACAACATTTCGGAAATATTTTTTTAGTGTAATTGATCGGAATATTACGTTTGCAGTCCCCTAAGAACGTAATAAACTCAATTCGAATAAATTAACCCCTTAAGAGGTTCTTTTAAAAATGGTAAAAAAACGCGATTCGGAAAGTGCCTAAAAATCGACCACCGAAGGGTTTATCTCCAAACATATTGCACCTGCGGAACTTTCGATGGTGAGAGGTGAAGGAGGACATCAAGAAGAGGAAAATACAGTTGGATTCACTCTCCATTCGGGCGGGGCATTCTCAAGTTACAGGCGGTCAAAGTTGAGAATTGAGAAAAATTCGTAATACCCCCCCCCCACCCTTTGGACATTTTCAAAAAAAACCGGATTTTTTTTTAACTTTTTTTATCGGAAAGTTACGTTTGCAGCCCCCTAAGAACGTAACAAACTCAATTCGAATAAAATTAACCTCTTTTAAGATATTTTTTTAAAATAAAAAAACGCGATTTGAAAAGTGCCTAAAAATCGACCTCCAAAGGGGCCTACCTCAAAACGTATTGCACCTACGGAACTTTCGATGGTGGGAGGTAAAAGAGGACATCAGGAAGAGGAAAAAACAGTTGGATTCAGTCCAATCGGTCGAGACGTTCTCAAGTTACAGGCGGTCAAAGTTGAGAATTGAGAAAAGAGTCATAATATCCCCCCCCCCCTTTGGACATTTTCGGAAATTTTTTGTTGTTGTTTTTGATCGGAATGGCACATTTGCAATGCCTTGGGAATGTAACAAAGTCAATTCGAATGAATTTAACCTCTAAAGAGGCTTGTTAAAAAATGGTCAAAAAAAAAAACCATTGTATTTCTTATTTATATATATTTATTTTTCATTGATTTAAGCTGTAGTTTTTATTGAATTTTTATTCTTTTGAATGAAAAATTTATTTTTTTGAAGGATAGTTTAATGGTAATGTGTACCCATTTGTATTGAGATAGATTTGGCGCAAAACTGTGTTTTTTAAATAGTAAAAATTCGTGATTTTTTGAGTTTTATATAGGGTTTTCGCCCGGAATAAAACTTTTACAACATGAGTAGATTTTTATTAAAAACATTCTGCTTAAAAAAAGGGTCTTCTTTGCAAATTATAGAAAGTTTTTATGCGATTTTGGCTTAAAATAAGAAATTTGTTAATTTCGTGCTTTGAACTATTTAGCTGATTTAGACATTTTTTTTTCTATAATTTCTGCCTATTACAACCTTTTTCCTTCCGTCTCTTTTGGTCCTTTTTTCAGTAAAATTTTTTATTTTTTGTTGTTCTTTTACATAATTTAATAATCTTATTTTTTGTTAAGTGTATCGCAAAATTATTGTTTTTTCTTTCACATACATCTATTTTTCGTTGATCTAAATTGGACTTTTTATTGAGTCAAAATTTTTATTTTTTGTTGTTCTTTTACTGTTCATAATTTAATAATCTTATTCTTTGTTACGGGTGCCAACGAATGAACAACTGTAACGGGCATTGATTTAGACAATTTTGGCCCAAAACCATGTATATAAAAATATTTTTAGTTGATTTTCGCCCAAAATAGAACTTTTATAATATGAGACGATTTTTAGAAGAAAAGAAAGAGATTTGGTTCGAAAAAAGACCCTTTTTCCAAAATTTTCAAAGTTTTTGCAGGATTTTTGCTTAAAGTTACAAATATTTTATTTTTGTGGTTTTAGCTATCTAGTTCTTTTCCTACAGACTTTTTAGGTATTCTCAGTCAAAATTAGTATTTTTGATTGTTCTTTTATTGTTAATACTTTAATAATCTTTTTCTTTGTTACGTGTTTTTGTTATTTTTTCTTTTGTTTTCATATATATTGATTTTTCATTCATCTAAATTAGACTTTTTATTGGGTTTTCATTCTTTCTACGTAATTTCGATTCAAAATTGAACTTTTCATGCAAATTTCGTAAAAATTTTCATCAACTGTCGACCACCGAAGGGGCCTATCTCCAAATATACGGAACTTTCGATTCGTGGGAGGTGAAAGAGGACATCAAGAAGAGGTAAAAACAGTTGGATTCACTCCAATCGGCCGAGGCATTCTCAAGTTACAGGCGGTCAAAGTTGAGAATTGAGATAAAAGTCGTAATACCCCCAAAAATTTTTTTTACTGTTTTTGACCGGAATGTTACGTTTGCAGTCCCCTAAGAACGTAACAAACTCAACAAAAATGAAATTAGCCTCTTAAGAGGTTTTTTTTTTAAAAATGGTCAAAAAACGCGATTCGAAAACTGCCTAAAAATCGACCACCGAGGAGGTCTATCTCCAAACGTATTGCACCTGCGGAACTTTCGATTGTGAAGGGTGAAAGAGGACGTCAAGAAGAGGAAAAAACAGTTGGATTCACTCCAATCGGTAGAGGCGTTCTCAAGTGACAGGCGGTCAAAGTTGAAAAATTTGTCAAAGTATTCAGTCAACGTCGGGAAGCACAAGAGATCACTTCGCCCATCGCCTCATCGCCTTTGATAATCTCCGCCGCAGCTGTAGACGAAATGCCAAGAAGAAATTCCGGGCTTCAAAGCCCGGAAAACACTTTAGATTGTAATAGAAACTGTGTTTTTTAAATAGTAAACGATTTCTGATTTTTCGATTTTTATTTTATAATGTTTTAACCCGAAATAAAACTTTTTCAAAGTCAAAAACAATTTTTACCCGTTTGTTCGAGGTGCTACTTGAGAACTCATCACTAAGGCGTGGTAATCACTTTTTCTTTAGAAACTATTTTAGAACTAGTAAATAAATTTTCGGCGAAGAAAAGACGGTGTTATGTTACGAAAAATTACGACTACAGTGCTGCCACCTGTCAGTCGGTACGTGAATTTTCAGATGAAGAAACTGCCATAGTCTCAAAAACTATTTTAGGCAAAATGTTATAACTAACCTCTTCCTATTTTTTTTTCACCCACTACTTGCTAACCATGATTGACGGGATATCTAACCATTTTTTTGACCTGTGCTAACCTATCTTTCTGATCTGAATTTACCTGAACTAACATCAACTAACCTGAACTAACTTAAGCTATCCCAAACTAACCTGAACTATTTTGAAATTTCTCTAGACAGCTTCGGCGAAGAAAAGACGATTTGATGTTATGAAGAATTGCGACCAGTGGTGCCACCTGTCAGTCGGTAGTTGACTATTTATTTTAAACATCTTCAGTATTTTTTACCATCCTCGACTGTTTCTTTCTTTATATGTTCTCCTGCTTTTTTTTCATCCACTACTTACCAGTCTGAACTAACCTACACTATCCCAAACTAACCTGAACTATTTTGAAATTTCTCTAGACAGCTTCGGCGAAGAAAAGACGATTTGATGTTATGAAGAATTGCGACCAGTGCTGCCACCTGTCAGTCGGTAGTTGACTATTTCTTTTAAACATCTTCAATTTTTTTTTGCCATCCTCGACTGTTTCTTTCTTTACATATTCCCCTGCATTTTTTTTCATCCACTACTTACCAATCTGAACTAACCTATACTATCCCAAACTAACCTAAAATAACCTGAACTATTTTGAAATTTGTCTAGACAGTTTCGGCGAAGACAAGAAGGTTTGATGTTATAAAGAATCGCGACCAGGGCAAAATTGAAGTAAAAAACAACAAACAGCACAAAAAAAAAAGAATATGGAATAGGTAAAAATTGTAGAAAAATATAATCTGTCTAGAAGAGGTAGGTTACCACCGTAGGGGTCTATCTCCGAAAATATTGCACCTACTACTGAACTTCCGTTGATGGGAGGTGAAAGAGGACATCAAGTAGAGGAAAAAACAGTTAAATTCACTCCAATTGGTCGAGGCGTTCTCAAGTTACAAGCGGTCAAAGTTGAGAACTGAGAAAACAGTCATAATACTCCCCCTTTGGACATTTTCAAAAACATATCGGAAATATTTTTTTAGTGTAATTGATCGGAATATTACGTTTGCAGTCCCCTAAGAACGAAATAAACTCAATTCGAATAAATTAACCCCTTAAGAGGTTCTTTTAAAAATGGTAAAAAAACGCGATTCGAAAAGTGCCTAAAAATCGACCACCGAAGGGTTTATCTCCAAACATATTGCACCTGCGGAACTTTCGATGGTGAGAGGTGAAGGAGGACACCAAGAAGAGGAAAAAACAGTTAAATTCACTCCAATTGGTCGAGGCGTTCTCAAGTTACAAGCGGTCAAAGTTGAGAACTGAGAAAACAGTCATAATACTCCCCCTTTGGACATTTTCAAAAACATATCGGAAATATTTTTTTAGTGTAATTGATCGGAATATTACGTTTGCAGTCCCCTAAGAACGAAATAAACTCAATTCGAATAAATTAACCCCTTAAGAGGTTCTTTTAAAAATGGTAAAAAAACGCGATTCGAAAAGTGCCTAAAAATCGACCACCGAAGGGTTTATCTCCAAACATATTGCACCTGCGGAACTTTCGATGGTGAGAGGTGAAGGAGGACACCAAGAAGAGGAAAAAACAGTTAAATTCACTCCAATTGGTCGAGGCGTTCTCAAGTTACAAGCGGTCAAAGTTGAGAACTGAGAAAACAGTCATAATACTCCCCCTTTGGACATTTTCAAAAACATATCGGAAATATTTTTTTAGTGTAATTGATCGGAATATTACGTTTGCAGTCCCCTAAGAACGAAATAAACTCAATTCGAATAAATTAACCCCTTAAGAGGTTCTTTTAAAAATGGTAAAAAAACGCGATTCGAAAAGTGCCTAAAAATCGACCACCGAAGGGTTTATCTCCAAACATATTGCACCTGCGGAACTTTCGATGGTGAGAGGTGAAGGAGGACACCAAGAAGAGGAAAAAACAGTTGGATTTACTCCAATCGATCGTGGCGTTCTCAAGTTACAGGCGGCGAAAGTTGAGAATTAAGAAAAAGTCGTAATACCCCCCACTTGGGATATTTTCAAAAAAAATTCGAAGACATTTTTTTACTGTTTTTGATCAGAATGTTACGTTTGCAGTCCCTTAAGAACGTAACATAATCCGAATGAAATTAACCTCTTAAGTGTTTTTTTTTAAATGTTTTTTTGTTTTTCTCCCACCTACGGAACTTCCGTTGGTGGGAGAGGACATCAAGAAGAGGAAAAAACAATTAAATATGTTGACGACCCAGAAGACTTTTTTCAATAAAATTAAGACAACAAAAAAAAATTAATTTTTTGAAATCTATTTTTTTCCAGTTAAAAAGTAAAAAAGTGTTTCTTTTGTTTTTATTTTACCGGGCAAGTTTATATTTTACAAAAAGTTATTAAAATCGTGAAAGAGGCATATAAAATAGAGAAAAAAAAACAGATGGAAATTTAGAAATTGCATCTCAAATAAGCTTTTTCCTGATGAAAAACTGATGAAAAAGGGTCTTCAAATGTTAATGAACAATTTTTGTTTGCTGTAAGATAAAAAATCGAAATTGAAATAAGCTGTTAAAAAATTTGATTTTGCCAAAAAAAATGACATTTTTATCCTATCTTCTTAATATGTGATGAAAGGAGATAGGTATAAAAAAATTGAATTTCAAATTTGATTTCAAAGGTTAACGAGATGACAAAAATAAGTGAATGAGCTATAGGTAGTTACTGCAGGTAGGCACTTGGCAAATTAAAATGTTGAATAATTTAGAAACTGTGTAGAGTGGCAAGTGGTCATCAACATTATCAACATATTAACAAAAAATAACGTCGTGAACGTCAGGAAATTTGATAATATTACCCATTCACTTATTTTTGTCACCTAGTTATCTTTGAAACCTTATTTTTTTCGCAAGTCCTTTTAGCACAAGTTGAGAATATACGACAAAAATGTCAAAATCAATTTTCCAATGCTCGCTTGACGACAATAATAAGTGAATGGCTTATAAATAACAGATTTAAAAAAATATATTAACGATCCAAGGTGGCGCCATCTACTGGGCGAGTTCAAAAGCGGTCTATTTCAACGAGATCATTTTCTCAGCAGGAATCTATCGGGGCTACGTCACCACACTCCACCCACATTCTTTTAAAACGTTTTCAGGTCGTGCCTTTACAGCGGTCTACAACTATTCGTATCCTTTGTTTTGTAAATAAAAACTCAAGGATAGAAATACTCTCAGAGAGCTCTACAAAAACCACCCGAAAACGCCATAATATTAATAAATGAATTAAGGCCATTTGCGAAATACCTATAATAGATTTTGTACGAAATTCGTTTATGTTTTTTTAATCTTTTCTTTGTTAGTCCCAAGGGTCTTAGAATTTTTCCTAAGCCTGGTTTATCCAACTTCTTGAGAATACGATTGCGAATAATTGGATAAACTCGGCCTAAGAAGGTAATTTTCATAGAAACCAAGAAATAGAAAGTGAATACAAATAATAATAATAAATGGTATCCTTCTGCTAAAGATGATCTTACTTCGTGGCCTTCAATTAGTGGGCATAAACAAAGACAACAATTGATCATTCAATACAAAAACACAATAATTTAAAAATCGTAGTCATACGTATTGCAAGTTTAATTTTGGCGCCATTTCTTTGTAGAATGATGGAATGTCGCGCCGGCGCAATACCAACCTTTATATAACTCAAAACAAAATAATCTGGACCAGGAATTGTTTTTTAAATCTAGAAATTGAAAATAGTTCACAGGGAAGTCCTGCAAATAAAAGCGCAATTTCATAAAACACATATATAAATACCAGTATGCTCACTTCAAGTGTTGAAGGTGTTTAAAGGAACAATAAAAAAATTAAAATGTCTGCCCGATGATCACAGTTGGATCATACCACCCCTGATTCCTGCAAAAATCTAGCTTGTCATGGCCTACTTACTGCAGCAACGTTCTCGTCGATCACTGCCATTTCCTGAAAGTCCATTTTTCCTGGTCGGTTGTTTTGTAGCGGGAAGAAAACTGGAGAAAAACTAAGAAACCCTCTGGAGAATCACAACAACGTGCCTGAATATTTACAAACACTCCGCTGCAAGGTCATTCGATTCTAGTTGTCCTGCTCGCGTGACGTCAATAGGTAGGGAAGGGGCAAGATGGGAGGATTTAGGATGAAAAGTGTGTTCGTGTTTAGTACTAGGAATGATGTTCTAAAGCTCAATAATGAATGACTTCCTGCTGTTCTTATACAACATTAAGCTTATAATAATAATACAAATATTTAACTTTTAAATTAATCGAAAAAAGGATACAATTTTATCATCTGTGACCATATAAGCGCGGCTGTATGCCTGGTTGCCTGCCTTTCGTAATATTTCCTTTCATTTCCCTCAAGGTCACCAACCTTTGTTTTTTTCGTAATGACAGGAACTGAAATGTCAAAATAATGAGAACGACCGAACGCGAAAGACAAGACAACGGCTCTTCGCTTTAAGAAAAACCGTTCAACAGCAAACTCCCCGTGTTTCATCGAGCAGTTAATTAATACAATCATTTTAATTAATCCTTCGGAGAAATTTCCATTCGGTAAGTTAATTTTTAAATGGCCAGTGGTACCTTGCAGTACAGTACAGTGATTATTGTCTTGTGTTAAGCCCAAAACTGTGAGTATGTTTATTTATTTACAGATCCACTAACTTAAGATACCAACCACCTGTTGCTTCCCTCACACACACCACTGCTAATATCATGTAACCCCTGGGAGATTCACTTAACAATGTACAAACCGCCTCTGAACTCTAATCGAGTCAAATCAATTAAGAATAAGTTTGAAAATATCGAGACTCAGAGCCAGACATCAGTAACCAAAACAATACCCCCAAAAAATAAGTTGAGGGTTGATCTGAAATCTTCTCCACATAAAAAAAATAATCTCTTAGCAGAGCGACCAAAGTCAAATCAGTTAGCAACCAGCTCAGATAATAAATTCAATGGTGTTACCCAGCCCATCCTCCAAAGGCAATTGTCTGATCCCCAAAAATGCAATATCAAGAGAACTCCAGCTTTTAGGGTGGACAAAAACACTGAATTTGCATTGCTCGATAAGCACGAAGGATTTAAGCAAAATGACCCACTTCAAAAAACTTTATTTGAAAGCAAAGTTAAGCAATTTAACAATGTTAAGTGCTCAGAGCAAAAAGTTGAAAGAGAGCTTGATGAAGCAGGGCCTACTTCAAGTGACAATACTGAGCTAAATATCTGTGATTTTAGTACTAATAATTTGTTAATTCAAAATAACTCATTTGTCCATACAAAGGACTTAGGCAATAAGAAATTAGATGTATACTCCAGTCCAATTAAGACTGATCTGAAGTCGTTTAAAAGACCTCTATTAATCAAATCTAAAAGCTCTCAGGATTTCCATTATGTTAGAAGTAAGTTTAGCCCCATTTCAAATACCTATGGAGAGATGCCTACTAATAAAAATGTTGTACATTTTAACAATGAGCATTTAGAAAAGGCTGCCTTAGCAAAAGAAATTGATCTCTCATTGTTGTATACAGAGCCTATTCCAAAATCTTTGAGGAACAAACCACCCAGTGATTCATCAAACAGCAATACAGAATCTCCCTTATTTAAGCCAAAAATTAATGATATTTACACAAAAAGTACCTTGCTATTGACTGATGTAGATAAAAAAGTGTTTTTGGAAACATTAAAGAAAGCTTTAAGCCAAGATTTGCCTGGGGGTTTAACAGATTCCTTAAGAGTAGCATTAAAAAAACCACTACCTGAAGGCCCCGCTCCTAGGAAACCTCCAAGAACTTTTAAGCATGGTTGTGATGGTTTATTAGACAGTTGTAATCTGTCTTTTGATCATACCACAAAAGAGGAGGAGAGGAAAAATGTGGGAAAGAAAAATGGCAAGCGAAATGACCCTAAATATATGCTAAACAAACTGGAAATGGCTTTGAAAAACAATAAACTGAAAACTCGTAGTCAACAGAAAGCTGATGTTTCCACCACATCAGGAGAAGACAGCGATGACAGCTTGTTATTTCGAAGCAAATCTTGCAGAAATCTACCAAAACCTCCTGTTTATTCAAAACCAGAGGGGGAGAAATATTCAAACGGTTTTTCAGATTTTCTTCTCGGTGACTTGAACTGTTTTAACAATTCTTTTGGCTGCGTTAACCCAGCTTACCAGAGGATTAGGGAGCCGAATTCATCATTTTTTGTAGAGCAACCCAAGGATCCAATTTATGCCGAACCAATTCTGAACAGCAGGAGGAGAGTGTGCCCTGAAGAGAGGGAAGGGAAGAGAGCAAATTTGGGGAAGAGCAATAGGAACAGTTTATATTACATGGTAAGTGATTTCATTTATGTTTAGTTCAGTTTTAGATAGTTATTTTTTAACATACCTAGCAACGGCTTGGAACCACAAGGAATTATAAACTTATCAGCTAAATGTAATTCACCTCATAGGAGACTACATGCTTACATTTTCGCTTATATCTTTTCTTTTCTAAACAACATAGCAAAATCATAGGGTTTCTAGAAATTTATGTCTTGGGTTCTAACGTTGTGGAACCCAAAACATGGGTGACAGCTTGCCCACATTTGTAGCTAACACCCGACATAACACCTCAAATGCTGGATACAAATCGTCATTATTTTCACAAGGTGTCGTATTTAATTTTTTGTATATTTTCAGGACCCTGGTTTAATGGTTTTCAATATCTTTGGAGTTTGGTGAAAGTTAAAAAATCGTTTGCAAAGTATATTGATTTGGTTTTGTTTTGTAGCTCCAAGAGTTTATTTTATAATTTCATGATATATTATGTGATACAATTTTTTGACTGTGAGTAAAAAAAAACAAAGAGATATGACCAATACATTGTATCCGAATGTTGAGATATGTCTTTAAAATTTATAATAAAATATATAATTTTTGCTATAAAAATGTAAGGTAGGTAACTCTTTCAAAATAAACATTTTTTTTATGTGAAATATCTGAATTATAATACAATGCTAAAATAAACTTAATATAGTATGAAAAACAGAATAATGAAAGAGATATTTATGCAATTTTGAAGGCTAATTTATTACCTACTCAAAAGCACAAAAAAAAAAGAAAATGGTACAAAAAGTGATAAGCATTGAATTAAATATTAGGTACTATTTTTTAATGAGGTAGTGAAAGATAAAACTGCTCATCAAGACGAATGATTGGAGTTTCTCCCCCACACATAGATTGTAGATCTGAGTATTTTTCCTCAGAAAGTTTTTTTGGTTGGGTATTCAAACAAATTGGAAACACCCTTTTGAAATCAACTTTGCCAGAACTTAAAGTCATCCATAAAATGGCTAGTCTTGAAAAAAAATTTTTGTGGGTAATTTTTTGAAATTTTTAACTCCATAATTTCAGTCCATTTCACTGGATCTCCTGTTTCGGTTTTCTTAACTGTTAACACTCGTCACTCCTTCGCCAGTGTCTTGAATTCCAAGAAGTCATTATATTGTAAGGGGCAAACATCATATGGTGGTTGTCTTCTGGATAGTTTAAATACTGGATACAGTTGAAGTGTTGTAAGAAATAGTACTGTGGACAGAATCTCGTTCATTCTGTCCATGGGAGGTCCCGAAGAACTTTAAAGAAATTTCTTCAAGTACTATGTAAAACTATGTACAGCAACATTTTCGTCATTATGCTGTTTTTATTTTGGCCGCTACCACCATCTGAATATAATGACGCTGTCTTTACTTCTTTTGAGTCATAAAATTGCAATGCTTGGTACGCACAGGTTGCAATTAATCTCTGAGACACCTCTTTTACTTTCGGCCTCACACAAGTGTAACAAAAGCACTCTTTGATGAAAATGTTATAAAACGTAAAATTGAACACTGACAACGTCTTTTATAAAACAAAGCACTTTCATTACCACATGGCAGGTAGATTACCTGCTGCAGATCAAAGGAAGCACATAAAAAAGTATTATCTTCGTCAGCTTTCTGCTTTGATTTTTCTTTCAGTTATCTAACAGCATTTTTCTCTGCAGTGTGTCTTTTAAACTTTCCTTCTAATTTTGAGTTCATACTGGATCCACCTGTTTTATACATAACGCATAATGAGCACTGATCTTTCTTGGGGGTGTGAAAGGATAAGTTCTTTGACTGGAAAACTCTCTGGTCAGTGGACAAAATTGGTTTAGGATAACGTTCGGGCAATTATTGTAAACGTAAAAAGTACATTTTCCAAACTGAAAGATCTGGGTGCAAATATCCTTTACTTGAACTGGCCCGACAATTCTAGAGCATCTGCCTCCATTCTGCACAAATCGACCTAACTCAAGTTAGGTCGATTTGTGAGATTTTTAAATTTTACCATTATGAGATTGGGCACAATGATAATTACAAGAAAAGTATAACGGATTGAGTTACGTCAGTTTGGGAGATTAAAAGGCATTACATGGGGTACAAGATTTTGACCCTCTCTCAAAATGGTTTTTTTTTTAGGTACGTCACTTTGTGAAATTAACGACGAAATATGATGATTGTCCAATGTTTCTTTAATTTTTAGGGAACCAGTGAATAAAAATAAAAAAATAAAAACTCGATCGTGTAGGGAATAATGTTACCTTTCAAACAAGGTGTAACATAACCCTAATTTCAATTAAAAAACGTCTATTGGGGGGCCCCGTGTGGAGAGGAATGAAAAACTGTACCTATTATGCCTTTTTCTCAATTTTTAACTTTTACCGTCATTAACTTTAGAACTGGGTGAGAGAGGAACTTAGAAGAGTGGACTGATGGATGTGAATCCTAGTGGTATTTGCTTTTTTTGGCGTTCTCTTTTACCTGCCACCAACTGAAATCCCTTAGATGCAATATTTCGGAACTAGAAACCTTCCGTGGTCGATTTTTAGGTACTTTTAACTATAAAAATTTTTTTTGGAGGTTCATTTTATTTGAATTAAATTTCTTACGTTCTTAGGGGATTGCATTTTGTCCATTATTTGCACACATTTTACTCTTATTATATTTGTTACTTCATAGAGGAGTGAAATCGCCTCATTCAGATCAAAAACAACATATAGAAAATTCCAATTTTATTTTTAAATTGACCATATATTTCTTATTTTTTTCTCAATTTTCAAATTTCACCGCCTGTAACTTTAGAACGAGTGGACCGATTGGTGTGAATCTAACTAGCTCATAACTGCAGCAATGCTACTTACTACCAGGGTTCTCCCATTCCCTGGAGGTGTACCGTCTGTGGCACAATCACCCCTGTATCATTAATTCTTCAGCACGATACCACGCCTTGACTTGGGGGAAGTTTATAGACCCCCTTTCCTAGATCCAATGTTTTTAGTTTTGCAGCAGGGGCAGCTCTGGCAGGATGTGGCTCTTCACCACGAACATTGGTCTTGAACTAACGCTGTCCCAACGAAGCAATGGATCATGATCCATGGAACCGGTGCAACAGCGCAGTCCTTCGTAAATCCGTTACCCCCTTGTCAACAAATTACTGAAACACACTGTATAAAACAATCACCTTGTGAATCTGCCATCTTGTATTTTCTTAAATTTTATTTCACTGAGGTCCGAAGTTAACAATTTTAACAGTAGAACTGCAAAGCAACAACGTAGCTATTTAGCCATAAATACTGCTTTAAGGGTCCACATCAGTACAATTGTTGTCCCTGCACTGCTATAGTAAAACAAAAATGCAATTTCGGGCAGAAAGTGCAAAATTTGGCAGTTTTTCGATCATTGCAAACCTGGACTCAGGGGTCCTAACGTCATAAAAAATGTTTTTGTTTTTTTATGTCGAATTGACTCGCCAATTGTTTAACCTTATGTTCTAACTGTGTCAGAGTCTTCTTCAAGCTTATTTACTTTTTCGAATAAGCCCTAAATGGTACTTTTCAAGAACTCAACTTGTTTAATGTGATAATGAGGTGTGTCATGATTTGAGTTTCCTAAACATTGGCAGATTTCCATCCTATTTATAAATGAACGTAAAATCGAGCAGTTAGTGCGACATTAAAAAAAATTATACAGTTAGTGGATCACAACTCTAGTTAAACTGGTGCAAAACATGAATATTCAAATAAAGAAAATGAATTATAGAATTAAAAAATTAAGAAAATTTATTTGGGTAAGTAGCTTGTTACGATAACATCACAAACCTATCAATCCATGCTTTTGAGTAGTAATAGTTATTTTAATTGGCGCTGTTTTTTCAGTTTAGCCTGACGCTAATGGTTAAGTGCCAATAGCAACTTTTACCTTCTGCAATTCAGTTTTTCAGTAATTTTCCCAAGACCGACCGTTAAATTACAATAAATGCTTAGACCCATTCTAGGAGTGTACCTACACTTTTACTCTTATGCAGGATTTTGAAACATGTATTTGCATGCAGCAGCCTCGATTCGAACAGTACTTTCATATTACTGACAATCCTATTAATTAGACGATAACATGGCTGCGTCGTGTTAGAGATATTGAACTTTTATGAGAAGAAAATATTCCAAGCAGGATCACCTGTTTTGAAAGTACGTACTGCTGACAACATTAGTACTGTAATACAGCAAGTGGTCCGAAAGACAGCTGTTTTAGTAACTGCATATAATGCCACTTGATTGGGCGGTTTTAGATATTGGATTTCCTCATTGCCTCAGTAACGTTTTGACGTTAGTTCTTATGACTGCTTGTGGCCTACTAGAAATTCTTTAATTTGAATAAATAAATAACAATCAGGGGAACCTGAATAGTTTATTGTGGGATTTAGTCACCTGCTGATTGTTCACTTAATATATGTTCTTATTGGGGGTGGGAAAGCGTGTTTTACTCAGTTTGTGTCTTTAACTAAGTTTAAAAAGGCGCCCCTTTAGTAGATACAAGTTCATCCTTTAACACCCAAACCAAACTGTTCTTAAGTTATTTATGCATCGAATTTATAACTGTAATTTTTATATTCCTCTCAAGAATAATTTAATGAGGGGACTATTAACAACTATTTCTCACAATTTTACTACTGAACAATGGTTCTTTAACACGAGCAGAATTCTATAGGCATTTGTATATATATGGTAAAAGGAGAAGGTTCCTATTTCTGCTTTTGAGATGCTCATAGTTACAGTAATTACAATGAATCATTCGTTTCACACTATTACAATAACTTAGCAGCGTCACGTCAATTGAAGTATAAAACATCTCAACCTTGCTCATGCTGTTTTACTTTTTTACATATCAGCAGTTTTCATTGCCAAGAGAGGCCGAAGTGATCTGTTCAGTAACCTTGCCACAATGTATGATTCGAAAATACGTCTCGATTATGAACAATTATATTATATAGGAGGTCATCTTATCAATTACTTATCGGTTTGTTGGTGTAGTCTTAATAAAATTATTACTGTTATCTATTGTTTAGGCGTGTTTTATTAATTTAAAAGATGCTTCTTACTTTTTATTTATTAGATATTTATAGTAATAACAATAAAGACTATTAGATAATAAGGGTATAACAGAACAATGCTTAAGGCTTAGGTAAGGGCTTAAGTTCTTTTTATGGATTTACTTAAATATCTCAACGAATGACATATTTCTTACGAATTCACTTAAACTCAAACAGTTGTATAGAAGTGACTGCTCTTTGTTTTCCTTTTACCAAACGTATGTAAACGATAACTGGTAATTTCCAAAGAGATTCCCACTTACGACATCCCCTTAACGATCCCCGTTTTTACAGTCACTATGACACAGTACGTTACCAATTTTGCATCACTATCGATATTACATGTATAACAATATGGTGTCTTGAACATTAGTCTGTTGTGTTCACCCCATTTTTTCTTGCAGAGTACGGCTGTTATACCTGAAGATACTGGACAAAGCCCTGAAAACCCCACTATAAAAAGCGCCAGCAGTTTTCCTCCAATCTTTACAGTAAGTACCTACGTCTTTCAGTATTTTTTTATAAAAAAGTATAAGAACACCGGCATGTAATAAATCTGTCTTATCTTAGAATATTGATTTCGCTATAGCAGTATCTGAGTTTGAATATTGACTTTATCATTCGGCAAACATTAAAACGCCCCAAAACTGTGATGTATTTTTTATCTCTCCCGAAAGTCCCCCGTCTTGTCTATATCCTGTCCTGGACAGTTAGGCAGTTCGGGCAGCAGCTCGTGATATAAAAATGGCCACAAACCCGATAAAACAAAAAAATCGTCACTCGTTAACCGACCATGAAAATGTGTCTTCTGTTGCTCGAGCTAAAAATGTAATTTGTTGTGAAAAGCATAATCAGAATTGCAATTCGATTGTTGAAGATTTAGAGATTCGTTTATCTCAACAAGTGACGTTTAACGAAGTGCGGACTCTTCAAATTGAGGAAAACGAGACGCGTATAAAGTATTTAGTGAAAAAGTTGCGGAGCAAAGAGGAAGAAATTCGGTATTTGTACGGTTTGTTTCAAATTACACGAGGGCATGAGTGTCCACGAAAAATTAGTGCTGGAACTCAAACGAAGACTTGTGATATTGTCGAGGAAATGCAGGTCAGTTAAGTGCGTACATACAACTATGCGTTTTTCACTTCAGCCCATTTTTCCACTATACAGTTTTCTTTCCATTTCTTCTTGGTGTCTCTCTGTTTTTCTTCCTTTCTCTAGCTTATTCTTGTCAACTGTTTTGTTCCTTCGAACCGATCGTGTTATTTTTGTACCGCTTCATCCACTTTTTATATATTTTTAGAGAATCCTTTAAATATTGTTCTTTCTGAACTCCGCCTTATTAACTTCCTGAGGTAGTTTTATTTTGTTTCAATCTGTTTTTCTTCGCTTTTCGAGCTTATTCTTGTAAACTGTTTTGTGCCTTCGAACCGATCATGTTATTTTTGTACTACGTCATCGAGTTTATATATATTTTTTGAGAACCTTGTTTTCTTCTGTTGTTTCACCTTTTTGCCGTATTTCTCGTTTTTTTTTCGATGTATGGTTCTTTTTTTGCGAGACAGCCTACTCAATGACTCATCAGCATGAAATTGCTTGTGTTCAATTTTGTGTATCACTGAGGAAGACTGAAAGGCGTGTCAATTATAATAATAATAAAGAGGTGATTTATACGTTTTAGAAATGGGAATTAATAACATATAAAAATGAGATAGTGTCCGATTAAAAGAAGTGAAATCTGTTTAGTTATACTTAAACAAAGACGTCGTATTTAAACATTAATTATTTTGCCTTTTGTCAACCAAACAAAGCCACAATTAAACTCTTTTCTCCTTTTTTTTTCCAGGCTATGGATTCTAAATCAGACGAGTTAAAAGATGATGCAGACATTGCCTCACTGAACAGACAGGTGAGTGTATTCTCTACATATTAAATTGGTCCTGTTGGTGTCTGCTATTTATGTAAAAATTTATAATTCCTGAAATATTCATATTAACCGTTAGCTCGTGGTTATAGAAACTGTTTCTAGTACATTTCCCCCCTTTAACTAAATCATGAAAAACCGTTTTGTGATTTGCAAATTCTTTCCCAAGTAACCTGCAATTATAATAATATGCAATAAGTTGATTTTGTTGCATTATCCAACGAACCCAGTACCGGTTAAGAGGGTCTTCATATAGTTATTTGATTAATTTCTTGCCAAACTTCATGATCTCATTTGATATCGATTATGTACTTTAGTAGGGTCTGAAGTCGGCCCACATTATGTAAACTTTGTCCGCCTTCGTCGGTAAGCTTCCGGTACTTGCCCAAGTTAAAATTTTTAGGCTATTTCCGCTTGAAGCAATTCTACTGTTTAGTTCACGGGTAAACAGCACCATTGTTTATAAGAAATTAGCTTAATTACTTGGCAGTGACTATTGAAGCCGCTAGATAGTTTGGAATAACTATATTGAAGTTGTTATTACATGATGGTATTGGATTAGTATTCTTGTCTGTCATCTGTTATATTTTAAACCAAATTAAACCATTTCTCTACACCATCTAGTTGCTTTGATGATCTGTGAAAGACTGTCATTATTAGTTGCGAATAGGTGACTAACAAACAAACAATTTCCCCACAAAGTTTGCATGAAAAATAGGCTTCTGACACGAGATGTGTGTATAAGGTTTCCATTTCAGTCTCTCATGCAAATTAGTTTAGTTTCGTTACGGGTGCCTGCAAGTGATTTTTATTTAATGGTACGTATCAGGAGCAGTTTTTGGTCTAAAATAAGGAGGCAATAATAATGTCGCAGACTTTTATTTGATTAAAGAATTTCAGTACTATTGTTGAAGGGGCAGTAGTCAAGGCAGCCGGTCTCATAAATAGCCTTTAAGTAGTAATAGGACTGTTTTGGGGTGCGTGTTTTATTGTCACTATCGAAGTCCACGTGGACCAGCCCAAAATTTTCCCTAAAATTTAAATGCAAATGATTACTTCTAACCTAGATCAGTTATACCTACGTATATCCAGCTGTCCATTCGAAATTATTGATAAAAGACCAATGCAAATAGCCGATAAGGTTCACGCCGTCCATGTATTTAGACATCATCACGTTACAAATATGTCCCTAAAAGGAATTCTGATTACACTCTTTCGGACGTTGTCGGTCCTAGTACCTGTATATAAGTAATTCTGGAGGTGTCGTTCAAGGTTTCACCACCATCCGACCACCCATTTTCAGTTATTATAACTTTTGGATTATTATAACTGTCGGATATCCATTTCAGCAACTTCCTGAGACCTCTGGGAACGTCACGGAGCCAGACCGACTGCGCCACAGGCCAGCTCGAATTGAATGACGTCACCGCGTTTTTGTCGACGTCATAACTCACCTCAGTCGCTTCCAGTTCTGAGATATTGGCCATAGCGCTAATGTAGGAAGTCGTGTAACTGAAATTCCAGAGACTAATAAAGGCAATTTTGTAGTTAATAGACTACATACTAATTGAGGCCTACGTAGTCGCACGTGCCCTTGATGTATTCAATCTCTTCAGCTGAGAATTCAGGAAGTCGTGACTTGTTGAACCCCTGCAGAATGCTGAGGTTTCCAACTCGATCTATGACTACTTGAGGCCAGTTGCCGTGAAACACGGGGTGTGCCATTAAACCCACCTAATTCCAATAACCGCTTTTACAGCTGCTTATTATTATTGTATATATGGAAATGTATATACAGGGTGGCCCATCGAAAAGAATTTACTCCGTTTTTCCTCCAACTGACTATATACATGGAAAATCACTCGAACAAGTCAACTTTAGTGATATTATAGTAGATTGTATGATTATGTATATATTGCTAATGATAATATTTGATCCACTTACGTCCCACTGAAGGTAGTTTTCACTAGCAAGTCGGTCCTCCTCACTGTCAGTTAGTGGTTGGGTATATGTCGACACCAAACTTAAGCCAACGTGCCCTAGAAGCTTAGGTTGCATCATGCTTTTTCCAAGCTTCCGTTTCACTTACCATTTTGAGTAGCCTTGAAAGTGTCATTATAGATCCTATAAGCTTTAGCGTGAGCTAGGAGCTGGGTATAAAAGCACTCGTAAGTTAACGTTCCAGATCCCTCCATTCCTGGGGCGTGGGTGCCCAGACCGTAACCGTAATAGCAGATCATCAGAGACTCGTTCAGAGTCAGCCAGTATTTAACGTAAAGGCCAAATGTTTCGTAGCAAAACCTTGCAAATTCACCGAAGTAATCAGCCATTGAGGGATTGATCCAACCGCCCAGCTCGTGCAGGGTTACAGGAAGATCCCAGTGATATAGTGTCACCATTGGTTCTATGCCATTTGCTTTTAGTTTCTGGAAAGCGTATGAAATGTGCAGGTGTTTGATATTGCCACAAAGGTCATGAGAACCTCCCCCCCCCTCTTTGAAACTTAAATTTCCGCACTATCAACCCTCAGCACTCTTAGTGTTCGTTTTATCATTAAGCATTGAAAAATGTGGTTGAACTGTGAAGCCACAGCGGAAAAAGAAAATATTGTATACAATTGGTACCTCTTACCTGTATCAAATCCATATAATAGGCGACCCCTTCTTGATTGACGTTGTCCGGAGTCCCATCAGGCAACACTCTGGCCCAACTAATTGAAAACCTGTACATGTTGATCCCCAAGTTCTTAAGCAGTTCCACGTCCTCGTCGGTTTTGTGATAAGAATCCGCAGCCACGTCCCCATTGCTGCCGTCTGTTATTCTTTCTGGATAGTTGTGGGTGTACATGTCCCATATATGTTCACCCTTTCCGCTGGCGTTCCACTCGCCCTCCACTTGGTAAGCAGAAGTCGCTGTGCCCCAAAGGAAGCCTGGTTCGAAGCATTTCTTGCACACCGAAGATACCCTGTATATATATATTTTTTAAATTTTTGTCCCTTAGCACCAATCTACTCTTACTCAGTGATAATGAAGACTAGTGTGAAGTAGCACAACAATTTTTGCATTGTCCCAATTCTAACTACACCTGAATATTGCAGGTTGTTATTGATTAGGTTGCTTATAAATAATCGGAAACCCTTTGATCTGTGATTAGTATCTTTTATTGTTTATTTGCTCTCTTAATGGCATAATGCATCGGTGGTTTTGATAAAGTTTTATAAGAGAAAGGGGTGCCTTCGGATAGGAAATCTTAGGCATTTTTTCTTCTATTGTTTAACTAGGAAATTCGTACATGTTTGCTTGTGTTGCCATGTAGCAGTTTTAGATTTACAATACTCTTATAAAAATGTTGTGACATTCACTACTACGTGAAAAAGGTTTTGTATTGTATTTAATTTTTTTTTGCTGTTTTCCAAAATGTTGAACCTACGGAACTTTCTTTGGTAAGAGGTGAAAGAGAATAAAAAGCCGTTGAATTTGCTTTAATCTTCCCCCTTTGGTCAATATCGAAACTATTTAGGTATATTATTTTTGCTGTTTTTGATCCGAATGACCTCTTTCAATCTTCTATGAAAGGAGTTTCTAAATTCCTCCAAAGCACATTCTAAAAGTGCCTAAAAATCGACCTTCAAAGGGGTGTATCTCCCAAACTATTGAACCTACGGGAACTTTGGTGTTCAAAGGGGACATCAAAAAGAGAAAGAAATTATTCAATTCACTCCAATGAGTCTACTCGTTCTAAAGCTACAAGCGGTGAAATTTGGAAATTGAGAAAAAAAGGGGAATACCCCCCCCCCCCTTTAAAAGGTGACATCAAAAAGAACAAAAAATTGGTGGATTCACTCTACTGGGACCACTTGTTCTAAAGTTACAGGCGCACAAATTTGAAAAATTAGAAAAAAAGAGGGAATACCAAGCACAATAACAAAGTTTTGTTTTTTTTTTGTTTTGCTGATTTGGATACCCTGTGAGAGTAACAAACATAATTAGATTTCAACGATTGGATTTATTCTAATCGGTTCACTTACTCTAAAGTTATTTTTGTTTAATTTCACCCCTTTTCTGCATTTTAGTATTCTGCTACCAACAGCATTGTGATCTAACCATTTAACTATTTTTTCAGATATCTGCTGAGAATTCCTCACTGTCTTCTTTCGCATCAGACCTGGATTCAAATCCTAGTCCTGTCACCGATGATCCTCATGCCAAAATCAAGTATCTAATCGAGAATTTCGAGCAGAAAAGGCAAACGTTACCGAAAATAGAGAAACCGCCGGATATAACGGCGAATGGACAACCGGAGAGCGGGAATAGGGTAGAGCTTTTGAGGAATTCTTTAAGGAAAACTCTAGGTGAGTCTTACCATTCTCACCTGTGCAAAGCAATTTGTATTACACATAGCGGTTTGTACAATGAGCCTCAAACCTTATGAAAGGAGGGCTCTGGTTAGAAGTTTATGCTCAAACCTTAAACTTATGTTATATCTAACTAATCATAAAAAAAAAACAGTTTTTATCTTCCAAATTGTTTATTTCCAAACAGATAAAAGCTTTAATAACGTGGATTCTGCCTCGATCGGTTCATCAAGGGACACGGATTCCGAGGAAGGCAAAGTCGCCCGCATGGTTGCCCGGTTCCGCACATTCCAGAAGACAGCGCCCAAGTACCAGCAGCCCAAGATCAACAAGGACACATTGTTTTATTGCTGCCTGGTAATAGAAAAAGTTCGTGACTGCGCCCAAATCAAATTCAAATTTCCGCCGAATGTAAGTACCTACATAATCGTCACTCCCTCTTGTTCTATAGCAGTTCTAGTTAAGGCAATTCAATTATTGTCTGTTTACGTGTTTCGCAAACTAATTCGTGGCGTTTAAATTTTTATTTCACGCTTTTCAATAAAACAATCAATCCGGTGTTTTTTTGCACTTGTACAGTAAGGTCTTTTTACGCGATTATTGTTTAACAACTTACCTTCTCTTAATTTTTTAATTGATCCCAATAATAATAACCTTTGAAAAATATGCCATCGCTTTATGGATATTTTCAAAACTGTTGTTTTCAGTGTGCAATTTTGGGTGTGAGGATATTTGTTTTTATGGAATATTATATACTATTTCCTGCAATTATGATGACGGTGGTGGAAAAACAAATTTCTCGGTTTAACAAGGCAATAAATACCTGAATTGTATCATTGAGGAGGAGTGCTGGGAAAAATTGTATTGGTTGTTTGCGTAAAGAGTTGTTTGCTTTTCACGGGTTTTGACTGAATTTGTATCAACCAATCCAGAACAGCTTATTTTGACAAACTGCTCGAGGGGTATAGTCAAACATACATAATTTTCTTTGTTTATTTCGGAAATAGTGGACAAGAATCATGACACACTGAAACATGTTGCTTGTACTTTTAGGATGATATATCTTCAAAAAATTATATTTTTCTGTGGCCATTCGCAATTAATTAAGAATATTTTCACCCTTATATAATTTACAATCAGATGTAAGATAGAAAAAAAGCTTAAGAACCTCTGTTTAAGAGAGAGCTCTATTTATAAACCAAAACCTCTAGATCAGACTTAGCTCTGTCTGAGTAAATTCTAGGTGAAAAAACCAATCTAGGGTAGATTCCACCGCAGCGCTGAATTTCCTACAATTTTAAGTATTTACATTAAATAAGTACGTGTTTTTAGAGTCTTTGGAACTGTGTAAATAGAGTTATAACCTATCCTGGAGCGGACGAATAGCACCCAACACAATGAATTTAGACTGGCATAAAGCAATAGAGAAATATTCGCCAAAGACCTGAACAATTGCATAAAGGAAATAAGAACCGACGACAGCGTGGATTCAGTTTGGAAGTCATTCAAGGAACTAACAAATAAGCTCATAACTGAACATACGGTAAGAAAGGATAAACCGAAGAAACAGAAATGGAAGAAACTCAGAAGAATATAAAAAGAAACAAAACGAAATTAAACAAAAATTCGGATCGCCAAAGAAAACTGGATGAAGGAAAAATGTAAGGAAATGGAAGACCTGGAGAATAAACATGACACCTTCAACATGTATAAAAAGTTCAGAGAAGGAGCAGGTTTATACAATAAAAATACCACTAATATGCTAGTAGACACTGAAGGCAAAAATATCTTAGATGAAAAACAAATCCTTGGAACATGGTTCAAATACGCAAATGAGCTGCTTGATGATAATGACGATATAGACGGAGGACCAGAAATTCTCAAGAGTAAGGTTCTCTTTGCCGCTAAAATCTGCAGAAACCAAAAAAGCCACCGGACCTGGCGACATCCCAACGGAGCTGTTACAAACGATCAAAGAGGAAAACATTGGAATCTTAGTCAAACTGTTTAATGCGGTGTACCCGACTGGAGACGTACTGGAAGATTGGCTGAAATCCGTATTCATTCCAATTCCAAAAAAACAACTATCAAAACGATGCAGTGAGTATAGATTAATAAGTCTTATGAGCCACACCTTGAAGGTCTTTCTTAGGATTATTGACGGGAGGATAAGATCCAATGAGGCAGATTTGGATGAGACCCAGTTTGGATTTAGAAACGTTTTAGGCACTAGAGAGGCACTGTTTGCTCTGAACATACAACTACAAAAATGCCGTGACCCGCGCAAAGACGTTTTTGTGTGTTTCGTTGATTACGTGAAGGCCTTCGACAGAGTGTAACACAGAAAACTTATAGACATCTTAAGGAACATGGAGGTGGAGAGCAGGAACGTTAGAGTGACAAACTAGATGACCTGCAACATCTACTAAACTGTGTAAACGAAGGACAACAAATGGGGCTTAACATAAATATCAACAAGACAAAATGTATGGTCTTCAGTCGACAACCACATCCTGATGCTGCATTACAGATCGGTACGAAAAATATAGACAGAGTATAAACCACTTTAAATACCTTGGATGTTATATTACCGAACGTTTAAATCCAGCTAGAGCTATGAGATGTAGAGTAGAGACAGCCCGAACAACATTCCGGAAAATGAAACCACTATTCTGCAATGATAATCTGAACCTAAAATTACGGCAGAGAGTCGTAAAATCCTACATATGGTCGGTGTTGCTGTACGGGTTAGAGATCTGGACCATTAAGGCCGCTGCAGTTAATCGATTAGAAGCGTTTGACATGTGGTTACACTGGCGAATGTTGAGAATACCCTAGACAGCTTTGCAGACCAACGAAATGGTATTGAACAGGGCCGACGCAACACTTTTGCTACTAAATACAGTCAAGTGTAGGAAAATCTCATATCTTGGAAATGTCTTCAGAGGAGAGCGATACAGAATCCTACAACTGATCATGATGGGAAAAGTGGAAGGACGTATAGGAGTCGGAAGAAAACAGGCTTCCTGGTTGAGGAACATCCGTGAATCGAGATCCGAAAAATCGAGAAAAACTTGCCCAAGTAATTGCCAACGTCAGGGGGACCTGATAGAGCACTTGAAGAAGAAGAAGTAGGTGTCTATATCTATTAAAAAAAATAATAATTCATTCGACTTATCAGTTATGAAATGTCACACAACACGTCCCTGTGACTATCGCTTGTTTTAAAGGAATAAAAATCAAACCCAAGCATTTCCATGTTCACTAACCAGGCATATGTGCGGGAGGAAGATATGGAAGCAATGAAATATTGTCTCCTTCAGCACACATTTGAATATTAACGACATTACAAGAATTGCACATTTCCAATAAGCAACGATTTGGATGAATATTAGAGGCTTTAGGCCATAACTTGTGGCTAAATCTATCTCAAATCAAACATGATCTCAAAGTTTCGTCTGATATTGTATTATGCTTGACACAAAATTTACAGATTATCTAATTTTCAACAAATCTGATTGGTTGTTCTGGAATGGTCATTAAAGAAATGTCAAAATTCCAGGTTGAGATTCCAAGAGATATAGAACAGCTCTGCTTCCCGGAGAGTCCCGACAGTCCGCCACTAGAGGGCACAAGCGCAGCTCAAACCTATAGCCTTTTGATCACCAACGAGACTGGCGATAGAACCTACGGCTATTGCCGCCGGGTGCTACCCGAGGGTTCCACCTACTGCTTGCCGTTGGCTTATTGTATTTTGAGTAAATACAAGTAAGTTTTTTTTTGACCAATAAATCTCTTAGAGTGACCAATCACTTTTTGTTACAAATGTATATAGTCTGTTCACGTTAAATATGCACAAAACAAAAAAAAACACGTAGCACCTGATTTGCACTGGCACTTTGAAGACGCTACATCAAATCACAATATTATTTATCTCATGATTGTTGCTATTTCTGCATTTATTAAATTTGGTGTTTTAAGGGCTCCCAGATTCTATAAAAAAATCCTACTCGAACTCGAATGTCGACACGGCATTCAGGATAAATTCAGGGAGCAGATAATAAGCCAGTTTTACCATAAAAAATTTCCCAGGCCCGGAGAAAGCATTTCGATAAACTTATCGTTTATCGAGGAGCGAAATAGTAATGATGTGAACTCGCAGGGATTGGAGGAGAGCCTGGATCTGACTAGTTACATCCATGGTAAGTCGCTTAATCAGTTGCCTTTTTGTTGTTTGTGCTTTTGCCTGACTGTTTAACGTGTTTTAGTTAATAAAACTGGAGAGTATGGTAGTTTGACTAACAGTAGAAAGACTTCAATTTTTGTATCTGAAAGTGATGTTGTAGATAATTGTCTGACTCCTAGTTATGTTACATATGAAGGTAAGTGAGGACATTGGTCAAATATACAAATTACTAATGTTCTAAAACTTTAATAATTGTTCGTTTAGGGGTATTATTTAACTGTCTAATGGATATGCCTTAACTAGATTATATATCGTTTTTTTTTGCATGCAAGTCATTTAAATTGGTGGTATGGAGGTTTTAATAACACATTTTATATAGCAACTCGGAATTTAAACTCCGACGTTTCGTTTTCTTGTCACATTCTGAATAATTAGGAGTTTTTCCAAGTCTGATTGCAATTCTGCATTTGATGATAACCAACAATTAATAATTCTATTAACTTTTAAGTTAAATTTTGCTGATTTTGTGATGTGATTGTTAAAATATTTGTTGATAAAGTCGGGTGCCAATCTTCTTCGCCTCCGCAAAATACAGACTTTATCATTGGCTTATAGTTGACTCAGATTTGGTAGAATCTTTGCACACTACAAAGATTAAATTGAGTCCCACTCGTACTTCTACTCATTATAAACTGTGAAGGCCATCACGGTCGGTCAAAACACAATGGAAAGTGTTTTCCGGGCTTACAAGCTGTGGTCCAATGGAACTTCTTCCTTACGTTTAGCCTACAGCTGCGGCAGACATTATCAAAGACCATGAGGCAATGAGCGAAGTTATCTCCTGTGCTTCCCGACGTTGATTGATTCCAATGGTTTTATTTGGGGGTTGCAACCCCGGGGCGAAAAATCTTCTCGGCAAGACACCGGACGGCCCCGCTCTGTTGTCCTCTAGTAAGGGGTTTTTACCCACTAAAAAAACCCGCTTGTGGTTGGGGATTCCGGGCCCGGTTACCTATAAATCCCCGGTCTGCTACCGGCACAAATTTCTTCGTTATTAATGTACCATGAGGCATTTACCCCCATACGGAGATAAATGTTTTCAACAGCTTCCATCTTTGAGAGTTGGGCCTCCGCCGCATTCCCCCATGAGACCGATCCATATGTTAGGATCGGCCGCATGATGGCTTTCAGCAGCAGGAGCTTTCCTCTTACGGGCAGATGGCTTCTTTGGTTGAGCAGGTGGTATAGTGAAGCCATAGTCCCCCTGGCTTTGGCAGCGGCGACCCTGACATGGGGGCCTCAAGTCAGCCCTTTATCCAATGTTATCCCCAGATATATGGCCGAGTCTTGCCACAGCACTTCGACGGCATCAATCACAAGTTGATCCGGGATGCTATCGCGACGTCTACCTCTCAGGATTGCCTGGCACTTGGTTGGATTGATTTTAATCCTCCAACGTACCAGCGACCCCTGGAGGTCTTCTAATGCAAGCTGCAGATTCCGCCGCACGACATCTTTTCTCCGGTGTTTGGATAAAAGAGCTGTGTCGTTGGCATAAAGCGCGAGCGTTGTCCTTGGTGTTTAGCAATATCGCTCGTGTACAGCGTGTACAGGTGCGGCGACAATACCGCATCTGGGGGACACCTGTCTCTAGCACTCTGGGCGCCGACAGGAAGGATCCGACCCTTACAACGACTATCCGATCTCTGATTCGACTGTGGTGAGCTCCGTGGTATTTATTTCCCCGCCGTTGCGCTGCGGTGGAGGGACCGAGGTGGGGGTAGTGATGGCGCGGGGTTTTGGCGCACTTGAAGTCGTGATGTCGTAGAAATCGCTTCCAGTCAGTTAGAAACGTAATTTCTTCCTTCCTGTTCAAATTGTTGTGGTGTTTAAAGATCTCAGTGGCTTCTCTCGTTAGTCCCGGATAGAAATGCTGCGATTGATATAATATGTCCACTTCGTTGAAAACGATGTCGTGACCTTCGGAGAGAGCGTGCTCTGCTACTGCCTACTTTTATGTTTGTGGTTGTGGTGCCGATGTATACGGAGCCACAGCTGCAGGGAACTCGGTAAACGCCGGGTGGCGATAGGGGAACTCCGCGGTCTTTGGCCGATCTCAAGCTCTGTTGTATTGTACGAGTGGGTTTAAAGACAGTTTTGACTTCATTATTGTAATTAGCGTCCTTAAGTTGTAAGTTGTTGGTGAAGTTAGCAGAATTGGGACAAATAATGCACCTCTTCTTTATTAAAAAATGGCCGACGTTTTATTTAGTATTCATCAGGGCTATTCTACTCTAAGACTACCCTCTCTAAGTGAGAATAGCCCTGATGAAGACTAAATAAATAGTCGAAACGTCGGCCACTTTCGAATAAAGAAAAGGTGCATTATTTGTCCCAATCCTGCTAACTTCACCAACAACAGTTTTGACATTTTGCTTTTCCAGTAGCCTGCCGATCCTCTCTTTTACTTTGTAGACTACTGATAGTATGGTAGTAGGAGCTAGTGACAGTAGGAGTGTATAGTAGACTAAAAGACCAAGAAAAGCGCGGTTGGACTAGTCTACCATCCGGGCTTGAAAGCCCGGATAGGCTTAAACGGATAGGCTTGAAAGCCCGGAAAACACCTTAGATTGTACTTCTACTCATTATCTGTCTGGCTGTTGTCATATTTGGTGTATCTCTCACTCAGGTTTAGAATATCTTAATTTTGTTATTTTTAAAGTTTAACCTATCGAGATCTATTCACAGTCTCAATTTCTTTGTACTAAAAAAAATGCTGTCAGATTTTGATGTGTTTCTGTGACATATCGTAATTTTGTTATTTTTAAAAATATACCCATCGAGTACTTCCAAGTCATTATCAGCGAATTTCTTCCAACTAAGAAAATACTGTCAATTCTTATGTATCTCTTACTCGGGTATAAAGTGTCGTAACTATTTTATTTTTGAAGGTAAACCCACCGAACCGGTACCCACACAACAGCAAAAAATGCTGTTATCAGATTTAATATCTCTCATTCAAATTGAGAAAATCGTAACTTTTTTATTTTTAAAGAAAACACCATAGTACCTACAAGGTACCTACTATTCATTTCAGCTAATAATTTCTTTCAGCTGATAAAACGTAAAAAAAGAGGTAAATTTTTTTGACACTAATTTTGACAGAACAACACCTCAGGGGCGCCTGGTGGCAACGAAAATGCATTGTAGCTATTAACCGCGTTTTTGGGTGGCCCCTTTACACCGATCTGAGAATATTCCCATCCTTACATTCTCGAAGAGAAAACAAAGGATAGGAATGTGCGCTCTCCGTGTGTGCTTCTGATGTCATTAAAGAAACCCATTGTTGTCAGTTTCCGCAGGAGTAGAATGAAGAGAAAAATTGCGTCCCATGATCTATTGATTTGTGTTGAATTGGCGGATTGGTAACAAAATTCGAACTACAAGCTCATCGCCGACATTTCGTTTAATAATGCTTAAACTTCTTCAGGGACTGTAAACGGAAATTTCTTCGGTTTTCAAGATTTATTGCCAGTTTTTGGTGGAGTGTGATGCCGTCCTTCATGATGATGTATGTGCGCTCTCCGTGCGTGTTTCTGAGCTGCTTTCCACCTGTAATAAAGGATTTAAGCGTGAAGCTCCCGGAGCGTTAAGTCCATACGGATTTTAAAGACTCGAGCTGGAACAGCTTTTCATAGTTAAAAGTACTTCAAACACCAAAATATCGGTAGGTACTCGAAGGGCAAGGGGGGCGGAAGATTGGCGCGCTTCAAGTGCATGAAGTACCAAGGTGCTAGAAAGCTAGAAAAGCGAACTTCACGTTTCGGAATTGCTCCGAGCTACTGCCATGGCCAGATGGAAAGCGGCCTGATGTCATTAAAGAAACCCATAGTTGTCAGTTTCCGCAGGAGTAAAATGAAGTGAAAAATTGTGTCCCAGGATCTATTATTGAAATTGAAATTGATTGAAAAGGATCTATTTATTGAAATTGAAAACCGAAGAAATTTCCTTTTCTACAGTCCCTGAAGAAGTTTAAGAATTATTAAACGAAACGTCGGCGATGAGCTTGTAGTTCGAATTGTGTTCCCAATCCGCCAATTCAACACAAATCAATCGATCCTGGGACGCAATTTTTCACTTCATTCTACTCCTGCGGAAACTGACAACATTGTAGCTGTTCTCGACCGTTAATCGACAAGGAAAGGGTTTTCTCAGGTGACCGGTCAGGGCGTTAAGAAAAGAAACTTTTCGACTAACCGAGCTTTCGGCGATTGTTTATTGCCTTCTTCAGGGTGCTACACTGTTTCTCATGAAAGTCACAGCTCTGCATTATCAGGAGAGGGCTCTTTAGTTCCATAAAGAGAGAGAGAGAACCATAAACTAATTTTAAAGATTGACCATGTAATCGTGTGTGTTTGGTTTTAAGAGTTTTAAGAAATACGTGACGTAGCAATTTTAATCTGTAGTCCCGTAATATGTGTAAATTTTAAAAAACAATGTATAACATAATTGAGAGTAAAATGTAATAATGTCCTAATATGGACCGAAGCTAAAGAGCCCCCTCCTGATAATGCAGAACTGTGACTTTCACGAGAAACAGTCTAGCACCCTGAAGAAGGCAATAAACAATTGCCGAAAGCTCGGTTAGCTGAAAAGTTTCTTTTCTTAACGCCCTGACCGATCATCTGAGAAAATCCTTAACTTGAAACTGACAACTATGGGTTTCTTTAAAGGATAGGAATACTCTCAGACCGCTTTAAAGCCGTCACTCGAAAACGCTGCTACATTTCAGCCATGTAAACCTGGCAACAGCTTTTATTGCTGTTAACCAACGAGCTGTTATATTAACTTTGGACAGACCCTCCCGTTTTACAGTTTTTGACCTCCCGCTTTGACAATGGGAACCTTAAAAGTGGCGCCGATATCCGCTTGAAACAATGACCTAGAAGATATGGACAGAGCCAACAGATGCCGATATTTCCCTAAAGACGGTCCCGTTTTTTGGCCGCCATTCTTGAGGTTCCCATGACTTAATGTTGTTGTTAGCTTACGTCTTACAAGCATCATAGCAACTTAAAGCCGGACCGAATATTAATTGCGTCGATAGTTTTCTGTTTTTGTTAGACTGGAAGTTAAATTTCGGAAAATCTTGCAGCTAAGGCCTAGGAGCTCTAGCGTTCTAGCTAGGAGATGCATATAAGTTCGATATTTGGTTAGATTGGAAATAAGAAGTAATACAAATAATGACAGTGACAATTGTTTTGCAATAATTTGACGTAATTCGTCATGACATCACCGAGACGTCACTATTTTTGAGGCTCCTAAAGCTAAAAAAAGGGGGGGGGGGCAAAACTGTAAAACAGGAGGGGCGTCAAGATGTAAGTAGACCAGCTCGTTGGCTTGAATTGATGTCACGCGTCTTACGTCAAATTATTTGAAGTTGTGATTCGCCAATTGATGAAATTACGTCCATGGATACCTTAAAAATGGTGTACTTCCTGCCAAAAAACGGGACCATTTTTAATGAAATATTGTCATTTGTAGCTCTGTCCTTTTCTTTGCTATCAACGGAGAACAACCGTCAATTAAACCTGATTTTTATGCAAATAACGTTTTTCTTTTCTAGTTTGTGTAGGCACAAAATTTCGAAATTTTTGACGCAATCTCAATTTAGTTTGATTTTAGGTACCTGTTTTTAGAAACTTTTTTTCATAAAATGACCAGACAGTTCACCCCCCTTAAATATCACCACGCCTTTTTTAAACACCCTATATAATTAAAGTCGGTTGATTCATTTACTTTTCTAAGACTACTAAAATTCATTTTTTTTTAACTGTGTGTGTTTTATACCAATTTATTATTGAAGCAGCTTAAGTACAATAAACTCTTTTTAGGCAACAAATCAGAGCTAGTTTTGACTTTGCATCCCGATACCAGATACGAGGACGCCGATCTGAAAAAATTGCACAAGCTGCCTTCCGATATTTTACTAAAAATATTTTCCTCTCTCTTACTGGATAGGAAAGTGATCCTAATTAGCTCAGCCATAAGGTAATTTAATCGATTTCTAGGTATCGACAAACGAAAATGCATTTACACTTTTTTTCAGCGAACTATCTTCATGTGTAGACTCTTTGCAAAGCATTTTATATCCTTTCACTTGGTATCACACATTTATCCCAATTTTACCCGAGTCTCTATGGGATATTGTGGAAAGCCCCACGCCGGTGGTGTGTGGAGTACTGTCAGCCGAGGCCATAGAAGACCGACATATCGAGAATGTAAACCGCTTGTTTTCTTTGTTATAAAACAGAAATTTAAGGCAAGTTTTTAGGGAATTGTTGTGAACTTAGATACTCAGTCAGTGTTGGTGGAGGAGGGCGACGAAATGAAAATTCTGAGCAGTAGTCTGCAAAAAGTGTGGAGACAGTTTATAAGCCTTGCCAATAACAACAAATCTCACGAGTACGTTTATTCGGTATATCTGGCGGACGCCTATTTGTATGTATTTATAAGTTGCTTCAAAAATTATAAGCAATACGTCGTTAATAAAACATTTCTGGTAAGTTTATACAGGTTTTTATTATCTGACGTTATGCTATTTTTTTGTTTTTTACAGAAAGATGAACTAGTAAAAAGTGGTAAAACGAAAGGCGTGCGGCGATTTTTGAAGATGTTCACTGAAACTTGCATGTTTCACGCCTTTATGGACACGGCGCTTCACAACCCTGAGAGTTTGGCGGCTTTCGATAAGAAGATCGAGATGTACGGTTCCGACGAAAGTCGCGTTATTTTGGATAAACTGATCGAATGGCACCGGTAAAGCATAGACTGACTATTATATAACAGTAAGTATACGTTTAGGTATTTGTTAAATTGTCTTGATTGTGGTACGTACATAAAGAGAAATCTCACCAACCCTGCCCTGAGGAAAGTTTCAATAAAAGTCGTAACTTTGACAATTTTTAAAAACTTATTGGTGTTTGCCCGATATGTTTTTAAGCAGGTATTAAACTCAATATTCTCATTGTGTTGTACCGCAATTAAGACAAGACTGCGATTATTTGTAGTTGTTTTGTTATATAGGATTTTTAACGCGATTTAAAGATACCTTTCTAATTATTACGAATTGCCTTGGTTGTTACAACGGAAGTTTTGAAAAAATCTTCATACAGGGTGGTTAAGTATCAATTTTGTCAGTTTTATGATATTAATTTTATGTGACTTTTGCCTGGAAGTGCTTGTTAACACTTTTTCTTGTTTCGTGCTTTCAGCACGTCTTTTTGCCTTTCCCACTGTCGCCACAATTATTTTATTCGATAATTTCCATTTTGCCCTGTTGAATTCAAAAATACACTTTGGGTTTGTTGTATATCTTTTAACGGCGTTTTAGATTTGTCCTTTATTGTGTACAGGGTGTCAATCGAAAGATGACCCTATACTTTATCTTCAAAAAACAAGTGCTAGGAGAAAAATTCAAATACAAAAGAATCATAATTTAGTAAATTGTTGTTAATTATTTTATTTTTGTGTACAGAGTGTCCACGATAACTTTGGCAAAAATTATAGGGTAGGTAGGGGGTTCATGGGCAAGTATTTGAGCAAACGAACCCATGTCCGCAGAAGCCCCATTTCGGAGATACAGCTGTTTTAAAATTAGACTCTTCCTGCCAGGTCGGTATAGGTAACACATTGTATACGAAAGGTCTTTTTCTGGCTGGTCCTGAACACCATGTAGTTTTTCTGGTCATTGAGGTTGACAAAACTGTCAATCTGAAGAATCTGCCTGAGTAAATAAGCATAGGTCCAAAGAAGCAAAAAAAAACGTTTTAGTTTCAATAAGGGCGAATTCCAAATTTTACCGGGTCATCTACCGGATAAGCTGGTCATGTGATGGCCATCTAGCAATTTAATGGATTAAGCAGGTGATTGATCTAACCGGTAGAAAACAAAACCTTTTATTTCTAATGAAGTACTTAGACTCATAAAAGTAATGTTAAAGTAATATTACAGTCTCAAATTCTCAGACAAAGACAAAGAAGCAAACAAAACAAAAAACG
Organism: Taphrorychus bicolor; assembly: GCA_951812265.1. Classification (NCBI taxonomy): domain Eukaryota; kingdom Metazoa; phylum Arthropoda; class Insecta; order Coleoptera; family Curculionidae; genus Taphrorychus; species Taphrorychus bicolor. The sequence continues at coordinate 14,274,406 of OX638305.1, forward strand.
CAATGCACGGTGCACCACAAGAGATGCTCGAAATGATTGGTGGGATGCGCATCCAAGCAAAAACACCCTGTTGATCCCGAATAAACTCTGCGGCCATTACAATTCGGGTAATTAAGCCCTGCTCTGAGTCAACCGGTGTTTCATACACCATTTGTTCCACGGTGCCCCACAGAAAAAAATCTGGTTGTGTAAGGTCAGGAGACCTAAGTGGCTATGCAATGAGTCCTCCACGCCCTATCCAACGATTGGGAAAAGTTTCATCCAAGTAGTCCCGGACCGGCCTTGGCCAGTGAGCAGGACAACTATCGTGCTGCCACCACATGTTATTAGTTTCTTGCAAGGGCAAATCATCAATGTAGTTTGGCAATTGTTCCTGGAGAAAAACTAGATAATTTTGTGCATTTAAGTGGGCTGGAAGAACCAAGTTAGTGGTTTCCGACAATACCAACCCAAACATTGACAGTAAATTTTTTCCGGTATCCTCGCACATGCCTAGTTTGGGAGTTTTTTCCGCCCAAGAGTGACTGTTGTGGGCGTTAAGTATACCTTCCCTCGAAAAGCCCTTTTCATCGGTAGAGCACACGTAATGTAGGAAATTAGGATTTTCCCTAATTTTTACCAACGTTTAACCGTTGGCAATAACTCAGGCGTCGAGGAAGATCATCAGGAAAGATGTGCTGCGTTTTCGCCAGTTTAAAGGGATTCAAATGGTTATCATGAAAGATATTCAACACTGTCGATTTGCTGCAACCCACTTGGGAAGCTACCTTACGCGTGCTCGTTCGGGAATGGGTTTCGTGCGGCACGTGACTACATTGGTTGAAAACAAAAAATATATTGTATTTGTGTGCTTCTGCATCAACATATCTAAATTTAAAGTTTGGATCCCCCAAAAAGGCATTAGTAGGCTTTAAAATTAATGCAAGAAGACCAATTTTATTCCAAACATAATATAATTAATTATCAAAGTGAGGTTATAAATATAACCTCTCTGACGTCTAAAATTCTGGCAAAATGATGTCACGTGCACGAAACCCATTCGCTCTAATATTTCCTATCACAATATCCTCGAGTCCATCACGCGCTATACTCATTCGTAGTTGCTCCTGACGCACCTTGTTAAAAATTCCATGTCAACAAGTGCGAAGTAAATATAATCTTCAAACCGATATTTACCCGAAATGATCCTTTTTCACGTAGTATTGATAGCATACAAGCGCTGGGTTTGTATGCCCAACTGACAGTTTTCTCAACCTCAATGACGAGAAAAACTACACTTTGTTCAGGTTAGCCAGAAAAAGACCTTTTGTATACAATGTGTTACCTGTGCCGACCTGGCTGAAAGAGTCCAATTTTCAAACAGCCGTATGTAAGTTGGTTGCTTATTATTTTTCCTTGATTACTTTTTCGAAAGAATCCCAAAGCCATGTTTAGATTCTGTCGAAAATTTGGCCCTGTCGAGGTTGTGCAGGTTATAATAGTAATAGTACCTCTTTCTGGTTATGAGACACTGTTCTAGGTCTTAAAATTTTTGTTGTTTGGCTTGATGTGTGTGGAACGCTTTCAGAGCCTTTGCGCCCTTGAGGATACTCTTACCTTAATTATACATGCGGCCTCGTAGTTGCTTGCTCTACTCGTGCGCTTCGCTCATTCTTCTCTTGTTGTCGCATATAAAGTAAAAGGCTCTAAGATCTGGTACCTGGTACTATAGCAATGGGCAATGTCTGCTGTTATTGACATCGCCGTTAGCTGGTAATACTTTCTGGGCCTGGGTTCATGGGCTTGATCCGTTCCAGTATCGTCTGCCTCCAAAGGATAATTTGATCACTGCGGGCTCAGTACCGATAATGTTTTCATTTTCTGTCGTGGTGGGGTTTATTGTATTGGTGGTCTACTCCTGTGCATGTCTACTTGATATCTTCTGGGTCCGGGAGGGGCCTGTTTGAGTAGGTACATATGTTGGCAGGACTGGTATGTGATTCCAACTGTGCCTCTATGGTCCGTTCTTTTAGGTGTCTCTTGATCTTTGCAATTTACTTGGTTCTTCTACTTCTTGCGTGCTTCTTGCTTCACTGCATTGGTGGTTGGTGGTCTGCACATCGATTAATGGAGGTTGATCGCATGAATAAGGAGTGGTTTGGAGGTCCAATTTCTCTGTTCCGATGGATTCGTCTTTGTTTTGGTGTAGTTCCAGCGCGCTACAAAAATCGGTCCGTTGCCGTGACTGGAAACATATAATAATAATATAATAGTAAGTAATACTGCATGCACTTAAAAAAAGACACCCTGTATAGATAAATATACAAAAGTAGTAGAATCAAATATAAAATCGATATAATAAAAGAAAAAATGTAATGTCTAATTTAAAATGAGAAAGTTGTTAGTGAATGCGCAAAATAGGGACAATCTGTATATACATAAAACCAAATAATTTAAAACTTTTTACTAAATTACGACATTTTTCGTATTAGAATTATTTTCATAGCACAGTTTTCGGGATAAGGTACAAGGTCATCTCTCGATCGCCACCCTGTGCCTCATTGTTCTAGTGGAACATAATTTGTGGCAAAATACATTTAGATATACAAGAAGTAATCCCTTAATTTTTTAAATTTTGCAATAAGGAGCCCGTCCACAATGATATAAGCGAGTGTTCATTTAAAAACGTCATCTAGTCGGCTGTGAAACGTCAAAAGAAAAAGATGAAGTAACACAAGTCTTATTAACTTTGATTATGTCATCTTTTTCTGTCAAAAATGCATACCCTCCTAGATGACTTTTCTAAGAAACACCCCGTATTTGGTGTTCTGTTAAATCGAAAGGAGAACTCGATATTGAATGCAAATACGCACCACCCTGTATACTCTGGTCCGACGTTTTTGACTAGGTATACGTAGATTTTTATATCGAATATTTGAAGTTTAAGATGTGAGTGCCTTATAAATCATATTGTTTCTAAAGCTTTATAACTTAATTCAACAAAAAAGCCAATAGGTTTATTAGAATAATATAATTAGCATAAAGTAGTGGTTTTTAGTTTTGTAAATATTTATGCAAATCTGCTAGTGCAGGTTAGTTGTAAGACTTTTTGAGAAACGTTGAACTATTTTTTATAAACATAAATACATTGTTTTTGTAATGTTTTGTTGTCCTGTCACAACGATAAAACATTGATAATGGAGCTCCAACTTTTAGTAGGAATCGTTCCTTGCACTCTAGCCAATGGACAAAAAATCATAATGGCCTGAAAAGGTTGTGGATCTCTTTAGAGGCCACTATTGCAGTAATGGTGTTCATTTGAAAACGTCATCTAGTCAGCTGTGAAATATCAAAAGAAAGACTGACAGAACAAAAGCTCATTTACTTTCATTATGTCATCCTTTTCTGTCAAAAATTCGTAGCCTTCTAGATGACGTTTGCTAATGAACACGGGGTATTTCTTAAATAATGTTCAGGTTATCTCAAATCTGTTCCTGATTGGTCTGAACTATTCGTATCAAATAAAAATGCTTTTTGTGTTTTACTGGTCTATCTTCTATACTATGGCAGCAATGGGACATCAAGAAGAAAAAACAGTTGTATTTACTCTATTTCGTCCATTCTTTCTAAAATTATAGACAGAGTTGGTAATTGAGAAAAATTACGTTTTACACAATACCTCCCCCCCCTCCCATTTGAGTCAATCCTAAAAAAACTTTCTATGCTGTTCTTTTTATCGGAATGGGACGATTGCAATCCCCTTAGAGTCGGAAAGTGAGAAAAAAAATCGTAATACCCTCTCTTTAGCCAATTACAAAAAAATCATGGGTTTTTTTTTTAAATGTGACGATTGCACTTTCCTAAGGACGTAACAAGCTTAGTACCAATGAAGTTAGCCCCATTAGTGAATTTTTTAGGAATGGCATAAAAGTCAGATTCAAAAAGTCCCCCAAAAATCGACCAACAGAGGGTCTATCTCCAAAATTATTGAATCAATGGGCTTTTCGCTTATAGCAAAAGAAGAGGACATCTTCTTCTTCTTATGACGCCGTCTCCCTCCGAAGGTTGGCGATTCAACTGGCTATAATGGTGCGTGAAACTGCACCCTTGAATATCTCAATAATTAAAGCGCATTCCAATGTGGAGAAGAACTCCTCCACTGCCTCATCAGGTTTATCACAAGTTGGAGCGTACGCTTGGATTACATTCATCACTCTGTGGGTACTGAGTAGCCTCAGGAGCAACACGCGATCCCGTAGCGAAACAAAATCAATAACGGACTTCTCTAATTAAAGGGGAAATAGGGGAGAACGACCAACAGTGAGACATTTTTTTTTAAACTGTCATTTTCAAATTATTTTTTTTTACTTATATGATCCTGTAGGACCCGCCTACAAAATTTGTGATAAATTTAGCAATGCTTACAAAACGTTGTTTTTTTAACAACCACAATTTTTTTCATTGCTTTTGTCTCAATGATGGATACTCGTGTCCAAGATTGAGACAATTGGTCACCAATTGTGAGACAGGCAGAAAAATAATACCTACTGTTTCAATACCAGTTTGGAAGTAACTTTATTTTTTACTTTAAATAAACATTAATCGAGATCAACAATTAACCGCGAAATAAAAAAAAAGGCACAATTTTTATGTATTTTTTTGTAATTTCAGAAAATAGGCTCTAGCGAATATTAATTGAGCTGAAATCAATTTCAAAAGTAATCGAAGCTTTTTGACGGTTTGTTTTCCCATATATAGTGGGTGGCGGTAAGATAAGCTTTATATCATTTAAATGAACAACACTCGTCCACAATTTCTGGAAATATAAATTTGTTTGAGCCTTTTTTCTGATTTCTTAAATAGGTGACTTCAAATTCTTGTTTTGAGGCAATTGTTCTAAGAACTTTTCCTATAAAATAAATTTTTCTTTTCTCGGTTTTTCCGGCGAATTTTACCAAAACAAAATTGTGAATGCGAACCAACTGTGAAACGAAATTGCGAACCAACTTGCTTTTTAACTTTTTGCACGTTCTTCTTTTTAATTTTATTTTCTCGTTCTAAAAACTTTTCTTCAATGGCTTGTTTCTCAGGTGTGTCGGTGGCAATAATACTTTTTCCTTTCTTACGAGTAATTTTCAATTTTCGTGGCGCTGCTTTTGGATAACCCCCAATTTCCTCCGGGGACTTGAAATTTGATTTATTCAAATGATTTTTATCATTCACTACAGAAACCTGGGACAAGTTACCACTTGTTGAAATTGAGGGAATAGCATTCGCTTCTTCGATTTCTACACTTTCGGTGTCTTGTGGCAGTTTCCGGTTGGTTACTTCGCTTGGCATAAAATCAATGTCGGTAAAAACATTTGCATCAAAGGGATATATTCCAGATTTTTTAAATGCATTAATTATATTGTTGCGAACTCAGGGTTCGATAATTCCAGTGTAACGATTTAACCCGAAAACACTATTTATTTATTTCCACAATTACACACGACTACTAAATAACTCATTACTTAACACTTTATAGCCTTCTATTATCGCTTCGTAACTTTAGCTTACTTATAGCTCGATTAAAATACGACTACTCTTACTCGGGCGCTCTATGCGCCTTTTATATACAATCCTAAAATTACAGAAAAACCTAGAAAGTTCTTTATAAGAATTCTTGAATAATCTCATATATAAAAAAAAACGGTTGTAAACAACTGCCTTCTAGATTAAGCCAGACGAGCAATAAATCACTCGTGTCAGCCATGACGCAGCGCGGATAGGTCGCGAAGCTCCACCAACCAACACGCTCCCATGCGTTGCCCCGCCTCCCATGCGGCGTTGCTGCGATCGTAACATTGCCCTCCTCCTAAGTCTGTTCGTCCCGAACAGATAGAGTTCCATGGTATCGTGCTAATCGATCCAAATGAACGACCTTCATCTTTGACCTAGGGGTCCGCTGGATCCTATACACCACATCATTAATCTTCTTTATAATTGTATAAGGTCCTTCCCAATTTTGGCTAAGTTTGGGCGACTTCCCCACCTTTCGCCTCGGATTGTATAGCCACACCAAATCACCATCCTGGAAGCCGCGGGAGTTAGCTAGTAAGTCATATCTTGCTTTGGCTCGATCACTGGATATCCGCAGTTTATTCCTGACTTGCTCATGAACATTGTTCAGCCTCTCCTTAAGCTCCTCCACAAAATTCTCAGAGCTGAGCGACTCTTTTTCTGGTGTTCCATACATCAAATCCGCAGGAAGCCTCATTTCCCTCCCGAACATCACTTTCGCCGGAGTATAACCAGTGGCTTCATGCGTAGAGCCTCGATATGCCATCAACATGAGAGGTAGATGTTGGTCCCAATCACGCTGATGATCTGCCACCATTTTAGACAGGTAATGTTCCATGGTCCGATTAAATCTCTCTACCATCCCATCCGACTGTGGATGCAAAGGAGTTGTCCTGGTCTTGCGAATTCCGAGAAGTTCCATGACCTTCTGGAAAACAGCCGATTCAAAATTTCGGCCCTGATCAGAATGAAGTTCGAGAGGGACTCCAAATCTGCAGAACATTTCATTTACTAGCACCGTTGCCACAGTCGTTGCTTCTTGATTAGGCAGGGCGTATGCTTCAGGCCATTTAGTGAAGTAATCCATGGCGACCAAGATGTATTTATTGCCCGACTCAGTCTGAGGAAACGGTCCCGCGACATCAATTGCTACCCTCTCGAATGGAGCACCTACAGTGTACTGCACCATTCGGCCGCGTGATCTTGTTCGAGGTCCTTTTGTGGCACAACAAACTTCGCACTTGCGGCACCAAGATTCGACGTCTTCATGATAATTCACCCAGTAGAACCGCTCTTTAATTTTGGCCAAGGTTTTATTGACCCCAAAATGACCTCCACTGGTTCCGTCGTGCATTTCCTGTAGTACGTCCGATTTTCTGCCTCCAGGAACAACCAACTGACTGACTACGGTCTTGCCATCCGGACTCTCCCACGCTCTCTTCAGTAATCCATTTTCTATTTTAAGAGAGTGCCACTGGGCCCATAGCGCCTTCAGGTTTGGACTTTTACCAGCAATTTCTTGCCATTCTGGTCTCTTGTCGTCAGTCTTTGCAGAGAGGATGGGTCCAATATCTGGATCATTCATTTGTTCTTCTCGAAGCGTCTGTGTGGTCCAGCCATCGTTTATTTCCACCGACGTTCTCCTTACAGAAGGATGTCCCTCACGTTGCTGAGTTCTTCGACAATGCTGACTATCTTCTTTACATGGCCGTCTAGACAATGCATCGGCATTTTCGTGAGACCTTCCTGGTCGATGTTCAGTTTGGACCTTCTGTCCTTTAATGCGTCCGGTCTCTGTAACACTTTTGCCACCCAAATTATTGGCTTGACTTGATTGATTGACTTGACTGATCCTGGGTGTCTTAACGTCTTCGGTCAATTGCCCCCTTACATTGACAGCAATTGGACTTTCCTGAATTCTAGGGCGGTCTTGGTTGCCGCTCGGTCTTCTAAACAACGGCGACGGACTTCTTGCCCTATTACGGCAGTTACTCTTGACGTGACCCAGTTTACCGCAGTTAAAACATTTTATGCCCCGATTGTCTGTTGATCGAGGAGTTCTTTCTAACAGGGCTTGCATACTGACTGCCATATCTTTCATCGCTTGATGTAAACTAGCCATGGATTCAGCCATAGACGTATTCTCCTTTTCACCGCAAGTTGCCATTCGTACGCGTGGCGATGAACTAGATGACGCTCGTGACGCCTCGAATTCCAGGGCCCGAACTAGTGCCTCGCTGATATCCTTGGGCCTTACAAGACGTAAGTGGTATCTCATGTCACTATCGCGAACTCCCTCAATGAACCTTTCGGCGGCAAATTGCATTTGAAAAGATTCAGGGGCCGATGGATATGCCAGGTGAATGAGTCTGTCTATGTCCGCCTCAAATTCTTGTAAGGATTCACCTGACTTTTGCTGTCTCATCCTCAGCTGGGCCTGGAACACGGTTTCTTTGTGCTCATTTCCAAATCGTAGTTGCAGAGTGTGTACTAAAGCCGCATAATTACTTTGATCCGCTGCCGACAGAGATTGGAGTAACTCAGCCGCTTTTCCACGAAGTGCTACCACTAATGATGTAGCTTTCTGGGGCTCGGACCAACCATTAGCTTTTGCAGCTGCCTCAAACTGAGTTTTATAAATTTCCCATGCAGTAGTACCGTCGTAATCGGGAGGCTTAATTTCAGCGTTGGCTGTGCTAAAACTCTCTGTTCTTCTTTTCTAGCTCGAGAACCTTCTGGTTGACAGCTTCGAGTCCTTCGTTAACGGATTGCATTATTCTTTCTTCCAATTTTTGCTCCCTAGCTGCGAAATGGCTCACTAATTCTTCTATAAACCGTTTCTGTTCTTCCTTTTGTTCTAGATGACGTCGCTCTTGTAGTTGATCACGTCTATCTTGTTCCTCTTTTTGTTCCTTATAACGTCTTTCTTGCTCTTCCTTCTGTTCGTTATAACGTTTCTCCTGTTCTAGATAACGTCGCTCCTGTACTTGATCACGTTTTTCCTGTTCTTGATAACGCCGCTCCTGTACATGATCACGTTTTTCCTGTTCTTCCCTCTGTTGTTGCATAAGGGACAGCAGGACGGCAAGTTGATCCTCCATCGCTTGATGCTGGCTTCTGGTCACTGGCATAAACACGTAATGTCCGGTAATGAAGCACTCACAGTTCAGCAATACTAGTCCTCAAATTCCCACTGGAATCCCACTTCTGACACCAATTGTTGCGAACTCAGGGTTCGATAATTCCAGTGTAACGATTTAACCCGAAAACACTATTTATTTATTTCCACAATTACACACGACTACTAAATAACTCATTACTTAACACTTTATAGCCTTCTATTATCGCTTCGTAACTTTAGCTTACTTATAGCTCGATTAAAATACGACTACTCTTACTCGGGCGCTCTATGCGCCTTTTATATACAATCCTAAAATTACAGAAAAACCTAGAAAGTTCTTTATAAGAATTCTTGAATAATCTCATATATAAAAAAAAACGGTTGTAAACAACTGCCTTCTAGATTAAGCCAGACGAGCAATAAATCACTCGTGTCAGCCATGACGCAGCGCGGATAGGTCGCGAAGCTCCACCAACCAACACGCTCCCATGCGTTGCCCCGCCTCCCATGCGGCGTTGCTGCGATCGTAACAATATTGCTTGGAGTACAAGCTTTCTGAAGAGCAAATCTGATGCATTCAGCTACCTTGTAGATGGAAAATGGCTTGCCCGGGTGCTGCATCATCCAATAACTCTCCACAGAGGCATTATACGCCACAGAAAACGCTTTAAAAACTCCAACATCTAATGGTTGCAACTTGTTTGTGCAGTGTGGTGGAAACGTCAAAATGGTTTCACCATTAGCCTTAGCCAAATTATGAACACTTAGGCTAAGTTGACTTTCGTGGTTGTCGTATATTAAAAGTGACGGGTTTTCATTAGAGCTGTTGGAGTACTTTATGAAATGTTTCATGACTTGAACAAAAAGTTTTTGATTCATCCATCCGCTAGGAGCAGCAAGCCCTAACGTACCAGGTGGGGCTCCTCGAAGCATATGTTCTTTGAAGTGAGTTCTGGGGAACACTAAAGCTGGCGGTACGAACTGGCCTGATGCACTAATAATGCAGCAAGTAGTTACAAGTGTCCCTCTTTCCCCGCTTGCTACTTTATTTACTTGTTTTACGCCCTTGACTGCCAAAACTTTTTGGCCTTTTTGAACAGTTACCGTTGCGGTCTCATCTAAGTTAAATATTCTTCGACCGTCAGCAAAATGAGGACCTCTTGAGTAAATATTTTGTAAATATTCAAAGAAAATTGAAACGTTGTGTCTGTTAAATGACGTGGCACGAGAAAGGCTGCACCCCTCGACAGTTCTAAGTGACAGTCGTGGATGTCGATTATGGAAACTGCGATACCATTTCATGCCAGCTAGTTTTTCTCGATGCCATTTGTCAGGTTAGCCATTTCGTATGCCAATTTCCTGCAATCAGTTATAGAGATCCCGTAAAACATTCGTGAACACTTGATAATAAAATCTTCTAAAGAAGCTTCTTCTTCAGCACTAAATATTTTCTTAATGGAATAATTTGGACTCATCCTTATATCGTTAACACCTCCTTGATCCTTAGCCTTTTTAACATATCTCGATAACGTCTGAAATGCGATACCTTTCTCAACAGCCACGTTTCTCAAACTTCTACCTAGTAAAACAAGGTTTACCGTCTCTCTCATTGTCTCATCCGAACAGTTTGCCAAATTTCCTTCTTTTAAGATTCATAATATTAGTCTGGAAAAGAACAAAACGATTTACAATTATTAACTATTTAAAAAAAATAGACATCATATCCTACAGTGAGACATATCTCACTGTAGGACGTTACGGACTGTCTCACTGCTGGGCATTGGTACCCAACTTACATTTTGCTATCCCATAAAGTTATACAAAAACCCAGATAAACAACTATACATATATTAGTTACACTAATATTATATAAGTTTACCTTAGGTATTAATTTTTTCACGAATCTACTAACTAAAATGTCTTAAAAACGCAGAATATTGCAGGAATAAAATTTACTTTATGACGTAAAATGCACGTGCTACTTGGATCGAAGATCACTTGCGCACGACTCGCTTCGCCAAATACAGGAAAGCAACTAAACCTAGAACTAATTGTAATTTCACCCACAGCATTGTTATGAATCGAAAGAGGAGGAAGCACGCCATCTTGTCTCACTGTTGGACATGTCTCACTGTTGGTCGCTCTCCCCTAAATACAGCCACTCCATATTGGCGAGACTGGGATCGTCGCCCCGAACTGATGGCCATTCTTGAATTTACTTCAACCATGTAGACAGTGGAATAAATAGTGTAGTGGAAATTGGAAGCTGTTACACCTCCGCCTCCCACATCCATTACAGCACTTGGTATGAAGTCCGTCTTCGCCACCGCTGCATGGTACTGTTGTGGCTGCTGCCCAACAACAGTGTCCGCCGTATCTGGCTACTCTACTCAATTAGCCTGTGGGTCAAGACATTTTCCCAGGGTGTAGCGCATGGAGCCTTGAGTAAGAGCTGGGTACCCCATGAGGATTGAGGACCAGTTACTACAATCTATCACCCGTCTACGACGCTTGATATGACCGATTCTAGTAAAAGGTGTTACCTCTATGGCGTGACCCCGTTACACCCCAAGAGGACATCAAGAGGAGCAAAAAAAAAACAGTTGGATTCATTTTGATTGGTTTACTGGTTTTAAAGTTACATGCGGTCCTAGTCAGATATTGAAAAAAAAACCTAATCCCTCCCTCCCCTTTGGTCAATTACAAAAAAAAAATGTAATTTTCTTATTACCCTTGACGATTGCAATTCCATAAAGAAGTAAGAAACTTAGTTCCAATGAAATTAGCCCCTTTCGGGAATATTTAAGAATGTCATAAAAGTCGATACTAAAGTTCCCTCAAAAATCGACCACCGGAGGATTCTATATCCAAAATGGTTGAATCAATGGAAATTTCGTTTGTGAAGAGATCAAGAAAAGGTTTAATCCATTTTGTATGGTTTACTATCGTTTTAATGTTACATTTGCCCATCGTGGGTCTATTTCTAAAATTAACAAACCAATGGGACTTTTAAATATCTTTCAATTGCAAAATGGTTTGCGGTCACTGTGAAAACAATTTTTTTGTTAAAAGTCAAGTAACCAATCGAAAGTGAGTTATGTGAACATCTCTATAATTGGGTACATTTTCTTACGAGTAGTGGAAGTCTACTTACGCCTTTAGCTTCTACAAAATGTCCATTTTTTCTTTGATTTTTTAAAAACAATGGAACAATTTTCAGAAAGGATATTTTAAATAGCCTGGAATCAAGAAGTTACGTACAGCAAATGATTTTATTTGCAAGTTTGAAATTGGTGAAATATTTTTTAACGGTTGTTCTTTCTGGATTGATTGGCACGGGGACTTCCTTCTAATCAATTTACCAAATTTTTAGATTTCCATCAGTATTTTTTGCATTAAAATATGCATCAAATGATGTGCTCCAGAAAGTTTCTGTGGTTAAGCAAAACAAAGAACACTTTAAACAAAAGAGAAACGCATTACAAAGCTGATTTTCTGGAGGACTGTGAGATCCTCTTTCCTACTTGATTGCCCTTGAGCTGATTCAACGCAAGATTCAAACATGGTGACCACACCACCACATCTACTTAGAAGTCACGACTCAACACGTCTTAAAACCAAATTTTACTAAGGACTATTCCAACAAAAATTACCTCAAACTTATTTTCGACTTCTTTATTATCATAAATAAGAATAATTTATTTAGGGTACAACTGCTATTATTACACTCTATCGATTATCAAGAAACCTGCAGGAGGTCTTAGACCGATTTTCTTGGCCAAGTAGGTCCGTCGGTCACGCCACGTCCGGCCTAACTTCCTGCAGAAAGTCGGATGGAAAATTTAATAGTTCACAAAGAAAGGCACTAATTTACTTTTAAAGTGCTGTTTTTTATATTTATGCTGACCTTTGGCATGCTTGCTATTACTTTACAAGCTTTATTTGGTGGTTCTAGTCTAAGCAATAGTAGTATTACAATAAATAAACTTAATTATGTAAATATAAATTATATGAATATTTTAACTTAATACCTTCTGTTGGCTGGGGGTGTATTTGGGGGATTCAGGCAGCACCTCACGTCTCCAATTGCTTGAGCAGATTTAGGACAATATGGCGGTTCTTTGTCGTGGACGCAGAAGGAACCTGAAGCACTAAAATCGAACATCAATCCATGCTTAAGTGCTTCTTTTACATTTACAGTTTAAACTCTATCTGAAGTAGGGATCTCTCTTATTTTTCGTTACTAAAGATCTAATATAATTTTTTTGTATTTATATTATATTTTTGTATTTTGTATTCTATTTTTTTATGGTTTATTTGAAAAAAATTCTTCTTAGCGACGGTTTAGAAGTATTTTTTCCCCCTTTTTCCTTACCATACAGTCAGAAATGTTTCACTATTCTGCATTTGCCTGTTAACCACCTTGAGATAAATTTCACAAATCTACACAAAATTACTTCCATTTTCTTGTTAACTAAGATTTATATTTCTTTAAGTCTCCCCAAGTTTTTCGTTTTATTGAAGAAACGCATTTTTCTGCTGTTCTCGATTCGTTCTGTTTCTTTTTCAGATAATGACCAAAAAGAATTGATATTTTTTTTCTTATTAAAGACTTGAAATTGAAAAAATTGTAATTTGTTTCGTACCTAAAGCTGCAGAAGTGTTTGTTTGTGTAACTTGTGTTGTGTAAGTTACACAACAATAACTTTCTAAATCTAGTTATCTCGTCAATTTTTAACAGAATGTTATTGGTTTTCAGAATACCTTTGAGTGACAGAATTAAAAAAGCGTCGGAATTCTGTCACGTTCATAGTACCTTAGATTATAAAAGATTCATCCTGTAGATTTCTGGTCATCATTGGAAGTTCTCAAAATCGATTGTTACGAAATTACGTAACCATGTTTGAATTCGTGTTGTTCATTAACTATTATCGATCAAGTATCAAGTATGAGACTGTGAAGCGTTTCACGGCCCGTCAAAATACAATCTAAAGTGTTTTGAGGACTTTGAAGCCGTGGTACAATGGAATTTCTTCCTGATTTTTCGTCTAGAGCTGCGGCACTCATTATCGAAGGCGATGAGGCAACGGCCGAAGTGATCTCTCGTGCTTCCCAGCGTTGACTGATTCGACTGTGATGAGCTCCGTGGTATTTATTCCCCGCCGACCCGTCGTGCTGCAGTGGAGGGCAGCGCATGCAAAAATGGTGGCGCGGAGTATGTCGTAGAACTCGCTTCCAGTCTGCATTTAGAAACGTAATTTCCTCCTTCCTTCAAAGGTAAACTATACGTTTCTAAATGCAGGCTGGAAGCGAGTTCTACGACATACTTCAAGTGCGTCAAAACCCCACGCCACCACTACCCCCACCCCAGCCCCTCCACTGCAGCGCAACGGCGGTGGAATAAGTACCACGGAGCTCACCACAGTCCAATCAGTCAAGGTCGGGAAGCACGGGAGATCACTTCGCCCCTTGCCTCATATCAAGCGCCTTTGGTAATGTTTGCCGCAGCTGTAGACGAAACGTTAGGATCTCATTGGATCACGGCTTCAAATCCCGAAAAACATTTTAGATCAAGTAGTTTGAAAATACTTGACATCAAGTCAAGCTCAATTGTAAAAAAAAACCAGTCAAGTAATTAGTTCTTCAAGGCGGTCAGTCAAAAATTTTCAACCTAATTGATTTGATGAATCCGTAATCTGGAGTTTAAACTCCAAACTTGTAACAATGGCCCTTAGTAAGCGAAACAACTTACGTTAAAGGAGTGGATTGCCCCATCATCACAGGAATTCCCACACGATTTCCGGGCCTCGGGCCCGATGGGCAGCGTCTGGAACAAGGTTCCGCTTTCTTCTGCATCTCTGGTACCAAGCTTTCTGCCATGTAGCAGATAGCCCAAATGTGGCTGCACAGCTGGGCGTCAACTAAAGTTTCCGCACATATCCGTTTAATAACATTCAAAATAAAAGCGTAAAAACACCTACTGTCTCCATTCTCACAATAGGGCTGAATTCTTCCGCCATTAATGCAAAAATCCACTTGTCCACCCTTCCCGCCTTCTCCATAATGCCCGGCATTGGTGTGCAGGACGTGGACAGCCGCAGCGTCTCCAGGATTCAGTTTGATTTGGTTGGTTATCATTGGACGGGCCGGGTCTAAGGCCACAATCCGATGCATGCGGAAGAGTACATATTTCGAGATGAGACCACACACGTGGGCTCCTAGAATTTAGTTTATTAAAAAATCATCTAGTTAGCTGTGAAATGTCAAAAGAAAAGGAGGAAGTCAGTAACAAAAGTCCATTTACTTTCATTTTGTCACCCTTTTCGGTCTAAAATGTATAGTTTTCTAGATGATGTTTTCTTATGAATACACAATGCATTATAATGATATTAATTTACCTAACGAATGGCCTATGCAGGTAAGCCGATCTGTGGGTAATCCCGCGGTCCTAAGAGATGTTAAAAATTCCCCAGTACATCTGGCCACTGCTCGCATATTGTTTACAGCCGCCCTGTAGCAAGGAGCTTCGCCCAACGCGCCCCAGTCCAAAACCCAAGTGTTGTACGAACCGTTGCGAATGTAAGCTAGAAATTGCAGGTTTAGAAAGGAACATGTTGAACCCATTGAAACTCAGACCATCTCTGAGAACGTTAATGGGAAGAGTGTCGTCGCCCCCTGCGTAACCATGCACCAAAAACATGTCCTCCTTTAGGGGGTCCCAAATGCTTTGCCTGAGCCAATCGGTTTGCTTGTGGTCGTACACCTGTTTCTGGCCATTACTGTACAACACATATCTATAAACAAACAAAAATGTATTATTAAACCTAAATTATCAAGTTTTATAAATACCTAATGTCAGGGTCTGGACACATATCCTTAACGTTGGAGGGCCTAAAGACGCAGTCCTGGATGGTATTGTTTGTTGGCACAAAATTGTGCAAGAAGAGCGCATCTTTGATTGGGTCCAGGAAAGGATTTTGACATTTTGCTTGCGGAACAAGACACATGCATCTGACTGTGAGTTAGGGCACACTTGAAGCTACTTACCACCATAAAAAAGGACTAATAAAATCCAAAACTTGTCGAGATTCATTTTTCTTGCCAAAACCACTAAACCATCATTATAGTAAACGTTTCGCTTACTCTTGCAAGTTGGTTATGCTTAGAATATGTAAGAGTGATAGTGAGGGGTTACGTATGAGCAGTTGTGCTTCAACTGCAAGAAACTCTCCCCAAAAACATAAACGGTTAACACGCACAATACCGTCGTAAAACTAATTAAAAAAAATCTTAAGAAGTCCAACTGAAAGACAAATTGTGGCAGTATGAAATAGAGTTTGGTTCGTTCTGTATGAAACTGACGTTAAATGTAAATAAGCAAACACCTAAAGGTTCTGCAAGTTCCTGTTTGCAAAATATTATATTTGATGCCTCAGGATCTTTAATCTAGAAATTAATTATTAACAATGTGTGGTACTCTTAAGGTAGAATGACCATCATCGAAAGACTAAAGCGTACATAATATATCGGCAAAAGTAACGGGTTCCCGATAAAAGAAAGCGCTTCGAATACTTAATGTAATTGCCTTATTTGCATCATACACTGGAAGTAAATTAGTGATGGTCTGCTTTTTTCCATTCAGCTGATGGTCGTCGTTTTGCGACTGTGAAAAGAATAAGGAGCGGTTATAATCAACATTGACCTGAGTTAACGCTCAATAGGGAAGCAAAAAGATGTTTACAGAGGAACCAAAGTGGGATTGAAACTTTTTGTATGTAATTGGAGCCAAACACCCCCTTTTTATAGATAACCTTGTTGGTGACGAACGAGAGAACGAAACGAAACGAAATTTCAGACTTTTTACACTCAAATTACAGAGAATAATATGTGTGCTTTGTGTCCTTTTCAATACAATGGAACTGCAGATAGCGGGTGTAGGACAATTAAACAGCTACTTCACAGTTGCGAATGCGCCAACGTTTCGATCTTTATTTAGATCTTCTTCAGGGCTTTCTATTCAACAAGGCGGCCAGCTTAGCTTCGAGATTTGTCCATGCCTTAAGTACTCGTAGAGTTCGTTCACCGTATGCTTGTAGGATGTGTCGAAAAAATCCCCTATTTTGCGACATAATATGTGTGCTTTGTGTCCTTTTCAATACAATGGAACTGCAGACAGCGGCAGTTCCATTGTATTGAAAAGTTCCATTGTATTGAAAAGGACACAAAGCACTCATATTATGTCGCAAAATAGGGGATTTTTTCGACACATCCTACAAGCATACGCTGAACGAACTCTACGAGTACTTAAGGCATGGACAAATCTCGAAGCTAAGCTGACCGCCTTGTTGAATAGAAAGCCCTGAAGTACTATATTAATAAAGTCTGCCGCAGTTGTGGATGAAAAATGTGGAAGGATTTTTAGATGGTGACCATCTCTCACGAACTCGTATTCCAAAAGGTGGCCCTGATTTAGGCAAATAAATGAGTCAAGAATGTGGAAAACAGTTAAGGGCTCTCAATTTGCAAGCTGTCCGACAGGGACTTAATACGTACAATGCAACTGGCAGTACGCATGGAAAGTCATTGAGAACGTCGGGTTGGAGTTGGATTCTGCTTTAACTCAAGGACGGATTCTGGTAATCAAACTGGGTGATGTGGTCCTCCCCTATGACGACTAGAACTTCAATCCTTATTAAACTTTTGAAGTCAATTTTGAATCAAAAATAGTCAATTACAAAATGTTTTACGGGCTCTGCAGCCGTGGACTAGAGGAACTTTTTCCTCAAGTTTCGTCCACAACTGCGGCGGGCTTGGCGATGAGGCAATGGGCCAAGTGATCTCCCTTGCCTTCCAACGATGACTATTGACTTACTGTGAACATTATTGATGTACAAAGAGAACTTAAGTGTAAGGAAGCTCTAATGATGATAAATATCCATATCAAAACCATATCCATATAAGAAAAAAATTACACGAAAGAAAAGCTAACAATTAAAAACCGCAAAGTCTATTTAGTCTGATTATGGTATCATTTTCTGTCAAAAACGTATACCCAACTTAATGGCTTTTACGGAGCATTTAGAGAAATTCAGTTTTAGGACAAAATCAAGAAAAAACGGATTCAAATCTTCGAAATCCATCCAACTAAAAATCTAAAATTTGATGTTTTTGGAGAATTTCAATTTTAGAACCAATTTTGACAAAACTGATTCAACTGAGTGGTAAAATTACATTTTTGAGCAAAAAAAAAGTGAACGTTAGCTGAAAGTCTATGCAAATTGCAAATTTGTTGTTTTTCGAGAAAGTAAGGTAAGGATTAGAGCCAAAATCGGCCAAAAATAGTGCAAAGCCTCTAAAAAAAGTTGGAGTCTTTAGAGAATTTCAAGTGAAAAATTAGAACTAAAATTGATTAAAAATGACTCACCACCATCCACCTAAAAATCTAAAATTTGATGTTTTTGGAGAATTTTGATTTAAAAAAAAATTGACAAAACTGATTAAAGTAAATTGTAAATTCACATTTTTTGAACCAAACAAGTAAATTTTGTCTAAAAGTCTATACAAAATGCGAATTTATTAGTATTTTTCGAGAATGTCAGGGCAGAATTAGGACCAAAATAAGATAGAAATAGCTCAAAGCGTTAAAAAAACTTTCCAGAAGTCTAGAGAAGTCCAGGTTAAAAATTATAAATAAAATCGATTAAACATGCCTCTCCACCCCCCCCCCCCCCCTCCCCGGCAAACAACCTAAATTATGATATTTTTGAAGATTTTCAATTTTAGATCAACAAGAGTGAATATAATCCAATAGGATTAAGGCCAAAATCGGTCAAAAAATAGCACAAAGCGTCTAAGAAATGTCAATTTGGAGTTATAGAGAAATTTAGGTCAAAACTTTAGAATTAAAATCTACAAAAAATGACCCATCTCGTCTGAAAATCTAAATTTTAATGTTTTTGGATAATTTCAATTTTATAACAAAATTTGACAAAACTGACTCAAATAAACGGTAAAATTACATATTTGAACCAAAATAAGTAAATTTTGACTCAAAGTCTCTGCAAAATGCAAATTTGGGGTTTATCGAGAAAATAAAGTTGGGATTAAAGACATAATCGGTCAAAAAATGGCGCAAAGCATCTAACAAATGCCATTTTGGAGTTTTTAGAGAAATTCAGATCAAAAGTTAGAATTAAAATTTACAAAAATGACCCATCTCGTCTAAAAGTCTAAATTTTTAAAGTTTTTGGAAAATTCCAATTAAAAAAAAAAATTGACAAAACTGATTCAGATAAATGATAAAAATACATATTTGAAGCAAAATAAGTGAATTTTGCTTGAAAGTCACTGCAAAATGCAAATTTGGCGTTTTTTTTTTTTGAGAAAATCAGGTTGGGAGTAAAGCTAAATTGATGGGCAATTTGGAGTTTTTAGTGAAATTTTGGTCAAAAATTAGAATAAAAATCTACAAAAAACGACCCATCTCGTCTAAAAGGCAAAATTTTAATGTTTTTGGAGAATTTTAATTTTGTAAAAAAAATTGACAAAACTGATAAAAATAGATAGTAAAATTACATTTTTGAACCAAAATAAGTGAATTTTGCCTGAAATTCAAATTTGGCGTTTTTTTGAGAAAATCAGGTTGGGATTAAAGCTAAAATTGGTAAAAAAAATAGCACAAAGCGTCTAAAAAATGCCAATTTGGAGTTTTTAGAGAAATTTGGTCAAAAAGCAAAATTTTAATGTTTTTGGAGAATTTCAATTTTGTACATTTTTGAACCAAAATAAGTGAATTTTGCCTGAAAGTCTCTAAAAAAATGCAAATTAGCTGTTTTTTGAGAAAATCAGGTTAGTATAGTAGCATTTAGCAATTAGTAGCATAGAACGTCTAAAAATGCTAATTTGGAGTGTGGAGAAATTCAGTTTAAAATTAGAACTAAAATCGATTAAAAATGACCCACCTCGTCTAAAAATGATGACTAAAATTTTGTGTATTTTTGACAAATAAAATTGTAGAACAAAATTAGACAAAACTGATTCAAGTAAATGAAAAAATATAATTTTTGGGCCAAAATAGGGAAAATTTGACTGAAAGTTTCTGCAAAATGTAAATTTGGTTCTTTTCGAGAAAGTCAGGCTAGGATTAATGCCAAAACCAGTAAAAAATTACTCAACGCGTATAAAAATGCAAATTTAGAGTATTTGGAGGAATATAGGTTGACATTAAGGCCATAATCGATTCAAAATTACTAAAAGAATCTAGAAATGCCAATTCAAAGTTCTGAAAAATCTTGGTCAAGAGTATAAGGTCAAAATCGGTAAAAAATTACTTAAAAATGCAAATTTGGAGTTAAATCAGGTTCGGATTACTGCCAAAATCGTTTAAAAAATTTACAAAAACATTTTTGTATCAAACGTTTTACGTTTGTGAAATGGCCAACGTTTCGACCTTTATTGAGGTCAGATTTAAACAATCATCTTATAACACAAGGGAAGAAAAAGAAAGAAAAAAAGAAAATGACGACAATTAACACAACATAATCGTGCACCTGGAATAATTCAAGTCGATAATATGAAATCCGTAAAAAATCCAAAAAAACAGAAATAAAAGACTTATGGCTCTTAGATTTTTTTGATCGAGTGGAATATTATTATGTAACTGATTTTTTCTTCTTTTCCTTCTGGTTTATTTTTAGAGATGCATAATTACTGTTTTTCGGTTTTCTTTATTTCTCTTCTCTTTTTTGCTATTTAGTTTCATCTTAAATCATATTTTTGTTGATTTTGGTGGTTTTGGGGCAAAAGAGGGAAAAAAATAAGGAAAGTGAAAGAAAGGTAAAAGAAAAAAACAATTATTATTTAAAACTCAACTTGTCAATTCGAGTACATGCAATTGTTTGTAGTTTTTCTATATGCATACATTTATATTTTAGCCCTGAGGAAGTCCTAAGTAAGGCCTTTAACAATTTCGCAAACATGAAGGGTTTTTTATGTCCTACACCAATCATTCAACTCTTTCAACTTCTGTTAGAATTAGAGTTAAAGCAATGTCACAACAGATTATCTAAAAATGTAAAGTTTATTTTTTTTTGAAAAAAGTTAATTTTATGCAAAAACCAGGCAAAATTGTTTAACATCTTCAAATTTGCTTTTTTTGGGTAAGATTAATTTTTGGATCATTAACTAAAAATACCTCTAAATGCTAAAATTTGGCATTTTTTGAGGAAGTCACGTTAGGATTAAGTATGCCTAAAACTTAAATACAAATTTAAGGTATTTGGAAAAAAAACAGATCCTGATTAGTGGAAAAAAAAAATAAAAATTTACTTAAGCGCTTAAAAATACAACTTTAAAATTGTTAGATAAATTCAGGTTAGAATTAGGTCTAAAATTGATTAAAAATGACCCACATTTTCTAGAAAAGCAAATTTTGATGTGTCTGGAGAAACCCATCTCAGGATAAAAATAAGTAATTCGGATTCAAATCTTCAGATTTATTGTTTTAACCTGAATTTTAGCCTGATAAACAACCTGAACTAACCTGAACAAACCTGATCTAACCTGAATTTTGTTAAATTACACTATTGGACTAAAACCAATTAAATTTAGCTCAAAACACCTCAAACAATGCAAATATGGTAAAATTAATTTTTGGATCAAAAATACGTAAAATGTAACTAAAAATACCTCAAAATGATAAATTTTGTGTTTTTTCAAGAAAGTCACCTATATGATTAGGTCGAAAATGCATTAAAAATCACTCACGGAGGGTGAAAAACAAATGTGCGGTTTTTGGAAAAATTCAGATCACGTTTACGATAAAACAAAATTTACTTAAAGCGCCTAAAAATGCAACTTTAAAATTGTTGGATAAATGCAGGTTAGAATTAGGTCTAAAATTGATTAAAAATGACCCACATTTTCTAGAAATGCAAATGTTGATGTGTCTGTGTGTGACTCATCTTTAGGATAATAGTAAGGTATTTTGTTAAATTACACTATTTTACTAAAATAAAAGAAATTTGGCTGAAAACTCAAACATTACAAATATGTTGTGTTTTTTTCAGAAAGTCAAGTCAAAAACCGAATAAAACTGACTCTAGACTTAAAAAAAAATACAAATGTAGACTGACAAAATAACCGTCTTATTTTGCAGTGTCTTGCCACATCACTACTATGACAATTGAGTTTAACTATTTATTTAAAAAGGAAAATAATTACTACTATGACTTTTAAATTATTTATCAAAAAATTCCAAAGGACAAAATGTTGTTTCTAGTAATAGATGCCGAGTCGTACAGCGGGTGTAAGAACAGTAAAAAAAAAAATCTGTTTTCCGCGAAAATTAGGCCGACGTTTCGAGTTTGATTGACGTCATTTTCAAGGCTTTCTCATACGGCACTATAGCAATTATGTTTATATATTTATAGTCTCATGCTGCTAAAAATAACACAAAATTTATTTAATTTTTTTCAAGGTCACCTTGACTGCACACTACGATATCTGGCAATTCTTTATGCACAGGGTGATGGTTTTTGTTTTGATACTAAACCCATTCTCTATCTCTTCTCTCCATATCAATTCTTTTATAAAAACCTATTTCTCTTTGCCTGTAGTCATCCTACGCTTTCATTTTCCCCAAATTACCTATGCACATAATATAAAAATCAAGTCGCTTTTCTGTAGGTGGTTCAAGGAAAAAACTGGCACGCAATCCAGAAATTCCCCCAGACGTTGGGGGGTCGAATATTCAAATCTCGCAAGCCCCCAAGCAGGGCCGCATGGTGGGAAAGCGAGTCCGCCCCCATTGGCCGAGATTTTCTGCAATAACTCTCCCTGTGCCTCGGGTTGTTGATTCTTTTGCCAGATTTGCGCTGGAGACCGTTCAGTTTAAATGAATTTTTTTGAGGCCGTTTGTTCGGTTGGTCCACTTTTTCCTTCGGCACATAGATATGATGTCCAGTGGTGAGGTACTAGTGCGCTGCGTTTCCTTATTGGTGGTGTGGTTCGTCCGAAGCGTGCAGTCTAAGAAACATGGTTTTGGTAAAAAAGTGAAGAAATGTGGCGCGACATTTTAGAGAAAAATTGTAATATTACTTAAGAACAATAAGGAATGTCTCAAGCAGGGGGTAAAAAAGGTGGAGGCAAAGGTCCTCCCAAAAACGACAAAAACGAGGAAAGCAGCAATGGAACTAATAAATCTGGTAGGTATTCAGTTATTCATGACTCTGTTGTCACGAAACTCATATATATGAACTTTCCAAGGTTTTGCGACAACAGGGATAAACCTTAAATATTATAGACTATCGACACGCTTATGCTAATCGCAACTTTGCCTATCACTGTCGTGTGTGATCTCTAGGGGTCTATACGCGAAAATGTACATCCGCAAAAAAGGCTTTAAGACTGCCGCGTTAAAACTCTCAGCTTTGTCTGCTTTTATGAACAAAAAAGGTATCGACGTCTTTGACTAAATCCAACGCATTTATTAATCATTTACAGGCAGTTCGAAAGACCTTAAGGAGAAAGACGAGACGGCGAGCAACCACGAAGCTGAAGAAGCCCCGGTCGCACCGAAACCTCAGTCTGCGGGTGCCAACATCAGAGATGCCGCCCAACGCATCCTGACCTTGTGCCAAAAGGCGGAATGGGCGCCCGTCGACCAGGTGCTGAAGTCTATCGAGAAGGCCATCGCCAGCGGCGGGGAAGACGTGAATCCCACGCCGCTGGCTGGAGTCGCTGATCTGGTATGTAAAGGCCATTCACGTATTATTGATCAAGTAGGTTCTGGAAACTGTTCTCGAGATATTTGTGTAACCTGCAAAGAGAAGTGGGTACTACTGCTTTATTATAAGCAGTAGTACCCACTTCTCTTTGCTTGAAAAAATATAATAAAAATATTATTATTTTTCCAACTCAGGCAGAGGTGTAATCAAAATTTGCATGCTGAAACTGTCCCCAAGAAGTTTGCAAATGTTTGTTATTTTCAAAGGTTCCTCCTTCTACTAGCACCCATTTTCAGTTTAACTGAGATGACGCCTTAATCCAATTTTCTACCTTCTAACCGTTCACGGGATATTTTCCTAATTTTTTCATTTTCAAAGACTCGCCCTGTAGTGTTTTCAGCTAATTTTTTTTTTAAGTAAAGCGACCTTTAGTTTCGATTTTTCAAACTGTTCTAAAGATAAGACGTGAAGGGTTTCACGGCCGGTCAAAATACAATCTGAAGATTTACCAATGGTCCAATGAAATTTCTACCTGATCAGAAGATCAAATCAGAAGCCTTGCCACCAAGGCTGTACGGCTTGCCAACGATCTACAAATCGGATGTGCCACTGAGACCCATCGTGAGCACCATAGGGAGCCTAACCTACGAAATCGCGAAACACTGCAACAAAACTGCTGCAACCTAAAATAGGAAATACTGATACTTCAGTCCACTGCAGCGTGACGGCGGAGCAATAAATACCATCAAGCTCACCACACTCAAATCGGTCAACGTCGAGAAGCACTGGAGATCTTTTGATAATGTCGGCCCCAGCTGTAGATGAAACGTCAGGAAGATATTCCATTGAACCACAGTTTCAAAGCCCGAAAAGCACTTTAGATCGTTCTAAATATATTTGTTTTATTCGCAAAGAGATAGCCTTGATTGGGACTAATTTGTCTCTGCCATTTTTTACTCAACAGCTTGTGTATTTGAAACTTCGATGCATAATCTCTAACCGTTTTCGAGGTATTTGCTAATTTAATTATTTTCAAAAATGTACTCCTGCATTATCTCATATCCATGTAAAATTTTTCAGTCTGACGACGACAACGCTTTATACCAATTTTTGATGCCTCAAGCTGTCCTTGAAGTGGATGCTAATTTTTTCTTTCATTTTTTTTTACTTAGACAATGGTGTAATCGAAATTTCGCTTCATAGTATCTAACTGTTCTCGAGATATTTGCAAATGTTTGTTATTTTCAATTTCGTGCCTCTAATAGACACTTATTTTCAGATACATTCTTTTGTTTGAGACGACACTCTAATCCACTTTTCGATATTTCTAACTGTTCTCGAGAGTTTTGCTAATTTTGTAGTTTTCAGAGTTTCGTCCGTTATTGGGTGAATATTCATTTTCAGCTAAACTTTTTTAATTAAGGCAACGCTTTAATTTTTGATGCCTCAAATCGTTCTCAAGATACTTGTATTATTTGCAAAGAATTAGCCCGGATTGCTACCAATTTGTCTCTGTCTAGTTGTTCTCGAGGTATTTGCTAATTTAATTAATTTTAAAAGTAAATTTTTCCAATTTGGTGGACGCTTTATTCAAATTTCCGATGCCGCTCACCGTCTTCGAGATATTTGTACTCATTTTCCTGTAATTTTTCTTAACTCTAGAGATATTTTGCTAATTCTATAGTTTTCAAAAATTGATCTCTGTAGTCGGAACTGATTTTTAGCAAAACTTTATTAATTAAGACATTGATGTAGCCTTTTTGTCGATACCTCTAGCCGTTTTTAGGATATTTGTCTTCCATATATTCACAATTCTTTGTTCACTCATCCAAGCCAATCAATAGCAAAGTTTGTTGATACATTAAAGTGGAGCTAAAGGAACAGCGAATACAAATACCTACTTTACTTTTATGAAACTGCCGACGTTTCGAACTTCATTGGGTCTTTCTCCGCACTTTTTCCCCTTGCAAAAGAATTGCCCCCGAAGTGGGTAGTCATTTGTAGCTAATTTTTTCTATTTAAGACGACGTTTTAGTTTAATTTTTGATACCTCTCACGTTGATAAAAAACATTTTCTTGTTGATTTCAACATTCTTTTGTGAAATCCACTATGTTGCGAATCTAAAGGTTCACTTTCTGCTTACTTTTCGATGAGCTGCAATAAATTAGTATACCTAGGTACTTCGTTTTTCTTAAGACATGATACCAGTTGCAAATCCAAAAACCATTTACCCATTACCAAAAACAATAATTAGAAGTTTTAATGAATTTTGTTTGATTTTGTCATAAAATTGATTTCTATCAAAAGCAATAGTTGAATTTTTGGAATATGATATGACAAGTTTTTAGCTCTAATTCTAACCTCAATTACTCCAAATATTCTACAGTTGCATTTTCTTTCGTTCGTAAAATTTTTAAACTATTTTGGCTTTAATCCTAACCTAAGTTATTACACAAACGCAACATTTTTGTTTTTAAACTCTTCGAGTCATTTTTAAATAATTTTTAGTCTTAATCTGTATTTTTCGAGAAATTTCAGATTTGAATTTCTAGATGCTTTAAGTCATTTTTAACCGATTTTAGACTTAATCTTAATCTGAATTTCTCCATTTACTTGAAATTTGTATTTTTAATATGAACGTTTGGATAGCAGTTGTAGGAACAGAAGGTACTGCACTTTTTTGAAATTGCCAACGTTTCGATCTTTAATTGAGGTCTTCATCAGGGCTTTTTCAATCAGAGAAGCTTGTCATGAAAATTAAAATAAAGTACCAAATATCGGTACTTACATATCTACGGACTTATAGTACATTTAGACGAGACACCACAGGACAGTTGTTGGGTTCCTCTCAAGCTGTTGTGTGGTCCTGTGGTGTCTCGTCTAAGTGTACTATAAGTCCGTAGATGTGTAAGTACCGATATGGTACTTTATTTTAATTTTCATGATAAGCTTTTTTGATTGAAAGTCCTGATGAAGACCTCAATTAAAGGTCGAAACGTGGGCAATTTCAAAAAAGTGAAGTAGCTTCTTGTCCTTCACCTGCTATCCAAACGTTCACATTAGTAAATCAAGGACGCTAAGCACAGATGATTTGTATTTTTATACTCTTTGAGCTATTTTTCAACGATTCGGCCCTAATACTAGCTTGACTTTGTCGTAAAACATCAAATTTACATTTTGCAGACACTTTCAGTAAAATTATACTAAACTTATTTTGGTAAAAAGTATAATTTTACCATTTAATTGAATTAGTTTTGTCTAATTTTGTACTAAAATTTATTTTTTCCAAAAATTTCGAAATTTACATTTTTAGGCGAGGTGGGTCATTTTTAATCGCTTTTAGTTATAGCCTTGAATTTCTCCAAAGACTAGAAACTGGTATTTTTAGACGCTTTGTGCCATTTTTAACCGTTTGGCCTTAATCCTGAGCCCACTTCGAAAAGTACCAAATTTTGCATTTTGGGGCGTTTTCAGTCAAATTTAATTTATTTTACTTCAATAGGGCGTTTTACCAAAAACAATGAATCAGAAGATTTGAACAAAATATGCTTTATTTTACCTTAAAATTGAGTATTGAATTTTCCTTATATTTAGTGAACAAAAATCAAACCACAAAAACCTCCTCTTATATTTGCTTATTCAGTAAAATGTGTAGACACACGTACATTGTTTGTATGCAAATGCAAACCCTCTTTTTGTGTTTCCAAGGCGAAGCGATAGGATTTCTTTTTAAGAATCTAGCTAATGCGAGGAATTTACAATCGAGCGTTCTTTAAGCAACACGCTGCATTTTTATTTAAGATTTCCCATATTCCAACATTGAGTTTTTGCAAAAACATCAAATATGCATTTTTAGAGGATGTGGGTCATTTTTTCAAAAATGTTTCAAAAATTTTCAATTGAAAAATTGTTAAAGTGTCATTCCGGGGAGCTTTAGGTAATTTTTTAACTAATTTTGGGCCTAAACATGATCTGGATTTTTTCAAGAAATTCAGACTCGTATTTTTACACGCCTTGAGTAATTTTTAATGATTTTTGGTCCTAATCCTAATCTGACTTTTTCGAACAGCACAAAATCTATCATTTTGAGATATGTTTAGCCCAATTTTTTATATTTAAAAAAAAAAAATAATTTTATCAAAAACAAGAAATTAGAAGATTTGAATCAAGTTTGTCCGATTTTGCCATAAAATTGAATTTCTTCAAACCCGTCAAATTTAGCATTTTGTGGGATATGTTGTGAAAATTTTTTAACCTTAATTTCTCCAAAAACTCCACATTAGCATTTTCTGTCGTTTGGAAAATTTTTAAAACATTATGGCCTTAATCCTAACCTAAATTATTACACAAACCCAAATTTCCGTTTTTAAACTATTTGTGTTGTATTTCTAGAAATATTTAAGTCATTTTAAACCGATCTTGGTCTTAATCTTAATTTGGATTTCACCAATCACTCCAAATTTGTATTTTTCTAGTCCTTGAGCTATTTTTCACTGATTTGGCCCTAATCCTAGCCCGAATTTGTCGAAAAACATCAAATTTACATTTTGCAGAGACTTTCAGTCAAATTTCCCTGAGAATATTTTGGTAAAAAAATTTAATTTTATCATTTACTTGAATGAGTTTTGTCTAATTTTGTTCTAAAATTCAATTTCTCCAAAAACATCAAAATTTACATTTTTAGGCGAGATGGGTAATTTTTAATCGATTTTTTATTTCTAGTTTTAACCTGAGTTTCTGCAAAGACTACAAACTCGCATTTTTAGATGCTTTGTTGCATTTTTAACCACTTTTGGTCCTTATTCTAACCTGAAGTTTTTTCAATAACTTTAATTTGCATTTTTTTATGTTTTGTGTAATTTTTAACCGATTGGCCTTAACCCTCAGCCAACTTTCTCGAAAAATACCAGATTTTGCATTTTGGGGCGTTTCGAGTCGAATCTAATTAATTTTTGTTCAATAGTGCGTTTTACCAAAAATAATGAATTAGGAGATTTGAATTAAATTTGCTTTATTTTATCTTAAAATTGAGTATCTCCAGAAACATCAAATTTGCATTTTTAGAGAATGTGGGTAATTTTTTAGTCAATTTTGGCCCTAACTTTAACCTGCAATTTTCAGAAAGTGTCATTTTTGGGAGCTTTAAGTAAATTTTTAACTGATTTTGGCCCTAACCATGATCTGGATTTTTCCCAAAACGTCAAATTTGTATTTTCACACACTTTGAGTAATTTTTAATGATTTTTGGTCCTAATCCTAATCCGACTTTCTCAGAAAACCTACCATTTTGAGATATGTTTAGTTCAATTTTATATATTTTGTCGAAAAATTAATTTTTATAGAAAACATGAAATTAGAAGATTTGCATCAAGTTTGCCTGATTTTGCCATAAAATTGAATTTCTTCAAAAGCATCAAATTTTGCATTTTTTTGGGTATGTTGTGAACATTTTTTAGCTTTAATTTCAACATTAATTTTTCCAAAAGCTCCACATTTGCATTTTGTGTCGCTCGTACATTTTTTAAACCATTATGGCCTTAATCATAACCGAAATTATTACACAAATCCAAAATTTTCGTTGTTAAACGCTTTGAGTCATTTTTAAATGATTCTGCCTTGATCTGTATTTTTCAAAAAAAATCAGTTTTACCACAATAGTGCGTTTTACCAAAAACAATGATTCAAGAGATTTGAAATAAATTTGCGTTATTTTACCTTAAATTTAAGTTTCTCCAAAAACATCAAATTTGCATTTTCAGAGGATATGGGTTATCTTTTAATCAATTTTAGCCCTATCTCTAACCTGCATTTTTCAAAAAGTGTTAAAGTGTCATTCTTGGGAGCTTTAGGTAATGTTTTAACTAATTTTGGCCCTAACCATGACCTGGATTTTTCAAAAAATTCAAAATCGTATTTTTGGACGCCTTGAGTAATTTTTAATGATTTTTGGTCCTAATCCTAATCCGACTTTCTCGAAAAGCACAAAATCTATCATTTTGAGATATGTTTAGTCCAATTTTATATATTTTGCTAAAAAAATTAAATTTATCAAAAACAAGAAATTAGAAGATTTTAATCAAGTTTGCCTGATTTTTGCCATAAAATTGAATATGTTCAAAAGCATCAAATATTGCATTTTTTTTATATGTTGCGAAAACTATTTAACTTTGATTTTAACCTTAATTTCTCCAAAAGCTCCACGTTTGAATTTTATATCGTTCGTAAAATTTTTAAACCATTATGGCCTTAATCCTAATTTAAGTTATTACA
Source organism: Taphrorychus bicolor (assembly GCA_951812265.1). Classification (NCBI taxonomy): domain Eukaryota; kingdom Metazoa; phylum Arthropoda; class Insecta; order Coleoptera; family Curculionidae; genus Taphrorychus; species Taphrorychus bicolor. The sequence continues at coordinate 14,304,065 of OX638305.1, forward strand.
CAAACCCAAAATTTTCATTTTTAAACTCTTTGAGTCATTTTTAAATAATTTTTTATCTAAATCAAATTTTTCGAAAAATTGCAGATTTGCATTTCTAGATGCTTTAAGTCATTTTTTTATTGATTTTGGATTTAATCTTAACCTGAATACCTCAAATCATTGTAAATTTGTATTTTTGTACTCCTTGAGCAATTTGTCACCGATTTTGCCTTAATCCTAGCCTGACCTTCTCGAAAAACATCAAATTTGCATTTTGTAGAGGCTCTTAGTCACATTTTAGTAAACTTATTTTGGTCAAAAATATAATTTTACCATTTAATTGAATTAGTTTTGTCTAATTTTGTTCTAAAATTTCATTTTTCCAAAAATATCAAAATTTACAAATTTGTAGGCGAGGTGGGTAAATTTTAATCGAACTTTAGATTCGATAGCACAAAGCGTCTAGAAACTGGCATTTTTTTGCCGTTTTGTGCCATTCTTAATCGCTTTTGGCCTTAATCCTAAACTGAATTTTTTTCAATAACTTTTAATTTGCATTTTTTTATGTTTTGTGTAATTTTTAACTCATTGGCCTTAATCCTAAGCCGACTGACTTTCTCGAAAAATACCAAATTTTGCATTTTGGGGCGTTTCGAGTCAAATTTAAATTATTTTAGTTCAATAGTACGTTTTACCAAAAACAATGAATCAGAATATTCGAATTAGGTTTCCTTTATTTTATCTTAAAATTGGGTTTCTCCAATAACATCAAATTTGCATTTTTAGAGGATATGGCTCATTTTTAAATTAATTTTAGCCCTAACTCTAAGCTGCATTTTTCAAAAAGTGTCAAATTGTCATTTTTGGGAGATTTAAGTATGTTTTAACTGATTTTGGTCCTAACCATTATCTGGATTTTTCCAAAATCTTCAAACTCGTAATTTTACATGTTTTGAGTAATTCTTAATGATTTTTGGTCCTAATCATAATTTCACTTTCTCGAAAGCTCAAAATCTACCATTTTGAGATATGTTTAGTCCAATTTTATATATTTTGTCGAAAAATTAATTTTATAAAAAACACGAAATTAGAAGATTTGAATCAAGTTTGCCTGATTTTACGATAAAATTGAATTTCTTCAAAAGCTTCGAATTATGAATTTAGTTGGATATGTTGTGAAACCTTTTTAGCTTTCATTTAAACCTTAATTTCTCCAAAAGCTCCACATTTGCATTTTCTGTCGTTCGTAAAATTTTTAAACCATTATGGCCTTAATCCTAACCTAAATTATCACACTAAAATTTTCGTTTTTGAACCCTTGGAATCGTTTTTAAATGATTCTGCCCTTAGGACGACTTTTATAACTATCAGTTAAACTTCAGTTTGAGGTTTAAACTCCAGATTTGACGTACAATTCCATTGTTTATCTGTCAAAATCTTTCGTTTATCTTCAAACTAAAGTTTTAACTGAACATTTGGATTTCTCCAATAACTCAAAATTAGAATTATTATACTCTTTGAGCTATTTTTCACCGATTTGGCCCTAATCCTAGCCTGACTTTCTCGAAAAACATAAAATTTGCATTCTGCAGAGACTTTCAGTCAAATTTCACTAAACATATTTTGGTTTTCTAAGGTGACTTTCTTAAAAAATACCAAATTTAGCATTTTGGGGCATTTCGAGTCAAATTTACTTTATTTTTGCTCAATAGTGCGTTTTACCAAACACAATGAATCAGAAGATTTGAATGAAATTTGTTTTAATTAATTTAATTTAAATCTTAAAATTGATTATTTTTATAAACATCAAAATTGCATTTTTAGGGAATGTGGGTCATTTTTTATCGATTTTAGTTTTAACCTCAATTCCTCCAATTACTCCTAATTTGCACTTTTTAATGCTTTGAGTAATTTGTGTTTTTAGTTTTTGATTTTGGCAATAATCTTAAGCCGACTTTCTTCAAAAACACCAAATTTTGCATTTTGAGGCGTTTCGAGTCAAATTTCATTTATTTTGAAAAATATTTTTTCTAGAAACAACAACTTATAAGAGCTGAATCAATTTTTCAGTTTTTTCAAAGTATCAAAATTTGCGACCAAAAAGTGCACCAAAAGCAACAAAAAAAGTGTCAATTTTCTGTTAACGATAATTATACATTTTTTAAAAATTCATTAAATTTGATTAAAGCATTATACATTTCATTAAAGCGAAAATTTGTAATTTTTTTTTATTATTTTAAGGTAACAGGGATGACCCCACTGATGTACGCAGTGAAGGACAATAGGACGTCCTTGTTGGACAGAATGATCGACATGGGTTCTGATGTTGGTGCTAGGAACAACGTGAGTGACCTTTATTAATCAGTATTATACAAATATTTGTGTTTTTATACATTATTTGTTCTAGGCTTTTTAACTAAGAAAACGGTAACACCATCCCCTTTTGATTCCTGTTCCTAGATACTACAATACGAATACCGCCAAAATTACCTCACCACCCACATCTTCACAGTCCAAATTTTGTGCATTCGTCATTGACCATAACTTTCCTTCTTTGCCAATTCCTGGTCAATATATCCAACACATTGTTATTGTCGAGTTAATAATGTTCTCTGATAGTTTGTGTTCTTTAGAGATGTAACCCTGACAAAAGAGCTGTTTCTCCTTTTTGCTTGGCCAATGCACCCTCCGAAACCCTTCAAAACATCTTCGACACGCTTAATTTTGTAAGCCTTGTGTGTATAGATAGCGGTAGTTCAAGTGTATAGAACAAAATAAAACAGTTCCTACTTAGAAAATTGCCGACGTTTTGATTAAAATATTTCAATCCTCATCAGGGCTACAATCGTGAAGCTAAGGTACTGCCTTGTCTGGCTAAAGTAACGGGAATCACAATCCGCACCTGGAACTTTATAGATTTATAGATGAGGTTAGATTTGCATTTTAACGCTAAGTTTTATCCTCAAGAGATCCATTACATCATTTAATCGATCCGTTTAATTTTATATGTAAAATTCATAGCTTCATGAGCAATAATCGCTGGCAATTTTTCATTTTTCGCGCTCGATCTCGATATTGCACATTCGTGTGCAAACATTAAGCGAATCGATGGCCTTAAAACGTTATTTATGGGAGTGATTCATAATTATGATGATTTTGGACTACCCCCGCGAAAAGATTGATGTTGCTTGTAGTCAATATTAACATGCGGAAAGTCGAAAAACGTTTTACCCTGATTAGGGAAGCATTTAGGCGCGGTTAAGGGTTGCATTGTCGTCAAAGGGATGTCTTTGACACCGCGCCGCATGAAAGACATATTTCTTCGAATTTATGGGGATGAATTTAATATTATAATATTTATTCTTCGTCGAATTGGCACTGTTTTGTGACAAATCGATAAGGTCTCCTTTTTAGCCCGAATATTCGCTTTTTTTTTCTCAACGTTGAGTAATGAAAGGTCACTAATAATAATAATTTTCATCACGCTATAACGTCAAGTTCAAGTTAATGGGTTTCTAGAACAACTTTGTGATAAGGGCCTTTGTTTCATTCTTATAAATAAAACTTTTCGACGAAAAAACCTGCACTGACTGAAAATTGGGTTTGTTCGAGGCCAATTTCCTAATTTACCCGCAGGAAAGATGCAGAAGGGTGTGTTTTGCGCTTAATGTCCTTAATGGTATTGGTATTTTTAGGTATATGAAAATTTATAATCTTAAAATAAGCGACTACAATAGGGTCAATCATAAACTTGTTGAAACTCTAACTTTTTTTTCTTCTTCCAGGACAACTACAATGTCTTACACATTGCTTCCATGCACTCGAGGGAAGATGTGGTTAAACTCCTGCTCGGTAAGAAGGGAGTTGATCCATATTCGACTGGAGGGGTAAGTTTATTAGACCGAAAACTAAAGGAAAAAATTTAGTGGTTAATTTTGAAGGCAAAATTTATTACCCTTTTGCACGTATAATGAGTTTTTAATGATACAAAAATTTGGATTTGGTAAATTTGATGCAATGACCTCACCATGAGATCCTTACCCTCACCATGAGATCCCCCTCGATACAGCTGTTTTGTCCTCTTCTTGATGTCCTATTTCACCTCCCACTATCAAGAGTTACGTAACTGCATTATTTTTGGAGGCAGACCCTTTCGGAAATCGATTTTTAGGCACTTTTAGAATCGCGTTTTTGGACCATTTTTAAAAATACCTCTTTAGAGAGTAATTTCATTCGAATCGAGTTTGTTACGTTCTTAGAGAATTACAAGCGTACCGTTCCAATTAAAAAAAGCAAAAAAATTGTCGATTTTTTTTTGAAAGTATCCAAATGGGAGTTGTTACGATTTTTTTTCTCAATTATCAACTTTGACCCCTTGTAACTTGAAAACGCCGATTGGAGTGAATCCAAATGTTTTTTCCTCTTCTTGGTGTTCTCTTTCAACCCCACCATCGGAAGTTCCGTAGGTCCAATACTTTGGGAGTTCGATTTTTAGAATCGCTTTTTTGGACCATTTTTACAAAAAACCACTTTAGAAGGTAATTTTATTCGAATTGAGTTTGTTACGTCTTTACAGGATTGTAAACGTGCCATTCCGATCAAAAATTCTCATTTTTTTTTTTTTATTTCCAAAGTTTAGGTATTACGACTTTTTCTAAACTCTCAACTCTGACCCCCTGTAACTTGAAAACGCCTCGACTGATTGGAGTGAATCCAACTGTTTTTCCTCTACTTCGTGTTCTCTTTCAGCTCCTAGCATTGGAAGTTCCGTAGGTGTAATACTTTCGGAGGTCGATTTTTAGACACTTTTAGAATCGCTTTTTTGGACCATTTTTACAAAAAAACCACTTTAGAGGTGAATTTTATTCGAATTGAGTTTGTTACGTTCTTACAGGATTGCAAACTTGCCATTACGATCAAAAACAGAAAAAAAATCTCAATTTTTTAAAAAAAAAATCCAAAGGGTAGGTATTACGACTTTTTTCTCAATTTCCAAATTTGACCCCCTGTAACTTGAAAACGCCTCGACAAATTGGAGTGAATTCAATTGCTTTTTCCTCTTCTTGCTGTTTTCTTTCACCTTCCACCATCGGAAGTTCCGTAGGTGCAGTACTTTCGGAGATAGACTCCTTCGGAGGTGGGTTTTTAGACACTTTTAGAATTGCAATGTTGAACCGTTTAAAAAAAAACACTTTAGAGGTTAACTTTATTCGAATTGATTTTGTTACGTTCTTAGAGGATTACAAACGTACCATTCCGATCAAAAGCAGCAAAAAAAAAATCAGAGTTTTTAGTTTCACCGGTAACTTGAAAACGCCTCGACAGATTGGAGTGAGTCCAACTGTTTTTTCCTCTTCATGGTGTCCTCTTTCACCTCCCACCATCGGAAGTTCCGCAGGTCCAATAATTTCGGATGGTCTTGAGTAGAAAACTGTGTAAACTCTTGATGTTGCAACTACCTCGTGTTCATTAGAACACCTCATCACCAAAAAGGATGACATAGTCAAAGAAAGTTGACTTTTGTTCTTTCATCCTTTTCTTATAAAGTTCGAAACATATGGTTGAAGCGATGGCAATTATTGAAAGGTGAATTGTCATTGCTTTGTCCCCATCCTTCTAATCTAGCTACTCCACAGTAACAATATCAGTTTTTTCTTCTGTTTTATTCTTTTTTTCTTAAAAACTCTTTTTTTCCACAGTTTTTTTTAACACCTTTCTCTAGAGCTGTGGTCTCCTGTAATTCTTCTGGTCGTATAAGACTCTGTTCAGCAGTGAGCGTGGTTTGAGGTTTTTGTTTTATTTCTCTACAGTTTCAGTTATTTTATTTTCTACAATTTCAGTTTTCTCTGCTTTGTCAACCTTATTAATTTTAATAATTGCTCTCCTATTCACAACGTTCTTCTTAGATTCTTCGTGCTCAGAAACTATTATTTCCTGAACATCCCCGGGTAGTTCTTGAATTTTATATTCCGATTCTTCATTCCGACTACGGTAACAATGTGTGCTCGTTTTTCTTTGACATCCTTTTTCTTCATTAGAATTCGTTTAATGCCTTTCTTTGGAACACTTTCTCCAATAATGACTTTCTTTTGTTCTTGCTCAGTCAATTTCTCAAGAACATATTCTCTATCTATATGTCTTTAGAACCTCTTCAGCTGTACCGTTGTTTAAGGTTTTTTATTTCTTCCTCTATGTTAATAATTTTTGTTTTTCCTCTTTATCGTTCTATCTTCTATTTCTTTATTACTAATTTTTTTACACTCTTTTTTTAGGTACTGATTTTTACGTTACCATTATTGTATTTTCTATTACCTCTGGCTGTACTTCAACAAGAATTTCGACAATTGAGGTTTTCATTCCTCCTCTACCAAAACAAAATATAAGTTGTTCTGTTATTATTTCTTTGCTTTTTTAACGTTACTATTTACGTCTTCTCTCCTTGGTTGCCATTTTTTTAAGTTTTTCTTTCTCATTGTTTTTTTGTTTTTGATATTTTGCTATAATTCTTTGTCATATGTCGTTGAACTTTTTGTTTTCAATAGTGTTTTCATCGATCTAAATTCCACTTTTTATTGTTTTTTCATCCTTTTGAGGCAATTTTGAGCCAAAATTGAACAATTACTGTAATCTATATTGATTTGTAATGAGACAATTTTGACTAAATTTGTTTTTTGTTTTTTTTTTAACGATTAATGATAAATGATTTTTAACTTCTAATTTTTTTAATTGTTTGTACGGTTTTGGCTCGAAATGGAACTTTTGACGCACAATCCATTGATCTAAATTGCGCTTTTTATTGGGTTTTAATTGTTTCGAGGTAATTTTAATCCAAAATTGAACTTTTTCAAAAAATATATTTACTGTAAACGTAATATAAATTGCTTTGAATTGAGACAATTTTGGCTCAAAACTGGGGTTTTTTAGTTTTGTTCCAAGGTTATAAATATTTGAAACTTGTGCTTCATTGTGCCTCTCCTCTTTTGGAATTATTTCTTATAAATTGCACGTTGTATTTTTTTCTTTATTTCGACGTAATTTCGACCCTAGATTGGACTTTTCCAACAGGTGAACACTTGTACTGGATGTTCATTATAAAATTTCATCTAGTTGGCTGTGAAATGTCAAAAGAAAAGGATGGAGAAAGAAAAGTCCCTTTATTTTGATTTTGTCATCCTTTTCTGTCAAAATTTCATAGCCTGCTAGATGAAGTTTTATAATGAACACCCCGTATATTCATTTCCGTCGAGGGAGTTTTGGCCAAACACTTTTTTTACGATTCGTACTTCCTGATTTTTCAATTTATTTATACGGTATTGGCCCCAAAGAGAACTTTCACAGAATACTATTTTAAAGAACGATTTCTAATATTTCAAGGTTTTTTTTTGCTGTTTTGGTTCCAAATTTGGTTTTTTTAGCGAGCAAAAATCAATTTTTAATTGAGAAAATTGTCTTACAAAAAGAAACTGCTAAATATTTTTTTAAAGTTTTAGACAATTTTGTTCCAATGTTAGAAATATTTTAAACTTGTGCTTATTCGACGTAATTTCGATCCCAGATTGGACTTTTTCAACAGGTGAACACTTGTATATTCATTTCCATTGAGGCAGTTTTGGCCCAACACTTTTTTTTTCCGTTTATTACTTCCTGACTTTTCAATTTATTTATACGGTATTGGCCTGAAAGAGAACTCTCAAAAAAGTCAAAAATCAATTTTTAATTGAGAAAATTGTAAGTTGCAGGTTATAAAGTTTTAGACGATTTTGATCCAAGGTTCGAAATATTTTAAAGTTGTGCTTCTATCTTCTTCCGACGTAATTTCGATCCCAGATTGGACTTTTCCAACATCTGAACACTTGTATATTCTTTTAAATTGAGGCAGTGTTGGCCCAAAACTTTTTTTTACTTATTATTACTTATTGTTTTTATATATTTTACTTCCTGAGTTTTCAATTTATTTATACGGTATTACCCCAAAAGAGAACTGTCAAAGAAGTCAAAAATCATTTTTTATTGAAAAAGTTAGTATCAGAAAAGAGACCTATTTTAGCAAATTTTTGAAAGCGTTTATTATTCAAAATGTTGAGATAATTTTGGTCCAAAACTCTGTCTTTTCCTTTAGGTTTCGGTTATAATGATTTTTAAGATTCGATAATAACGATATCTGATATTTCAAAGTTTTTTTTACTGTCTTAGCTCGAAATTAAGGTTTTTCAACGAGTCAAAAATGAAGTAAATTTTAGTGTAAAAAGGATTTTTTTTTAGAACATGTCATTAAGGTTAGGCGATTTTGCGATTTTGGTCCAAAATTAGAAATATTTTAAATTTGTGTTAAAAACACCTATCTCTTTTGAACTGAACTTCTTATAATTTTTAGAGTTTGTGACTTTTCTTAACTGTTGTAGTTTTTAGTATTCTTATTGTTCATATTTCTCTATATATTTTTATTATTTGTCATGTTTTGTTAAATTTTTTAATCTATCATATTCTTTTTTCCTAAGTAGCTAAGTAGCACTTTGCATTGTTTTCATGCATTGCGACGTAATTTTGGCGCAATATTGGACTTTTTCAACAGGTGAACACTTCTAAATTGATTTCCATTGAGGCCATTTTATGTGGTTTTGGAACGAATTAAAACTTCTCAAACAGCTCAAAAATCAACTTCTATTGAAAAAACTATGGTCCAAAACGGGACCTTTTTTAGCAAATTTTTGAAAACTTTTAAACGGTTTTTCTTAAAATTATAATTTTTTAAAATTTGTGTCTCTGACCCTCTGCATATTTTAGACATATTTTTTTCTATAATATCCTATTCCAAATTTCTTTGTGATCTTTTGTTTAACTATATTTTTTCCATTGATCAATATTCGACTTTCTATTGTTTTTTTTTACTTTTGAGGCAATTTCGACTTAAAATTGAGCCTCCTAAACGCGTAAAGCATTTTATTGTAAATTGATGCATTGTGCCAATTTTGGGCCAAAATTTAAAAAAAACTTATGATACTTATTTGTCGGGTTTTTATATCGTTTTGGTTTGAAATGGAGCTTCTTTAAGGAGCCATAAATCGATCTTTATTGTGAAATTTTTGGTCAGAAAAGGAACAAAGTTTTTAAGGTGATTTTGGCCCAAAATTTGAAATATTTCAAATTTGTGCCTCTACCTACTTTTGTTGAGACTTTTTGATTTGAATTTTTTTCTATAATTCCCTAACTTGTTCAGTTTTCTTAACTCAGTAATTTTGTAGTTTTTGTTTTCTTTTTGTTATTTTTTTTTCATCTTTTTCTGTCCTTTTCTTTTGTAAATCATACTGAAGAGCGGTGAGATGTTATACAGAGAAGGAGCAGGCGACATCCACCATCGTATTAGGTCTAATACTGCACGGCAGATGGCGCTCACCACTCTTTAATTTTAATTTTGGGCGTAATTTGATATCTGATGAAGTTAAAATTGAATTAAACGATATGTCGACGAAGAGTTCGTAGTTTTTTGACTTTTTGTTCCAATCCGCCAATTTACTGCACACCTCACAAAATTAGCGATTAATAATAAATCATTCTTGACTCCTATTTTTTTTTTAAATTGTTTGTACGTTTTTGGCTCGAAATAAAACTTTTGGAGCACATTTCATTCATCTAAATTGTGTTTTTTTTTTGGGTTTTCACTTTTTCTGAGGTAATTTTGAACCAAAATTGAACTTTTCCAAAAAAATTTACTTACTATAATCGTAATATAAATTGATTTGAATTGAGACATTTTTGACCCAAAACTGTGTTTTTTTTTTAGGTTTCGGTTAAAACGATTTTTAAGATTCGATAATAACGATTTCTGATGTTTTTCACTGTTTTGGCTCGAAATGAAGCTTTTTCAATGAGTAAAAATCAATTTTTAATTGAGAAAATTGTATTTGCAAAAAAGAACTGCTGAACATTTCTTCAAAGTTTTAGACGATTTTGTTCCAAAGTTAGAAATATTTTAAACTTCTATTTTCTTTCGACGTAATTTCTGTCTGTCCCAGATTGTACTTTTCCAACAGGTGAACACTAAGATATACAATGATTTCCATTGAGGCAGTTTTGGCAAAAACTTTTTTTTTACGATTAATACTTCCTGATTTTTCAATTTATTTATACGGTATTGGCCTTCATTTCAAAGAAGTCAAAAATTATTTTTTTTTTTAAATTGTTATCAGAAAAGAGACCTATTTTAGCAAATTTTTGAAAGTTCTTATTATTAAAAAAATTGAGACAATTTGGCCGAAAACTGTGTGTGTTTTTTTAGGTTTTGGTTATAACGACTTTTATGGTTCCATAAAAACGATTTCTGATATTTCAAGGTTTTTTTACTGTTTTGGTTTGATATAAAACTGTTTCAACGAATCAAAAAGCAAGTAAATTTTGATGTAAAAAGGATTTTTTTTTGGAAAATGTCTCTAAGCTTTAGACGATTTTGGTCCAAAATTAAAAATATTTTAAATTTGTGCCAACCACACCTAAATTTTTTGAATTTAATTTTTTATAATTTTTAGTTTGCCACTTTTCTTAACTGCTGTTTTTTTTTACTCTTCATATTTCTCTATATACTTCCATTATTTGTCGTGTTTTGTTAAATTTTTGAATCTATCATATTTTTATTTATCGACTTAAGCAGCACTTTGCATTTTTTTCATTCTTTCGTCGTAATTGTGTCCCAATATTGGACTTTTTGAACAGGTGAACACTTCTAAAGTAATTTCCATTGAGGCGATTTTATATGGTATTGGAGCGAAATAGAACTTCTCAAACAGCTCAAAAATCGGACTTATATTGAGAAAATTATGGTCGAAAAAGGAAATGAACTTTATTAACAAATTTTTGAAAACTTTTAAACGATTTTGACTTAAAAATGTAAATTCTTTAAATTTATGTCTCTGACTATTTGCCTATTTTAGACATTTTTTTGTAATTTTCTATTCCAGATTTTTTTACTTTTGGTACTTTTTACGATTTTTTTTATTTCTTAATTACGATATTTCTTAATTTTCATTTAAAGCTCATATTTACTATTCTTATTCTTTGTGATCTTTCGTTCAAATATTTGTTCGTTCATATATTTTTCCATCGATCAAAGTTGGACTGTCTATTGGGTTTTTATACTTTTGAGGCACTTTTGACATAAAATTGAGCTTTTTCAACGCGTAAACCATTTTATTGTAAATTGATGTCAATTTTAGGTCAAAACTCTGTTTTTTAAATTTATGATACTTAATTATTTGTTGGGTTTTTATACGGTTTTCGTTTGAAATGGAACTTCTTTAACGAGCCAAAAATCGATTATTATTGTGAAATTTTTGGTTGGAAAAGGAAATCTTTTAGCAAAGTTTTTAAGTGATTTTGGTTCAAAATTTGAAATATTTCAAATTTGTGCCTCTACCTACTTTTGCTAGACTTTTTGATTTGGATTTTTTTCTATAATTCCCTAACTTGCTCAGTTTTCTTAACTCGGTACTTTTGTGGTTTTTCTTTTCTTTTTGTCCTTTTCTTTAAGTTTTTGTTCTTTAAATTTTTTTTAGTGACGTAAAAATTATATTCTTTTTGTGTTTTTTGGACCTGAAGCTGAAATTTTCTAATGTGTAATCAATTGTGACATTAATTGATTTTCATTGAAAAAATTTTGCTAAAAACTATGTTTTTAACGACTAACGATTCCCGATGCTTCAGGATTTTTTTATAATTTTAGTCTGAAAACTGACTTTTTCGACGAGGCAAAAACCGATATTTATTGGCTAACCGATACATTTTGGCAAATTTCTTAAAGTTTTTTAAAATTTGCTTAAAGTTTTCTTATAGTTTTCGTCCTTAAAGTTTATAGATTTTGCCCCACAATCAGAAATATATTGTATTTGTTTATCTAAATATTTTTCTCTCAGTTTCTGGCCATTTTAAGTTTTTTTCGTAGAAAAAATCCATTTTTTTCTCTAAGAGACTGGTAGAAATTCAAGTTTGAAATTAGATATCTCCAAGTCAACAGTCTCAAGTTTATTGTAGTTGTACGGCTACATGTTTCGCCTAAAAAGGCATCATCAGGCCTAAAATATAATTATAAAACAATTGCAACGCAAGAACAACCAGAATTAAACTCACCACAATCACAACACACGTTAAAATAGTTAAGAACTATTTTAACTATTTTAACGCTAAACGCTAACCGCTTAACGGCTAAACTGATCATTCTACTACTAAGGTGCAGATAGATGATCGAATAAAATTCCATTCATCATAGTTTCAATTGGAGTTTTATAAGACATTTTTGTAAAAAACAAATCTAGAAATGAAGCAAGAACTCTTGGAAACTTCACAATTTACACAATTCGGTCATATTTGGCTCATTGTAAGAAGGAGAACCCGTCTTGTTGAACCCAAATTTCAATAGTGGAATATAAGTTATAGGAGTTGTTCTTGAAATTAGTTGATTACAAGAGAAGTGTTTTGAAAGAGTAACTTCTCAAATTGAAAAATTTATTTTTATTTTCGCTTTTTGAATTGCTTAAGGCTTAAAATAGTAGATTATGTCACTAGGAGTAAAAGTGGGTCTTTTCGTGCTGAGCCCAGAGATTGACGGCCGAAGCGAAGCTGAGGCCTGCAACTGGGCGAAGCACAAAAAGACCTTTTACTCCGAGTAACATATACTATTTTTTTTTCAAGCATGCAAGAAATGAGAATTCTATTTCAGAGTGATTCAGTTTTGCATTTTTCTCTCATCCTCTTTAAGCGGGTCTAGGTACTTACCCAATTATAGTGGTGTATATTATTTGTAAAATAATTAGAATGTGTTAGAACGAAGGTTTTCAATGTTCAATGGTTTTAATGGTATTAAGTCATAACCAACAGTTTAGATGGCTTAGGTAAATTATGGTAAACTAAAAATTTGTAGCATTATTGGCAATACTAAATTAATAAAAGTCACATAGACAGATAAATATGATGACGCAGATGACATTTAACAGACAAACTCTGCGTAACATATGCGATTTCGACTTAAAGCCGAGTTCATTATTTCCTTCCGAACGCTCCGGACACAGACCACCTCCTAAAATCTTAAGAAACTAGAGTGAGATAGACTGATATCCCGAGCGCTCGGGTTGTAATTACCGAACTCAACTTAAGAACGGTTTCGGGTGGTGCTCTCGAGCGCTCTGACAGTATTCCCATCCTTTGTTTTTTCAATAAGAATGTAAAGATGGCAATACATTCAGATCGGCCTATCTGGTGTCATCTAGTGTTCAAGAATGAAAATCGTTTATATATGCACCACCATGACAGTAGCGGTGACTTTTGACTTTACTTTTACTGCCTAGGACTTTTTTGCTACTTTTTTGGTCTCAGGATTAGAAATCCCACTTTAGGTGTGCGCATAGAGAAAACAAATAATGTACTTTTAGTCCGCTTGAAAAAAAAACATAATTAACATAGAAACAATTGTTTCCAATAAAGAAACCAGTTAACAATCTATAGGTAGAGTTAAGAACAGTACTACTCGTTTCGAAATTCCAGATTATCGCCTCGTCCCGAAAAAACCTTCCTCATACTATAAAACTATATTTACTGGACTTGTAGCGTAAATAATTATTACTGATTATAATAATGTCATTAAGCGTGAGCTATTTGACTAGTTGAACCAGTGTGTAATAACCTTTTGCCTTTGAGATATGAATAGTGACAAAAAACTAGTGAGTAAGAGGCCTATTATTAAACAGTCGTAAAAAATATTTCTGGTTACCTGTAACCAGCCAGACTTAAGTTTAATAACAAAATTTTAAACATCAAAATACCATCACCACAACGTATTTCAGGCATTCACAGTCTAACAACCGTCATTAATTCTCCTATCGTGTAACTCACAATAATAATGTTCTCTATTATTTTCTACCGAACTCTTTGCATGTCTTCCACAACTAAATTCGAACGGTTTTCGTTTCAAATTATAATAGTTTCGTCGCAAAACTTTTCACACGCCGATTTCCACAAATCGAAATTTGAATTCAGTTCCAAGGCAATTAGTGAAGAGTTCAGGTTACTTGTGTTCAGTGCCCTTTTTTTGTTACCCCAATTAGTTGTTTATCGATAGAGCCGCAACCAGACTGCTGTACATCTGGTGGCTTCGAGACAAACGGGTACCGCCACAGCCATCCTGAGGGCCCTTCTGCAGTCTGCTGGGAAGGATATAAGATTGAAAGTCGACGGGGTAAGTTCAGCGAACTTGCTCTAAACTAATGGAGCATTGTCTATAAGTCATTCACTTATTGTTGACCTCAATGAGGTATTGGAAATCTGACTCTATTGGAATCTGATCGACATGAAGAGGGGTAGGTTTAAAAAAAAACGAAGATTTCAAAGATATCGAGATGGCAGAAATAAGTGAATGACTAATATATAAGAAAGCTTTCCTCATGGTAAGGCATTTCGATTTGTCTCTGTATATTATTATGTCGCGTGTCAAATTATCTGCGCCTGGTACCGGATGTTTTTGGGGAGAAAACGACCGTCGAAATTAGAGCAATTCGGACCGAGAGTAGGCACCGTTGTTTTATGGATTTTATTGGGACTTTAAACCATTTAAAAGTCTGCATTTCTACAGCACATTGGCGTAACATTTATGCTAAGAAGCCTCTTTTATGCAAACTCAAAATGACATGTGTTGCCTCATTCACAGCAGTTCAATATCCGTAAAAGCCCTATTATGTTCATAGTCAATATATTTACTTATTGTTTCTTACAATATCCGAGCAGTTTATATATTATAGTGCAATGCACTTGTAAGAATGTCGCAACAAATGGGTTTCGAAGCTTGAGGTAGGTTGGTGTGTGAAACAATGATTTATATCCAGACGTTTTTAGCTTTGATGTCAGTGTAATCGCTTTGCCAAAGCAAAAATAACTTCTTATTACACTTTATAGTTGGATCCTTAACTAGTAAAATCAGTGAACTTGAGATGGTTGATTTAAATTTTACGTTCTCTTTTAATAAAAATATAATTTCTCCACTAAATAAGTGATGCAAAAGGTTGAGTTCTTGGTTGTCTTCGGTACAAGTCTTAAATCCTCTTGGAAAACCAAAACAAACTGGACGTCATAGCCAAGAACATTTGAAGAAATCATGGCTTCAAGGGTGAGCAAAAATATGTCGCGAGACAAGAAAAATGTTAAAACAATATTAATTTTTGTATACGTCAAAAGTCAACGTAAAAAAACTAAAAGTATATATAAATGGCTTGAAAGCAACTTTTAAGACCCAGCATATCTGATATAGGCTAAGCAAACTACTTTTTATTGACCTTGAATATTTTAATCTCTACAGGGTGTCCCATTTTTTAAACGTTCAAGTCGAATATGAAGAAAATATGGCAAATAAATATTGTGTAACTTCAAAGGAAACAAGCAAAGGTAATGTCAACAATTTTTTAAATGAATCAATACAGGTTGTATTCGATTCAGTAGTTAATTCTGAATAAAAAAGCCTCAAGGTATATTTCGGTTAAAGTTTATGAATTCTAAAATATTAAAATTTAAAGTGTTTTCCGGGCTTTGAAGCCGTGGTTCAGTGGAATTTGGTCCTGACGTTTCGTTTACAGATGAGACAGAAATTATCAAAGGCGATGACGCAATGAGCGAAGTGATCTCCCGTGCTTTCCGACGATGACTGATTCGACTGTGGTGAGCTCCGTGGTATTTATTTTCCCGCCGGCGCCGTCGCGCTGCAGTAGTGGGACTGGGGTGGGGGTAGCGGTGGCGCGGGGTTTCGGCGCACTCGAAATGTCGTAAAACTCGCTTCCATTCTCAATTTAGAAATGTAATTTCCTCCTTCCTGTTGAAATTGTCTATGTTTGTTTGCTGATAATGTCTACCGCAGCTGAAGACGAAACGCCAGAAAGAAATTTTATTGGACCAAGGCCTCAAAGCCCGGAAAATACTTTAGACTGTATTTTGACCGGCCGTGAAAGCCTTTTCAGTCTTCTAATGCTTACTTTTGAGTTTTTCCTTTTTCAGCTAGTCAACTAGGAACAACTTGCAATTTTACTAAAGGATGTCGATTTGGAGACCAGAGGCAGATTGTAGGACGACGGTGTACCTGCACATTTTGCACGATTTTTAGTGTATACAGTATACACTATAAAGTGGGGTTCACACCTTGGAAATTTTCTTCGAAACTACTGAACATTTCTTGTCTTCATTGTTATTAATTTCTTGTCTTCTATTTCATTACTTTCTTGTCATTACTTGTCTGATAATGTAGTTTTTAGAATTTTACTGTACAAGCAATTTGCAATACTGTTAATTGCAGAGAATTTCTCTAAATCAGTACGAATTATTACTGAAATGTTCATAAAATTACTGAAAATTACATGGAATTACTGAAATTTTTTCAAAATAACTGAAAGCTACAAGAGTAAAAAAAACTACAAGAATTACAAAATAAAATAGAATTACTTGGAAATTTTTAAAAAATATCTAAAGTAACTTGTAATTGCATGGACTTTCCAGGACGTAACTGTAATTTATGGTAAATACTTGAAATTTCTGCACATTTTGCACGAATTTCAGTGTTTACACTATAAAGTGGGGTTTACTCCTCGGAATTTTTTTTGGAACTACTAAACATTTCAAAGAATTACTTGCCTAACAATGTAGGTTTTAGGATTGTAATGTACAAGCAATTTGCACTACCGTGAATTACAAAGAATTTCTCGAAATCAGTAGGAATTATTACTGAAATGTTCATAAAATTAATAGAAATTTCATTAAATTAGTGGGAATTTCATTAAATTACTGGAAACTTCAAGAAATTACTGGAAATTACATGGAATTATTGAAGAATTACAAACAAAAATAGAATTAATTGGGAATTTAAAAAAATATCTAATGTAACTTATAGTTGCATGGACTTTCTAGGACGTAACTGTAATTTATGGTAAATACTTGAAATTTCCAAGAAATTTGTCTGTTTCGAAATATTTTAGTGTTGGGGTCTCCCCGATGGAAAATATCAGTCTTTAATACTGGAACTCCCGTGAAGTTTTTGGAATCACTACAAATCTTTCGGAATTGCTGTAAATTTTATGGTATTACTTAGGTTTTATTAGAATTACTGAAAATTTCATAAACTTACTGGAAATTGCGTGGAATTACTGCAAGATTTTCAAAATTACTGAAAGCTTTGAAGAATTACAAAAAAATTTAGAATTACTTGGGAATTTAAAAAAATATCCAAAGTAACTTGTAATTGCGTGGACTTTCTAGAACGTAACTATAATTTATGGAAAGTACTTGAAATTTCCAAGGAATTTGTCAGTTTTTAAATATTTTAGTGTTGCGGCTTCCCCGTTGGAAAATATCACTCTTTAATTTTAGTGTTTAACCCATTGCTTTAGTGGAACTACCGTTATTAAATATTTCAAATTTTCAAGAAATTTGTTAGTTTTGAAATATTTTAGTGTTGTGGTTTCCCCGTTGGAAAACATCATTCTTTAATTTTAGTGTATAAGCCATTGCTTTACTGGAACTAACGTGAAGTTTTTGGAATCCCTACGAATTTTTCGGAATTTCTGTAAAATTTATTTAATTACTTAAGTTTTATTAAAATTTTTGAAAATTTCATAAAATTACTGGAAATTGTATGGAATTACTGAAAATTTTTAAAAATTACTGAAAGCTTTGAAGAATTACTTGGGAATTTTAAAAAAATCTCTAACGTAACTTGTAATTGCATGGACTTTCTAGGACGTAACTGCAATTTATGGTAAATACTTGAATTTACAAGAAATTTATCAGTTTTGAAATATTTTATTGTTGAGGTTTCCCCGTTGGAAATTATCACTCTTGAAGTTGAATTGGTGTATAAGCCACTGCTTTACTGGAACTACCGTGAAGTTTGTGGAATTACTACAAATCTTTCTGAATTGCTGTAAACTTTATGGAATTACTTAGGTTTTATTAGAATTACTGGAAACTTCATAAAATTACAGGAAAATGCATGGAATTACTAAAAAATTTTCAAAATTACTGAAAGCTTCGAATAATTACAAAAAAATTTAGAATTACTTGGGAATTTAAAAAAAATATCTGAAGTAACTTGTAATTGCATGGAGTTTCTAGGACGTAACTGTAATTTATGGTAAATACTTAAAATTTCCAAGAAATTTGTCAGTTTTCAATATTTTAGTGTTGGTATTGCCCCGTTGGAAATATCATGAGGTTTTTGAAATCACTACAAATCTTTCGGAATTGCTATAAATTTTATGGAGTTACTTAGGTTCTATTAGAATTACTGAAAATTTTATAAAATTACTGGAAATTGCATGGAATTACTGAACAATCTTGAAAATTACTAAAACTTTGGTGAATTACATCAAAATTTAGAATTACTTGGGAAATTTGAAAAAATGTGTAAAGTAACTTGTAACTGCATGAACTTTCTAGGATGTAACTGTAATTTATGGTAAATACTAGCCATTTCCAAGAAATTTGTCAGTTTTACAATATTTTAGTGTCGGTGTTTCCCCGTTGGCAAATATCACTCTTTAATTTTAGTGCATAAACCAATGCTTTACTGGAAATACCGTAAAGTATTTGGGATCACCTCAAATCTTTCGGAATTGCAGTAAATTTTATGGAATTACTTATTTTTTACTATAATTACTGAAAATTTCATAAAATTACTGGAAATTGTATGGAATTACTGAAAATTTTTAAAAATTACTGAAACTTTGAAGAATTACTTGGGAATTTTTAAAAAGTATCTAAAGTAACTTGTAACTGCGTGGACTTTCTAGGACGTAATTTTAATTTATGGTAAATACTTGAATTTCCAAGAAATTTTTCAGTTTTGAAATATTTAAGTGTTGGGGTTTCCCTGTTGGAAAATATCACCCTTTAATTTTAGTGCCTAAGCCATTGCTTTACTGGAACTACAGTTTTTGGAATCACTACAAATCTTTCGGAATTGCTGTAAATTTTATGAAATTAGTTAGGTTTTATTAGAATTACTGAAAATTTTATAAAATTACTGTAAAATTGCATGGAATTACTGAAATTTTTTTATCATTACTGAAAGCTTGGAAGAGTTACAAAAAAATTTAGAATTACTAGGGAATTTTTAAAAATATCTAAATTAATTTGTAACTGCATGGTCTCTCTAGGCCGTAACTGTAATTTATAGTAAATACTTGAAATTTCCAAGAAATTTGTCAATTTGAAATATTTTAGTGTTGGGGTTTCCGTCTTGGAAAATATCACTCTTTAATTTTAGTTTTTAAGCCATTGCTTTACTGGAACTACCGTGAAGTTTTTGGAATCACTACAAATCTTTCGGAATTGCTGTAAATTTTATGGAATTACTTATTTTTTATTAGAATTACTGGAAATTTCATAAAATTACTGGAAATTGCATGGAATTACTGAAAAAATTTCAAAATTACTAAAAACTTTGAAGAATTACAAAAAATTTAGAATTACTTGAGAATTTAAAAAAAATATCTAAAGTAACTTGTAGTTGCATGAAATTTCTAGGACGTAACTGTAATTTATGGTAAACACTGGAAATTTCCAAGAAATTGGTTAGTTTTGAAATATTTTAGTGTTGGGGCTTTCCCGTTGGAAAATATTACTCTTTAATTTTAGTGTATAAGCCATTGATTTACTGGAACTACCGTGAAGTTTCTGGAGTAATTACAAATCTTTCGGAATTGCTGAAAATTTTATGAAGTTATTTAGGCTCCAAATCTTTCGGAGTTGCTGTAAATTTTATGGAATTACTTAGGTTTTATTATAATTACTGGAAATTTCCTAAAATTAATGGAAAATGCATGAAATTACTGACAAATTTTCAAAATTACCGAAAACTTTGAAGAATTACAAAAGAATTTGGAATTACTTGGGAATTTTTATAAAATATCTAAAGTAACTTGTAATTGCATGGACTTTATAGGACGTAACTGTAATTTATGGTAAATACTTGAAATTTACAATAAATTTGTCAGTTTTTAAATATTTTAGGATTGCGGTTTTACCGTTGGTAACTGTCACTCTTGAATTTGAGTGTACAAGCTAATACTTTACTGGAATTACCGGAAAGTTGTTGGAATTACTACAAATCTTTAGGAATTGCTGTAAATTTAAGGAATTACTTAGGTTTTTTTTAGAATTACTGACATTCTTATAAAATTCTTGGAATTATTTTGAGATACTTGGGCATTTCTTAAAAATATGTAAGGTTACTTGAGATTGCGCGAAACTTATTGGAAATACTTATTGGTTACTATACATATTACGAGGTGGGATTTACCCGTCTAATAATTTTATTTCTATAATTTTAGTGTACAAGTACTTTGAATTATTGGTAAATACAAAGAATTACCTACTGGACATTAGTAGGCACTTACCGGAATTACTTAAAGTTTCATAGAATTACTAGAAAGTTTTTGAAATTACTGGTAATTGTTGAAGAAATATTAAGAAATTTTGAATTATTTGTTCATATTTTCAGTGTACAATTTGCATTACTCTCAATTACAGGAAATTTCTCGAACTCACTAGGAATTTTTGGGAATTACTGGAAATTTCAAGACATTCAGAATTTTATAAAATTGCTGGGCATTTTAAGGAATTATTGGGAATTTCATGAAATTACTAGACATTTCATGGAATTACTTTAAAATTTTCTAAATTGATCTTGAAATCTGGTGGGTATAGGTGATTCGTTGTTTTTTCCCTCTACATTATTGATTTATTGCTGCAACTGGAAATGTTCCAAAAAAACTCAACTGTTATTAACGCAACTACAGAACTAACCTAAATTAACCATTAATCACTACTTTTGAGAAAAACAGATGTCCCACATTGACTAAACTCTTTTCAGTTATTGTAACAAAAGTCCCAAGTTTTTGAAAATATTACGCTTATAATAGAAACTTAAATCGGACCATTTACACTGTTTTGATCACTAACTTCATGCTGCTCTATTAAACAATGACGACTTTAACACTTGACCTGCCCAAAGGGGAGGAGTGTATGTTTAGAAGTTAGAAAGACTTCCAAACATGGAGGTTTGGCAACACCGAATGGATGAATAAGTAACTATACTCGGGATCGAACAGACTACACATGGCAACTGTGCTTCTAAACCTTGAGATTTAGATTGTTTTCATTGTAATAAAATTAAATTACTTCAATCAACAAAGCTGTCCAGAATTTATTTAAATCACAGACGTTGGATTGGTCTCAATGGTCCGGTATTGTGGGATCACCCGAGATCACCCGATCTAATGATTCCCGATTTCTACTTATAGGGATATTTGCAAAATGTTGTGTACAAACTCTATTGCCTATCTCTTGTCCCCTTTAAAGTTATACAATATTTATATGACACATTTTCTTGTACTTGCTGTGATATTCGACTCGACTGGATTGCTTAAAATGGGATACCCTGTATAAAAGAAATAAAACATATTTAAACGTTGACATTTGGTCTTATTACGGCAGTAAGTGCTAAAGTTGATTTTCAAATTTCAGCGGGGCAAGATCCCTCTTCTTTTGGCCGTAGAGGCTGGTAATCAGTCGATGTGCAGAGAGCTGCTCAACACCCTGACGTCGGAACAGTTAAAAGCGGCCGCGGCCAATGGCGACACCGCTTTGCATTTGGCAGTGCGACGCAAGGATATCGATATGGTAGCTTCTTTTAAAAAAAAAGTCAATTCTACTCCCATTACGTCACCCTAACCTGAACCAACCTATTTTGTTGCAAAAACAAACATTAAGACTAGAAAGATCAAATCAAAGTCGAAACGTCGTTTTCACACTCACTTATGACTGATACGGTTTTTCGTTGCCTTTAGGTACGAATACTAGTCGACTATGGGACTAACGTGGACATAAGAAATGGTGATGGACAGACCCCGCTGCATATAGCAGCTGCCGAAGGAGACGAGGTCTTGGTGAAGTACTTTTACGGCGTTCGAGCCTCTGCCAGTGTGACGGACAATCAAGATCGGACACCCATGCATCTGGCAGCCGAGAATGGGCATGCAAATATTATAGGTAGAGATCTATTAAATAGGGCGTGTTTATTTGAAATGACGTCTAGTATAGCCTGTAGATTTAACGTTTATAATTTATTTCTAAATGTTTAATATTTTTGCAATTTATCTGTTTAAATTAATTCTTTTGTTGCTATTTCTATCACGGTTACAGTTACAATTAGTTGCTTTTTGATTTCTGACCTTAAGACAGTGTATTGCTTCTTTCAGAACTCCTAGCCGACAAATTTAAAGCCAGCATCTTCGAGAGAACCAAAGATGGTTCCACTCTTATGCACATCGCTTCGCTGAACGGCCACGCCGACTGTGCCATGATGTTGTTCAAGAAAGGGGTATATTTACACATGCCGAATAAGGTATTTATAGCCCGCATTAGTATTCTATTCTCTACAAAACAATACACTCATTCCGTCTTTGTTCGAAAATAGAGCTGTTGTTAAGGCTTCATTACTAAGGCATATTTTATGCGGACGTTTCAGGCGTTACGTATTAATTAGCGGCTAATTTTAGCCCTGAGGAGGGTAATTTCGAATGCATATTTGTCGCTGTCACTACTGTTGAGCCTTCCTGCGGTATACGCACGTAACCATAGTTTTGAAAAATGAGCCACAACGTACAAAAACCTGCAAACCCGCTCGTTTCAGCTCAGTTATCAGAGCTTTGAGCTGGTTGTTGATGTGAAATTTCTGCAAAGAAGATGTTACCACCTGTTAGTGACCTAGACCTAAGCCTTCTCGATCCTCCTTGGTTATTTAAAGTAGGCAATGTGTTTTAAAACTCCTCACCCTAATCACATTATATTTAATGTCTAATATGTTTTAAAACTTCTCACCCTAATCACCTTATATTTAAAGTTTAATATGGAGTTATTTTAGGATGGTGCAAGAAGCATACATACTGCAGCCAGATACGGCCATGTGGGAATCATTAACACCTTACTACAAAAAGGAGAAAAAGTGGATGTTACCACTAATGTAAGGCTTTAGTAGTGAGTAGTTAATTAGATAATTTTGGTCTCTTTTTAGGACAATTATACGGCTTTGCATATAGCTGTGGAATCCTGCAAGCCCTTAGTGGTGGAAACGCTGCTTGGATACGGAGCAGATGTCCATGTCAGAGGTAAGTCCCATGGAGTGGGCGTGGCTCAGTCCTAGATAAATTTTTTAGGTGGTAGATTAAAAGAGACCGCGCTGCATATAGCAGCAAGGGTAAAAGATGGCGAGAAATGCGCCCTGATGCTGTTGAAGTCTGGTGCAGGACCCAACATTGCCACCCACGATGGGAACACCCCAGTTCACGTGGCGGCAAAGTGGGGCAACTTGCAGACCCTTCTGCTTTTGCTCGAAGACGGGGGAGATCCACAGTATAAAAACAAGGTGAATAATTAATGTATTACTGATACTAAAAAAATATGTAAAATCGCCACATTGTTCTGTTCTTTTCACAGACATTCTACACTAACTTTTAAATTAGCACTCACTAAATCCCATTTCCTCATTAAATAAATTCAATCTTTCTAAGATTCTTCAGTTCTTAACACACAGTGTTGAAGTGGTAACAGATTGAGTGAGTGCGTTCACACATGTCTTGTGTCCTCAGATCAATGTTAGATTAGTGTTAATAGACACGTTTGTTTTTAGACATCATCAGCCTTCCATAAAGTAAGTTGGAGCGCCTTTTCATAATCTTTCTTAACTCCTATAAAGCTTTACCATTTTGGCTGTCATTTTTGTCTAATACATGTCTCTCTTGTACCTACTTTGTCTCTTCTTAGCACGTTTTGTACTATTTTTTCAACACGCTCATTTTATTTCCGCTACGTTTGCTGCCATATTTGTGCCTTTTTTGTTTGTGCTTACTGTTCTTACAGTCGTTTTCATTAAGCCCGGTAAATTTTAAAAGGTCACCAAAATGTTGCGGTGCAGGAATTTGAACAGAAGCTCGAAACCTTTTATTAGTCTCCATCTTTTTCTGCAGAAAGGTGAAACCCCTTTGCACCTTGCCAGCAGAAACTGCCGCCCGGATGTTGTTACCCACTTGATCAATTACGTCAAAGAGAAGAAAGGCGACTCGATGGCTTCCCAGTACGTCAACGAACTGACTGAGAATGACGAAAGCGCCCTTCATTACGTTTGTACAGTGACAAAACATGAGGTGGAAACTCCAAATTCTGATAGGTAAGTGGGATTTTCTATACCAAACTCAGACTACTGCGGTCTCGATAAAGCACTGAAAATGTCTTTGAGGCGCTTTGCTATTCGCTCCGGCAATATTCACTCAATGGGAATTCAAGGTGGTATCGATGAGATAATATGATAATTTCATTAAAGTTAAAAAGGTCTCCTTATAGAATATTTCAAAAGTTTTTTAGAGCATATTCGGCGATCACCATCACTCCAAGCCCTATCGAAAACTCATGAGGTCACCATCACTCCAAGGCTATTGGATCATAATATTGACTTCCAATCAACTAGCAATCAATCAATAAGAGGTTTTTTTTTTCAAAAAAACATACATTCTTATTGATAAAGCACTTGATAAAGCAGTCTTGACAAGAATTCTTCGGTCTCAACCAAATTGCATGGTTCTGCAGCAGGAAATAAGTATTAAAGAGTTCGATGCTACAAGTACTCTTTCAGACCTCAACTGAAATTTGGGCACTGGGTGGTAAACACTTCTGTTTACTGACCCCACAAAACAAGCTTAAGAGACCCTTAAGCACAAAGCAGAAATATCTCAAATCGGTGCAAAGCCCCAAACGTGATGGGTGGTGTTCCTTTACGATTCCATTCCAAAATGTTTACGTTATTAACTGGAAGGTGTTCTCAATAGGGAAGTGGTGAAGCTTCTCCAGAACGGAGCCGATGTAAAACTCCAAACTAAACAGCACGAGACCGCCTTCCACTTAGTGGCTTCAGCTGGTAACACTGATGTTCTTCTTGAAATGATCGCTCACATGAGTCCCACCGACGTCCAAAATGCTCTAAACTAAAGCAGTGGTATCGATCAATCAGGAGGACATTATTGCAAGCCTATGGCATCATAATATTGACTAGCAATCAACTAGCAACCAATCAATCAATAAAAGATTTTTTTCCAAAAAACGTACATTCTCATTGATAAAGCACTTGTCTCATCCTGACAAGAATTCTTCCGCCTCAACCACACAACGACCAAATTGCACGGTTTTGCAGCAGGAAATAAGTATTAAAGAGTTCGATGCTACAAGTACCCCAGACCTCAACTGAAATTCGGCCATTTGGTGGTAAACACTTCTGTCTACTGACCCCACAAAAGAAGCTGAAGAGACCCTTGAGCACAAAGTAGAAATATTTCACCACCCAGCGTAGGGGGTGGTATTCCTTCACGATTCCATCCAAAAAGTTACGTTATTAACCTGAAGATGTTCTCAATAGGGAAGTGGTGAAGCTTCTCCTCGAGAACGGAGCCGATGTAAAACTCCAAACGAAACAGCACGAGACCGCCTTCCACTTGGTTGCTTCAGCTGGCAACAATGATGTTCTTCTTGAAATGATCGCTCACATGAGTCCCACCGACGCTCAGAAAGCTCTAAACAGACAAAACGCAAACGGCTGGACGCCTTTGCTCATTGCTTCGCATAAAGGTCGCACCCCCAAAAATAAACCAAAGCAGAAGGTTGAAGGTTGTGTCTTTTAGGTCACATCGACCTGGTCAACATTCTGTTGGCCAACCATGCCAGAGTGGACGTGTTCGATTCGGACGGCAGGTCAGCTCTGCATCTAGCTGCGGAGCACGGCTACTTGCACGTGTGTGATTCCTTATTGACCAATAAGGCTTTTATTAATTCCAAGTCTAGGAATGGTAGAACAGGTAAGGAAGCCTTAGCACCAAACTAATGTAGTTTTTAACTAAGTCACTCGACTCCATATCACTATTCAAGGCACAACATCATTTTGCTTTTGGTTTAGCTCTGCATCTTGCTGCATTGAACGGCTACGTCCACCTCGTAAAGTTCCTGATTAAAGACCATAACGCCGTCATCGACATTTTAACTCTGAAGAAGCAAACGCCTCTGCATCTAGCGGCCGGTGCGGGCCAGATTGAAGTTTGCAAACTTTTGCTGGAGTTGGGAGCTGACATCGATGCCACTGGTAAGCCAAAACAGACATTTTGTTGGGTCGTACAGACCTGAGTAAATGTATATGCAATAATTATTGTTACGCAGTTTACGCTATGTTTGTTGGAAATTTTAGACGAGGATGGTCAGAAACCGATCCATGCCGCCTGCCAGAACAATTTCTCTGAAGTTGCCAAACTTTTTTTACAACAACATCCAAGCCTGGTTATGGCCACCACTAAACACGGAAATACTTGCGCCCACATTGCTGCAGCTCAAGGAAGCGTCACTGTGATTGAAGAATTGATGAAATTTGACAGACAGGTAAATGAAGAAGTTGGTCCAAGTCACACGCTTTTATTATCTAGGTCTGGTAGTCTTATAGCGTTTTCGGGTGGCCGCTATAGAGCACTCTGAAAGTATTTCCATCCTTTGTTTTTGCAATATGATATAAAAGAAAGCAATACTCACTCTCAGATAAGTGCTTAAGGGTAGTCTATAAGTCTATCTATACTATGGACGAATTCCAAAACTCACCAGGTTTCTCATTTCACTCATTTACCTGGTAGGTCAGTCACCTGCTTAATCTATTGAATTGCTAGATGGCTATCACATGACCAGCTTAACCGGTAGATTATCTGGTGAATTTTGGAATTCGCCCTATTTAGGGCCGTTTTACACACCTCCATGAAGTTAAATTTTTGCATTAAAAAAATTAAAGCATTGCTATCAAAAAATTGTTAAGAGTCAGATCATTTGGCAGCAATGTATTCTCTATGGGGGATTTTAAGGTCCACCTTAGCTCAAGTTAATGGGAAGGATGTTCAACCCGAACTTAGATATTCAGGACTTGGTTAAAAGGGGGAAATGTAGTGAAACTTAGGTATAGAAACTGTATGGTGGTATGTAAGATATAGAAAATTCACTAAGCTCATTATTTTCTTTTTCTTTGCTTTAGGGTGTAATATCGGCAAGAAATAAAGTAACCGATGCCACTCCACTCCAAATGGCCGCCGAGGGTGGCCATGCCGAGGTCGTCAAAGCCTTGGTTAGGGCTGGTGCCTCAGTCACTGATGAAAACAAGGGTAACCCACTTTTATACTTTTAAAACAGAATACCTTATTGCTAAATAATCATAAGGTGGATTCACTGCTGTCCACTTGGCGGCCCAGCACGGACACATGCAAGTCTTGGAAGTGCTGCGCTCTTCCAATAACTTGCGGGTCACCAGCAAGAAATTGGGGGTGACCCCGCTGCATGTCGCTGCCTACTTCGGTCAAGCCGACACGGTACGGGAACTGCTCACCCACGTGCCTGGTACTGTCAAGTCGGACCCCCCGAACGGTGCCTCCTTGGTTCCTGCTCTCGGTAACGAATCCGGTATGACTCCATTGCATTTGGCGTCCTTTTCCGGAAAGGAGAACGTCGTCAGGTTACTGCTGAATTCTGCTGGAGTTCAAGTGGACGCAGCCACCCAAGAAAATGTAATTAGTATTAGCTAATTCGGATTTTTTTAGAATTTGTTCATTTTTCTCTACCCATCTCTCTCTTGCTCATGTTAAGAATAGCAAAAAGTCAAATTTCTAAGGCTAAGATGATGCCAAACTTTTGTGAGTTTAGTCTAAAATAACTCGTGTTTATTAGAAAGCATCATATAAACATTTTTTGACAGAAAAAGGTGTCATAATCAAACTAAATAGACTTTTACACCCCCTATCTTTTATCATTTGTTTTAATCGCTACTTTGATTAGGGGTACAATCCCATGCACTTGGCGTGCTACGGTGGTCATGTGACTGTGGTAGGGCTGCTTCTGAGTCGCTCTGCAGAATTGCTAGAAAGCAAAGACCGTCACGGGAAGACAGGGCTACATATCGCTGCAACGCATGGGCATTACCAAATGGTCGAAGTACTTTTAGGTGAGTTCTACAGTGGCAACCAACTCTCGTATAAAACAGAATTACAAATGTTTAGACCTGAGATTTTTTATATTTCTTCATATAATATATACAAAAATTATATAAATATGGACCCTAAGAGAGCTAGAACTGCTTAAAGGGTGTTAAAATTGGAAATTTTAACAAAACTTGAAAACTCATTTCTGAAGTGTGCTAATCAGAACCGGCTTAGGGTCATTGGGGCACATTCATCCCCGATTTTCTACGCATTAGTTCCGGACACCCTGTATTTATTTCCTAGACGTTTTTTCGGGTACTTGAAGAATAAAATAAATAGGTAAAAACAGTTTTAGCTTAAAACAAAAATCCTAAAATTATTTTTAGGTCAAGGAGCTGAAATTAACGCCCCAGACAAAAACGGTTGGACCCCTTTGCATTGCGCCTCTAGAGCGGGTTATGTCGAGGTGGTCAAACTTCTTGTAGAGTCTGGTGCGTCACCGAAGTCCGAAACTAACTTGGGTGCTGTGCCCATTTGGTTCGCCGCCTCGGAAGGTCACCACGCGGTGTTGGAGTACTTGATGACCAAGGACCACGACACCTATACGTTAATGGAAGACAGAAGGTTGCTGTAAAAAGCCTATACGGAACCCTGTGTTAAGTTTGAGGCATACCAAACGTACAAGCTCAGCTTATTTGAACTCACACTCAGCCTATTTGAGCTCGTAACTACGGTATACCTCAAACTTGAATTTTTGAGCTCGTGACAATGGTATAGCTCAAATTAGTTTTATTTGAATGTGTAACCATGGTATACTTCAAACTTGACTTAATTGATCTCGGGATAATGGTATACTTCAAACTTAAATTAACGGAGTTCTTAAGACTGGTATATCTCAACTTGACTTATTTTGAGTTCGTAAGGCTCTGCCAAGCATGAGACACACCGAACTGCATGGTATACCTCAAACGTGACTTAATTGAGCTCGGGGGAATGGTATTAATTTAACTTGAAATAATTGAGCTCATGAGAATCGCGTAACTCAAACTTGGCGAACCAATGGTGTACCTCTAACTTTCCTTATTTTTAGCTCATAAGACTTTGCCAGGTTTGAGGGATACCAAACTTATGGGCTCAGCTCATTTGAGCTTAAACTCAGCTTATTTAAGCTCCTAACATTGGTAATCCTAACAGTACGTCAAATTTGGTTTATTTGAGTTCAGGAGAATGGTATACTTCAAGCTTGAATTAATTGAGCTCCTAAGAATGGTATACTTCAAACTTGACTTATTTGAGCTCTTAACAATGGTATACGTCAAACTTGTTTTATTTGAATGCGTAACAATGGTATACCGCAAACTTGACTTATTTGAGCTCGGGAGAATAGTATACTTTAAACTTAAATTAACTGAGCTCTTAAGAATGGTACTTATTTTGAGATCAAAAGCCTTTGCCAAGTTTGAAGCATACCAAACTTACGAGCTGAGCTCATTGGAGCTTAAACTCAGCTTATTTGAGATCCTAACAATGGTAATCCTAACAATACCTCAATCTTGACTTATTTGAGATCACGAGAATGGTATACTTCATACTTGAATTAATTGAGCTCGTAAGAATGGTATCCTTCAAACTTGACTTATGTTGAGTTCGTAAGGCTTTACCAAGCCTGAGGCATACGAAACTTGAGGCTCAGCTTATTTCATTTCGAACTGAGTTTATTTGAACTCATAGCTTGACTTGCCGCTTGACTTGCAAGCAACTTCACTTGTTTTGAGCTCAAAAGCCTTTGCCAAGTTTGTGTCACACCAAACAATGGTAATCCTAACAGTACGTCAAACTAAACTTATTTCAGTTCAGGAGAATGGTATACTTCAAACTTGAACTAATTGAGCTTCTAGAAATGGTATACCTTAAACTTGAATTATTTGAACTCCTAACAATGGTATATCTCAATATTGTTTTATTTAAATGCGTAACAATGGTATACTTCAATCTTGACTAATTTGAGCTCAGGAGAATAGTATACTTGAAACTTGAATTAACTGAGGTCTTAAGACTAGTATATCTCAACTTGACTTATTTTGAGATCAAAAACCTTTGCCAAGTTTGAGGCATATCAAACTTACGAGCTCGGCTCGATTTGAGCTTAAAATCAGCTTATTTGAGCTCCTAACAATGGTAATCCTAACAATACGTCAAATTTGGCTTATTTGGGTTCAGGAGAATGGTATACTTCAAACTTGAGGTAGTTGAGCTCCTAAGAATCAAACTTGACTTATTTGAGCTCTTAACAATGGTATACCTCAAATTCGTTTTATTTGAATGCGTAACAATGGTATACCGCAAACTTGACTTATTTAAGCTCCGGAGAATAGTATACTTTAAACTTAAATTAACTGAGCTCTTAAGAATGGTACCTATATCTCAACTTGACTTATTTTGAGATCAAGAGCCTTTGCCAAGTTTGACGCATACCAAACTTACGAGCTCAGCTCATTGGAGCTTAAACTCAGCTTATTTGAGATCCTAACAGTGGTAATCCTAACAATACCTCAATCTTGACTTATTTGAAATCAGGAGAATGGTATACTTCAAACATGAATTAATTGAGCTCGTAAGAATAATATACCTCAAACTTGACTTATTTTGAATTCGTAGGGCTTTGGCAAGTGTGAGACATACCAAACTTAGGATCTTAGCTCATTTCATGTCGAACTGAGTTCATTTGAACTCGTAGCAATGGTATACCTCAAACTTGACTTATTTGAGCTCGGAGCAATGATATACTTTAAACTTGACTTTATTGAGCTCGTGGGCCTTTACAATGGTTGAGGTATACCATACTCTCGAGCTCAAATTAAAGAAAAATCTGTGAAAGGTAAAAGGTAGGCTTCGGAGTGGTCTGTTCAGCTGAAAGTATGGATACTTGCTAAGGCAATTCTAGACATATTATACATTTTGGTGTTTTTCGACGGAATAGAGACGATATATTTTAAGAAAAAGTATAAATATTCAGTAATATACAGGGTGTTCAATAACATTTTTTGTGAAATTTACATCACCACCACGAATCTAAAAACTATGAAGTATATTGCCAAAATGACAATTACGTGAAATAATTATGGATACCAGGTGTTAATCACCGAAAAGAAGAACATATGTGTGGTGGTAGAACCGGTTTCGCTACGTTTTTGTTAATTATAGTATCACCGTACTGCTTCGATTTAATCTCGTGGAAATATCGTGGAATTGTGGTGGTTTCCACTTAATCAACATTTGGGTTATCTGAACGCCATATTGTTTTTTTCTTTCTTCCAACTTAACAAATAATAAATACTTTTCACATTGTGTGCCTTCCACAAATCCTAGATGGCCAAACTTCCAGGGAATGCAGGAATACTAAATATGTTATTTTATCGATGTATAGGCTGGATATTAATGACAAAGGAAATTTGAATGGTAAATAGTTTTGCCTTTTGTCAAATTTTATCAAAACAAAGAGTTTTTAAGTCTCTTTAAATCTTTAAATCTCTCTTAAAATCCCTCTTAAATCTCTTTAAAAAATGTTCGACCTGGACAATCACGTACGCACATTGTTCTGAGTGGTGGTAACTTTTTTTACCACTACAATGTGCGAGGTACCTGTGCAGATCACTGTTGAGTAGCATTTTCTTAACACGATCAAGTGGCTCCACTTTAAATACTTTCTACAGGATATTAGAACGTGACTGAAACCTTCATTATCCCTTCAAATGAATTTCCTTTCCAAAATGGTCTGGTATGGGGCGGTAGGACTCAGTTTCCTCTTTTATGTTAATGCGTCTCCTATGTTCACTTTCAAGTTTCTTATTTTTGCGTAGGCATCTAGATAAAAAAAAACACGTGATTATCCCCATGAAAATATAATACAAAGTGTTTTCTACTTAATACCGGGTGTCCAGCAGAACCCTGGACATAGGAGATTAACATGGGAAATCGGTTTTTATTTTTTTGCGCCTGTACGGTTGATCTGATTGAAAAACTTTTAAGAGTAAAGTTGTAGAGCTTATGGTCAGCTATCATCTTGTACTTTTTTCAATACCTCAGTGTTGGCTGTTTTTTGGAAAAACGCCTCGAAAAGTGCAAGAATTTGAATTTGGCGCGTCACCCCCACCATGCATGTGCAGTGTCGCCAACATAATAATTTCTTATGTCAGAGTCAGAGCCGATTTTTCCTTTCTTATTTATTTTGAGGGACTATCATGTAGTAATTAATGTGGTTATGAAGTAAAATTATGTTGGCGACACTGCACATGCATGGCGGGGGTGACGCGCCAAATTCAAATTTTTGCACTTTTCGAGGCGTTTTTCCAAAAAACGGCAAAACTGGAGTATTAAAAAAATTACAATATGATATCTGACCATACGCTTTACAACTTTACTCTTAAAAGTTTTTCAATCAATTCAAGCGTACAGGCGCAATAAAATAAAAACCGATTTTCTATGTTAATCTCCTATGTCCAGGGTTGGTACTGGACACCCGGTATAGTGTTAGATATGATGGTAAATAAGTGAAACCCCCCGAGTCGAGGTGGTTGTTGAGGTGAAATGTGAGACCATTGTGTCACAATTTGCTTCTTTCAAATTTGTCAAAGCAACTTTGACTTTGATGAACCTTTCTCAGGTTTGTCTACAACTTGATGGTATGTTCGAAGAACCACAACAATCGCCCCATAGAAGAGTTCGTCTTAGTGTCACCTGCGCCCGTAGATACAGCGGCCAAACTGTCCAACATCTTAATCGTCCTGTCGAACAAAGAGAAAGAGAGGGCCAAAGACCTTATAGCTGCGGGAAAGTTTTGTGAAGCCATGGCCACTGAACTATTGGCCTTAGGTAAGCAGAGTGTCCTAAATTTATTATTTTTCTTTAAATGCCATAAAATGGAAAATGTTGTTGACTTTTCTCCATGTTTTTCTGACTTTATTTCCTCGGTATTTTTTGGCATTAAAATTCTTAAAAAAATGTATCTTGAAAAACTATCTTTTAGCTGCAGGTTGACGACAAAATTCACTTTGTTTTCCTCTTTACATTTTGCCACAGGTTCTAGAGCTGGGTATTTTAGGGACTGGGAGAGGATACAAAATAACTTGAATAAACTTTAAATTCGCCTCAGTAAATGTGAACACCAACATTGATATTTTCGTATTTATTGAAGCTGCCGGAGCGGACTCGGCCGGAAAAATTCTAACAGCGACTGACAGGAGAAACGTGGAATTCCTCGACGTCCTCATAGAGAACGAACAAAAGGAGGTCATCGCTCATACGGTGGTTCAACGCTATCTCCAGGTAAAATTTAGGTATAAGAAGTAAAGTGTCTAAACCCTGAGATGCACCAAGTGCTGCTTACTTGAACTATCCTGAAATAACCCTTACAACTTCAGTTCAAACTAAAGAAAAACGAAAGATTTTGACAGAAAAACAATGCAACGTTTAAGCTGAACTTGTAAAAGTGGCAATTAAACCTTTATTGGTGCAACTCAGGGTAAGCTGTACAATATGAACACTTTTTCTATAGGAACTCTGGAGAGGAGCCCTCACGTGGACGGCGTGGCGCACGCTCCTTCTTTTCGTGCTGTTCATAATCTGCCCCCCGGTGTGGATAGTGTTCACCCTGCCCTTGGGTCATAAGTATTACAAAGTGCCTATAATCAAATTCATGTCATACCTCACCTCGCACATATACCTCATGATCTTTCTGTTGGTGGTGGGTATCACTCCACCCTACCCAACCATCAATCGTTTAAGCATGATTCCCTATTGGTGAGTTTGGTTAGTTTAGCTTAGTTCAGGTTAATTCCTGTTAACTTTTTTTAGGTACGAATGGATCCTTTTGGTGTGGCTCAGTGGGCTGTTGCTTTTTGAGCTGACCAACCCCAGTGACAAGAGCGGGCTGGGTTGGATTAAAATTTCAGTACTGCTTTTTAGTATATTTGGGGTGGCTACCCATTTGATGGGGCTGCTTTTCGTGGAGAAACGCCACTGGCCCACTTTAATGTATTGCAGAAATCAGCTGTTTGCGCTAAGTTTTCTGCTGGCCTGTGTGCAGATTTTGGACTTTTTGTCCTTTCATTACTTATTCGGACCATGGGCCATCATCATCGGTATTTTTTTATGTAGTTTATAATAACATTTAGTTAACAAATCCAATTTTAACAGGAAACTTGATGAAAGACCTTGCGAGGTTTCTCGCAGTTTTGGCAATATTTGTGTTTGGTTTCTCCATGCAATTCGTTGCCTTAAATCAACCTTTTGGAGGGAAAAGACCACCAGGAGCAGGAAAGGAATTTGAAGACGGTAAGTTTGGTTTGGTTAATGTTTACACTTACAATTTTTCAAATTTGATCGAAATGTTGTTTACCTTTGAATCGAACACAGATGAAGAAACCGAATGCTTTGGTTCTAAACGTCGGTGCTCAAAGAGGCCGCGACTGGAGCTGGACGGCAGTAAGACGTTGTAGTTTTGTGTCGAGCTGTTATTGTCGTTCTTTTAGAGAGCAAAGTGGCCTTTTTGTCGATGTCCCCGATCTGCGACTGTGTATTGTCCAACATTTATATACATGTGATGTGTGGTCCGTCTTTTTAGGTGTGTCGGCGTGAGGAAACACTCATTCTTTACAGAATTTGCTGTTTTCTTGCTGTCGACCCATGATTTAAGTTACTAGATAGGTATAACGTGCTTTTTCATTTTTCAGGTGTTTCATGTTTTTGTGGTCTGTCTTAGTACAGTTAGTAGATGTATCAGCTGTTTTGTATTATTTATCTTGGTGATACGCAGGTTTGCCAAAGTAAGTTTGCACTCAGGTATAGTTCTGTTAGAGCAGTTCTGCTAGATGTACTTTCGGAAAATGTATAGTTTTTATACATTATGACTCTACTTGCGCAGGCTGACAGGATGTTTTTCTGTCAGATTGCCACCCCTGAATTTGCAGCTCTTGTTTGCTACCCTGATTTTTTACAGGGAGTGAACGAGATTCGATATCAAAATCTTCCATTAAAATTGATTTTTATCACAACTCAGCTAGTCGTAAACAGATATTTTAATCTATGAAACGAACTTTTTAAACATTTTGTATTGCATTGTATTGTATTGTATTCAATGTGAGTGGACTTATACAGTCGTCCACCGCGACCTGCGGTCTATTGTGGCTCACTCCAAGTGTTTGCCCCTGCTAGCTCCACTAGTTGTCACTTGTTATGCCCAGACCCTCAACGAATCTGCTGAGTCTCTCGGGCGAAACTGCGTTTGCATTTTGAGGTTCAATGATCGTGTTTCCGAACAGTGTGTATCTCGATCTGGCAATAGCCGGGCAGTCATATAGGACGTGTTCAACTGTCTCGTCGTCCTTTAAGCACAGCCGACGCTCCATCTCTTCAGTTCGGACAGTCCGAGTCTGTGAATGTGAGATCTTAGGTGGCTATGTCCTGTGTACAGCGCAGTGGCCACTCTGATTAGTCTCCTATTTAGTCTGAGGAATGTTTGGGATTTTGCCCTCCCTGTTTCCGTGATAAATTTTTTGGAGTGTGATAGTCCGGGTAGGTGCTCCCACCAGTCCTGGGATTTGGCATTGATCCGTTTTTGGAGTTTAGCCTTGACCAGAGAGTGTGGGACTCCCAGTGCCGGCTCCGGGCCTACGAATGCAGAGCCCAGAAGCGACTGAGCTTCATTAACCAAAAAAAATCGGACTTATTTGTCGACTTCATCTTGATAGGGAAGAGGACATAATCGGTTAATCGCACGAGTAAAAGTACCTGTCTGGGTCCTAACCGTAGCAGCACAGACCATTCCATCATCGCCAGTCAAAACTTCCACGATCCTTCCCAAAGGCCATTTAAGAGGAGGACACTGATGATCTCTTAGAAGAACTAGATCATTGACTTTTAAATTGGAACGAGGCATCATCCATTTTAAACGATTCTGAAGTCGGTGAATGTATTCCACATGTCATCGCTTCCAAAAGTTCAGATGGACCTGGGAGACCGTTAGCAAATGCTTCAGAAGTCTATTCTCGGGGGGTTTCTGTCACGTCTCGTTCGAGATATGCAGTCAGACTGCGTCCAATTAGAAAGTGACCTGGGATCAAAGGCTCAAAATCATTTGGTGGCCTTGAGTTGAGAACTGCTTCTATCTGTGTCAGAATAGTATAAAACTCATCAAATGTGAAAGTAGAACAACCCATTGCTCTACACATCTACAAATTCCACTCCAGCGTGGGCTTCGTGGAGGGATGAATTGAAAATTGGTACGGTGATTTGATGCTAGATAATTTGCAACGGCTTCAGATTTCGCCTTATTCCTTAGGAAAAGTTTAAGCTCTCTAAGATCGTTATCAGCCCCATGGAAATTAGCAGCATTATCACTAAGTATAAGTGAAGGTTTTCGTCGTCTTGCAATAAATCTCTTAAGAGCCGCTATGTATTCCTCGGTTGAGAGACCCTTTACCAATTCCAAGTGAACTGCTTTCGTTCAAAGGCAGACAAATAGAGCTATACAGATCTTGAGAACAGAGGCTCTGCCTAAGTGGGAAGATTTGATGGAGTAAGGACTTCCGTAGTCCACACCACTATTCTGAAAGGGTTGAGAAATCTTAACTCGAAATGAAGGCAAGTTTCCCATTATTTGTTCTGCAGGTTTGGCGGCACGATATCTGAAGCAAGTGGAACACCTTTTAATTGCGTCCTTGGTGGCTCGCACTCCATTTAAGGGCCAAAACCGAAATCTAAAGTTGGATAAAACATTCTGTGCTCCTGCATGATACAAACGAGCATGTTCACTTGTCAACATCATAGACACAATTCTATTGCGTGACGGTAATAACATTGGGTGTTTCTGATCGAAGTGAATTGGAGCCTTTTTCAACCTACTCGTATTATTTTTTGATCGTCCAGGAACAAGTTCAGAGCCAATAGATTCTTGTGGGAGATTGAACGATTGTTTGAAAGTTCAGAAATTTCTCGAGAAAAACTTTGTTTTGCAGTATCTTGGCAATAAACCGCAATGAAGCTTCCAGTTCAAGAACCGACAAAGGACCCGTTAGGCTGTTGTTAGAAGAAATTAAATTATTTTTAAACCTTAAAACATAAGCAAGACTTAAAAGTCTAGGGAATGAGGACAAATGAACAAAGAGTCTGTCCGAATAAACTCATGACATGTGGTTAGATGCACGACCTTTCTTTGCTCTGGAATGTTTGTTATTTCTGACTCGTCCCTCCAAACTCCGGATTGTTTTCAGATGCAACATGTCTCCATGTGCAATTTTCATTCAAACTTTGTATTTGAGACACTCTGTTAGTGTCTAGTTAAATCCAGTGCAGAGCTATCTCTGAATCCGACCTTAAGTTTTTTGTTTGCGGGAGAAGTCTATTGTCGTATATTCTGGAAATCTTATTGACGAGATTGGCCAGAAGTAACATTGCACACAATTCCAATTTTGGAAGAGATACAAACTTGAGTGGGGCCACACGTGATCTTGATGCAACCAGATTCACAGTGACTGATCCATCACTATAGAAAAGCCGTAAATACACACACGCTGCATAGGCTCTTTGACTGGAATCTGAAAATTCCATGCAGCTTATAGGAGCGTATTTCCTTGAAAACGAACAGGCAGCTAGGGATTTTCAAACGCTATAAAGCATGTAAACCATATTGAAAGGAACACCACAATTGAATAATTGAATCACTGGTAATCTCTGTGTCCCACCCAATTTTCTCCATCCACAATTCCAGCATAATAAGTTTTCCAATCACTATCACTGCTGCGAGAAGTCCAAGTGGGTTGTAACACTGGGCTAGGTAAGACAAAATTCTCCCTTTCGTTAGTGCACCTTCAAACTTGACAGCAGGAACTGATACATAAAAAATGATGGGTTCCAATTAAGTCCCAAGGCCTTATTGGACGTGTGGTCAAAGTCTATGTTGTATTCAATAACAGTTTCTGTAGATAACGAATTCAAAAAAGTTTGGTTATTGCAGCACTCAAAACCATGAGCCTTGAGAAGGGTACTCAGTTCATTGTATAATTGTCTCAAATCAGGAAGGTTGTCAGCTCCACTCAAAACATCATCAACATAACAACGTTTTTGTAGTGTTTGTGATACAAGTGGCTACTTTGACACACATTTCATAAGGCACTTTTCTTTAACACTCGCGTTGCCAGGGAAGGTGCACAGTTTGTGCCATAGGTTACTGTGCTAAGTTCTAGAGAGGTTAATGGAAGATTCCGGTTGTCTCTCGACAAAATGTTCTGGAGATACGTCTGGTCAGGGTTTATTAGTATTTCTCGAAACATTTTTTTTATATCAGTCGCTAACACATACCTGTAAGTCCTCAATCTACATAATATATCAAAAAGTTCAGGCTGCAATTGATAACCCTTATGCAAGATGTCATTTAATGAATATTCTGATGAAGTCTTACAAGAACCATCGAAAACCACTCTTAATTTAGAACTGGAACTCTGGTTTCTCCAGGTTTGCAAACCTCTTAGCTTTTTGAAAGAAATCTCCTAACAAATTTGTGTTTAGTTTCACTGGTAAGTCAACCCGAAAAGTTCCGTTTGGAAGAATTTTTGTGGTGTTCTGTTCGACCGTCCTATCATCAGGCGCAATGTATATGTCAACTGGCACTGATTCTATGTCCCAAAATCTAGTGAGCAAATTATTCAACTTTAGCTGTTCCGAAGATTGAACAAGCATTGAAATATTCGAGTCTTGGATGCGAGAACTATTAAAATGGTGAGTTGGTGCACTTCCAGCTATAACCCAGCCTAAAAGTGTATTTTGAAGAACCGGTAAATCCTTTCCCAGCTTCAACACTCCATCGAGTAAAAGGTTGTAAAAAACATCAGCTCCAAGAAGCAGATCAATGTTCGAAGGTGTATGAAAACCAGGAACACTCAGATTGAAGTGACTGTCACTGTGTGAGGAATTCTGCGCTGTCTGGTGTTGAATGACACAAGAAACATTGAAGCATTCCTTGTAGACATTGGAGTGAACTACTAAGTTTACCATTCTATTGGAAGTAAAGGATTCCTCAGCAATGCCACTAGTGTTAAGGTTTTTGTTAAAATATTGCAGTCCTAGTTTTTGAAAAAAGTTTGTCTGATGCAAAAGAACTGTGACTTGCTGAGTCTTGCAGAGCTCCGTAGTTAGCAACACATGCGTCTTTTTGACTGGAAAAGGAGACAAAGTTTGCCCACGATCTTTTTCGATTACACTTGTTTGATGCGATTTGACTCCCTCTGCATCTTGAACCTGTGACTGATGGCGTAAAGTATGATGTCTTCTTGAACAAACTGAACAATCCTTCGAAGTACATTGTCTCTGTACATGATTCACGCATAGACCATTGAAGCAAAGCTCCTTAGACTCAATGAAGTTTTTTTTACAGAGAAAGGCAAAACTTTAAATTTTTCACATTTATAAATTTTGTGCCCCTTTATGCCACAGTATAAGCAATAAACAAGTCTTGCTGATTTTCATCTTTTGCAAAGTCACACCACGTTGGTTCTTTTTGTTCATAGAATCATTAACAAACAAATTCTCCAGAATGACAGAGCGATCTTCCAGAAATTTCAGAACGTCAGTCAAAGTAGGTAAAAAGATCTATCACGTTCAGTTTTAAAGGTTCTGCGAGTGTTAAAGTCTAATTTTTGTGTGAATAAAAAAATCTACAAAAGTTCCCAAAGCTCATCACTACTATACTTCAGAGAATTAAGAAGTTCCACATTCTTTTTTATGTCAGTCACAAATTTTCGCAATTTAGCAGTTGTACACTTAGTAATTGTGTGTAATAAGTTTGACAAATGTGAATTGACAACTGATAACTTATTATATTTTTGTTTAAGTAGATTGATGGCTACCTGAAAACTATCATTAATTTTAGATAAAGTTTGAATAAGTTCTAAGGCTTCATTTTTCAGAAATGACTTAAAATAAATAAACCTCTGTATGTCCGTAAGCGTGGTATTATCAATTATTAATGCCTTGAACAGTTGATAAAATGGTGCCCACTCCAAAATGTCACCTGAAAAGGATTGTAGCCGAATTTCAGGCAGTTTCATCGAGTTTGCCATAGGTTGAAATTGTGGTAATTGAACAGGGGATACATTAGTAACAGGAGTAGACTGAGAACTTAATCTGTCGACACAAAATCGCACTTGCGCCATGGTGTGATCAATAACCGATTCA
The DNA here is from genome assembly GCA_951812265.1 of Taphrorychus bicolor. Classification (NCBI taxonomy): domain Eukaryota; kingdom Metazoa; phylum Arthropoda; class Insecta; order Coleoptera; family Curculionidae; genus Taphrorychus; species Taphrorychus bicolor. Next base: position 14,344,330 of record OX638305.1, read on the forward strand.
ACTTCATCTCTAATTTCTGAATCATTTGTGTCTGCCAGAGGCGTGCCCTCAATCTGATCCTGTACCTTCTCATAATGTAAAGATATCTGACAAAGCCTTTTGCGTTTAAGAATGGTTCGTTGTGACTTAAGTCGGACGAATCAGACATTTTACCAAATGAAAAGAAACAATGCAAAAAGTTACTTATGTAACCCGCTAACCCGCGCTAAGTTTCGCGTATGTGTATGTAAAGGAGGCCTAACAAAAGCTAAGCTTCGCTTGTTCATAAATTGCAGGTCATCTGGTAGACTTTCACAGCTAATCAGTTCGGTCTGAGTTTCAATTAGTTTTAGTGTAGCTTTTTGTGGTAAGTAATTTTTGTGCTCCGGCTTTCTTTTATTTTTGAGGTTTAAACTCTAGATTTAACGCCTTGTTTAATTGTCAAAATCATTCGTTTAACCGTACATGATGTTTAAAATTACTCAAAAAATTACCCGTATGTCAGGTAAAAACAAGACTAAATATACAAGGAATGCAGAAATGTGCCGTATTCCAGTTGAACCATCCAATTGATAACAAAAAATCGAGGAAAACACCAGGAAGTCCTCACATGCTTCAAACCAGTTTAAACTCAAACAACGCAGTTCACGAGAACACTTAAGCTTTCTGAACATAATTGATTCACAAAATAAAACTTCACGAGACAATCAAACTGATTTTGATGTAATAGGGCAATAAGAAACAACGAGCTGAGGTCAACGAGACGACCAACAAAACAACGCGAGCTCCTCTCTCCGTAAGGACACTTTCCTTCCTTCTCCTAGTGCAAATCAAATCACAGTGTCATCGTCATGACACGTTTGAGCTAAAAATAGATCAACCAACTCTTCGTAGTAGGCTGTTGCTGTTGTTATGCGGCACTGCATATACAAGAGTAAATAATATGAGACGAGCTGGAGCGGGTTTAAGTTCCAAACACTTGTGGTGCAGAGTTTTCGCAACACTAGGTATCTTCTGACTTCTCTTATTTATACGCTTTAAAATAAATATTTATTAAAATGAGATGATAAACTATTAATTAAAGAATTTGATTAGTTTAAATTATCTTGGCAACCATGGCATCAAAAATTATAATCTCTAAAGTCATAAATATAACCTAAAATATATGTGCAAGTAAAGTTTATAGTGTACCAATTATATGCGTAATAGTAGGCAATAAAACTTTGGCAAACAGGCTGTATCCACCGTTGTCCCTGGTCAGCGCATGTATGTCTTTTAGTGTACAAGCATCTCTAAGGTGGTCTAAAAAAAAATTTGTAACTCTCCAAATGTTCTCAGTGACCATGAATCCATTGCTGGCGTTCGAGCTCCTATTTTTCGCCGTTTTCGGTCAGACCACCTATGACGAGTTGGTGGTGAAACCGCGGAAGAGCTCCCTGTACTGGAGACCCGTATGGACGGACAACCTCTTCAAAGTGGTTTTCGGCATTTACATGCTGGTCTCAGTGGTCGTATTGATTAATTTGTTAATTGCTATGATGTCGGACACGTACCAGCGTATTCAGGTAATTGGCGTAACACGCGACCCGTCCACCAGTCGGCTACTTTTATCGTGGGGTATAATCATTATTGTAGTGGTGTATGTAGTTTTTTGCTTGCCCGAGCGTGGTGACGATAGTCCACTGGTCGATCGGTCGCTGATTGTGGTACTTTTCGATTCCAGTCCAAAAGAACCCGGTCAGCGCTTTTGAACTGCTGTTTTTTGCCGTGTTTGGCCAGACTACGACCGATCATCTCAAAATAGCGACCTATAACAAAGCGACAAACAACAATAACCAGCCGTACTGGACCGAAGTACTCTTCAAAATTGTCTTTGGCGTTTACATGCTGGTATCGGTGGTTGTTTTGATCAACCTGCTCATTGCTATGATGACTGACACTTACCAACGCATTCAGGTAACCCCGCGCCATCCAACCCTACATTTGGAGTAGAGTCACCCCAATATGCGAAGGGGGTGCATGCCTAGTTTTACCTCCAAACGTACGGGTTGGCAGACAGAAGAGGACACTCGCGTGCCGTTGTTCGCTAGACTGCTGATGCTTAGATACGATAACGAAGGACCGTATTTGAAGTTGCTGCATGCTTACTTCAATTAAAATTTCCATTGAAAAAATAATCAAAAATGTAAGCGGTGTGCTATGGATAATACCAACTTAGGCCTACTTTAACAAGTTTCAGTGGGCTGTTTCAGATTCTTGTGGGTGCACCCATGAAGAGCAGGTTTCAGCCAAAGCTTTGTCATCTGACGAGAACACGGGTCGTTGTAATTGTTACGTGATATTTTGGTTTTCTAAGTAAAAAATTATTCTTTCTATCTTCAATTACTTGTTTTTGTCAGTTCTCCTAACTTAGAGAGAAAATTGCAGGATTCGAATATTTCTTAATTATGGCTGTTTTACAATTTGTCGAACTTTTAGGAGTATGTCTTTTCGGTTTCGATTCATAAAACTTACTGTGTGAGCCAGGTTTCTTCTCTTTGACCTACTTACATTTGCTTCTGAATCTTCCTAAGGTAACTATGTAATACGCCCCCATTTATCCAGTTTTATCTCTGGTGGAATTAAGTATTCGGATTTCCGGAGAAATGGAGCTGCTGAGAATATCCAAATAGTAATCATATTCTACGAATATGATTCCTATAGTAGATGATTACTCCAGTAATCATATGTACGTAGTACTTTTATAAATTTATTTTTTTTTTGTTGTGTTGAGTTGTTAAATAAATTTAATATAGACAATGTCGTTGGATTCACTCCTTTGAGTATATTATTTCCAAAGTTATAGAGGTTCAAAATTTTGAAATCTCTAAAAAAGAAAAAATACCCCCTTCCCCCCCCCCTCCGCTCCATTTAATCAAGAAATTTCGTTTAGGCTGTTTTTAAAAACTCATCATGTCAAGCGGCTTGACATTTTTTGAGAACTGCTTGACTTAACTTGAAAAACTAAATACTTGACAAGTCGGTACTTTATAGTAAATCTTGACACCAGGACGCTTATTCTATAGGAAAGAGTGAAAGTGAAACTGAGAATTTTGACAACCTTGATTGGTCAAAAAATTCTGTTGACGAATTCCATTGGCCAGCAATTCTCACTTTCACTTTCACTCTTTCCTATAGAATTAGCGTCCTGATGTCAAGCTTGTTGTCAATGTACTTGAAAGACTTGACATGCACTGCCTCAAACTTGACTTCAGCTGGACTTGAAATCAAGCCAAGTTAAGTAGCTTGAAAATCAAGTCAAACCGTGAATCTCTAGCTGTTTTCTATCTGAATAAGACGATTTTCCTCCTTTCTGAACTCTGCAAACTGAATTTGAGTGAAAGTCATATCATAAGTTAGTTTTCTAACAATATGTGTGTAAAAAGGGTCTAAAAATCAACCATCGAAAGGTTCTATTTCCAAAACTACTGAACCAATGGGACTAATTGGTTTAATGTCCTTAAACTTTAATTTAAATATGCTAATGAACATACCCATCTATAGAAAACCTTGTTTTGATCGTGGTTTCATTATTGAACTAATTCTCGAGTCCCGAGGTAGTTTGTGCATAATAAACGAAACGTCGACGATGAGATAATATGATGGGAGATAAATGTGATGGGAGGGGGAGGGATATTTACGTGTCAAACAAACTGAACTTGTAAAAGTGGCCGTTACCACCTGAGTTATCGTATGAGAATCACGCTGCTACCGCGCACCAGTTCTTCTGGACTGGACCATCGTAGCGAACCATTCACACAAGCATCACCCATTATCTTGTATCGGTCATCTAGGTACGTCACGAGGAAATGGACAATAGTAAAGCTGTACATTAGCTAGGAAAATTAGGGATTAAACGTTATACTCCACCGAAAGACGTCAGATTGTTGGAGTGTTTTGACATCTTTAGAGATAGACACTTATGAAAATGAACACATATGTGACTTGGTAGATGAAGTACAGTAGAAGACGTACCTAACTAACAAACATACGTGTGTAGAGTACTTCAACACAATGACAATATTAACGTGTCAATAGCTAATACAGTAGTAGTTTACACACTAAACACACAATTAGATCAGGTTCCACACAAAAGTATTGAAAAAACAAATTTTTCTTTTGCATTTTGTTTGGTCAGTTTCGGTGTAGAAACAATTTTGGTTTTGTCTTGACCGATAGAAGAGGCTTAGTTTTTGCATTTTGGACGTGGATTCGGTTTTGTTTTGCCTCTATGTGATTTTTATTTTTGCGCATGGTCTTTTTGGGATGAACGCATGTAAGGCCCCCCCCCTGTGTTCTTGTTTTTTTTTCAAGGCAACTACAGGTTTGTTTTAGAACACTGTAGCGGAAGACTTGTTATTAATTGCTTATTAATCTACTTAACTCCGTGTTGTAAAGTTGCTTTATAATGAAAAGAAAATTGAAAAAAACTTACTTACCTGAACTAACCAGAAGCTAAACATGATATTGCAATGGAATTACTTCCTGACGTTTCGTCCACAACTGCGCCTGACAATGTCAAAAGCGATGAGGCATTATTTAAAGTGGTCTCCTTTACGCTGATTAGTTCGACAATTTAAGAAGGCTTCTTTAAGAATTGCTTGAGGTAGGGACATGTCATGTCTGAATGTAGGTCCGTCATTTCATCTTTCTTGTTGAAGTTGCTCTCGTGCTTAAAGACCTCTCTAGTCAGTCTCTGGTTGCAATTGATGTAAAATATCCACAAGTTGCAAAAGAATATTGTACCACAGAGTGTCACTAGAAGGGGCTTCACACCCATTCGAACAATAAATACTCCAATCTGGATCTGACAAACGCATAATACACCCAATGCCTTGAAAATATATAGGTATCGTGGAAGTATTTGAAGCTAGTAGGGATTTATTGAGAGTTCTGTGACAAAGTCTCCAGACCAATCAGGAACATCTTACCCTCAGTTTGGTACCTGTCGGGGCTCTTAAGTCCCATCATAACCAATCAGTTGTACTTGTGCACTCCTAAGCCCTACGAATAGAAGATAAGTTTGAATCTATTGGTCGGTAATAACTGGAGTGAGGTCGCTTCTGAATGGTTGGGGTGGGGCTTAAGAGTCTGCACAGGTAGCAGGGTAAACGTAGGACGTTCCTGATTGGTCTGGAGTACCTTGACGTAGAACTCTCAATAAGTCCCTACTTCAGCTTCTGATCCCAAAACCTAATACTCTGGACGCAGAGGAAACCATCTGCGAGATATGAGGTATAAACAATTGACTTATTATTGACATCAAGTCGGAGTTAAAAATCTGATTAAGAGTTCTGCGGCAAGAATCTCCAGACTAATCACAAACATCTTACCCGTACATGTGCAGACTCTTAAGCCCCACCTTAACCAATCAGAATTGATAAGCCCCATCTTTGTACCTGTGCAGACTCCAAAGCCCTAACCATAAAAGAAAGGTGTGTCTTGTTATTGGTCGGTAATAACTGAAGTTAGGTCTCTTCTGAGTGATTGGGGGCCGGGCTTACGAGTCTGCATAGGTAGCAGGGGGGGGGGGGAGGCTTAAGAGCCTGTGTAAGGGTAGAACGTTCCTGATTGGTCTGGGGTACCTTAGCGCAGAACTCCCAATAAGTCCCTACTGCAGCTTCTGAACTCAAAACCCAATTCTCTGGACTCAGAGGAAACCATCTGTGTGATATCAGGTATAAACCATTGACTTATTATTTTCATCAAGTAGGCGTTGCAAATCTGACTTTGACATTTTTCTCGTAAAGTTTCAACATGTCATGAAAAGAGATAAGTATCCCGGAGAAAAAAAGATATCGGGGGAAGAAGACAACATTAACTTTCTACGACTACGCAGAAATGGCCGACGTTTCGTCCTTTTTTTTACATCTTATTAAGGCTATTCTACTCAAATGGTACAAGTTTGTCAAATTACGTTGTTAAATACGTTATTCTATTTTTTTTTTCTTACTTGAAATTGACATCTTGAGGACGCTACATCTAAACAACTATAGAGAAAAAAGTGATTAGGAAATTTCGGTTCTAAGTTGAGACTGAAACAAGTTCTGCCCTAGACGTTATGTCCGCCAAAATCCCGCTCCACTCCTCCCCTAGATCACTCCTCTTGAAAATGTCAGACACAAATGTGGAAGAAATTCCAGTGGACCATGTCGACAACACTCGACAACTTTCCATTCGGTCAAATCAAACATGGTTAAAGTTCTTGGAAGAAATAGTGTTTTTGAAATATCTGAAGAACGTTATGATGGAATGGAATTACTTCCTGACGTTTCGTCCACAACTGCTGACAATATCTAAAGCGATGAGGCATGATTTAAAGTGGTATTTTTTGCATCTCGACGTTGAATTTATACTCTCAGTGCTATGCTGGAGAGGGAGGCTTGAGGTAGGAACATGACAGGTCTGAATTTAACTCCGTCATTTCATGTTTCTTGTTGAGGTTGTTCTCGTGGTTAAAGATTTTAAAAGCCTCTCTAGTCAGTCCAGTTTCTGGTTGCAAATTGATGTAAGATATCCACCTAGTTGCCAAAGAATATTGTATCAAAGACTGTCACTAGATGGGACCCCAAACCCATTCGAACATCAAAAAAAACGCATACTATACACAATACCTTGAGAGTATGGTGGAAGTAGTTGAAGTTAGTAGGGATTTATTAAGAGTTCTGCGGCAAGAATCTCCAGACCAATCAGGAACATCTTAGCCTCAGTTTCGTACCTATGCGGGCTCTTAAGTTTCATCATAACGAATCAGTTGTACTTGTGCAGACTCCTAAGCCCTACCCATAAAAAAAATTGTGCCTTTCTATTGGTCGGTAACAACTGGAGTTAGGCCGCTTCTGAATGATTGGGGGTGGAGCTTTCGAGTCTGCACAGGTAGCAGGGTGGGGCTTAGCAATTCTAATTTGTTGGGGGGGAGGGCTTAAGAGCTTGCACATCTACCAGGGTAACGGTAGAACGTTCCTGATTGGTCTGGAGTACCTTGGCGCAGAACTCCCAATAAGTCCCCACTGCAGCTTCTGAGCGCAAAACCCAATACTCTGGACGCAGAGGAAACCATCTGCGTGTTATGAGGTATAAACCTTTGGCTTATTATTGTCATCAAGCAAGTCTTGAAAATCTGACTTTTACATTTTTATCGAATCTTTTCAACATGTGATGAAAGGTGATAAGTATAGAAAAAAATAAGATTTCAAAGGTAAACGAGATGACAAAAATAAGTGAATAAGATATATTGCTGTCCAAAGAAACTACAAGACACAAGATCTTTGACGCAATCTTCTAAACGTAGTTCTCACATAAGAAAAAATGACGACCGGTTTACAAAGCGTATGGTAGCAAGTCGCAACACGCCTACCCACATTGAAATACAACCGGTTTCGGTTAGAGAGAAAGTTTCCAGGAGAAAAAAAAGATATGGGAGAAGGACACAAAATTAATCTTCCACTAATCCTTGAGAGTATAGTATCGTGGAAGTATTTGAAGCTAGTAGGGATTTATTAAGAGTTCTGCGGCAAGAGCCTCCAGACCAATCAGGAACATCTTACCCGTACCTGTGCGGGCTCTTAAGCCCCATCCTAACCAATCAGAATCGATAAGCCCCATCGTTGTACCTGTGCAGACATCAAAGCTCTACCCATAAAAGAAAATTGTTTTTTTCTATTGGTCGGCAATAACTGGAGTTAGGTCGCTTCTGAATGATTGGGGGTGGGGCTTACGAGTCTGCACAGGTAGCAGGATGGGGCTTAACAATTCTGGTTAGTTGGGAGTGGCGCTTAAGAGCTTGCACATCTACCAGGGTAAGGGTAGGACCTTCCTGATTGGTCTGGAGTACCTTGGCACAGAACTCTCAATAAGTCCCTACTGCAGCTTCTGATCACAAAATCCAATACTCTGGACGCAGAGAAAACTATCTGTGTGATATAAGGTATAAACCATTGACTTATTATTGTCATCAAGTAGGCGTTGGAAATCTGTCGCAACACACTTACCCACATTAAAAGCCCATATATATACCCACAGAAAAAGATATCGAGAGAAGGACGAGAAGGACACAAAAGTAACTTTCTACGATTACGCAGAAATGGCGGACGTTTTGACCTCTATTTTAGGTTTTTTCAAGGCTGTTCTACTCAAGTGGTACAAGTTTATGTCAAATGATTAATACATTATTTTATTTTTTTTTTATTGGATATTGACATCTTGAGGACGCTACATCTAAACAACTATAGAGGGAAAAGTTGGATGGCGAAATTTCGGTTCTAAATTTAGACTGAAACAAGTTCTACCCCAGACGTCATGTGCGCCAAAATTCTGCCCCACCCCTTCCCTAGCTCACCCCTCTTGATAATGTCAGACACAACTGCCGAAGAAATTCCAGTGGACCACGTCGACCACACTCGACAACTTTCCATTTTGGTCAAATCAAACATGGTCAAAGTTCTTTGATTAAATTCTGTTTTTGTAATATCTGAAGAACGATATTATGGATTTTAATAAAATAGGTTGCAAAATTGTTTTTAAGTAAAATTCATGTTTTAATGGAGTAACGGTCTCCACTGGCTTTGGTTAAGCCGCAAGTTCTTCATTGTCTTATTACAAGAATTCCCAGAACTTTTTATTTAGTAGCCTGAATCAATTCATTTTTCTAAATCTGATACTTTGATGTTTTCCAAATTTTATTGCTCTGGATCAAATCTCGTAGCATTCACAGTTTTTACGAAAAAAATGTTTTTTCCTATACGCCTCCATCCACATTGGGGAAAGTGCAAGTTCTTTAGTGTCGTTATTAAAAAATTTTCGAGAACTTTTTATTTACTTGCCGGAATCATGAATTTTTCTTTATTTGACACCTTGATATTTTTTTGAAGTTTTATTGGTCTTGGCAAAATCTTGTAGCATTCATAGTTTTTACGCAAAAAAGCTTTCTGTCCATCCATCCATCCACCTTGGACAAGTAGCGAGTTCTTCAGTGTCTTATTACAAAAATTCCCAAAACCCGGTTTCAGTTGAAAACGAGCAGAGATTCCACTGCTCGAAATGTCGTGTAAAAAACTCAATAAAGACAATGGAAGTCCAAGATGTTTCACTTAATCCCAGAACTTGTTATTTAGTTGTCGAAATCGATCTTTTTTATTTGACACCTCGCCATTTTTTTTGAAATTTTTTTGCTCGTAGTAAAATCTTTCAGCATTCATAGTTCATCCATTAAGGCAGATGGATGCCGTTTCTCTTTCAGAACATGTCTTACTTAGAAGCAAGTTTTCAATAATTTTCATTAAAATGTCATCATAAATGTTACAAAAAATCTTTTTTTTTTTTCAAGAAAATTAACCATTAAAAACCAAAAAAAAACATTAAATTTTTTTAATGAAAGTTTGATCAAATAGTTCTTTTGTTTTCTTTTCAACTCTTTTTGTCATGTGCTCACGGGACACCTTGCATACCTAAATGTTAATTTGCAACTAATAACAAGTTTTACCACTTTAGAGGTACTATTTTAAATAAATAACTCTTCAAACAATAGAAATATATCCAACTCTACGGTTATATTATAGAAAGCCAGAGCTCGGACTAAACCGGTTATTTTGTTCCATCAATACTTACCTCTGTACAAAATACCCACGAATTGTATTTGCTGATTAAACCCAAGATTATAAACTCTACCAACAATTTTAGGCCCAATCGGATATAGAATGGAAATTTGGGCTGAGTAAGCTCATCAGGAACATGCATCGCACCACCACAGCGCCCTCGCCCATCAACCTGATCACCACGTGGCTCTTCTATATGGTAGACATTTGTAAAAAGCGAGGTAGTATGGTCCAAACTAGATATAAAACTCTTTTCTAAACGGCGGAAACATTAGACTTTGTTTTAGTCAAAACGAAGAAGCGCCAGAGTTTGGTGCACCTCATGGGAAGTTTTCAGAAAACTGCTCAGTTGAGCCCAAGGTTGGTATATGAGGTTTTTGGCATTGGTGATATGGAATTTACCCTAACGATGACGGTGATGAATAAGTTGTTATTATGGGAATTATAAGAGCGTAAAGTATAAAGTTTGTTATTGTGTGTAATTCACGAAAATCGTTTCATGTCTCAAGGCAAGCAGTTGCAAATCTCATTCAATTAAAATAACTATAATGATAGTGCTTTAAAGCACCCATTTTCCATACTCAAGCGAGCCATTATCCGCACTCAAGTTGCAACCTCATTTAAATTAATGTTGTTTGGAAAAATTTACAATGCAATTCACCCATAATTCACTTACATAACATTTCACCAAAGCTCCCCCAAGATATATACAACCCTTGTCCTTACCCGAAAATGCTGTCACCGTTATTTGCGCCCTTCTAGATCCAAAGCCGGTGCCAAATGGCTCTCGAAGGTAAAGAAAGGTCGTCAGATTGCCCCCAAGGAAGTGCCCGGATTTTCTCGCAGCCAGATGAGCCCCATGGGATCGCAACTCAGTTTCTCTGTCGTTACCAATAGGATCGAGGATGTGACCGACTGGGAGGCCATCGCCAAGAAGTACCGAGCTTTGATGGGACAAGAGGACGAGTTCAAGGAGGCCACCAACGAAGAAAACGACGAGGACGACGATGATGCCACGCCCACGGCGCCTGCGCACATGGTGCCCAGCTCGTCAATTGGATAAATAATGCAATCAATTTTTGCTAAAATTGTGTACCTAACTTTGTAAGTTTTATTGAGTGCAAGTTTTTGTACAGTAAACGTCTGTATATCTCTATGATTATGTTTTTTTATGTACTTAATTGCTAAGGTAAGGTTCCTTTTTGTTAGTTTCGGCAAAACACACTCCACTGGTGGTTTCGGTGACGTCATTGGAGCCCAATGCTTCTGTCGTACGGAGAAGGGAACATCGGGTGCCATAAATATTGATTCCAATTACTGGCTGACAGAAGCGGCATTTGAATTTTCCCTTGTTTATCCATTCTTTAAAGTATTTGGTTGACCGAGCGTGGCTACAAAAGGCTAATGGAAAAAAAATCAAGACTAAACAAGTGCTTAGGGGTTATTTACACTTTTCCAGCATTGCGCCAAGCGACGAGTCCGTGTTTCTTAGTTCGTCCAGGCATCCAGGTTGGATTCTTTGGCCGCCGTTGATGTAAATGTCGAACGTGCCTATTGGGTCTTCGTAGCCATAAAATCCTGCAATAAGGTTAGAGCTAAGGCAAAGAATGTGGAAAAACAAAGCACGTTGCTATAATGGCAAAAACGCCACTGTTTTTTGTGTTATATATATCTATGTGTATGAGATTATCTATTTGCGAGATCTGGAAGTTAATTCAAAATGGGCTTACCAGCATCTGTATGTAATACATCCACAATATCTGCGTCGTTTCTGTCGAGCCTTGCGTCGTTAGTTATGGATGGATGTCTGAAGAAACATATTTTAAGTGAAAGGCAATTAATGTTAAATAGATGTTCTCATTAATTATGTAATTATATCCCTTTTTTAAGTTTTCTTAAAGCTTTTAAATTTTCCTCTAATTACCTGAAATAAGGGCCCGCAGGATCCAAACCAGAAATCCTACCCACTTTAGCTCCTGCATCATGCATTACTCGTTTTCCTGCAAAACCAGCAACATGTGAACCCAAGGAATGACCGATAATATGAACATTTTTAGGAGGAATATTGGTGTCTAGTATGAACTCTCCGACCACATTTCCTAGAAAAATACCAAATATTCTAGATAGATAATTACACTCACTGTATTACTATTATTATTAGATGAGCCCTTACCAACATTCTTGGTAAGTTGTGAGGAGTATACGTATGGTAATCGGGCAGGTTGCTCCCAGTCTACCTCGATGACGTTGTAGTCGCCGCTTTGGAGATATTCTTCGGCTATCAATTTATACCATGTTCTGGAACAAAATAGAATTTTTCACAGAATCATAAAGTAGAATCTAGCTCAACAGAAGCATAAAAAATTGACAATGACAATTTTTTGGTGGAAAATGAAACAGGATAAAACAAAAGAATAATGGATGTAGGTTCTTTGATTATAGGTAAAACAGGGCATCAAAAGGCAAAAAAAACCGTTGGAATCACTCCAATCGGTCTACTCGTTCTTAAGTTACAGGCGGTCAAAGTGAAAAAATGAGAAAAAAGAGAGAATACCCATCCTTTTGGTCAATTTCGAAAAAATTTTTGAAGTGTTTTTTGCTGTTTTTGACCGGAATGAGGCCATTGCATTCCCGCAAAAACTCAACCAACACAATAACAGAAAAATTGGTCCCATAAGTGGACTTTTTTCTAAATACCTCCAAAGGGCGTTCTAAATATCTGTTTATCACCCAAACTGTCTGACGTGAAAACACCCTACCTACGAGACTTTATTTGGTGTGAATTGAAAATGGACATCAAAAGGAACAAGAATCCGTTGGATCATGCCCATCGGTCCACTTGTTTTAAAGTTACAGGCGGGAAATTGAGAGAAAGAGGGAATACCCCCCACTTTGGTCAATTTCGAAAAAAATTGGTTAATTTTTTTTTCATATTTTTGATCAGTATAAAGCAATTTCAATCTCAGGTGTACAAAATCAACCGAATAAGAGTGGAATTAGTCCCGACAGTAGATTTTCTTCTAAATGCCTCGATAACACGTTCTAAAAGTGCCTTAAAATCGACCTACAAAGGGCTCTATTTCTCAAATTTTTGACTCTACGGGTCTTTCTTTGGTGGGAGGTGAAAGAGAATATTAAAAAAACAAGAAACCTTTGGACTCAATTTTATTAATCTACTCGTTCTAAAGTTACCGGCGGTCAAAATTGGGGAAATGAGGCGATTTCAATCCCCTGTAAACGCAACTAGCATAATAACACTGAAATTAGTCCCATAAGTGGACTTTTTGCGAAGTTCCTCCCAGGCACGTTCTAAAAGTGCATAAAATTAGACTTCCTCATGGGTCTATCTCCCAAACTATTGGACCTACAAGACCTTCTTTGGAGGGAGATGAAAGTAGACATCAAAAGGAACAAGAATCCGTTGGATCATGTCCATCAGTCCACTTGTTCTAAAGTTACAGGCGGTCAAATTGGGAAATTGAGAGAAAAGAGGAAATACCCCCCTTTTTGGTCAGTTTCGAAAAAAAAATTGTTATATTGTTTATGTTTGTGATTGGAATGAAGCGTTTTCGATCTCGTGTGAACATAATCAACCTAATAAGAGTGAAATTAGTCCCAAAATTGTGTTTCTTTTTCTAAATGCCTCCAAAGCACGTTTTCAAAGTGCCTTAAAATCGACCTCTAAAGGGGTCTATCTCCCGAATAACTATTGAACCTACGCGTCTTTGTTTGGTGGGAGGTGAAAGCCAATATCAAAAAAACAAGAAACCGTTGGACTCAGTCCTATTGATCTACTCGTTCTAAAATTACAGGCGGTCAGACTGGGGGAAAGGAGGCGATTTCAATCCCCTGTAAACGCAACTAGCATAATAAGACTGAAATTAGTCCCTTAAGTGGACTTTTTGCAAAATGCGTCCCAAACACGTTCTAAAAGTGCCTAAAAGTCGACTTCCGCAGGGGTCATCGGTTCACTTGTTCTAAAGTTGCAGGCGGTCAAATTGGGAAATTGAGAGAAAAGAGGGAATACCCCCTCCTTGGTCAATTTCGAAAAAAAATTGTTATTTTTTTTAATGTTTTTCATTGGAATGAAGCATTTTCGATCTCATGTGAACACAATCAACTTAATAAGAGTGAAATTAGTCCTGAAAGTGGATTTTTTTTTCTAAATGCCTCCGAAGCACGTTCTAAAAGTGCCTTAAAATCGATCTTCAAAGGGCTCTAGCTCCCAAACTATTGAACCTACGGGTCTTTCTTTGGTAGGGGGTGAAAGCGGAAAGGGGAGAGTATTACGTATTTTTTCGCATCTAAAATTTTATTTTCTATACCTAACTTTAGAACGAACGAACCGATAAGAGTGATTCCCGTTTTTTTATTTTTTTGATGTCCTCTTTTTCCTTCCATAAACGAGAGTCGCACTAATGTAAAGATATACACGATAGACCCTTTCGATAGGGGATTATTATGTTCTTTTAAAATCGGCTTTTTTGGTATTTCCAAGAAAATTCACTTACCCTTTCAATTTAATTATAGTTAAGATTAAAATCGAAGAAATAGTCCATTTTACTCAAAGAGACTTCCTTGTAACAAGCAAAGAAGTGAACAACTCAAAGTGAAAGTCTCATATATTAAATAATTGCGTTGCTCGAGTTTCGCTCCTGAGAGCATCATCAGACGACTAAAATATGAGCAAGAACCTAATATACACCTAACAGGTAAAAATAGACCATTTCCAAGATAATTCGTTTACGCTGCTAATTTGATTAGAATTAAGTTTGTTACGCCATCAAGGGGTTGCAATAATCCCATTCCGATCAAAAATAGTACATGAAAATTCTAAGATTTTTTTTAAATTGACTAAAAGTGCCCTTGATGACTTCGATCTCCTATAGCTTTAGAACGATAGCACCGATTAGAATGAATCTAACCAGCTTTTCCTGTTCTTGAAGTCCTCTTTCTCCTCCAACCAAAATCACGTTGATTTAAAAAATTAGGAGATATACTCTGTTCAGCGAGGGTTCAATATTACGTCATAAATTGTGATGTCATACAAAAAAACACGTCTGTCTCTGATAAAATGTCAGTTGAACAAAATGTCAAGTTATGTTTGTAGACACGGACATGTATCAGTTTAGCCTTTTGTGCTAACAATCCAAAGTTTTCCCATTTCGGGTATTAATTCAGAAATAATAACCGCAGCAGCTTTACCATACACACTTGCTATGATTCACCCGGCCATGGATGTAGCTCGTAAGATATGGACAAAATCGGCCCAAGGTATTCTGAGTATTTTTGTGTACTTACTATACCTAGAAGTGCTCACAACGTGCGTTGTAAAACCAACAAGCAGAAACCCTTGTAGTCTGGTCGCCAAACATATTTTTCCTTTTTTTCGTTCGAATGCACCCTTTTCTGCGGAATAGTTTAATATGTGTCCGAATGAATCCATTAATTTGATAAAAAAAACTGTTTGACGTTTATTGTATATTCAATTCTTGAAATTTTTCTTAGAAATTAATTTACGCACTATGTGATAATAAGACATGCAACATAAATAACTTAAATTGAGTGCATAATTTAACTAAGTGTGGGCAATTTTTTTAAGACACCTAACCGCGGTTTTGCTTTTAACTGTATCGCATGCATGCACCGTTCTTCCACATTTTTTTTTTAAGTTGATTCAGTCTGCGGATCTAGGCTTTAGGTGACACCAGAGGAAGATATTTTTGTGGACCAGTCGGTGATTGTTCAGGAACAGGGGCTTCTTTTCAACAATTGATAGTTCCTCCCTAGGACGTATGTTGATGGAATTTTTTCCGCCGCTTGTAACTCCTTGTTTCTTCACTATCTTGGAAGTTTTCTCCGGTTTTTCTTCACACAGTGGCTTCTTCTATATATGATTCCTTAAAAGCGGATCTATCGTTTCTATATTTAGTTCTACAAAATCTGGACTCGGATTTCTAAATTTTGACGATATTTTGACATTAAGCGTCAAACTGACATTAGCTGGTGGTTTTATTATTAATAAGAACTAATAATACGCCTGTTTTTTTGCGATCTTTTTCTAATGAAATGAGATGAGTAATGTGACGTCATATTGAACCCTCGCTGAACAGAGTATACACATGATCGGTTGTTAAGTCCATGTGCATTCTTAGGAGGTTCTAATCAACCCATTCCGATCACAAACAACATAAAAAAAATTCTAAAATGGTTGTGAATTGCCCAAAAGGGAGACTTATTTTTTTTTTGGATGTTTCAACTTTGATTGCCTATAACTTTAGAACGAATGCACCGATCAGAATTAATCCAACGGTGTGTTTTTCCTCTTCTTTATGTCCTCTTTTTCGCCCCCACAAACAAAAATTTCATTGATTTAAAAAATTCGGAGACAGACCGCTTTCGCTGGTGGATTTTTAGGCTCTTTTAAAATCCCGTTTTTGGCTATTTTCAAAGAATATATACTTAGGGCCCTAATTTTATTTAAATTAAGTTTATTGCATTCTTAGAAGGTTGCAATCATCCCATTTCGATCAAAAACAGAAAAAAAATAAATCTAAAGATTTTTTTGAAATTTACCAAAGGGGACTTTTTTTTGCAATTTTCAAATTTAACTGCATACCTATAACTTTAGAACGAATGGACCGATCAGAGCGAATCCAACGGTTTTTTCTTCCTCTTGGTGTTCTTTCTCCTCCCATAAACAATATTTCCATTTATTTAAAAATTTCCGCATTAAATTGTTTTGTTGGTGGAATTTTAGGCTCTTTTAGAATCGGCTTTTTTGCGATACCTATATAAAAAATTCATTTGCGGAGCTAATTTCGCTCGAATTAAGTTTGCTACGTCCTTGGGAGGTTGCAAACATCCCATTCCGATCAAAATTTGCATAGAAAATTTAATAGGAATTTTTTGAAATTGACCAAAGGGGGAGAATGACGTCTTTTTTCGCAATTCTTAAATAAAATTTTTTATAACTTTAGAACGCATGAACCGATCAGTGTGAATCTTCTTGATGTCCTCTTTTTCCTTCCATAAATGAAAGTCAAGAGTCTCAAGAGAGAACAAGAATCCATTGGACTCATTCCCATCGATCCACTTGTTCTAAAGTTACAGGCGGTCAAACTTGGAAATTGAGAAAATAGAATAAATACCCACTTTTGGTCAAGTTCAAAAAAAAATTGGATTATTTTTGTTGTTTTTGATGATGAGTTAAGGAAAACTCTTATTTGTTGTTCCCCTAATTACTCGAGTTTCGGACTTTTACTAGGCATCATCAGAACCTGCTAATACATTTATTACTCATTTTTTCTTCTGGTTGTACCAGTTTACCTCTAGTTATTAAAGGATACACTCGTGAAGAACTCTATGAGAGCCAATAGATCTCACCCTCTTTGCTATCGGATCTCACCATTTTTGCAGCATTATGAATATAAAAAAAGAAAAACTCTTGAGAAATATACTTGTAATCCGGGAATAAGAGGCTTGAAGAAAACTAGAATATCGTTGGTATCTTTTCAGAAATTCTTTCAGGAGGTAACTTGTGGGTGGAAAAATATTGTTACTTAATACAGGTTCAGGCACAATCTCTGAACAGGCATCTTCCAGTCGAAAAAATGAATCAAGATTTGGAAGAATTTTTTAAAATCTTAGTAAAGTAATTGAAAATTTCAGAAGAAGAACAGGATTTCCTTTGAAGGTGACATCAGTAACAAGAATAATAAAATTCATGTGCTAAGGATCAAGAAAGCAGCATTTAGGTCCTCAGCAAATCTTTCTGGGTAGCTCAGACATTTTAGGTTTAGATTTTCAGAATCAGAATAATTTGAAACTCTTAATTACACATTTTTTTTCTGGATGCACCAGTTTAACTCTGGTTATTAAAGGATACCCTCGTGAAGAACTTTATGAGTGCCAATAGATCTCACCATCTTTGCTATCAGATCTCACCATTCTTGCTAGTATTATGGATATAAAAAGAAAGAAAAACTCTTTAAAAAGGTACATCTAATCCGGGAATAAGAGGTTTGAAAGAAAACTAGAATATTGTAGACATTTTTTCAGAAATTCTTTCAGGAGGTAACCGGTGGGTGGAAAAATATTGGCCTTAATTCAGGTTCAGGCGCAATCTCTGAATGGGCATCTTCCAGTCGATAAAATGAATCAAGATTTAGAAGATTTAGAATCTTAGTGACTCTTACAACTATCAGTAAAACTTCAGTTTGAAGATAAAACACCAGTAATGACGTAGATTACATTGCTTTATTGTCAAACTGAAGTTCTACTGATAGTTGTAAAAGTCACCCTATTAGTAAAGTAAATAAAAATTTTAGAAGAACAGGATTTCTTTTGAAGGTGACATCAGTAACAAGAATAATAAAATTCCTGTACTCCAAGGATCAAGAGCTTGTTCAAGCTTCAAGGCTGCAATATGTTATTGTAGACCACGAAAGTAATGGCAGATCTTTTGTATACATTACCGATGCTGCCACAAGGTTTATTATAGTTTGTGACGTAACTGGTAGAACTGGGTATCGATTAGTGTTCCCTAAAGCAAATACTTCAGGGAACAAGCGTGATGTTTTAGTACCCAGGAACTGCAGTTCAAGTATCTGCTACTGACGTACTTGTCTGGCAAGAGAATATTCTCCATTAACATTAACCACATCCGCTCAGGACTAGCTATGGGAAATATCGAGGAATTGTCTTCCTAGGGACTGACGGGGGATCAGCAGTATTCTATCGATATGAAGGCAAGAGCAAAATCTACAATTGTGGTCTTTCACCAACCATTTAGGTCCTGAGCAAATCTTTCTGGTTTGCTTAGAAATTTTATGTTTAGACTTTCAGAATCAGAATAATGGGCGTGCAAAAAAACTAGAATATTGTTGGTGACTGTCCCAACCTTATTTACCTTTTATGATTTTCTATCCATCCATGAATAAGTATCTTGGTTTTCTTGGATGCATCCAATAAATCCATGTTTTCAATTGTTAATAGTACCGGCTCTGGTGTCTCCCTCGAGATTAAGTAAAACTGTACATCTGAAGGCTGAAATTGATAGGAGGTATGAGGCCCAGAGATGTCTTGAGCCAGTTTTACCAGTTCCGAGGGCGTGAGGTCTTTGATATCTTCAGACAGTCCCGGGTGAAACAAAAATATGATCATGACCATTTCGAAACAGAATAGAGACAAGACATCTTTTAATAAGGTTATGGACGACATCGTTTTTTAACTACTAAGAGGACGAACGTGGTACCGAAACATAATGTAGGTAATATAGTCAACTTCGAACCCAATTATCATTTAATAATGTAAAAAAATCATATTGAATGGTACTTTAGGAAATCAAATTATAGCAAATTGCGCATTATTATATTTTTACAGGGTGATTGGCAACTGAATGGAGATAGAAACAGGTAAGATTACACAAGTTGTTTTTTTTTCTGTTATTCTTTTTTCATTAACCCCTAACGCAAATTTTCAGTTTCCTGAAAAATAGACAGTTTCTCAAACAAAAAAAAATTACAAGAATAAAAAAGTGTAGAATTGAGCTGCTTCTTAAGCTGTCAGTCATTTCAAGCTGCTTTCATTAACTGAAGGTAGCAATATTGTAAGTAATAATTGCTAAAATGTGTTGTTCTGTTTATTAATACCTTCTAAGGTCAATATCTCAGTAACTGTAGGCTTGAGAAAAAAAAGTCATATGAATTAAACTTTGTGTAGTGAGATGTTGTACAGAGTAGGAGCAGGCGATATCGACCATCGAATTAGATCTAATACTTCATGGCGATCAGTTCGAGAAAGAGTTCATATTGATCTGTACCTCTAAGGTTATCGGAACCAGAACGAAGTGTAAAGAGTAGGAGGTCACCAATTTGTCGTACAGGCACCCTCATCAGTACATCTTTGGCTAATCGACCAATCAGAGACCGTGAGTTCGCGGCTTAAACCCAAAAATCTACGAAAGAGCGGTGAGCAGTGTGTAGTTTTCTACAAGTACCTGTTCTAAGTCCATTGAGTGATGAATCACACCCTGTATACATAATGTATTATATATAGGTCGTAAAAGATGAACTGGATGATTTCTGAGGCAAAAAGTCCTTATAACATAGACATGCAAACGTTGAACTTTTGTTACAGAGAGTGTTGGTTTTTATTCTTTTTTCTGTATATCTCTTAGAGTTTTTCAGTTATTTAACTCAAATTTGGAATGTAACTGCGAACTGATAGCGAAAATCTACAGAGCCTTGTTTTGTTTGGGGTATGGTCCCATTTTACCTTCAAACTTGGAATTTAACTAAATTCCAACTTTAAACTCGGAAATTAACTAAAAACTCGGAAGTTAACTTAATTGCGACTTTGAACTCGGAATTTATAACTAAATTCCGAGTTTGAACTCGGAATTGAACTAAATTCCGACTTTAAACTTGGAATTTAACTAAATTGCGAGTTTAAACTAGGAATTTAACGAAATTCCGACTTTGAACACGGAATTTAACTAAATTCCGACTTCAAACTTGGAATGTAACTAAATTCCGACTTTGAACTCGGAATTTCACTAAATTCCGATTTAAACTCGGAATTTAACTAAATTCCGACTTTGAACACGGAATTTAACTAAATTCTGACTCCAAACTTGGAATTTAAGTAAATTCCGACTTTAAACTTGGAATTTAACCAAATTCCGACTTTAAACTCGGAATTTCACTAAATTCTAACTTTAAACTCGGAAGTTAACTAAATTGCGACTTTGAACACGGAATTTCACTAAATTCCGACTTTAAATCAAGATTTCACTAAATTCCGACTTCGAACTCGGAATTTCACTAAATTCCGACTTTAAACTCGGAAACTAACTTAATTCCGACTTTGAACACGGAATTTCACTAAATTCCGACTTCAAACTTGGAATTTAACTAAATTCCGACTTTGAACTCGGAAGTTAACTAAATTGTGATTTTGAACTCAGATTTTATAACTAAATTCCGATTTAAACTCGGAATTTAACTAAATTCCGACTTTGAACACGGAATTTAACTAAATTATGACTCCAAACTAGGAATTTAAGTAAATTCCGACTTTAAACTTGGAATTTAACCAAATTCCGACTTTGAACTCGAAATTTCACTAAATTCTGACTTTAAACTCGGAAGTTAACTAAATTGCGCCTTTGAACACGGAATTTCACTAAATTCCGACTTCAAACTTGGAATTTAACTAAATTCCGACTTTAAACCAAGATTTCACTAAATTCCGACTTCGAACTCGGAATTTCACTAAATTCCGACTTTAAACTCGGAACCTAACTTAATTCCGACTTTGAACACGGAATTTCACTAAATTCCGACTTCAAACTTGGAATTTAACTAAATTCCGACTTTAAACTAAGATTTCACTAAATGCCGGCTTTGAGCTTGGAACTTCACTAAATTCCGACTTGAAACTCGGAAGTTAACTTAATTGCGACTTTGAACTCGGAATTTATAACTAAATTCCGATTTTAAACTCGGAATTTAACTAAATTCCGACTTTAAACTTGGAGTTTAACTAAATTCCGACTTTAAACTAGGAATTTCACTAAATCCCGACTTTGAACTCGGAGTTTAACTAAATTCCTACTTTGACCTCGGAATTTAACTAAACTCCGACTTTGAACACGGAATTTAACTAAATTCCGACTTTAAACTCGGAATTTAACTAAATTTAGACTTTAAACTCGGAATTTAACTAAATTCCGACTTTAAACTCGGAAGTTAACTAAATTGTGATTTTGAACTCAGATTTAATAACTAAATTCCGATTTAAACTCGGAATTTAACTAAATTCCGACTTTGAACACGGAATTTAACTAAATTCCGACTCCAAACTTGGAATTTAAGTAAATTCCGACTTTAAACTTGGAATTTAACCAAATTCCGATTTTGGACTCGGAATTTTACTAAATTCTGACTTTAAACTCGGAAGTTAACTAAATTGCGACTTTGAACACGGAATTTCACTAAATTTCGACTTCAAACTTGGAATTTAACTAAATTCCGACTTTAATCTAAGATTTCACTAAATTCCGACTTTGAACTCGGAATTTCACTAAATTCCGACTTTGAACTCGGAATTTCACTAAATTCTGACTTTAAACTCGGAATTTAACTAAATTCCAACTTTAAACTCGGAAGTTAACTAAATTGCGACTTTGCGACTTGCACAAATTTTATGGATTTATTTTTGAAAATATGATTTTTTGTAGTTTCTTAAGAACGGTTTGAGATGCTTTACCGTCGTTTTAGTTGAAAAAAGTTAGCTGAAAAAGAATACAAACTTTTTTTTTGTAGATAAGGAAGAAAGTAAAATCTGCAGAATGCTGTGAGATTATTTTGGTTAGAAAAAGCCAGCTGAAGACAAGTACAAACTTCACGGCTGTATCTTTGAAAATAACAAAGTTGGTAGTATCTCGACAATGGTTTTTGAGATTCTTAAAATTTTACTCGACCATTATTTTCGTCGTAAAAAAATAGTTGAAAACGAGTCCAAACTTCATTGCAAATCGATTTGATACTAAAAAAAAGTTAGTAAACATCTCAGCAACGCAACGATTTAATTGTCAAAAAAGACCGTTGTTTTGGCGGGACTGACTTTTTAGTTTTACTTTTTTTCTTTCAAAACGTACATTTTTAATCCAGTAGTCAAGTGATGAAAGAGTTTTGCTACTACCAGGTTACTATAATATAAACAGGGTATCCCAAGATTTTCTTTCTTAGCCACAAACTCTAAAATAGAGATAAACAAGCAAATTAACCACGGGTCATGGGATTGGGTTGTGGGTATTAATGTTACAATAATGTTACTTTATCAAAAAGGTTGACTAAGTTTGATTATTTACTTCCTAAATTAATTCAAATAAAAAACATTTTATAAACCTACACTTTACAGTATTGACTATTAATTTCAGATCTTAAAGGAGCCTTCTATAATTCTTCTTCTGTAAGGGGTTCTTCGCACAAAATATACTTATTCTGCTTTTAACAGACATAAAAAATTGAATCGGTGCTTCCAGAAATAAACCGAATTTCCTTAACCTTCCAAAACCTAAATTTGAGGCTATATTTCTTGTAATAAATTCCAAGAATGCTGTAATCTACACCTGTTTTTTGCACAAATTTAAGTAAAAACACCGCCTCATTGCGTTTCAATTTATTTTTTAGGTTAGCTCAATAGAATTTGTGTATACGTACCCAACAAAGTGGCCACAACCTGAAACAAATTCAGTTTCCTGAAAAATAGACAGTTTCTCAAAAAAAAAAATTACAAGAATAAAAAAGTGTAGAATTGAGCTGCTTCTTAAGCTGTCAGTCATTTAAAGCTGCTTTCATTAACTGAAGGTAGCAATATTGTAAGTAATAATTGCCAAAATGTGTTGTTCTGTTTATTAATACCTTCTAAGGTCAATATCTCAGTAACTGTAGGCTTGAGAAAAAAAGTCATATGAATTAAACTTTGTGTAGTGAGATGTTGTACAGACTAGGAGCAGGCGACATCGACCATCGAATTAGATCTAATACTTCATGGCGATCAGTTCGAGAAAGAGTTCATATTGATCTGTACCTCTCAGGTTATCGGAACCAGAACGAAGTGTAAAGAGTAGGAGGTCACCAATTTGTCGTACAGGCACCCTCATCAGTACATCTTTGGCTAATCGACCAATCAGAGACCGTGAGTTCGCGGCTTAAACCCAAAAATCTACGAAAGAGCGGTGAGCAGTGTGTAGTTTTCTACAAGTACCTGTTCTAAGTCCATTGAGTGATGAATCACACCCTGTATACATAATGTATTATATATAGGTCGTAAAAGATGAACTGGATGATTTCTGAGGCAAAAAGTCCTTATAACATAGACATGCAAACGTTGAACTTTTGTTACAGAGAGTGTTGGTTTTTATTCTTTTTTCTGTATATCTCTTAGAGTTTTTCAGTTATTTAACTCAAATTTGGAATGTAACTGCCAACTGATAGCGAGAATCTACAGAGCCATATTTTGTTTGGGGTATGGTCCCATTTTACCTTCCCAAACACTTCTGCAGCGAGGCACTGTTTGTTTTTTTTTAATCTGAATTCTTTTATATTGATTTGAAAGTTTACAAAATTAATAGATAATTCAAAGTTTTAAACAAGCAATGCTTTTTTGATCATCTTCTGATACACATGCGCAATGTACCCGAGCAAAGTGCTTATTCTCGCTCTCTCTATAGTACCATGGTTCACTAAAGTTTTCTATTACGACATCTAGGAAGTGAATGAACCCTTCAGTGATTTATTACGAAGGGTTTTTTGTCGTCCAAAAGCCTTTAATTTTTGTATTAAAACCTCAACATTTAAAAAAAAATGTCCTTCACTAAAAAGCTTGATCTTGTTCCTATCCGTAAGTGAAGGTAAATTATCTAAAGCCACAAAACCTGCATGGTTTGACATTCTTCATTCGTTTTAAATATCCACTCAAGACCTTATAAGCTCTCTCTTTAAAAATCTCTATAGTTTATAGTCTGTTAGTGAATACCTAGCACAAAATCAATTGGATACCAACATGTTCCTTTCTCCTTAATCATTTAACGAATCATGAAAATTCCATTATTAACAAATAATAAACAATGCAAAAGGGGCAGTCATTGGGACGAAATTTGGTTTTTTACACCAGATTATACACTTTTCTTGCCGCTATTGACTTTCGTTTTCATATAAAACGATGACCGCAAGTTTGCTGATTAAAATTTCATTGTTAGGTACCAGTCGCTCTCAAATAGTTCTTCGGCGATGACCCATCACTCAATCACTGCTATATTAATTAGTATACATGTCTTTATTAAGTGTATGTTAAGTTTGTGCTTTAATCACTTACATGAATGGTATGTGTAACTATATACCAATTAGTAACCACAAATGGGTGACAAATCACTCTGTTCCAGTCTAAAGAGTAATCAATGTGTCACATCCGCTCTGTTTCCTCAGAACAATATAATTTGCATTTCCTTTTTTGAAATAACCACCAAGGTCCGCTTTCTTACTCCTTTGTTATGTATTGGATCTGCCCCGGTAATTGCTTCATCTTTATTATACCACAAAAGTCTTGAAAGTAAATCGCGGCTGAGTACCCATACCAGAAGCCGAATCCTGAATCGAAAAGGTTTCTGATTAATTTTAGCAATTATTATTCCGTAAGTACCGCGGTGAATAGGACCGTTTTCGGCTCGGTACCACCCGATGGTTTCGGTCAAGTTCAAGATCGCTAATAAAAGCATACTTGAGAATGAGCGGGCGCTTAAAATGGTTCATCAGTGCAAAAACAAAAATAACTGTACACTGACAAGTCCACTTTCAAATAAAGTTACAATTTTTGAATACAAATCTATAAAGTGCAGTTTGAGGTGTGAGCGGAATAATTAAAAATTGGCGGTACTTTTGACGGATTACGTACCGGTGTTTAGTGGCTCATTAACACTAAAGTGACTAACTGTGCCCATCAAGAGCCACTGATGAAGATAATGTGGGGTATTTTCTCGTGTGTGAAATGGAAGGACAAGTTTTTGTGTTGATTTTACTACTGGGACCGTTGATGAACTGTAAGTAAAAACGTGCCATTCTGTTCTGCAAAATACCAACTCACCAAAAGCTCATTGCGTCAGGTGTACGAATTTTTTGCTCCACCAATTCTAGGGAAGCAATAATCGGCGTGTCCATTAATATGGCAAATATCCGAATTTTATGCGGTTCCACGATTGTGAAAGAGATTTCTTCATTTTAGAAAATGGCAGCATCTAATATCTAAAATGTTCTTCTGAAGAAGTCATATTATACCATCTATACAAATTTTAATTTAATGCATTTTCTACATATAAAACCACAGCTTTTTCCTTTAGAATGGCTGTGGCTACGGGGAGAAAACCCTTTATATTAATACAAAACAAACTGAACAAACAATTCTTTTCTGGTAATTCTCTAGATTTCACCTCTTCTAAATGTGTTAGAACAGAACTTAGTTCAGTGACTAGAAAAGTTTTGAAAGCGTCTTCTATTTAAAAGGGGTATATTTTCAGAATTAAAGAAAATAAAAAAGGTAGAAAATTACTAAAAAGAAGTTAGTTTAGGTTAGCCAATTAAAATATAGAAGATTTTTGCTTAAAAAATTTTTTTTACCCATTGGTCAGTTAAAACTGTGCAGCTTATCAACCAGTGGCGGATCTAGCCTTCTGTGAAGGGAGGGGGGGGGTCTGGAGAAATAATAACGCGAAAATTCTTTGAAATGCAACGCCCACTTTTTGTTAAATTTTGATGATTATCTCACTCATGCATAAATTTTTCTCATAAGAGCGTAATTTTCGAAAAAAAATCTGCGGCAATTTCACGTTTTACACCACCGGAGAGTAGTGTTTAGGGTTAACTGCATTCCGTTTTCGTTAGTTGACAATACAATAATTGACATTCATTTCAAGAGACTTAAGGAGAAACAATATTTAATGGATCCAAAATGTAATTACGAAATTTATCAAAAGTATTTATTGGCTATTCAAAAAAGTATGGCATCTCATTGACGCTTGGAAATTAAGATTTTGACGTTGTTTGCCAATATTTTTTACATGAGCAAGAGAGAGTTGGCTAGAGAAAAAATGAAAATTGTATATCCACCGACCGAATGGGTCTATCTTCGAAAATTCTAAATCAATGGGACTTTTGTTTTGTGAGAAAAAAAGGACAAATCAAGCGGACGAAAAACTGTTAGATTCAATCTGATCAGCCCATTTGCTTTAAAGTTACAGGCCGCAAAACTTGAAAATTGCGAGAATATTCCCTTTTTCGGACCATTTCAAAGAAAACATAGAACACTTTTTATGCGATTTTTGATCGGAATGGGATGAATGCTATCCCTTAAGGACATACTAAATTTAATTCAAATGAAATTGGTCCCGTAAGAGTTTTTTTACCAAATGCAAAACAGATTCTTCTAATATAGCCTAAAAATCGATCGCTAAAGGGCATATCTCTGAAATTTCTAAATCGACGGGAATTTCGTTTGTGGGCGGAGAAAGAAGGCACCAAAGAAAAAGGAACCGTTGGGTTCAATCCGATCGGTCAATTCGTTCTAATGTTATAGGTGGTACAATTTAAAAATTTGCCGTCACCTACTAACCATTTTGTCTGAGAAAGTCAGTAATAACTCCTGTTATTTCCTCTCCTTGATGTCCTCTTTTACCTCCCGCCATCGGAAGTTCCGTAAGTGCAATATTTTTGGAGATAAACTCCTTCGGAAGTCGATTTGTAAGCACTTTTAGAAGCGCGTTATTTGTCCACTTTTTAAAAAAAACCTCTTTAGAGGTTGAATTCATTCGAATTGAGTTTGTTACGTTCTTAGGGGAATGCAGACGTTCCATTCCTATCAAAAACTGCAAGAAAAATTCCGATTTTTTTTTCAAAATTTTCAAAGGGTGTGGTGGGTGTCACGACTTTTTCTTCAATTCTTAATTTTGTCCGCCCGTAACTTGAGAGCGCTTCCACGGATTGGAGTGAGTCCAACTGTTTTTTCCTCTTCTCGATGTCCTCTTTCACCTCCCACCATCACAAGTTCCGTAGGTGCAATATTTTCGAAGATAGACCCCTTCGGAGGTCGATTTTTAAGCACTTTTAGAATCTCGTTTTTTAACCATTTTTAAAAAGAACCTCTTTAGAGGTTATTACGACTTTTTTCTCAAGTTTGACCGCCTGTAACTTGAGAACGTTTCCACCGATTGAAGTGGATGCAACTGGTTTTTCCTCTTCTTGATGCCCTCTTTCACCTACAACCATCGGAAGTTCCGTAGGTGCAATTCTTTCGGAGATAGACCCCTTCGGAAGTCGATTTTTAAGCAGTTTTAGAATCGCGTTTTTTTTACCATTTTAAAAAAAAAACCTCTTTAGAGGTTAAATTAATTCGAATTGACTTTGTTACCTTCTTAGGAGATTGCAAGCGTGCCATTCCGTATTAAAACAGCAAAGAAATATTTCCGAAATTTTTTCGAAAATGTTCAAAGGAGTTACGACTGTTTTCTCAATTCTCAATTTTGACCGCCCATAACTTGAAAACGCCTTGACCGATTGGAGTGAGCCCAATGGTTTTTTCCTCTTCTTGATGTCCTCTTTGACTTCCCACCCTCGGAAGTTCCGTAGGTGCAATAATTTCGGAAATAGACCCCTTCGGTGGTCGATTTTTAGACAACTTTCAGAATCGCATTTTTTGACCATTTTTAAAAAACCTCTTAGGAGGTTAATTTCGTTTGAATTAAGTTTGTTGACTCAATGCATCTAAAGTTAAAATGCAAATTAAAAGTTTTTGAAGAACTTTAGGATAGGATTGGGGACAAAATCGGTTAAAAATTACTTAAGGCGTTTAAAAATAGAAATATAAACTTTTTGGAGAAATTTAGGAGAGAATTAGAGCCAAAATCTGCTAAAAATTACTTGGAGCCTTTAAAAATGTAAATTTAGAGTTTAAGGAAGAATTCAGGTTAGAATTACGTCCGAAATCGTTTAAAATATGTGCATAAATGCAAATTTGGAGTTTTTGGAAAAATTTAAGTTACAATTAGGGCTAAAATGTGCTAAAAATATTATTCTTTTCTCTCTTTTCTCTAAAAAGATGTTCTTTGAATAATTCAATATAAAGACACAATCAGACAAAACTGATTTAAATCTTCTAATTTTTTGTTATTGGTAACAATAACAAAAAAAAACGTAATTTTTGGACCAAAAACAGTAAATTTTACTAAAAATGCCTAAAAATTAAGATTTCGTATTTTTTTTTTTTTTTGGTTTTGGTTCGATCAGATTGGGCTGAAGACCGAAAATTCCTCAAAAATTACACAAAGCCTCTAATAGGGCAAAATCTGGGGTTTATCAAAGTAGCTTTGGTTTTGGTTCTAATCCAGGTAAGAATTCAGGTAAAAATTTTGGGCCAAAATCGGTTAAAAAAGACTCCCAATGTTAAAAAAACGTAAATTTTGATATTTTTGAAAAATTTTATTTTAGGGAAAAATCTGATAAAAAACTGATTCAACGTTTCTAATTTCTTATTGGTAAGTAAAATTAATTTTTGAACCAAATTAAGGAAAACTTGACTTTAAAAGCTGCAAAAGAAAAAGTAGTTTTTTCTTTGTTTCGGAAAAGTGAAATTAAGATAATGACTAAAAATCCTTCATAAATTACTCAACGCGTCTAAAAATTGATGTTTTTGATAAAATTTATTTTTTAACTAAAATAAGTAAAGTTCTTATTTAAAGTTAACGTTAAAAAATAAGTTAACTTGAGAACGCCTTGACCGATCGGAGTTAGTGAGAACTGTTTTTTCCTCTTCTTGCTGTCCTCTTTCACCGCCCATCTCCAGAAGTTTCATAGGTGCAATATTTTCGGAGATACACCCCTTCGGTGGTCGATCGATTTTTAAGCACTTTTATAATCGCGTTTTTTTGACCATTTTTAAAAAACCTCTTTATGGAGGTTAAATTCATTCGACTTGAGTTTGTTACGTTCTTAGGAGATTGCAGGCATGCCATTCCGTCTAAAAACAGCAAAAAAATCTTTCTGAAATTTTTTCGAAAATGTCCAAAGTAGGGGAGGTGGGTATTACAACTTTCTTCTCAATTTTCAACTTTTACCGCCTGTAACTTGAGAACGCCTCGACCGATCGGTGTGAATCCAACTGTCCTTTCCTCTCCTTTATGTCCTCTTCCACCTCCCACCATCAGAAGTCCGTAGGGGCAATATTTTTGGAGATAGACCCCTTCGGAGGTCGATTTTTAAGCACTTTTATAATCGCGTCTTTTGACTATTTTTTAAAAATTCTTTATAGAAGTTAAATTCATTTCGAAATGAATTTGTTACGTTCTTAGGAGATTTCAAGCCGTACCATTCCGATCAAAATCAGCAAAAAAAAACTTCCAAAGTTTTTTCGAAAATGTCCAAAGTTAGGGGGGGGGGGGACTGGGGTATTACAAAATTTTTCTCAATTCTCAATTTTGACCGCATGTAACTTGAGAACGCCGCGACCGATCGGGGTGAATCTAACTGTCCTTTCCTCTTCTTTATATCCTCTTTCACCTCCCGCCATCGGCAATTCCATAGGTGCAATATTTTAGGAGATAGACCCCTTCGGAAGTCGATTTTTAAACCCTTCTATAATCGCGTTTTTTGACTATTTAAAAAAAAAAACCTCTTTATTTAGAGGTTAAAAATAGACTTTTTCTTCAATTCTTAATTTTGCCCGCCCGTAACTTGAGAGCGCTTCCACGGATTGGAGTGAGACCAACTGTTTTTTCCTCTTCTCGATGTCCTCTTTCACCTCCCACCATCACAAGTTCCGTAGGTGCAATATTTTCGAAGATAGACCCCTTCGGAGGTCGATTTTTAAGCACTTTCAGAATCTCGTTTTTTAACCATTTAAAAAAAAAAAAAACTTCATTAGAGGTTATTACTACTTTTTTCTCAAATTCTCAAATTTGACCGCCTGTAGCTTGAGAACGTTTCCACCGATTGAAGTGGATCCAACTGGTTTTTCCTCTTCTTGATGCCCTCTTTCACCTACAACCATCGGAAGTTCCGTAGGTGCAATTCTTTCGGAGATAGACCCCTTCGGAAGTCGATTTTTAAGCAGTTTTAGAATCGCTTTTTTTTTACCATTTTTTTAAAAAAACCTTTTTAGAGGTTAAATTAATTCGAATTGACTTTGTTACCTTCTTAGGAGATTGCAAGCGTGCCATTCCGTATTAAAACAGCAAAAAAATATTTCCGAAATTTTTTCGAAAATGTTCAAAGGAGGGGGGTTTACGACTGTTTTCTCAATTCTCAATTTTGACCGCCCATAACTTGAAAACGCCTTGATCGATTGGAGTGAGCCCAATGGTTTTTTCCTCTTCTTGATGTCCTCTTTGACTTCCCACCCTCGGAAGTTCCGTAGGTACAATAATTTCGGAAATAGACCCCTTCGGTGGTCGATTTTTAGACAACTTTCAGAATCGCATTTTTTGACCATTTTTAAAAAACCTCTTAGGAGGTTAATTTCGTTTGAATTGAGTTTGTTGACTCAATGCATCTAAAGTTAAAATGCAAATTAAAAGTTTTTGAAGAACTTTAGGATAGGATTGGGGACAAATACGGTTAAAAATTACTTAAGGCGTTTAAAAATACAAATATGAACTTTTTGGAGAAATTTAGGTGAGAGTTAGAGCCAAAATCTGCTAAAAATTACTTGGAGCCTTTAAAAATGTAAATTTAGAGTTTAAGGAAGAATTCAGGTTAGAATTACGTCCGAAATCGTTTAAAATATGTGCATAAATGCAAATTTGGAGTTTTTGGAAAAATTTAAGTTGTCTTCGGTGGTCGATTTTTAGACAACTTTCAGAATCGCATTTTTTGACCATTTTTAAAAAACCTCTTAGGAGGTTAATTTCGTTTGAATTGAGTTTGTTGACTCAATGCATCTAAAGTTAAAATGCAAATTAAAAGTTTTTGAAGAACTTTAGGATAGGATTGGGGACAAATACGGTTAAAAATTACTTAAGGCGTTTAAAAATACAAATATGAACTTTTTGGAGAAATTTAGGTGAGAGTTAGAGCCAAAATCTGCTAAAAATTACTTGGAGCCTTTAAAAATGTAAATTTAGAGTTTAAGGAAGAATTCAGGTTAGAATTACGTCCGAAATCGTTTAAAATATGTGCATAAATGCAAATTTGGAGTTTTTGGAAAAATTTAAGTTACAATTAGGGCTAAAATGTGCTAAAAATATTATTCTTTTCTCTCTTTTCTCTAAAAAGATGTTCTTTGAATAATTCAATATAAAGACACAATCAGAAAAAACTGATTTAAATCTTCTAATTTTTTGTTATTGGTAACAATAACAAAAAAAAACGTAATTTTTGGGCCAAAAACAGTAAATTTTACTAAAAATGCCTAAAAATTAAGATTTCGTATTTTTTTTTTTTTTTGGTTTTGGTTCAATCAGATTGGGCTGAAGACCGAAAATTCCTCAAAAATTACACAAAGCCTCTAAAAGGGCAAAATCTGGGGTTTATCAAAGTAGCTTTGGTTTTGGTTCTAATCCAGGTAAGAATTCAGGTAAAAATTTGGGGCCAAAATCGGTTAAAAAAGACTCCCAATGTTAAAAAACGTAAATTTTGATATTTTTGAAAAATTTTATTTTAGGGAAAAATCAGATAAAAAACTGATTCAACGTTTCTAATTTCTTATTGGTAAGTAAAATTAATTTTTGAACCAAATTAAGGAAAACTTGACTTTAAAAGCTGCAAAGGAAAAATTAGTTTTTTTCTTTGTTTCGGAAAAGTGAAATTAGGATAAAGACTAAAAATCCTTCATAAATTACTCAAAGGGTTTAAAAATTGATGTTTTTGATAAAATTTATTTTCTAACTAAAATAAGTGAAGTTCTTATTTAAACTTAACATTAAGAAGTAAGTTATAACTTGAGAACGCCTCGACCGATCGGAGTGAGGGAGAACTGTTTTTTCCTCTTCTTGATGTCCTCTTTCACCGCCCACCTCCAGAAGTTTCATAGGTGCAATATTTTCGGAGATACACCCCTTCGGTGGTCGATCGATTTTTAAGCACTTTTATAATCGCGTTTTTTTGACCATTTTTAAAAAACTTCTTTATGGAGGTTAAATTCATTCGAATTGAGTTTGTTACGTTCTTAGGAGATTGCAGGCATGCTATTCCGTCTAAAAACAGCAAAAAAATCTTTCTGAAATTTTTTCGAAAATGTCCAAAGTGGGGGGGTGGGTATTACAACTTTTTTCTCAATTTTCAACTTTTACCGCCTGTAACTTGAGAACGCCTCGACCGATCGGTGTGAATCCAACTGTCCTTTCCTCTCCTTTATGTCCTCTTCCACCTCCCACCATCAGAAGTCCGTAGGGGCAATATTTTCGGAGATAGACCCCTTCGGAGGTTGATTTTTAAGCACTTTTATAATCGCGTCGTTTGACTATTTTTAAAAAATCCTTTTTAGAAGTTAAATTCATTTCGAAATGAGTTTGTTACGTTCTTAGGAGATTTCAAGCCGTACCATTCCGATCAAAATCAGCAAAAAAAAAATTCCGAAGTTTTTTCGAAAATGTCCAAAGTGGGGGGGGGGGACTGGGGTATTACAACCTTTTTCTCAATTCTCAATTTTGACCGCCTGTAACTTGAAAACGCCGCGACCGATCGGGGTGAATCTAACTGTTCTTTGCTCTTCTTTATATCCGCTTTCACCTCCCACCATAGGCAATTCCATAGGTTCAATATTTTCGGAGATAGACCGCTTCGGAAGTCGATTTTTAAACCCTTCTATAATTGGGGTTTTTGACCATTTTTAAAAAAACTTCTTTATTTAGAGGTTAAATTTATTCGAACTGAGTTTGTTACATTTTTAGGAGATTGCGAGCGTGCATTTCGTCAAAAAACAGCAAAAAATCTTTCCGAATTTTTTTCGTAAATGTTCAATGGTTTTGGGGGGGGGGGGTATTACGACCTTTTTCTCAATTCTCAGTTTTGCCGCCTGTAACTTGAGAACGCCTCGACCGATCGGGGTGAATCCAACTATTCTTTCCTCTTCTTTACGTCCTCTTTCACCTCCCACTATCTGAAGTTCCGTAGGTGCAATACTTTCGGAGATAAACCCTTCGGATGTCGATTCAGTCAGTCAAACAAAAATCCCAATGAAATCTAAAAATAGCCGAAAAAAAGTGGGGAGGGGGGCGATTGCGCTCTCCCTGCCCCGCCCTGGATCCGCCACTGTTATCAACAATGTCGAAAACCAAGTCTTACTCTCCTGTAAAATCATGGAAAGATTTCCTATTTTAAATTATAAACAATGATCAAGTATGCAGTGGTGAAAGTACATTGGGTTAATTAGAACTAACTTAAAAAAAATCGCATTAATCAAAGAAGGTTGCCACGCTGATTGAACATAAAATATGTTACATAAGCCTTAAGTTTCAACATCAAATATATAGATAATATCATTTACTTGAAACGAATTTTGCAATATGTCTAATTAGACAAGACACACGTTTAAATTATTTATATTATATGATGGGGAGTGGTTCTTGGGTTGTGGTCCATTTCGATGCTTTTTAGTAACTTCATCAGTAATTGCTGCAAAAATATCTTAATTATGTCTTTATGTAACTGTTATTTAATTCTTAAGCACTGCATAGCCTACTTTTGTAACATTTTGTCTCAGAGCCCTGCTTTAATCATAACAAAATCTTGTTCTGGCAATCACTGATAAAATATCAAACAGCATCGAAAGGTGTGAAAAATAGAGGAAGTTTGGAAAAGAAAAATGTGTTTTTTTCCTCGCTAAAATAAAAGATTACAACCCAAGAACCACTCCCATATAATACAACTAGGACCCAAGAAGGACGCACGTTGCAACTATATCACACAGGTTATTAGGTTTGAATAATAGTACATCGTAGTAAATATAGACATCTAAAAACGTCCTCTATAACTTAAAGAAATTAAAATTAAAAGTAATATAAAACCACTTTTTGAAAGCCTGTAAATTTTTGCATATTAGTGGCCTTGAGATAAGCCGTTTCTATGACAACCGTTATGGTCTCTTGATACTGACATTGTCTCTTATTGAAAATGTTGCAGGATTGCTCCAAAATGTTACGTTTTGTAAACTTCAAAAGCATCAAAACAGGTAGAACACGCGTTTTAAGCCCAGTTTTACTCTTAGATTTAATATTTTGTTTTTGTACATAAAATTAGTTCTTTGGTTTCCCTTTTAACGGGCCGCGTCATCACATGTGAATGCAAATTTTTTTTGGCATTGTAATGTTTTACGAGGACAGCTAATTTATAGACAACTTTACTACTATAAAAAGCTGCACAAGAATAGAACATCTCTAAATTCTCTCAAATATTAAAATTTTTATTAAAAAAGTTTTCGCTCTGGCTTAGATAGACCATCTTCAAATAGAGGGTTTACCTTACCAATTGATACTTTTGGTATCAAAGGGAATAAATAGAAGTATTTCAAAAACAGCAATACTCATTATTTTTTATTGATTGGTTCTAGATGTATGTTCCCAAGATTCAGCTGGCCCCCCTCTCTACCAGCATCAAATACCAAACAGACTTCAACGAACTTTAAACATCGGAGCATGTCGCATTGTGCTGAATCCGTAAGTATATCGTTTGAGTAGGAAATTGTCAACTATAGCTCCTTTAGTGTATATGTAAAAAGGTCATCTAGTAGGCTGTGATGTCAAAAGAAAAGGATAACAAAAGTTCAATTATTTTGATTATATCATCCTTTTCTGTCTACACGTTTCATAGCCTTCCACACGACGTTTTTTAATGAACACCCCGTATAATCAGCATTCAGTTTAAGAAGACGTCAAATGTTCATGAAGAAATCAGATAAAACCCAACTGAACAAAAACAATACACATGCAGTAAGAGTGCAGAGACAGTAAGATGCAGTAAGAAAAAAATAAAATAAGAAGAAGAAATGAAGGAAATAATAGAACAACAATTAAAATATATACAACAGATGAAGAGTGGAAGTAATAAAGTGAGGAAGTTCCAAAGTTCATATTTCGAGTAAATTACTTCTTTTTGTATTGTAATCCACAAAACTTTCTCAACAAGATTTGAGCCATACTCTTCTTCGCCTAAATAATTCTATAGGACAAGCCTACAAACTTAGCGGTTTAATAAACCTTGGCAGGGCTTGACAGCTCAGTTGCTAAGGTTACCGAGTGCGTGGCCTATAGAAATTCACTTTCCGCTTCAAAGGATAACAATGAGTTGCAGGCTTCCACTTATTTAACCTTCTTAGACCGAGTGCCTTGGCAATTTTTGGTCCCTGGCAATTCCTGCCAGATTTAGAGTATTCTTATATTTTATTTTTTTCTAATGGAACTGTTCAATATTTCTGTCTCTTTGAGTTTTATTTTTTATATTTTGTAAGTTTCCTTCGTATTCGTTTGTCCCTATTTTTCTATTTCACGTTTTTTTTTCGAAATTTTAATCTATTGAATTCATGTTTGTACTGTTTTGTCTGTTTCCTGATATTGTTTTCTCTTCAATGTTTTCCAATTATTTTAATGAATAAAGCAAATTATACTTTTTTCGATGCTCTATCACCATATCGCGCATTGTTCCATAACATCGAGTATAAGTAAACGTTTATCAACAAAAAATAAATAAATGCCAAAAACGGATGAAAACTAAAACATCAAAAAGGAAAATGAATGAGGACTATTCTGGAAGAACACAACACAAGAAGCAATAATGTTTGAGACTCGATAATGGACACAGTAAACAAACGACTCAGCAAACAGAAAAAAGAACAAAATTTTAACACACTTTTGAAACATAAGCAAGATACGAAATAACAAAAAAAAACAAAACTTAACAATAATAGGAAACAAAAAATGTGGATAGAAAACTTCCCCAGAGGATCAAAAAAAGTTGAATGATTCCTATGATTCCACACCAAAGGCCAAAAAACATCCATGCTTAAACCATTTGTCGTCTTTTATTATCTTCAAAATGAGAGTTGAAAATTCAGATCAAAGTTATGGAAAAAAAAGTGGAAATGTGGAAATATAAAAATATCGTTAAGATTTAAAAAAAAATATTTTCGGTTAGTTGTCAGGAGATTAATCTGTTGGGTTTTAGGCTCTATTCAATGATGCTCTCTTTTATTATAATTTATATTCCTTTTGTTGATATTCCCCAGTTATAAGTGTATTTTTGGGATTTTCATTTTATCCTGAATTTGTCTAAAAACTGAAATTTTAGATTTTTAGACGCTTTGTGTGATTTTTGAACCAATTTTGGCCCTCATTCTAATCTGAACTGTTCTTAAGTCATCTTTGATCCTAATCCTAACTTGAATATTCCCAAAAACTTTGTATTATAATCTTTAAATGATTTTTGTCATCCAAATCAAGTTAATAATGCACCACCTAATTCTAAAGTTGACAAATACTTCTTACGACTTATGAGAAAGACAATACTAAAGGCAAGATATAACGTTCTCTTGACACTGTCCTCCTTTGTCTTGACAAGTTTTTATCTTGATTTCAAAGACAAAACGAAAGTGAGTTTTCTAATGTATCGTCTTGTCTTGCAGCAGCACCAAAGATGAGATCAAAAGGCTAAAGTCCACTGAACGACTTCAGTTTGTCGAAAATCAAAAATCTGGTCAAAGCTGGCGTGCACCATAGCTGTGTACGCATGAAAAACGCAATGAATAGCGTGAGGTGTCCCTACATAATCGAAATTGTTGACTCAGCCAGAAGAGCCTAGAATCCCGGCAGTTTAATAAGCCTTGACGCGGCTTGACAGCACGGTTACCAGGGAGACCGACTCTGTGACCATTAGGAATTTACTCCCTGCTGCAAAGGCCAACGATAAGTTATAGGCTTATCAATGTCTCTCTACAGTTAAAGGCAGGCGTCACTCTGATTATTGTTAATTGACGATTTGCATTAGAGTATGAAGGTTGGTGAAAAAAAAACTCAGTTCTCTCTGTCCTGAACTGTTTTGCTTTGCAAAAGAAAAGAATTGGAAAAAATATCTTTATTTAGAGCGGATCGATATGATTATATGAGTCCCAAATAAAATCAGGGAATGAAACATACCTACCTTTAACATTTTAACGAGTGTACTAATTCCAAGCTCTTTCCTGATATTTGAAGGGTATATTTACATATCTTTTGATAATTAGCAAAAAGTTAACCGTTTTACTTAACACCTTTCTACGCATCTATCTCAAAACGACGAGCTTTGAATCTAACCTTCGTTATTACTTCCACTCTTCAGATGGACAAATAGCAAAGCACATCAGTTTAAAAAATATTGATAATTTTATTCCAGATCTAATGAAATATATATTATACTTACTGGCCATAAGTAGAATAGTTAGATTTTTGGCGCTGATGATGGTTTAAGAGCTAAAACTAGTCCCTCAAAAAAGATTTTTAAAAAACTTATACGTAGGACGTATATTATACGTAGGACGTAGGTGCTCCCTCATCACCCAACTGCCATATTTTGGTTTCCTGGAAACTGAAACTGACTCACTCAAAATCTTCTGTGGTACCTTCATATTTTACACCAATACTCATGTTCCATAAAATATATAACAATATAGTAAAAAACAAGAAAAAGTATACATAAGCTGAAGTCTCAAGGGGTAGTAAGCATCATGACCTTGAAATTTTAAATAGAAAGAGGGGTCGAGTGATACCTCATTTTGGAGGTCACATCAAGGTGTATTACTTGGTCAAACCAATCCAAAATGCTGGACATATTTACTCACTAAATTGACTGCTATTGTAGCTAAGAATTTTCAGTCAATGCCCAGACCCCGACGTGACCTTTTGGATGTACACAATGGCGCATCCTGAGAACCCGGAACAAATCTTCGCCGCCACTCACGTCAGAGGTACCAACTTACAAAGAACTACTTTCAACGCTAGCAGACCTACGAAGGTCATCATTCACGGCTACAATTCCAACATGTTCCTCACTGCCCTGGCTGCCCTTAGGAAGGGTAGGTATTTATCATTATGTTTTCATCCCTCAGCAATGTTCTTATGTTTGTCTTGTTCCACTCGCAGAATACCTGAGAAGCAACGACTGCAACGTGTTTTTTGTGGATTGGAGCCCCCTGAACAAATCGCCATGCTATCCAGGAGCAGTATGGAACGCCCGCCATGTTGGAGTTTGCACTGCTCAACTAATTGATAGGATTAAGGATTTGGGTTCTACAGATATACATATTATAGGTTTTAGTTTAGGTAAGTTTTAGAAAGATTTAGAAAATATATAAAGCTATATTTCTTGATGCAGGTGCCCATATCACAAACTACCTCTCATTGGCCCTGCGACCCTACGTGCTACCAAGGATTACCGGCCTGGATCCCGCCTTACCGGGATACGTGAAAGCTGGTAACGATGATAAGTTGGATAAGTCGGATGCAGAATTTGTGGACGTGTATCATACCAGCGCTTTCATGCAAGGAAAGGCTGAGGAAAGTGGCCATGTAGATTTTTATTTTAATGGAGGTTCTGTGCAGCCTGGTTGCTGGGGGACTGAGAGTAAGTATTAGAGAATTTTCCGTAAAACTAAATCAAATCAACTAATCAATCAACATAAAACTAATCAACGTAAGTAACTTTCCAGACTTCTTCTCCTGTAACCACCATAGAGCCCCACTGTACTATGCTGAATCCATAACCTCAAGAGTTGGGTTTTGGGGCTGGAAGTGCGACAGCTTCTTTCAATACCTCGTAGGACAATGTCCGCCCAACGAGGTTCAAATTCCTTTGGGAGAAAGGGTTAGCAGGTACGTCTTCGGGACTTATATGGTGAGTTTGCTGTATCCAACCAACAGGCCGGTACTACCTTCTTGGTTACCCTACAGGTGATAACGGCGGCAAGCCCTCCATTTGCAGTCGGCCCTTACAACGTAAGCTCTAAGTTGCTGAAGCGAGTTAAACCGGTAACGGAAATACCCCCGAACGCTTTTAAACTGGCCTTTCCCATACCGGAAAAGCCAAAACTTTTCATCTACGACGAGGAGGATTTATTTAAGGGTGTAATCGAGGAGAAATTTCCAAACGACCCCAAAGTCCAAGCTCAACTTATTGGGAACAATTTTAATTTAGATGGTGGATGAGAATCAAAAATAAACATTTTTATACTCAATCAAATTTTATTCTTGTCCTCTACATGTAGAATTAGATCTTCAGGCAACACCCGACTAAAATAAATTCCTCTAGCGGTTGTGGGAGTGGGATCTCCAATGGGCATATGGTCTCCGGCACACGATCCAAGGAGGTTGATGTCGTTAAGACTTGAGCATTTTGAAGCAAGGTACACCTCGTCGTTTATTAAAGAACTTGCAAAGATCTGCCAAGACCTTCCATGGCTACATGCCTCGATGAACTAAATACACTTTGAACAAAATATTTAGAAAATTCTAATACTTGTACCTGCAATAGTGAACAGCCCGGTTGAGGGGGGCCACCTCCATTAGGATAAAAGTCCGCGTGACCTAATGGGGACTCGTAACCCAAGTAACCAGCGCAAGTGTGGATTATGGTCACAAAACTAGCATCTTTCCTATTTAGAGTTCCAGATTTTACCAAACCAACGTTAAAGCCTGGCAAAGCTGGGTCTAGGCCTACAATATGAACCCAAAGAGTGAAGTATGAACTTTTTATGTTTTATTTTAATACCAGTTATTCTTCCTATTTTTCCTTTCTTTACTTCTCTCCCGGCAAATCCTGACACGTGAGCACCTAGACTGTGACCAACTAAATGAATGTCCTCAGGTTTTACTCCCAATTCGTCCACTAGATAGTTGAGGTAGCCGCCATAATGTTTCCCTACTTCGGGAGTTGACATCATTGGGATCGGGTAAAACGGGTTTCCAGCTATGGCACTCCAATCCATGACCAAGATGTTGGCGTCATATCTGCTCTTAATTACAATGTATTGTAATCGGTAATGAAGTGTTATCATTACCTGTGGAGAAACCCGTCCCTTATCAGTACACAGGAATCTTTGCGACCACCTGACATCCATCCATGGGTTACGATTTTTGTAGGTTTGGATGGGTCTACGTACTTGGATAAGTCTTGTTGAGAGTCTATTGGAACACCACCAGGAACGTCTCTAATGATAGAAATTGTTACCCATTAAAAACATTACACTGTTATGGTATAAACAGACCGTGAAAAGAATTCGAATTTAACATCCCTCTCCACTCGGCTTTCTTCCCCAGGATGAAAAAATCTGCTCTCGTTGTCCATTTTTAGGTACCCTATTATGGGGTTAGTGCTGTCTTCATCTGGGAAGAGCACAAAATCGGTGCCAAAACCAGGATAAAGTTCTTGAAGGTCGTCTCGAGAATATGCATGGGTTGTTTGGAGACTCGCAAAAGCACCTACAAGAGCACTTTTTCAAATTCTCCGAGAATAAATTTTCAAAAGGTGTAGGTATACCTATTATAGCAACAATAATTTTTAAATAATAATATGGATTAACCATTTCTGTACCACTTTTGAGAACACAAAGGATACGGAACTAACTAATACCGGAGTTTTAATGCTTTGAACGTTGAGTTTGAATAAACTTTTATATACATATTAGGCGAGCGATAACCTACTATCATACCCCTCAGAAAATGCAAATTCCAAGAGGTGTTACATATTTTATGCGGAATTAAATATGCACAATGCTAAACGGGTAGGTATGTATACTCTTCCGTATCTTGGTACATATTTTAATTTTAAAGTAGGGTAGAGGAATTTTTTTTTCAAAAAGTTATTAGAGGACGCACTTCCATCGTAACTTATAAACCGGATGTTAAATCGATTCAGCTTTGCACGTAAAAGGAGTTTTTCAGGAATATTGGATGATTTTCTGCAATAGATTAATTTTAAACAAAAAGTGATTCAGGACAATTGCTTTTAAGACCAATCGCCCTGAAGTGTGAAGCGTGTAATGCCCCTAAACTCTAAAAAAGTTAGTTTTGTTTCCTGCTGTTACGTCTATATGAGTATAGGTATTAAGTTTTTTCTAATTGCAGCAGACAGAAGAGTTTGCGTATGCAAAAAAAAAATAAGAAAAAATATAATGGAGTGTATAGCAATTAATATAATTTTTTTATTAATGATTTTAAGATGTATAAGAACTTTCTTTGATAAGCACGTATTTGTGGTATCAGTTTTTATGATTAAAAGAGCCTATTTTAAGATACTTTTTTTATACAAATTTGTAAAAATTATTTTTGTCTCTGACCTCGTTAGTACCTATCCCTATTCCAAAATA
Source organism: Taphrorychus bicolor (assembly GCA_951812265.1). Taxonomy (NCBI): domain Eukaryota; kingdom Metazoa; phylum Arthropoda; class Insecta; order Coleoptera; family Curculionidae; genus Taphrorychus; species Taphrorychus bicolor. The sequence goes on from OX638305.1 coordinate 14,385,819, forward strand.
TAAAAAAGGAGGTAAGTTTTGTCTTTTTTTCTTTTTGCGAACCGTCAAGCGACTCAAGACAAATTTCGTATACGGAGTACTTTAATTGCTTGCCATAAAACATTTATGATCTTAATTTGAGAGAATTATTTTGAATATTTCATTTTATATTCATAATAATTATAATAAAACTTTCCCGGGTAAAATAATTCTTCTAAATAGAGCATACTTCGTGACGTCAGCATAAACCGTAAACGCTAATTGGCTGAAATTGACATTTGTCTTCTGTCAAAACTGCCAAACGTCAATCAATCCTACTATGTTAAAAAGTTGGGTTAAGGTATTTTTAATAACAACAAATAAAATTATAAATAAACGGCTTGGGGCGTGCCTTTTTGCAATTTTTCACGGAAATAATTAAACTGTATTAGTGTTTTAATACAACAGTGATAAAATAATAATCCGTTTTTTAATGTAATTGTGTTTAAAATGTTGCAGCTGAGGCTTGTGGGATTTGTGTGGATATGTAAGTCAAAATTACCAAATTTTTCTTACTATCATGATAATTATTTAACTTTTTGCTCCTGGGTTCTCATTTAGACTCTTAAGATTCAGGCCTCATTTTCATGGGTGGGTAAAACATCAGTACACCAGTGATAGGCTTGACATCATATCAATTACAAACCAGTATGTAGGGTACCCAGAGAGGTATTCAAATTCTTAAAAGGGCAAATCGATTTACTCCTCATTAGTTAATCGTCTCAAACTAACCTAAACAAATGAAAAACAGAACTGAACTATTCTAACCAAAGGAAAACCGTAATGGATCTAGCTTAATTCCATTACAGTTTTTCTTTGGTTAGTACTTTTGGTACGGTTCATAATAAAGAAGGTTGCAAATTTTATCAGCAAACCCTTATCTGCAATTATTAATGAAAGTTTTATCTCTGGCCAATTCCCAGATACCCTAAAGGTGGCTAAAGTTATTCTGGTTTATAAAAAAGAAAGTCCCTTAGATCTCTCAAACTATTGGCACAGACCAATCTTTATTTTACAATCATGCTCCAAAGTATTTGAAAGAACTATTTATAATAGGATCTTCAATTTTATAAATACCAAGAAGATTTTGTCCGACCACCAATTTGGGTTCATCCCTCAAAAGTCTACAGAATTAGCAATTTTCAATTCTCGAAAATTTATTCTAGAACATTTTGACAAATATAATAAAGTTTGGGATCAGAGGCCTTTGTGGTAGCACTCATTGGGTCATATCTGGAAAATCAAAGTCAGACAGTGTGCATGGTATAGAACAGATTCACAAGTTTTTCATCTACTAGACAGCTACAAAAGAGACTACCGCAGGGCCACTCCTTTTTATCTTATATGCAAACAACCTCCCTCAAGTATTTAATAATGGTATGATTTGTCAGTATGCCGATGATACACCAGTTTTGTTGAGTCAACAATCTCTTCATGAATTATCAAATGACTCGTCAAACACAACCGCACAAATGTGCTGTTTGAATCTTTGCTTGTTAAAATGGAAAACCAGTCAGTTCCACTTGCTGGAGGAGTTAAATTTTTGGAAATATATAGGCTAAATACCTGTTGTGCACTTGTCTGTAGACTTCAAAATGACCTGTCGGTTGAGGCAATTAGGACCTACTACATGGCTAATGTTCAGGCAGTGATATCATATGGCATTATTTTTTGGAGATCTTCCAGCTGTGCTCAAGACGTATTTATTGCACAAAAGGAAATAATAAAATGTATCTTAAATCTGCATCCTAGAATCAGCTGCAGAAAATGCTTTGCAAACCTAAACAGGCTCAATGTTCCATCTTTTTATGTTTTAAATTTGGTGATATTTGTAGAAAAAAATCCTATCTAGTTTGCAAAAAAATATTAACAACCACAATAGAGAAATGTCGGTTTTAACAAAGGGTGCCAATGATTTCACAGTGCCATGCCATAGATCTGCTTTCTTTTCATCAATCTACTTCACGAGTAGAGCTCTGTTTAGGCAGCAGGTCAAGGCATCAAGAAGTGTTTATAGGTACTCCTTTTATTATAATATGCTATAAAGCCAAAAATTGTATGTATTTGTCTTGACGTTGCTTTATGGTCCTGGTACCATTTGGTTGGCAATAAAACATTTATTTATTTATTTAAGCCAACCTGAACTCACCCTAACCAAAGCACATCATGTAGGAAAACATAATGGCCCTACTCAGCTACTTTGTCACACTAACCTCACCGAAGAACAAACAGATCAGAATTAACCTGAAGGAATGAGCAACAAGGTGCAAAAGATCTCCTAAAAACTCCTGTTCTGTTGTCTGGCGGACGGAGAGGGAACATCTAAAAAAAACTTCCACAATCCTTTTCTTTATGTCACTCTATGTCAGGATTTACCTTGAGGTATAACATCCACGTGATGTGCTTTCATCATCAGTCGTCTGTTATCTTGAAACATGACTGTCATTACTTGAGGTTTTTGCTTTCTATTTTCTTTTCCTTTCTCACCTCCATGAGGAAAGTCTTGCCGCTCATCCATCTATCTCTTGATGCAATTTCAAGTTTCAAATAGTGCACCGATATCTTTGTCTGCCACTGACCTATCAATAATTCTATTTCATCTGGGGCAGCAAAACATACTGTTTTTTTGAATGATTCATTAAATGATTCACTTAATACTGCCAAGTAGACATTTGATGGTAATTTTTGAGTTTGATGGAAAACTGCAAGAAGGTTTCCATTAGTAAATTAGTCATTAGATATTTATTGTTAAGGTATTATCTATACCATAGTCCTCGTCATAATCATTCAGCAAGAAAATAGGCAATGCGTATTCTAGTTGCAAAATTTAAATAAATCAGAGCACAATAGCTCGTGTTTTAGTGGGTTTAGGACAAATAAAACTCCTTTTTCTCTCGCAAAATGCCTACGTTTCGACGTTTAATTTACGTCTTCATCAAGGCTGGAACATATGCAGGAACATTACCACACGTGACGATCGAAGGCTCTCATAGCATAGCAAAATAAAATTTAAATTACAAAAATATACAGAACGCATCACTTGTGCATAGTAATGCAGGATGTAAACCAACACAAACACATTAACTGAATAATTTTTTTATAGGAACACAAAGAGTTAAAAAGTTAGATAAAATTTAAATAATATGAAGACGTAACATTCCTTATAAAATTATTTATAAAGTTAATTATTTGTTTAGGGAGTCAAGCCATAGCTCTGAACTGCACAATACCAACAATAATCAGAGGGGCCTGGTTCTCTTGGGAAAACCGCAACACCTTAACCGAACTGGATGCAACTACCATGACCAACAAAGGCACCTGCGTAGACATCCGAGATGACTACCACGTAAACTATACCATGGTTTTCCATAGGGAACAGGAGCAATGCTACACTTGTGTAAAAATCTTAGTTAGAACCGTGAACGTTCTAGAAAAGATGGAAAGTTAGTGTAATGAATTTTTAGTTGTTGAGCTGTGTTTAATTTACTTGGCATATTTAGGCCCATGTATTAATATTCCAAATCACAACGAGGCTAGTGTGGCAAGGGTTTGCCAAGCCATGGATCCACATCAGCAGTTGATCACTCTGTTCTCTGAAAATTATGTTTCAGTGAGCTGTCGGTCGTCCCTTGAGGGAGTGTGGAATTTTGCTTATCAGAATAGGTTTAAGTTTACAGGTCAGTAGAAGAAAATGTTTTTATTCTTTTTTGACCCACAGGTGTTGTTTATGGGTTTAGGACAGGAAAATAATTTCTGGTTTTTCTTTCATAGATTAATTGCTGTTTTTGTCTTTCTTAAGCCTAATTGAATAGACACACGACTGACTAGTGTGTATCGCGTTTTTCTTCGGTGTAATATTACCATGGAAAAGAATCAGTTGTGCAATAAAAAGAAAGATTGTTTGTTTTTTAAACCCTCGATAATGAATACAATTCTCTAGTAATTTGCCTACGAAATCTCTAGGGGAGTGTCGCAATCCAGACGCTCAGATCAGAGCGTGCCAAACTGCAGGCTCTCAGTTCTCAATTACCAACCAAAAATTTAATATAACTTACAAGAAATGTGAGGGTATGGCTGGTACTTTTGACGGAGGTAAATCAACCCATTGTGTGTTGATAACTTTTTTAAATGCTGCAATTTTTAGTGGTTGAGTACAGCTGTCTTGGCGATTGGTTTGTTGGGAAGAACCACTATTTTGCAGTGGCAAATACAAAGGAGTCTAGAAAAGACGAGAAATACAGGTGTTTCTTGAAAAATAGAGATGACGATTTGTATATTGGCGTGTCAATTACCGCCGAGTGCAATATTTTGAAGACTGTCGAAAAGAGCCCTGAAAGGCTGCATGTTACTCCTGGTAACGGCGCTTATTGTGTTTGAATCTATGCTAGATATCGTGTTTTATTTTAATTTTAGTAAAAGCTGAGGTGGTTGAACCAGGATGTCGCCTTCCCCAAAATTTCTCAGGTAAGTTGATGATGTGCTAAATAAGTTTTTTTTTATTTTGTATCTTAAACAATAGGCGAATGGATCAATACAGCAAATATAGATGCAGACGTATTTATAAACGAAACCCATATTATCGAAACCTACTACCCAGATGAAGGTCGTTATAGGCGAACTGTGTACGTTTGTAAAGAGCAAAAAGACACTCGAGTTATGATGTCCAGGTTAACAGTGGATGGCTGGCAAGTACCTTTTTCACATACCTATAATTGTTAATTATTTTGTTATTATTTTCCAGTCAAAAAGATTACATCTGCTTCGATTTTGTTCCTCAACACCACAACTTGATCCGGTACCGTATCGGTAAAACCGCGGTTATTAAGGACGACTTCAGCACCGTGTGTTCGTGGGTGCAATTCCAGAACGACGCCAAGTGGCGGTACAATTTATTTTTAAAGAAAAATCCGGTTCCGATCAAGTGTCCTGTCGCCGGAAAGTTTAATTTCACGCAAAAGGGCGACGTCCCTTTTGAGACCAGGTATGGCCCTTCGAAAGATATTTGAATGTTATTTTTTCTTTTTTTTTGTCCTGCTGTCCTTTTCTTTGCTGTCCTATGTGTGTAATGTAATAATGTAACGCTATTACTTGGGACCATATGCAAGGGGGGACCTCCTGCACACAGGTAGCTTTTATACAGTGGAAAGGGTTCTTCTAAGTTTTGAGGGGGTATCTTAAATTGAAAATAAAATAAGTCGTCTTTCTAATACTATGTAATGAGTAAACGGGAAAATGGAGATTACAGAATCGTTTGCAATTATACAGACAAATTCTACGGCTATATTATGAACAGATAAAAACCACATAAAAAAGAAAAGGGTACGGTAACTAACGTTTATTTCTGGCTTGTGGTGAAAACAAGGACTTGGTAATAATAGTAATAAGTATTAGGTAAGGTAAGTACTGGTTTGTCGGTTGATGAAGTGAGCCACAAAATTCAGAGAAACTCAGTCAATACGCAATATACACCTACGTATTGATATGAGCCCGATTTTTTCACCTGCTTCCGATTAGCCACAATATACACCTATGTTGAATCGGAAAACTTGGTGATAATCGTTATTATACGGCCGTCCCGAAACTCAGTTAATTCGCAATATACACCTACGACTCAATCTGGGTTTCGATTACGCACTCGACACTTGAACTCAATGTACATCCAAGTCCAATTGCAGAATCCGCACGGTCCCTATATTAAATCGAGGTTCAAGCAATTCGCAATATACATCTACGTGTTGCTTTGAACTCGAACACTTTTATTATTGTCAGCCATTATATACACCTATGTCTGACAACAAGTCTAAATGTCCGATACACGGCGTTCCTGGTTTCACCTATACTCACACTACCGGTTGGTGTGTTTGGGCTGGTGCTGGGTGCTGGTGTCTGAAGGGCTCGCAGGAAAAGATAATAATTGTAGGGCGTCGGTTTCTCAATTCATCTTCATTTATGGCTTTATCCTTCATGGTATTCTCTATCCCTTTCATCCACGTTTGCGCCGGCCTTCCTCTCCTCCTACTTTGCTGGGACATAATTCAAGGCTTGTTGTGACCATCTGCTATTCTCCATTTTTCTGACGTGTCCATACCATATTAATTGTCTCGTTTGAATCCTTTCAGCGGTCGTGTGGACTCTATTTGTGCGTGTTCTAATCTCTTCATTTCGTATCCTTTCCATCCTGGACACTCTGCATGCTCTCTTTAGGAAATCCACTTCTACAGCTTCCACCCTCTTTCTAGCCCTTGCCGACATCTGCCAGCACTCCGCTCCATATGTCGGTATTGGCTCTACTGTTGTCTTGTAGATTGTAATTTTAGTTTTTAGTGTGAACTGATTGGACCAAAGTAGTGAATTGAGTATGCGTACGCATTTCTGTCCTTGTACTCTGTGTGTTATATCTTTGGTTGATGTTTCTTCCTCCTATATTATGCATCCTAAGTATTTGTATTCTCTGCATCTCATTATGTCTCTAAGTTGCAGGGTCGGGTCCTCTTACTCTTTTCCTATGCTCATATACTCAGTTTTTGACATGTTCATGTTCATTCCACACTTTTCGTACTCTTCCCCTACCTTCCTTAGCATGTAATCTACATCTTTTTCACTGTTTGCAATGATGACTTGGCCATCGGCAAAGAAGAGAGTTTTTAAACACTTGTCACCTATTTTAATCCCCATTCCTGCACATTTCTTCCTCCAGGTCTCCAGGGTTTCTTGTATATACATCTTAAATAGTGTTGGTGATAGGCATCATCCCTGCTTAAGATCCTTCGTAACTTTAAATGGCTCGGACGTCTTCTTGCCAATTTTTACCATGCTCTCTGAGTTCCTATATATATTCCAAGTTGCACTTATGTACTCCTCACTGAGGGCAATCTTTGTCAATGATTTAAAAAGCTCTATGCAGGGAACCGTATCGTGAGCTTTTTCAAGGTCTACGAATACAGGGTGAATAGGTAGATTACGAGCTTTCCGTTTTTCTGTTATCGTGAAGATATTATCTAAGCACGATCTTACTGCTCGAATATTGGACGAATATGACGTATTTCAGTCCTGTGGAATGTTTTCTCCTCTAATCAGATATTCGTTAAAGAGGTATGTTAGATTTTGTAATAAAATGTCTGGTCCATGTTTTATTAGTTCGATGGGAATGTTTCCTGGTCCTAGAGCCTTACCGTTTTTTCATAAATTTCAACGCTCTTTTAACCTCCCCTAGGCTTATCTCTTCTATTCCTATACCTTCCGCTGTTTTCTTTATTACCATTTTTTGTTTAAATTGTGCTCTATCTTCAGTTAATATTTGTCTGTAATGCTTTTGCCATTCTTCTCCATTTATCATATTTAAGTCTCCGTTCCTTTCTTCTCCTTCCTGAGGTTTCTTATCGCACTCCACGCTTGCGCTACTTTAGTTCCCCCATACATTTCTCAATATCTTCACATTTCCTTTCCCACATCTCGGTTTTCTCCCTTCTCACCTCTTTTTTAACTTCTCTGTTGATTCGTGCATATGTCTTCCTATCTTCCGCATCACCGGAGAGTAGCCACTTTCCGTACGCCCTCTTTTTCCTCTATTTTTTTTCCTTTATCTCTCCTGACCACCACCATTCCGGCTTTTGGCTTTGCGTCGTTTCCTGGTATCCCAGCGCTTCGCTGGCTGCTTGCATTCCTTAATTATTTGGTATTTTGCTTCTGTACTAGCAACGTCCCTAGTTCTTCTTTCCAATTTCGTCGCAAGCCTTAATTTATAAAAGAATTGTGTAGACTCTTGTTTCAAACTGTCTAAGTTGTATCTTTCTGTTTCCACCTCTCGATACGAGTTATTGTCGCCGTCTTCCGTCTTACTATTTAGTTTTCTGTAGTTAACTATTATTTTTGCCATCACTAAATGGTGGTCCGATCCACATTCTGCTCCCCGATGCGCCCTTACGTCATGTGTTTTTAACTTTCAGTTAGTCCGCTGGATTAAATAGTCAATTATTGATTCTAGACCTCTTGTGGGTTGCACCCATGTGAACTTGTGAATATCTTTATGTGGAAAAAGCCTAATCATTATTTTCCACGATAGACTCTGGCACTTGGTGCATATGCTATTATGACTATGCATTCCCCGGTCTTCTCTATTTCCACCGTAATTATCTGCTCGTCTATCTCTTCCCAGCTCCTTATGTTATTTTTGAGTCTGTTGTGAACGGCTATAGAAACTCGTTTAGCTATTGCACTTTTGCATACTCCGCTGTGCAATTCCCCTTGCCTTTCTTCTTGGTCTCCGTGAGAACGCAGATGCCTATGTTTCTACGCCTTAATTCCTGAAAGACTTCTTCTCGTTTTGTTCTAAGTCCTTGGATATTCCATGTAGCCAAACTCATTGTTCGTTTCCATAGCGTTCGTCTTGTTTTTAATCCGTCCTGTTTCTGAGGCGATTGATCGAAATTTTTAGCGGTTTGGGGCTTTTCCGGAAGATGAGTTACTATCCCATAGGTTGCACACCCAATATTCTGCAGGCAAAGATCGCATACATTTACCTTCATTTACTGGAGATACCTTGGTCGCATATATTTAGTACCCTCTATCGAAAGTAATAGATTCCTGTAATATTTTACCTGAATTGGGCATAGCAACTTATTAAAATAAACAAGTTTTAAACAAATTTTTACTGTAAATGTTCAGTATACAGACCAGCGGTGTTCGTGGTGAGAAACACTGTATAGGCGCCAGGCTACCTTTATAATTTCAGTGAGCGTCGTAATCAGAAAAGTGGCTATTAAATATTATTAGTGTATAGTTAATTTTTGTTATTTATTGTGGTTTTAAGTAGAATATTTTTCTTTTGTAACTGTCAACAGAAAGAAGTTTTAGATCTCACTCAGCACGAACTTTATTTCAAATAAGATCTGCAACTGGACAGTATGCCCGGAGCAATCTTTAACCTAAAAACAGGTATCAGACCTATGGTCACTTTTAAAGATCTTAAAGACACGAACTGAGCTTCGTATCGGGAGTCCCTCCAGACACAACTGAATACGATCAACATCTCCCTTGACAGTCCTGTCAACATAGAGTTGGCAGCCGAGCGGCTGGCAAAAGCTGCTCTTTAGGCCTATGAAGACAACTGTCCAACGAGAACAAAAAAAGACAACAGACAAACATCCTGGTGAATAACCACGACACATCCATCGGAATAACCGCCTGGAAAGTCAGAGGAAAAACATCCGACGACTCTTTAATAAAGCAAAAATAACCGGCGACTGGGACACTTGCCAAAAGACCTGCCAATAGGAGCCCGAATCCATAGTATTCTCTCCAGGGAGCCGTGTCAGGAGCTTGGATTGATAAAACGGTCCGATGAAACCTAAACCTCCACTGATAGTGAAACGTTAGAGATACTCGCAAGTTGTCATTTGTCGGGTAGACGGCTGACAAATTTGGAGACTAACACAAGCCCCTTGGGACGATTTAAACGACCCAACAGGACAGATTGGGAGCTCTCCGAAAAAGCGGTCAGACCAACTCTGCTAAAATCCACGATTATGGCTTTTCAACCATACAAATCCCTCGGGGAAGATGGAGTGTTCCCGGCAATACTACAACAGGGCCTGGATCAACCTGCACCTCTACTAACAAAGCTCTTCAGAGCGAGCCTTGCATCTAACTTTATTCCAAACTGCTGGTCCAGGGTGAAGGTCGTCTACATACCAAAGATGGGATGTAGGGGAAAAGATCCTAAATCGCTCAGGCCCATCAGAGTAACGTCGTTTCTGGTGAAAAGCTTGGAAAAGCTGCTAGACCTATACATAAGAGAAGGAGCGCTAACAACGTACCCCCTTAATACGGAACAATATGCATACGAGGCTAGAAAATCAACAGAACTAGCACTTCACAACCTGGTGGTGAAAATCCAAGATACCCTGGATTCAATGGGTGTCGCAGTTGGTATTTTCATAGACATCGAAGGGGCCTTTAATAATGCACCTACATACTTCCTCCTCAGCACCAGTAAAGCGAGAAGGATCGAACGAACAATAACCATCTGGATTCGCAACATGATAGAATCCAGACTGATCACTACATCATTAAACGATGACACCATCAGATTCACAACAGCCGGAGGTTGTCCACAGCGCTGAGTCCTTTCACCACTCTTGTGATCCCTGGATGGCTTGGAAGGCCTTGCGGTATTGAACGTGGTCTCCTAATGGCATCAAAACGTACATTTGACACACAACTCGGTTGACGGACGGATCTAGAACCGACGAATGGGCTGGCTCCGGAGTGTACGGGAGATCGGATGGCATCTATTAATAATATTAAAAATATTTATAATATAATTTAGACTTTATAGTCTGTCTATCTAGATAGGTGCATCTGCCTTACAGGCTGGCTCCGGAGTGTACGGGAGATCGGATGGCATCTGCATAGCAAAGGGCGTGTGCCGATTCACCACAATGTTTCAGGCAGAGATACATGCCATTGAATTGTGTACCCGACACCTATTAGAGGAGGGAGGACACAATAGATCAATAAAGATCTGCTCGGATAGTCGGGCAGCGCGTATGTCTTTACGTTGCAACTCCAAAACTGTTTGGAACTGCCACAGGACTCTGAGCACCCTGTCGCAGGAGAAGAGCGTCACACTGGTATGGATTCCGGGCCATCGTGGTCACAAAGGCAATGAGAGGACCGACTCTCTAGCTAGGAGGGCAGCGGGCTCTGCATTCGTAGGTCCGGAGCCGGCAGTGGGAGTTCCATATTCTCTGGTCAAGGCTCACCTCCCACCATCGGAAGTTACAGTAGTTTATAGTAGTTCGGTAGGTACAATATTTTCGGAGATTGACCTCTTCGGAGGTCGATTTCAAAAGTCGTCAAAATTACTCAGTTGTGCGTTTGCGTTTATCAGTCAGTCAAACACAAATCCCAAAGAAATAAAAAAGGAGATGAAAAATAGGGGTGACCGCCTCCCCCCCTGGATCCGCCACTGAATAGGGCACGTCATTATCGACGCCATAAGAGGATAAACTTAATGATTTTTTTGTCACACAATAACAATTTTTATGGTGCCTAAAAAATTCGTTTTTTGATATACAGTCGATTTTTTTATCTCCTCCTTTTGAAATCACCAATCGTCTAACTTTCACTGAAAAACATTCAAGCACGTGGCTTTTATGTTTACACCAGGTTAGTTCAGGTTTCGGGAGACATAATATTTACTGAAGGTAGTGGTAATATTTAACCAAAAAAATTCGTTTCGGACACAGTCGATAAGGACTCCTTCGATAGTCGATTTTTTGACCCTTTTGAAAACACAAGGCAGATGCGCCAAAGGGAGTCAAAATAGTTTAAAAAATCGTATACACTTTTGTCTAAATTTCTTTTGCTTTGGAATTACCTACAGGATGTGGAAATATAGAGAAATTACACGTTTTTTTTTATCTCTCCGTGATGGAATAGGATATGGAAACGAAATTGTGCAATTTATAAAGTATTGTTTTTAATTCTACCACTGGCGTGCCTCTGAATGCGTATATACAGGGTTTTACTATTTTCAAAGAAAAACAATGGCACGTCACTGCTTTTCTTCATCTATAATATGGCGCAAAAGAGCTCCTTTCTGTTTTTTTTTGTAACTTGCTTCGTTTTTGAGGCACAAAATAAAAACCGATTTTTATGTACCTCATTAAAAATGTGCCTATCAAAGGTGACTAATACGATATCACTGGTAAGGTTTGGTTTGTATCAAAGTAACTAATACCACTGGTAAAATTGAAAACATTTTTGCAGCAATAAATGTACCTTTTATAGAAGTTGTATACTAATACAACTTTTATAAACTTCAAATTTTTGATTTTATATCTCTGAGTTATCTCGGTAGTCATCTAGGAGAAATAAAAAATTGTGATTTTTTTTAATAATATTTAAACATCCTGTATTTCGGAAAAGTATATACGAACTTTTTAATTATTTTGACTTTCTCCGTCACGTGGTACTATGTCGTGTAGCGACAGAGGTACTACATTGTACTTTTTTTCAACGTCACTCTGTATTAAAAATCTTCTACTTTCGAATATATTTATGAATTTATCTTAAGACATACAGACCCAGTTTTATGACCTCCTTGAGTTTTGTTTTATTCATTAGTAGGTCCTGATTGAAACTAGTGATAAATAAAAATATAATAAATAGACATGATATAAAAAATATGTACAGTGTGTCCCAATATTGTGAGGTACGAGGCCGTTCTTTCGAAACTATTTCCCTTTAAACAAATATTTCCGGAATTTAGAAAAAGTGGCAAAGAGAAATTAGTGGAAATCATGTACAACTCTTTAAATTCACCGCTAGTGGGGCGTTTAAGTACAACTTTGTTTAAAACTGTAAAACTCCGAAATTTACCTATCCAAAGGTATACTACACACATTCGCTACGTCCAACTTTGCTTTTTATGACTTTTCTCTCTTTTCACATAAAGTGAATATAGAAGGAATGAAAACCAAATATCTCAATAACCTGGGATAATAGAGAATGCATTTCTGTGTAAAAACATTCATTTCATGTTGAGTATCTTCGGTAGAGAACGTTTTCTGTTAACTTAGCAGGGGCAAACCTTGCTGGTAACACTTCGAGTGAGCCACAATAGATCGCAGGACGCGGTGGAGGAGCGCTCACATTGAATGCAATACAGTACAATACAGTATATTTTTCTGGTCAAAACTTATTCAAAAAAAAAGCTCACGATAAGTTTCCCCTTTATTTATCCTTAAATGTGATACTTTGTAGATACATATACAACGGTGTGTTCAGTAGAAAACTTCGTCTACAAGCCTATGAATTTTCGACAGAAAAGAGTGACAATGCAAGTAAATGGACTTTTGTTCCTTTATTCTTTTCTTTTGACATTTCTCAGCTTGCTAGATGACTTTTTTAAATCAACACTCCCTATTTTTTTTTTTTGGTAATAAAACCGGTTACACCGGGTACCTGTTAATCTCTAGTACCGACACTACATTGAATTTTGTTATAGAATTTTGGGAGGCGTAACTTTGAGCCCCAGGCCGAACACTTATTGCAAAGAAAACATTTCAGACTTCTCAGTGTGCGACGAGGAGCAGAAAGAGATAGCAATTGACGAAAATTATTGCCTCTCTGTCGATCACCGAGGAAGACCTTTGGATATATACAGTACACAACTTTTTACGTCTATCTCTGTCTGCAGCATATTAAAAGCAACTGTTTTCTAGGCGATCCCGACTTTAAAATGAAGTGTATAGGCTTTTGGAAGGAAAACCTCAAGTCCTACCTCATAACCTATGACGAGTTGGACCCTTTTTCGAAATATCGTTGCTGGGTTTATCAGAGAGCTGATCTAAACAGAATTTTAATGTCCCAAGGTTCGATTTTAAGTGAGTTATTTTAACTTTAATCAGGTCTTCTTTGCAGCGATTGGTCCTTACTGCGACCTTAATCAAACGGTTAACTCATGGAATTACACGGAGGGCGCCTCAGTGGCCTTGGAAATGGAGGAATACGAGAGGGAACGTAAGTTTTTGCAAAAATAATGACTGAACTTCAAAAATCTTTTGTGATATCTTTCAGGCGACCAGTGCCCGATGTATTTCGACGATGGATCGAATCCGTATCTGGATCCGGACGCTCGTGTAATTCAATTCAATTTTGGCTATGGGTTTTTTAGAAGCGGGTATGCGACCTTTACGTGCCACTTGGGCGTAGTTCTTAGCTCAGTTTTGGTCTCTTTGGTAATGGTTTTTCGAATAGCAGTATGATCTGGATTATTTTAAAGACTGATTTGAAGAACTAAGCGCTTTATTATGTATAAATGCATGTACGACTACATTCCTTATTTTATAATTGTACGCCATTTAAGTGTTTTGAATTCGTCTTATAGTTTTGACCCAAAGAAGCATTATAATGACGGAAAGGGTGATAGTAGAGAATCTGAACCAAGCAATTGCTTTACACGTGCATTTTTCGTTACAAATGTTGTGGTTCTTATTAGTTGTGGTTGCAAATTAAAGCTATTGAGGATATGAATTCAATTCCAGATTTTTTAACATAGATTATTTTGATTATTTCGGTATAAATAACAGATTTTTCTATATATAATGGCGAATGAGCATTCTTTCGTATTTTCGATATTTTTTTTGTTTCACCTACTAAATGTTTGTGATGTGACCACTGCTTCAAATTGCCGTATTTTAATAGAAACAAACCCGTCCCTGCACGTACAACGTGACTTATTCGTCCATATTTTATTGATTTTATACTCTATATAATGCGCTTTTCTCCGAGTCTCAATATTTTTTACCTTACGATTACTAAATGTTGTTTTGTGATGTTGCCACTGCTTCAGTACTCCGCATTTTAATAAAAAAATCCGTCCTTATCCTTACAAAGTGAATTATCCGTCCATTTTTTCTCATAATTTATTAATAATTTCGGTATAAAGAACAGGTTTTTCTGGATATAGTGGGCGAATTTTTTTCGGAGTTTCGATATTTTTTTGTTTCGTCTACTAAATTGTATTTTGTGATGTTGACATTTTAATAGAAAAATCCGTCCTTGCAAGTACAAACTCAATTATTGTTCCATTTTTTTCCTATATTTTAGTGATTATTTACTTGATGTAAGATTGAATGCTTGACACTCGGAGTGTCAATATTTTTTACGTTTCTATTACTCAATGTTGTTTTGTGATGTTGCTACTGCTTGAATACTCCGCATTTTAATCCGTCTCTATCCTTACAAAGTGGATTATCAGTCCATTTTTTCTCATAATTTATTGATTATTTCGGTATAAAGAACAGATTTTTCTGAATATAATGGCGAACGCGCATTTTTTTTGGAGTTTCGGCATTTTTGTTTCGTCTACTAAATGGTATTTTGTGATCTGGCCACTGCTTCAAAATGCCGCATTTTAATAGAAAAAATCCGTGCCTGCACGTACAAAGTGAATTATTCGTCCATTTTTTTCCTATATTTTATTGATTATTTACTTGATATAAGGTCAAATGCGCTTTTCTTCAAGATTCAATATTTTTTACGTTTCTATTACGAAATGTTTTGTGGTGTTGCCACTGCTTGAATACTCCGCATTTTAATAAAAAAAATCCGTCTCTATCCTTACAAAGTGAATTATCCGTCCATTTTTTTCCATGATTTTTTGATTATTTTGGTATAAAGAAGACATTTTTCTGGATATAATGGCGAATGCGCATTTTTTTTGGAGTTTCGATTTTTTTTTGTTTTTTTTCGCTACTAAATGGTATTTTGTGATGTAGCCACTGCTTCAAAATGCCGCATTTTAATAGAAAAATCCGTCCTTGCACGTACAAAATGAATTATTCGTCCATTTTTTTCCTATATTTTATTCATTATTTACTTGATATAAGTTTGAATGCCCTTTTCTCCGAGTGTCAATATTTTTTACGTTTCTATTACTAAATGTTGTTTTGTGATGTTGCCACTGCATGAGTACTCAGCATTTTAATAAAAAATCCGTTCTTACCCTTACAAAGTCCATTTTTTCCCATAATGTATTGATTATTTCTGTATAAAGAATAGGTGTTTGTGGATGCAATGGCGAATGCGCAATTTTTTCGGATTGTCAATATTTTTTACGTTTCGCCTACTAAATATTATTTTGTGACGTTACTACCGTTTAAATAGTCCGCATTAAAAAAAATCCGTCCAGCCCGTACAAAGTGTCCATTATCCGTCCATTTTTTTCGTTTGAATATTTTGTACTGTCGATTATACTTAAGCTAATATTACCAATTTTGTATTATAGTACCTATAATTATTATTGTTAATTTACATGACACTTTATATATACTCACAAACGATAAATTAAGCGTTTTTTTTTTATTTACATTTTTATCCTATTAAATGAACTTGTTTACTATTGAAACTAGAACATTTTGATATATCAACTAACGCCATTCAAGTCCGCATTTTGCCGTAATCAACCTCAGAATCTGTTGATTATTTCAGTGTAAAGATACATTTTTGTTGATATAATGGCGAACGCGAATGTTTTCATTCTCAATATTCCTTACGCTTTGCGTACAAAATGTTATGTTGTGATTGAGTAATACTCCTATCTAGCGACACTCTAAGAGAGTCAAGAGAATTTGTGAGACAGTTGAATTGGATCGAGAAATCAAGGTTTACCGAGTTCCATGCAGCTGTTGCTCGGTATACATTGGCACCGCAAAACGCAGTGTCCACACGAGGATTACGGAACACAAGAGGAGTCGCAGGCTGGGAGAAACACAAACAATGCGTCAGAACTCTTCATTTTAATAAAAAAAATCAGTCTCTGCACGTAGAAAGTTTTATTTTTTCAATAATTTATTGATTTTTGTTTATAAAATAGATTTTTGTGGATTTAATGGCGAATGCGATTTTTTTGAGAATCTCAATACTACTTACGTTCCGCCTACTAAATGTTATGTTGTGATGTTACCGCTGCGTCAGAACTCCTCATTTTAATTAAAAAAAATCCGTCCCTGCACGTACAAAGTTTTATTTTTTTCCCATAATTTATTGATTATTTCTTTTTTAAAAATAAATTTTTGTGGATTTAATGGCGAATTCAATTTTTTTCAGAATCTCAATACTCCTTACGTTTTGCCTAGTAAATGTTATGTTGTGATGTTACCAATACGTCAAAACTCCTCATTCTAATAAGACAAAATCCGTCCCTGCACGTACAAAGTTTAATTTCTTTTTTCATGATTTATTGATTATTTCTTTTTAAAAAAATAAATTTTTGTAGATTTAATGGCGAATGCAATTTTTTTCAGAATCTCAATACTCCTTACGTTTCGCCTAGTAAATATTATGTTGTGATGTTACCAATACGTGAAAAACTCCTCATTTTAATTAGAAAAAATCCGTCCCTGCACGTACAAAGTTTTATTTTTTTCCATAATTTATTGATTATTTCTTTAAAAAAAAACAGATTTTTGTGGATTTAATGGCGATTGCAATTTTTTTCAGAATCTCAATCTCCTTACGTTTCGCCTACTAAATGTTATGTTGTGATGTTACCACTGCGTCAGAACTTCTCATTTTTATAAAAGAAAAACGTCCCTACTTATACAAAGTTTTTTTTATCATAATTTATTGATTATATTGATATAAAAAGGAAATTTTTGTGGATTTAATGTTAAATTCGCATTTTTTCCGGAGTTTTGTTTTTTACGTTTTGCCTATTAAATGTTATTTTGTGATATTTTCACCGATTCAATGCTCCCATCTTAATAAAAAAAATCTGTCCCTGCATGTACAAAGTGAATTTTCCGTCCATTTCTCTCATAATTTATTGATTATTACGGTATAATGAATAGATTTTTGCGGATATAATGGCGAATGCGCTTTTTTTTGGGGTCTCATTATCACTTACGTTTGGCCTACCGAATGTTATTTTGCCTACCGAATGTTATTTTGTGATGTTGCCACTTTAGGGTTGGTTCTGTATCAACTTTCCGATACCGATACTAATACTTCCGATCCTGTAAAACCGATACCGATATTGTATCTGCAAGTATCTGATTTACAGAAAATGCTTTATAATATAATAATTGGGCAGTTAAAGCGAATACTTTTATTTATTATTAGTTTATAAGAAGGCAACAAGGAACAAAGCTTTGTTAAGTTTTACTTTACCGTTTAACGTACAAAATTGCCATTTTTCTGCTTTTCCGTTGTTAGACGATGACGAATATGGTTCGAACGATTTCATATTGCCCCTGATTCTATGAAGAGATTGAGTATTTAGCCATGAATACAATATACAGGATAATGCATTTAAGCAGTTGGTGCAAGTGTGTCTTATCAGAAAAAAAGGGGTCACCGTCAACGTTCCGATAAGAAATGTTTGCGCCAAAAGTCATCATTTTACGTGTAGAGTCTTTACTTTTTGGATTTCGCTTCAACAAATCGAGCTTACAATTTACAGGATGATGCATTATGTGTGTGGTGACCATTGGTGCAAACGTGCCTTATCCGGCAATACTATCAAATTTTGGATGAGGATTGTTTGCGCCAATGGTCACGATTTAACGTACACAGTTGCCATTTTTCTGTTTTCTCGTTGTTAAACGATGACGACTATGGTTTGAACGGACTCATTGACACTGGCATTATGAACAGGTGGAGTATATAGCCATGCATACGACATAAAGCCGTGACCATTGGTGCAAGCGTGCTTTATTCGAAAATACAGACTGAGAGGGGTCACCAACATCTTTCTGAAAAGAAATGTTTGCGCCAATGGTCATCTTTTACGTGTTTTTTTTTCGGAGAATTATACCACTCTTTAATACTCCGCATTCGAATATAAATAACATAATCTGTCCCTGCACTACAAAGTGAATTATAGTTCGTATTTTGAATGTTTTTTTTTACTGTTGACTATACTTAGGCTGATAATACCAATTGTGTATTACAGTACTTATCATTATTATTGTTAATTTACATGACACTTGATATACTCACGAATGATAAATGTTTTCTTTAGCATTTTTACCCTATTAAATGAGCTCGTTGTTCTATCGAAACTAAAAAAGCTTGATATATCAACTGACGCGATTCAAGTCCGCGTTTTGCCGTAATCAAGAGCCCAGATACAATATTGTGTACGGGATTCATCAAAAGCAAAATGCATTCGCGCCATTCAACCGGCAACATAAAAGGAATACAAGAGCACCGTCAACGAGATTTGATTTACCAACACTTTGTCCGGAAAATTAAAGCTTTTGTTCGACTTGGCGCGCTAATGTGCTCGCAAAATAGCGGACTTAGGATGGCAACAGCAAAAAGATTTCTATAGAAAGTGTTTCTAAAAAAGTAACCAAAATGTAACTACTTATTCTAGAGTCTAAAATAAGAAAAACCCTTTGTATAAACTGGCATCGAAAAATTGTTTGTTTACCATAAGGGTATGAAAAGTTAGATCTTGAGGATGGTTTATAATTAATATTTCCGAAACATATGGAGATTAATTAATGAACCTTTGTGTGTTTGCACAAATTTGTACGACCTTCTGATCTGTTCTTCTGACTTTTTTTTTTTAAATAAATGTAATTTGGCTCAAAACGCATCAATTTGCAAATCAAGGAAGGATCAAGGCTAAGATCGGTTAAAAGTTACTCAAACTGTCTAAAGAGGCAAATAAAAATTTTTGAAATAAATCAGGTTAAAGTTGGGGACAAAATCATTAAAAATATGATGTAGTACCAACTCAAGATTTCTGCTGACCAACTCGTTTTAAAACTATAACTATACCTCATTCACTTATTTTTGGCATCTCGTTACCTTTGATACCTTCATTTTTTTTATTCCTATCTCTTTTTAGAACTTGTTGAGAAGATACAAAAAAAAATGTCAAAGTGAAATTTCCAACGCCTACTTGACGGTAATAAATCAATAATAAGTGAATGGTTTATACCTCTGCCTGTGTATTGCCTGTAGGGCGTTAATTCATATTTGTTAAACATTATTTAGGGAATAATAACGACCTGTAATATTTAATAAATTCACCAAATTTTCGTATATTGTATCATGATTAAATATACCGCCCGGGGTATTCGTTATTAACGGGGTGTAATTCAACAATTCACCCTGTTTACGCCTGCCTAATTTATTGGCTCCCGGTGTTTAACCTGTTCTCGTTAGTGGAACACCACAAATACCCAACGAATAGTTCAATTTTAAATGCGGCCAGTTTTCCATCACTACAGTTAATTAGATGAACCATGGGCCAGAATGGTTGTTGCGGGCTTAATTATAATTAAAAAAAAAAAACAGCCTCCAATCCCCGCTACGCTTTTCTAGTTCGTCCTTTAATGTTCTAAGTTGTAGCCGATCTACGAGTTTTCACCAATTAAAACTTATATTTATCAAAAACAGACTTCATTAAAAGTTTCAAATCCAACCTCTCGATTGCAATGTCGAGAATGCGATTCAATATTCAAATCCTTAAAAATCGCAAATAACTTTTCAGGCGATACAGTTTTTTTAATAAAATTTCAATTCAAGTTTGATGCTTAAGCAGGAATTTATGGGGCAGTCATGTCCCATGTTTTCCACCCTCGAAAAGACATGCATTAGGGAATCCCATCTGGCAGTAATGTATTAATACTCCCCACAACTTGGGAGCACGTTTTCGGTCTTAAATGTTGTGAGATACGTTTGGGGGATTTAGGGGTCCTATATTTATAGAATTTTTATATTTAATATAAAAATACACAAGATAAACCCACCTACTAAAGCAAAACTAGTGAGATAAGGAAAGCAAAATAAGCCGTGGTTTTTTTTTGTCGGTTATGCCTTGATGCCAAAAAAAAAATGCGATGAAATGAGGGACCGTTATATTATATTTCCGGGAGCCATTTGGGGAAGTCGTAATCCTCCAAGGCTCGAAATATATTTCGTTGAGGGCAGATATTTCCTGAGCAGTTATCTCTGTCAAGATCTACTGAGTTGGAAGAAAAGCCATCAGTTTAAAGGGACCGTCTAGGCCAGGGGCGTCTCGAAAAAGAGATTGTAATTTGGCTTAATGGCACAATTAAAAGGCGGCCAAATCCTTGCTTTCATCACAGATTTGATCGATTATTGGTTTTGGGGTAAGACAAGAATTTGATGCTAAGCAATACTGAGAAAAGCGGTGTCAAATTTTATTTTGTCCAGGTCAAGAAAGAAGGGTTTGTTGTTTTCCAGGCTTTTTGTCGTTAAACTTTGTTTTCGCTTCAGACGGTAACTATTTAATTTTTAATTGTAATGAAGAAGGGCACCTGGGTACCTTAGGCACTGGTCAACAATATCAAAATTCAGTTTAGCGTTCTTATGTGCGTTTCCTCCATCAAACACCGTAAAAAAAAGAGGATATTAAATAGTATAATGTGAATAGTGTGAAACCAAAGCAGTCTAAGGGAAAGTGCTCTTTAAAGCTTAAAGATGAAGAGTTCCGGATGCTGAGAAAAAATGTGAGTTAACAGTATTGAAGATTAGCAATATTAGCAGATATTAGCAGTAGAAAAAACATGTCAGATAAACTATTTTATTTTCACAAATCAGTGGTTCAATGAAAGGTCTAGTAGAAAGTGATGGAAATCAGCAGTACATTAACAGTATCGGAAGATCCTTGTTCAAAAAATGTGCGTAAAGATAAAGTGTTGAACTATTTTTCTCATAGCCAAATTGCTATAGAGAAAACTCGATTTTTTGAAAAACTGTTTGTTGAAAAACTGCTGCGTCTTTGGTTATTAGCAGTATCGGAAAAAAAATGCCAAAAAAATATAGGTCAGTTGAACCATTTTTTCCCATTACCAAATTGCTGCAGAGAACTCGATTTTTTGAAAAACTGTTATGCGTCTTTGGCTATATCGTACAATCGTTAAGCGCTATTAGGAAGTGATTTCTATCGATCGATAGAGGATAATCGGAGGTAAATTGTTACCAGTGGGCTGGCTCGAAATCTATTAATGATAAAACATATACCTATGTATTTCATTGCCAAATTGCTGCAGAGAAAACTCGATTTTTAGGAAAACTGTTTTGTTTCTTTGGTAATATCTCTAAATCGTTAAGAGCTCTTGGAAAGCGATTTTTTTGCGTCTTATGATCTTGAAGAGTTCTCGAATTTATTATAATATTCATACGCATAGTATCAGGTCAATCGATAACTAAAACGAAGTTTCAATCAAAATTTATTCTTTTCAAATCTCGACACATTCCATCCATCAAAATTTTTTAATAAATTTTAAAAACCTATCTAATGTTTGTTGATAAGTTATTGTCTTCATTCGAGTCCTCATCGATGGCTTCATCCTACCAAGAATTCAATGTTTGTGGTGCGGTCTACAGCTCCCCAACTATACAGAAATTATTTAACATCTCTTTCACTAATATCTTGATTAATGTCTGCAATACGTTCTAGAGTAAACTTGAGTGTATAAATCTTTGTGGCAAAATGGTCTTTCACCCTGCTCAATTCGACGACAATTTTCGAACCAAACTATGTTTCTATAGTGTCAATGGACAAAATTTCAAATTTTTATTTCAACTAAACGTTTTTAAACTGTTTCACGTTTAAATCACTAGTGAATGATGACATCTTTGCGACTATTCATTTACAGCTCGGTTACTACTTATAAATGGGCTGGGGAATGAGCTCAAGGTCTGGCGCCAACGCATACGGGAAGCACTCAAGGACAGCTTGGTCACCCGGCGTCTCGCCTCAAGGTTGCGACTTTTGAGGTCACGGGAGGCCTCAAAGCTTGCTCGGTTGGAGTCCACAGTCGCTATTCAAGGTCACACAGGCCGCGATTTTCAAGGTCAACTTCCAGCGACTTCGTGACGCTCCCTATGAAGCCCACGGATGATTCAAGGCCACTTAAAGTGGGCTAGAATCGGCTTTGTTTAACTACTCATTTTTTGTCAATTTGGAATATTATTACTATTATTGATTATAAAAACGCTTGTTTCACTTGACTTGAGCATCTGATCTAACTAGAGCCTACTACAGTACCCTGTTAGGAATAATAGCCGTACAATTTTGGGAAGAATCTCACTTTTTGCTTCTGTAAAACGGTGCCAGTAATATCTACAGCTATGTTAAAATCAGAAAGTCATAACGGCTTTGCTATTGCTGAGATAATATATAAAACAAGATTTTGTGGCACACCCCTTAGGGGCATTTCCAGTATCAGAATTTACTTTATAAAGAAAACGCGAGCTGCGATAATGTTTTCTTTTTTGTGTATCGCTTTTTCTATTATTATTGGTGACATCTTGCTCTTGCTATTAGAAAAGGAACTATTAAAATAGTATTGAATCGAATAAACAAGGATAAAAAAACGCAAAAAATACGAAACATAAAAAGAATAAAAGAAGAAAACATTGATAAATACAAGAATACAAAGAGAGTAGGTTACACCTACTACAAAGATTCGTATCAAACTATAACAATGCAAGGCCTTATAAGGGAAAAAGTGAAAGAAAGATCTAGACATGATAGAAGATGATGACAACATGAATAGTAATAAATATACAAAACACTTAAATGCCTCAATAGACAAAATTATTGTGACAAAAAAAATGAGAAGGATGGTAAAATTTTTGAAAACTGCTATTAATCATCGACAAGTATCTCAAAGAAACTAAAAAGTATAAATTCAACTCAGTCAGCGAATTTAAAATAGCATAAAGTTGAGTGGAGAAGCAGTTATGTTAACATGCATCAAGTAAAAAGAAAGAAAAATATAAAAATTCAAATAAGTATTAATTTTAAGTAAAAAGGCCAAATGAAGTATTGAAAATAGATTAGATCAACAGGACGAAAAAAAGCGTAAACATGAAAGGAATAAAAGAAGAAGCAAAGTTGAAAGCACAATAATAAATATAGGTTATATTTACTACAAAGACGCCTATCATATTATAAAAAGTACAAGGAATGATGATGAAAAAAGTGAAAGCAAAATTAGATTAAATTCAAGGCAATATCGAAAAAAACGTACAATAAGAATAATAAGAAATGTGCATTCATTGCCTAAATAGAGAAAAGTAGGGGTTAACCTCAATTATCGAAATATAAAAAAAAGCAAAGAGATAAAAATATATAAAAATTATTATTAATCATTCAAAGAAAGCTCAAAGAAACCAACGGTCAGTGAATAAAAATTAGTATAAAACTGAGTGAAAAACAGTAAAAGAATTAAAGATGATGGATGGGATGACATAAGGAGCGAAAAAAATATTAAGGTACTTAACAGATTAAAGAATTGATTGCTAAGAAATCACTAAGACCAATGTTGCAAATGATATTTGGTAAAAGTGTACCAGGTTTGGTATGATTTAAAGTAAATTTACCTTAAAAGGTAAATCATGGAAAAGAAAAAAGTTTTATGGGTAAATGTAACAAGAAAAATTAACAAAGAAAATACCAGTAACAAGTAAAATATACAATAATGTAAAAAGATCGCAACAAAAACACAAAAAAAAAATGTAGAAAAATAGAAACGATGAGTAATCTTGCTCTTTGAAATAAAAGTAAGAAACATTGAAAATGGGAGAAGTGACGAAAACTGAATTAAAGGTAAAAAAATGTATTTTGAAGTATAATGAAGATTGTAAAGTTTAAAGAAAAATAACCGTAACTAAGAGGAAGTAATAACAAACCTATTGAGAAAATATGTAATAAAGTGGTAAAAAATGCCAGAACAAAAGCTACGATCGAATGCCAAATCAAAATAATAGGTGAAATGTTACGTGGAGATAAACACTGCATAAAGGCACAAAGTAGTATAGCAAATTAACAACAGCTTGGTAGGTAAAAAAATTGAAAATAAAAGAAAAAAAAAGATAATAAATTTAATGAAAAAAAAATTAAACAATTAGAAAAAAAAAAAGAAAAAGGCGAACATCTTTGCTTCCCATTCGGCCTACTCTTTTTGGATGTTTCGGTATCAAGGAGGCCAGTAGTTAATCAAAACAGGAATGGGGCTACTTTCAAGAATATTGCAAGTGCACGTTAGCTTTGAAACTCCAGCGGAGTTTGCCTTGACGTCTCTCGTGACCTCCAAAATTGCAACCTTGAAGCGAGGTCTTGACTAGTCACACGAGGTCTCTGGAACCTTGAAAAGTCACGACGCCAAGCTGTCCTTGAGTCCCATATGCGCTGGCGCCAGACCTTGACCTTGGGACTTTTTTCCACCTTAGGCCTGACGAGCTCTTGGGGGTGACCTCGAGAATCGCAACAATTTGACCGTTTATATAAACCGTTTATAGAAAACCAACACACACTGACTGATTCTTCAATAACGCGTCAAATCATCATCCCAGCCAGAAAAGTCATAAAGACTCTGTCTGTGAGAGCGAAGAGAATGTGTGAGCCGGCTGAATTGGAACGGGAAATGAAGCATCTGGAAAGAGTCTTTGGTTGGAAGGGATACAAATCAGATGGGTTGATCGACAAATTGGTGACCACTTACTCTTTACATTTCGTTCTGGTACCCTGCGAGGTACAGGGCAATATGGGCTGCTTCTCGAACTGAGATCCATCTGCTATGCAGTATTAGACCTAATACGCTGGTGGATATCGCCTGCTTCTGCTCTGTACAACATCTCATCGCTCTTCCATTAAATGCATTGTAACTTCAAGAAAATATAAGTTGATGAATGGTCTCACACACAAACTCATAAAGTTTAGAATATATATTTGAGTGTTTCTTAGCAATTTTTGAATTGTGAACTGTCAACCTTTTTTTTCGTACTTGTCTATTGTCTGTAGTTTAAATATTTTACTTTGTCACCACAAATTTAAATTTTGAATACGCCCAAATTGGCTGGGTTGTGTCTTCTCATGAATAGAAGGTACTCTCACAAATGAGAAGCCAAAGCAAAATTTCGTAATTTTCTATTCAGTTTTATTATCTTTTTATATACTGGGCTCAGAAAATACACCAACATAAAAGGGGTGACTCACGATACTAGTGATCTGGTTACTTATCCGGTGCCCAGCTTCTGGTCATTGCTTACCGTTATCCTGAACTATTTCAAATTTTCTGCTGCTATTTTTTCCTGCTGTTATTGAGTGTGCGCTGAGTGCTGAGTTCCTTTAGGAGAAGAACGACTTCCCTATGACATCAGCAGAGCCAAAAAGTCACGTGGCATGTTAATCATTCAGTGCAAGTGAATGAATTCAGTGCATATTTTTTGCATTTATAATATAACTAACAGCAAAAATGTATAGCTCCCCATATGCTCCTTTTTCTCCAATCTTCCAGGTGGTTTCCGTCAGTCTATCTAATACCCTTTCGACCGTTCACGCGTCCTAAATTTAAGATAAAATGCGTCGGTTAATAAAGCATTCGCAAACATAGGAAAAAGAGAGCGACCTACGCGCAACGGTCTACCTTTCACTACGGCCCGTAGTAAAAAGGGCATAAATTTCGAAAAGGGCAGGATTTGCCTATATTCGCGCAGCGGCGCTACCCTGCGTTAATCGTACTTTACGAGGCCTCTGAGACCCCCGGCAAAATGGCCAGAACGGCAATATTTAGATTCCCTCGATCCGGAATCCGCGTAAATCATCCTCAATTTGCTGTTTTAGCGGAAGTTTTATCTGCTTAACTTACTTCATGTTTTAATAATGGAGTTCGGCGATATCGTAACTTTGCAGCGTACAGACGCGTATAGCCCTTTTAACGAAACTAATAAAGTGTCGAATTCCCGAAATAATACCTGAACCAATAGCATTCGATATGGACGGTTTAAGGGAGAAAAGAAGGGAATGATTTATTAGAGAATCTGTAGAAGGTGGGCGCTGGCAAAACTAATTTGCACGTAACGTTAGGACGACAAAAAAGACAAAACAAATGGCACAATCGTCCGGGATAATGAACGTTGTCGAACGAATGGATGTTTTCTGTTATTTTACATGGTCGCCGGCCTGAAAATATTATTTTTCATGGCGGAAGATCTAATTATTTCGGTTGAGGACAGACAAAAAAAGAACAGCACGCACGGCGATTTGAATAACGTAACTTCACATTACTCTTAAACTTCGTTACCGTTTCTCTTTTATTCGTACCGCA
Organism: Taphrorychus bicolor; assembly: GCA_951812265.1. Classification (NCBI taxonomy): domain Eukaryota; kingdom Metazoa; phylum Arthropoda; class Insecta; order Coleoptera; family Curculionidae; genus Taphrorychus; species Taphrorychus bicolor. The sequence continues at coordinate 14,412,446 of OX638305.1, forward strand.
ATTTGGTTAATTATGTTTTCTCCTCATCTCTCTCACTTTTTTAAATGCGTAATAGAGGGTTTTCTTAGGTGTCGCTGGCAATTTGCAATTGAAACTATTGTTTTTTAAGGACACGACTTTTTCGGATTTCAACTGAATGTTTGAAATTTGTGCGAAGTTCATGATTCGTAGTAACTAACTTTTAATCTGGTTGACGTATTAGATATTTCTGTTATATTTAAACTTTAGAAATGGCCTTAAGTAGCAGAAGTTTGGATCTAAAAATCGTATTTCTCCAAATTAGTCCCTTTAGTGACACAATGGTTGGTATTAAAAAACTCTCGACCTTCATCACTCTATAATTTCAATTAGTGTGAGATTAATTAACTTGCTCTTAACCTACAACCTGCTTTGTTGATCTAAAATTTAATACCATAGATATATCACATATTGGCTTTAAATTTGGATCTTTGGAAATTATCGCAGTTTTTTAATCGTATTCTTCAACCCTTGTATTGACATAATGCTTTATATTATAAAACTCGCAACCCTGATCACTCTAATATTTCACTCAATGTGAGTTTATTCGCTTTTTTCTCGCAGTAGTACATGCTTTGTTAGTCTGAAGTATGCTTTTTAAGGATTAACAGAAATCACTGTTTTTAATCTAAAAATGAAAAATGTAGCAAGCTCGAAAGACCAAACAAAGTATGATGAGAAATGAAAAATTTCAGTAAACTGGAGCGAAAAGGAGCAGTATTTTTTGTCTAAAAATAAAGATTCGAAGAACTACAATATAGACAGCAATGTTAAGACTTTTTCGGATTTCAACTCAAAGTTAATGAATGAATCGTCGTAGTAAGCAACTTTTAGTCTGGCTGACGTAACAGATGTTTCAGTTACACAGCTTTGCAGCCGTGAATTTTAACTTAAAAAATTTAAGCCTTAAGTAACACAAGTTTGGATCTAAAAATCGTATGTCTCAAAATTAGTCTCTTTAGTGACACAATGTTTGGTATTTCAAAAACTCTCGATACTCATCACTCTATAATTTCAATTAATATGAGATTAATTAACTTGCTCTTAACCTACAACCTGCTTTCTTGGTGTGAAATTTAATACCTTATATATCACAGATTGGCTTTAAATCTGGATCTTTTTTGAAGTTATTATAATTTTTTAAGTAATCAACGTAACAAGCTCAAAAAACTAAACAAAATGTGTTGAAATAATGAAAAACTTCAAACGTAAAGTGGAGCGAAAAGGAGCAGTAATTTTTGTCTAAAAATAAAGATTCGAAGAACTACAATGTAGTCAACAATGTTAAGACTTTTTCGGATTTCAACTCAAAGTTAATGAATGAATCAGTTGATGCGTCGTAGTAAGTAACTTTAATCTGGCTGACGTAGCAGATATTTTTTACTTAAGTAACAAAAGTTTGGATTTAAAAAAATCATATGTCTCAAAATTAGTCCGTTTAGTGAAACAATGTTTGGTATTAAAAAACTATTAGACTAACAAAAATCACTGCTTTCAATTCAAAAATGAGGAACGTAACAAGCTCAAAAGACTAAACAAAATGTGTTGAAATAATAAAAAACTTCAAACGTAAAGTGGGGCGAAAAGAAGCAGTATTTTTTGTCTAAAAATAAAGATTCGAAGAACTAAAATATAGACAACAATGCTAAGACTTTTTTCGGATTTCAACTCAAAGTTAATGAATAAATCAGCTGATGCGTTTTAGTAAGTAACTTTTAGTCTAGCTGACGTAACAGATATTTCTGTTACACAGCTTTGCAGCCGTGAATTCCAACTTAAGAAATGGCCTTAAGTAACACAAGTGTGGATCTAAAAAATCGTATTTCTCAAAATTAGTCCTTTTCATGACACAATGGTTGGTATTAAAAAACTCTCGACCTTCATCACTCTATAATTTCAATTAATGTGAGATTAATTAACTTGCTCTTAACCTACAACCTGCTTTGTTGGTCCAAAATCTAATACTTTATATATCACATATTGGCTTTAAATCTGGATCTTTTTCCAAGTTATCACAATTTTTTAATCGTATTCTTCAACCTATCTTTTGACATAATGCTTTATATTATACAACTCGCATCCCTGATCACTCTAATATTTCACTCAATACGGGTTTATTCGACTTTTGCTCAAAGTAGTACACGCTTTATTAGTTTAAACTGGACTAACAAAAATAAACGTAACACGCCCATAAGACAAAATAAAATATAATGAAATAATGAAAAACTTTGAACGTAAACTGGAGCGAAAATGATCAGTATTTTTTGACAAGACTAAAATCCCGAAGATCTAAAATATGGACAAAATAAACGCTAAATAAAATTTTTCCAAATAATTTAAAACATGTAACTACAACAATGTGAATTGAACCGCCACAAGTGGTCGTTTCCTTTGTGACTTGATGTTAGGATTATATCATTATGACTTATAGTATTTTAACAACTTGTATAGTCATATTAGTGTGTTTTACTAATTATTAAAAGTCACTGGTTTTCATATTTTGACTGGTTGCACGTGTCAACGTGACTTCATTCTCGAATGGTTAATTGAGATACTTTTTCTTTAAATAATTTAAAATTGGCATTTTTTAAACTTTTTTTTATCATAACTTTCGACTTAATTTGTTGGGTCTAACCAAAAACTACCTTGCAATTTTGGACACTTTTTCTTAACTGCTTTTGGACATTTTTTTTAACCACCTTGTATTAAAGTGACACCTTTGGCGGGATAGGATTAAGAGTGCCCAAGGATATGCGCCTTCCCTTGGTACCAACCTTATTGGGGCAGTCGTCAAACTAAGGAGGACCAGGAGGCCAAGAAATTGACAATTACAAAAAAATTTAAAAAAAAGTTTTAATTTTGCGAATTTCTGTAAATATTCCTATTTAACATATCAGAATTAGACTTTAAAATTTATCATCTACACGTATAATCTACCCTTGGAAAGCCCTATACCTCACATTGCCCCATTATTATTATTATTATATTTACGAAGTTAAAACCTTCGAAAATTTGGGTACCTAAGAAAACGCTTTTGTGATTTTGCTACGCCACTGCTCAGCCGCCCCCCCCCCGCGCACACCATCAAACCGACCACATTTTTGAAAAGCCCATTCATTTCTGTACTTAGGCCCTTCGGTTGAAAATATATACAACCAAAATCGCTCCAGACAGTTGGTTTTAAATATATATAAAAAAAACTCTTGACCCTCATCACTTTATAATTTCAATTAATATGATATTAATTAACTTGCTCTTAACCTACAACATGCTTTGTTGGTCTAAAATCTAATATATATCACATATTGGCTTTAAATCTGGATCTTTCCCTAAGAAACAAAATCAGGTAACCACATTTTATTTTAATCGTATTATTCAACCTTTCTATTGACATAATGCTTTATATTATAAAATTTGCAACCCTGATTACTCTAAAATTTTACTCAATGTGGGTTTATTCGCTTTTTTCTCGAAGTAGTACATGCTTTGTTATGTTGTCTGAAGTATTATTCCGAACTGTATCAAACTGGACTAACAAAAATCGGTGTTTTCAATCCAAAAATGAGGAACGTAACAAGCTCGAAAGACCAAATAAAATGTGATAAAATAACGAAAAGCTTCAAACGTAAACTGGAGCGAAAAGGAGCAGTTTTTTTTAAATTAAAGATTCGAAGAACCAAAGTATGGACAATATAAGTTTTAAAGACTAAATAAAATTTTACCAAATAAATTAAAACCTCAAATGTGAATTGAACTGCCACAAGTAGTCCTTTCCTTTGTGACTTCATGCTAAGATTATATGATTTTGATTTATAATATTTTAACATTGGTGTTTTCTACTAATTATTTAAGGTCACTGGTTTTCATATTTTGATTGGTTGCACGTATCAACGTTAATTGAGATACTTTTTTTTAAATAATTTAAAATTGCCACTTTTTAAATTTTCCTTTTATGATAACTTTTGAGATACTTTGTTGTCCTAATCCAATCAACTAACTAGTAAAAAACTCATGTGTTGAAAAAGAAAATAGAGAAGGAAGCGGCTTTAATAGGAAACACATAGGGAAAGAGAACATAGAAAAAACCATAACGTGGTAGTAAGTAACTTTTAGTCTAGCTGTCGTAGCAGATATTTCTGTTACACAGCTTTGCAGCCGTGAATTCCAACTTGAGAAATGGCCTTAAGTAACACAAGTTTGGATCTAGAAAATCGTATGTCCCCTTAGTGACACAATGTTTGGTATTGAAAAAACTCTCGACCCTCATCACTCTATAATTTCAATTAATATGAGATTAATTAACTTGCTCTTAACCTACAACCTGCCTTGTTGGTCTAAAATCCAATACTTTATGCATCACATATTGGCTTTAAATCTAGATCTTTTTTCAAGTTATCACAATTTTTTAATCGTATTCTTCAACCTTTCTATTGACATAATGCTTTATATTATAAAACTCGCAACCCTGATCACTCTACAATTTCATTCAATGTGGGTTTATTCGATTTTTTCTCGACCTAGTACATGCTTTGTTAGTCTGAAGTATACCTTAAACTGGACTAATAGAAATCAGTGTTTTCAGTCCAAAAATGAGGAACGTAACAAGCTCAAAAGAGCAAATAAATGGTTATGAAATAATGAAAAACTTCAAATGTAAACTGGAGTAAAAAGGATCAGTATTTTTTGACTCAAAATAAAGATTCGAAGAACTAAAATATGTAGAAAATAAGTTTTAAAGACTAAATAAAATCACGATGTAGTGGAAATCGGCGGAAATTGGGACAAGGCAGCAAAACATACAACTATTTCTTCGTCAACGTTTCGTCTAATTGAGGCATTAAACTTCATCAGGGCTCTTTTACCTTGACTAGAGCAATTTACAATAATATGAGTCCTGATGAAGTTTAATACATAATTAGACGAAACGTTGACGTAGAGGTAGTTGTATGTTTTGTCGCCTTGTCCCAATTTCCGCCGATTTCGGTTTCTTCATTACTTGTTTTCTTGAAAAGCAAATTTTTTACTTTGGTTTGAACCAAACCTATTTGACTGCGATATGTGATACTCATACAAATTTCGCACGTGTCGCATTCCGCTTAAAGCAGCCGCTTTTATGGTTCCTTTTGGGGAATCCTACCGAAAAATCCTTTAAGAAAAGAGTGCTTAGTACCGTCTCCAGGGGCGGAACCCAAGAACCTCTAGAACCTCGGTCCACTTGTTCTAAAGTAAGATGTGAAATGCGGTCAAATTTAGAAATAGATAAAAAAAAGAAGGAGAGTGTAATTTAAATGCCACCAAATGATATTCTAAAACTCACTGCCCTCATCAGTCTACATTTTTAATTAATGTGGTTTTATCCAACTTTTTCTTAAACTAGGTACTTGATACAATTTAGAGTGTTTTCCGGTACTAATCCAATCAACTAACTAGTAAAAAACTTTTGTGTTGAAAAATAAAATAGAGAAGGAAGCGGCTTTAATAGGAAACACATAGGAAAGAGAAAATAGAAAAAACCATAATAACGAACAAAATCTGTTAGCAATAATTTATACTTGATTTCTTTCATAGCAATAGAACGTGGTTTTAGGAGTGTCAGGCAATTTGCAATTTGAACTATGGCTTTATAAGAAAACGATGACTTGCGATTTCCTTCGATTTCAACTCAAAGTTAATGAATGAATCAGCTGATGCATCGTAGTAAGTAACTTTTAACCTGGCTGACGTACCAGATATTTCTGTTACTCAGGTTTGCAGACGGGAATTTCAATTTAAGAAATGGCCTTAAGCAACACAAGTTTGGATCTAAAAAATCGTATGTCCCTTTAGTGACACAATGTTTGGTATTAAAAAAACTCTCGACCCTCGTCACTCCATAATTTCAATTAATATGAGATTAATTAACTTGCTCTTAACCTACAACCTGCTTTGTTGGTCTAAAATCCAATACTTTATACATCACATATTGGCTTTAAATCTGGATCTTTTTTCAAGTCATCACAATTTTTGATCTGATCATTCTAAAATTTCATTCAATGTGGGTTTATTCGATTTTTTTCTCGACCTAGTACATGCTTTGTTAGTCTGAAGTATACCTTAAACTGGACTAATAGAAATCAGTGTTTTTAATAAAAATGAGGAACGTAACAAGCTCAAAAGAGCAAATAAATTGTTATGAAATAATGAAAAACTTCAAATGTAAACTGGAGTAAAAAGGATCAGTATTTTTTGACTCAAAATAAAGATTCGAAGAACTAAAATATGTAGAAAATAATAAGATTATACCATTTTGATTTATAATATTTTAACAAGTTTTATACAAATAGAAAAAAAAAACATATTAACGAACAAAATCTGTTGTAATAATTTATATTTGATTTCTTTCATAGAGGGTGCTTTTAGGTGTGTCAGGCAATTTGACTTGATTGATATTGGCTCACAAATTTAATAAATGAATCAGCTGATGCATCGAAGTAGATAACACTTTAATCTGGCCTGGTTCAGCAGATGTTGCTGTTACTCAATATTGAAACCGCAAATTCCGATTTAAAAAATGTTCTTTACTGCCACAAGTTTGGATTTAAAAAATCGCATTCCTTAAAATTTACTCTTCTCTTAATATACGGGGTGTTCATTATTAAAGGTCATCTAGTTGGCTATGATTTTTTGATAGAAAAGAAGAGAGTTATAAAGGCACGTCGTAACTTGACCTGTCATTTACTAATTGTTACTGTCACTCGTTGACATGTGTCACTCACCATCTGTCATTTTTGGGTGGCAGCCATCGAGCTAATCTGGGAACCCCCTCCTTTGTTACAGTTTTGGCCCCCCTTTTTAGCAGTGGAAACCTTCGACCTGATAATGTCTCGGTGACGTCATGACGTCTTGAGTCAAATTATTGCAAAATACTTGTCACTGTCATTTTTTTTTTATTTCTTATTTGCAATCCAATTCAATATCAAACCTATATCCTTCTCCTAGCTAGAGCCCTAGGGCTCTCTAGCCTTTAGCTGACCTAGCTCCAAGGTTTTCTAAAATTTAAATTCCAGCCTAACAAAAACTAAAAACAATCGACTTTTGTGAATGACGCTTGTATGTCGTATGCTGACGACAAAATTACTTCAGGGGCGATGGACCTCCGGCCAAATAGGGAGCCATTTTTAATGTTTGGAGGAAAATATCAGCATGTTTTGGCCCTGTCCATATCTACTAGGTCATTGTTGGGAGCACTTGAGAGTTCTGAGACTTCTCATCCTTACATTCATATCAAGAAAACAAAAGATGAAAATACTTCCAAATAAAGCGCTGCGATTTTGACATTCGACTTAAGTTACAATTAAAATATCCAAGGATTAAGTCACGAAATGCTTCAAAATAACAATTGAATTTCATAGGTGGCTAGATGAGGGATTCTAATGAACACAACGTACTCGTTTATATTAAAAAACTCGCGCTCCTCATCACTCTAAAATATCAAAAAATATGGGTTTATCCAGCAATTCCTCTCAAAAATATTAGTATTCTTTTTTTCTGTTTTCAATCGGAATGAGGCGATTTCAATTCCTTATAAACGAAAATAAATATTGTAAATGTGAAATTAATCTTATAAGTAAACTTTTTTCTAAAAGCCTTCATCTTCCAAACTATTAAACCCACGGGACTTTTTGCTCATTCGATCGAAATAATGCGATTTCAACCTTCTATGAACGAAACAAACATAATAAGGTAATAGTATTCCCATAAGTGTACTTTCGTCTAAATATCTCCAAAGCACATTCTGATAGTACCTACCTAAAAATCGACCACCGAAGGGGTCCATATCCAAAATTATTGATCCTTTTTTTAATGGCATGTGGAAGTGGATATCAAAAAGAATAAAAAGGCGTTCGATTTAATATAATCGGTCCACTCGTTTTAAAGTTACAGGCGGTTAAAAGGTACAAAAGATTGCACTCAAATTGAAACAGTGATAAAAGGTCCTGAAGGCCATCGAAGAAACCGAGTTCCGTAAAATTTCGAAAGAATAAACGGAAATTTTAAAGGCTACATAGATACTGGGTTTTAAAAAAATTGCCCTCTATCTGAGACAGTGTTTGAATATCTTGAATGACAAAGAAAAACATTTCTTAAAAAATTAATTCGAATTGATGAATTCGAATTAATGAATTGAAAAAAATCTCTTAAAAAAAATGTTGAAATTTTAAATGGAGAGCGATTTTAAAAAACCGTTTTTTAAATAAACCAATATTTGAACAAGCTGATCAATATAGTAAGTCGTAAAAAAAGAAAGAATTTGAAGGCTACAGAGACACTAGCTTTCCAGTAAAAAGTGTAGCCGGAGTATCTCTGTAGCCCTCCTAAGGGCTACAGAGATAAGGACTTTTTAAAAAATATAGAAAGAGTATGAAACAATGTTTGAAGTCCTCTTAGCTATAGGATGATGTTGACATTTTTTTTTAAATTGGAAATTTTGAAGGCTACAGGGACAAAGACTTTTGGAGTTTAAAGAAGGAACAACATTTTTTTAAATAAAAAAAATTGTTTTCACATTTTTAAAGGCTAATGCGTGATGAATTTAAAAAACAGGACACACCATGTTACAATATTTGAAGTCCTGAAGAACTCGAATAGAACAAAATTTCTTGAAAATTTTAACAAATATGAAAGTTTTTGAGAAATGCATGAACAGAAACTTTTCAAAAAGTAGTGGAAGTATGAAATAATAATTGAATGTCCTTAGGCCTTATAGTAGAAAATAGGATTTTTCGCAATTCTTCAAAAAAAAACCTTTATTTTAAATAGATACGTGTGGTTTCAAATTTTGTTATAGTAGGATATAATTTTTTTTTGATAATGCCTGTTCCAGTTATGGACGAAAAGTCAAAAAGAAATGACACCTCGATTACAGCTTCAAAGCCCGGAAAGCGCTAGAAGAACAGAAGGATGAGGATTTCTTGAAATTTCTCAAAAAAAAAGGAAAGTTTTGAGGGCTGCAGAGACGTTTCAAAAAAGGATTTACCCTATCTGAAGCAGTTTTCGAATACCCTAAAAGGTACACACGGAACAAGGAATTTTCCAAAATTTCTCAAAAGGCAAAAGATGTGGAAGACTTTTTAAATAACAATTTTGAAGACAACACAGATCAAAGAAATTACATCAATGTTCAATACAAGTATTAAACAATGTTCGGATGTCGTGAGAGGAAACCAAATTATTCTTGACATTTTTTAATACATATATAACATTAATTTTTCAAAAAACTTGCATCAGGCTTTAAAGCAGGAAGAACAGAAATTCATGTCCTTGAAGCTACATAAAAACCACAATTTCTTAAAATTTGTCAAAAAAGATACATTTTGCAGGTTGACGGGACTCTGACTTATCAAAAAAAACCACCTAGTCAACATAATTTATTTTTTTTATGCCATCAAGAACATCAAAAATGACGAAAAACTATTCTAATCGGTCCACTCATTCCAAAGTTACAGGCGGTCAAATTTGGATATTGAGGAAAAGAAAAAATACCCTCCTTTGGTCAATTTTGAAAAACATTTTGATTTTCTTTTGCAGTTTTTGATCGAAATGAGGCGATTTCAACCTTCTATGAACAAATCAAATGTAATAAGAGGAATGTGGATGTAAATTGGCCCAATGGGACGACCAATTTACATCCACATATATTTCACTGGGACGCAATAATATTCATCTAATAAGAGTAATAGTATTCCCATCAATTCCCAAGTCTACTTTTTCTAAATGCCTTCAAAGTACATTCTGAAAGGACCTAAAAATCGACCACCGAATGGGACCATCTCCAAAAGTATTGATCCTTCGGGACTTTTTTTTTGTGGTATGTGAAAATGGACATCAGAAAGAATAAAAAGCCGTTTGACTCAACATAATCGGTCCACTGGTTTTCAAGGTACAGGCGGTTAAAAGTAAAAAAAAATGCGCTCAGATTGAAACAGTGGTAAAAGATCCTAAAGCACACAGAAGAAACAAAATTTTGAAAAAATAATCGGAAATTTTAAAAGGACAGGGATACTGGCTTTTAAAAAAGTTGCACTCTATCTCAGAGAGTGTTTGAATACCTTGAATCATAAACAACATTTATTGAAAATTTCCAGAAAATAGAACGTTTTTGGAAGGTTACAGAGAGCGATTTCAAAATTTTTTTTTTAAAAACCATTGTTTGAAGAAGCTGATCAATTTAGTAAGTCGTGAAGAATTTAAAACCATCAGAATTTCATAAAATGTATTAAAAAAAAACAAAGATCTTGAAGGCTACAGAGACACTAACTTTTCAGTAAAAAGAAGACTTCTAAGCGCTACAGAGATAAAGACTTTTCAAAAAAATATAGACATAGTATGAAATAAAGTTTGAAGTTCTCTTAGCTATAGAACGACTACTTAGGAAGTCTTGATATTTTTTAAAAATTGAAGATTTTGAAGACTACAGGGACAAAAACTCTTGGAGCTTAGAAAAGGAACAAAATTTTTTTAAATAAAAAAAAATGGTTTTCTTATTTTTAAAGGCTAATCGGTCATGTATTTAAAAAAAAAAGGACTCACCATGTTACAATATATGAGGTCCTGACGAACTCGAATAGAACGAAATTTCTTGAAATTTATAAGAAATATGAAAGTTTTTGAGAAATGCATGAATAGCAACTTTTCAAAATATAGTAGAATTATGAAATAATATTTGAAAGTCCTTAGGGTGACTTTTACATATGTCAGTAAAACTTCAATTTGAAGATAAAACACCAGTAATGACGTAGATTTTTTTGTTACAAACAATGTTTCAAACAGTGCATTGTTACAAACAATGCATTGTTTATATATATATAGACTCACTCACTTTATATAGATTTTTTTTTTTTGATAATGCCTGCTCTAGTTATGGACGAAAAGTTAGGAAGAAATGCCACCTCGACCACGGCTTCAAAGCCCGGAAAACACTTATTTGTATGAATTCCACATATCACAGTCAAATAGGTTTGGTTCAAACCAAAGTAAAAAAAAACTGCTTTTGAAGAAAACAAGTAATGCAAAACGAAAATCCATGAAGAGGTCCGACACTGAACGATGGGCTATCACTCATCAACATTATGAAAGAAATCTTGCTCCTAGTAGCAAGATTTATTGATTTTTCTAGTTTTTGCTTCGGCTCTATTAACAAAGTACACAAATATAAAAAAAAATTGTTCAAGAAAACTTAAAAATTAACTCAAACATAAAAAAATAAATTATGCAGACTAGTCGTTTTTTTATTAGACAGAGTCCTCTTGACCTGCAAAATGTTTCTTTTTTGAGAAATTTTAAGAAATTGTCGTTTTTCTGTAGCTTCAAGGTCATGAATATCTGAATCTTCTTGCTTTAAAGTCTGATGCAAGTTTTTTGAAAAATTAGTTGATACTTTTTACGGAAATCACTAGAACAGAAGAATGAGGATTTCTCAAAAAGAACAAAAGTTTTGAGGGCTACAGAGATTTTACCCTAACTGAAACAGTGTTCGAATACCCTGAGAGATACAAAAGGAACGACCAAAATTTGTCAAAAAGAAAAACGATGTGGAAAAGTACAGGGACACAGAATTTTGAAAGCAACGCAGACCCAAAAAAATTACATCAAGTATTAAAAAATGTTCGGGTGTCTTGAGAGGAAGACAAATTATTCTTGACGTTTCTCAAAAGAGAGGGTCAAAAAGTATAAACTAATTTTTAAAAAAACTTGCATCAGGCATTAAAGCAGGAAGAACAGACACCTATTCAAGTCCTTGAGGGTATAGAAAAACGCCAATTTTTTACAATTTATTAAAAAATAAACATTTTGCAGGCTAAGGAAACTCTGACTCTTGAAAAAAAAAAAACACCTACTCTGCATAATTTATTTTTTATGTTCGAGTTAATAGAGCTGAACCAAAAACTAGCAAAATCAATAAATGTTGCAACTAAGAACAAGATTTCTTTCATAATCTTGGTTAGTGATAACCCATCGTCCATTGTCGGACCTCTTCATGGATTTTCGGTTTTGCATTACTTGGTTTCTTAAAAATCAATTTTTTACGTTGATTTGAACCAAACCTATCTGACTGTGATATGTGGAACTCATACAAATAAAGACGTTCTGGAAGATGGTCTTTCACACGTGTCGCATAGGGCGTAAAGCAGCTGCTTTTTTAATCCTACCGAAAAATCCTTTAACAAAAGAGTATTTAGTACCGTCTCAAGGGGAAGAACCCAAGACCCTCGAGACGATTTAATTCGCCCTCATCGGTCCAACTCTTCTAAAGTAGAATGCGGTCAAATGTACAATTTGATAAAAAAAAAAGAGGGAGTAATGCGTCTAAATGCCTCCAAATGACATTATAAAACTCACTACCCTTATCACTCTACATTTTTAATTAATGTGGTTTTATCCAACTCTCTCTTAAACTAGGTGCTTGATACAATCCAGAGTGTTTTCCGGGCTTTGAAGCCGTGGTCCAATTGAATTTCTTCCTGACGTTTCGTTTACAGCTGCGGAAGACATTATCAAAAGCGATGAGGCAATGACCGAAGTGATCTTCCGTGCTTCCCGGCGTTAACTGATTCGATTAAGGTGAGCTCCGTGGTATTTAGTAAATAACTGAGGTGGGGGTAGTGGTGGCGCAGGGTTTCGACGCATTTGAGAGATGTCATAGAAATCGCTTCCTGTCTGCATTTAGAAACGTAATTTAATATAAAACAAATTAAATATGTTAGCAATAAATATTCATTAACCTCATCAATAAACTGAACTTTATGTACGTCATATTTGCTTCAAATGAATTGCGTTAATTTTGAATTAACTAGAATATATAATTGCCTTTGGTGGTGTGAGCAGAAAAACTAAGTGGGACATGCTGAAATATCATTGAATGATGTATTAGGGCATGGAATTAAACAGCAATGCGTAATATGCTTTATTTATGGTACACATGCACTTACACCTGCTCAAACCCGAATAAATCACTTTGACTTACAGCCGAGGCCGTTGTGATCCTCGCTAATAATTCTGCCGTTCTCGCCTGAAATATGAGCCCCATTGCCGCATAAAAAACCTACAAAAACTGAAAAGTTCCGCTCTTTGTACAAACAGAACTCGAAAAGCAGCGCCACCTAGCTGAGGCGCATTAATCTCGCCCGAATCCCGAGACAATGCTAAAAAAATGTGTTTATTTCGCTCGTTTTAGAGCTACGACAAAAACAATAGATAAATCGGGGGCGCATCTGTTAGTAATGTATTTCCGGAATAATGGCGTAGGGCCCGCTGACCCTTCAGCCTGGGACGCGCTCAATCGATCGCGACTCTGCGAGTTTTTTCGCTTAAGGACGAACTTAACAGCCAGTCAAAGAGCGGCTCTCATTCAAAGGTTACAACAAAGATAAATAGCATTGTGAAAGACGCCCCCTTTGAAACGTGGGGGTTAATTAGCTTTACAGGACAATGTGAGCCCTTCTTAATGAACACCCGCATGTTGGCGTAATGTCAGGCAATGAACTTATAGAATTAAAAACTCGTTATTTCTAAACTGCTGCGATGTGTTTATAAGAAGGGATGTTGATTTCAAAAGTGCAAAAGGGCGAAATATTCTCATTCTGCAAACTAGGTCAAAGTCATTCTTTTAGGGCTGTGTTGGAAATTTCTGAAATAAATTTTCAGTCGTTGTTGTTTAGGTTAATGTTTTCGCTGGAGTTGGTAGGACTTCAAGGGAACAATTCAGAGTTAAGTTAGCTCTTAACAGTAATAATGGTATGTAAAATTTTTTTGTGTTCGAGCCATGAAAAAATAAGAAGGCGGACATGAAGGATAATTTAGATAAAGCACGTTAATGTGGTGGTCCATAAGATATTCAGGGACGAGTGAATGCCAGACGTAAATCAAGCAAAAATCGTTTAAATTGCAGGATTGCTGATTAGGGGCTGCCTCGCTGCTTTAGACTCAGAACAATGCCGGAGGTCTGGGGTTTTTGTTCGGGGAGTTTGTTCAAAAGGATATTCGCATTCCCTGTTTTCACTTGACAATTCATTGAGAGGGGACGTAAATGGCCCATTTTTTTCCAGAATGAGGCCGAGTGATAAAATGATCATGCCCATCTGTACTCGTTCACTTATTTTTGCATCATTGTCACCGGCCTTCTCGAGTTGTTTGTATTGCAAATTGTAAGCATGACGTCGGTTGTTTATTCATGAATAAGCTTTAATTTATTTCTGATTTTAAATATAAATTTAATTAAGAAATTTTGTGTGTATTAAGTAGTTTGGAGTTATAGGCACGTGGGTAATGAGGACGTATCAACCTAAGAAATAGGAGGATGAAGGCGAGTCCTTGCGTAATGGAAATCATCGGAGAAACAGAAAGTCGAGATTATTTAATCTATTTGATCCAGTGATCCCTTGAAAATTAAAAATTCAGTCCCACAGTAGCAATGCAGGTATTTCTTGCATTTTCAAAAAAAAGACAATCTAAATTTTCTGGGCTTTGAAACCTTGGTCCAATGGAATTTCTTCCTGACTACCAAACCACAGATTTGCTACTGTAGATAACGGGAACTTCGGAATGGGTTTGCTGAATGCGTGCGTCGCGACGGATTAATGACATGAATCGCTCGATATAATTGGCTGATGTCTGCATAAATGCATTGATTCATCTGTTTTGAGAGAGAGTCTAAGTTCAGTTTTTTTTGGTAAAAAATCCCTATCTCCCGGGCGGGAAAGATATCGATCGAAAAGTAGGTCAACATGTTAGCTGAAAGCTCGATAAAGTAATCGTTTATTGTCTTTTTTCTAGCCAATGCCAGAAAAAACATTTTTGAATGTTCCTGTTGTTTATAATGTTTACTATTATGTATCAAGTTTATTTGCTGATTAACACATTTTGAGTAGAGCCTTGGCCTCACTATTTATGTAATAAAGCATCGTTGTAGAGAATAGATAACCGTTATATTTTCAATAAATTGGTTTTGGAAATATTTGTGGGCAAAAAATTGATATTAGAGACAATTGTTACGATTTGGTTGGTTAAATGTTGCCTCTGAGACAACCAGCAAAGCGCAATATCACTTGTCAAATCCATGAAAGGGTCTCAGTTGGGAGATATTTTTGCCCAGTCAAAATCGTGACTTCACTTAACTGGCATTGACATTTACGTCTATTTGGATAATCTGCAATAACAATACATAATGAAATTTCTTTGTTTTAAGTTATAAAGCAACCCTGTTCTTATATATAATTTGTTTCTTAATTATTAAACTTTTGAGTTCTTAAGGCGAGTTAATTAAAGCCGGAAATACCAAACATTGTTCCTGTGGTTTCGAGACGTAACTATCGTTGTCGGTCCTGCGAAGCCACTTCAATATCTCGGGAAAAGCTGCTTAACGATAAATACCGCTGGTTTACGGATTTAAGCTAAATTCGCTTCTCGCTGTTCGAGCTCTTTATCTTTAATGAATCAACATTAATCAACGCGATTCATCCGAACAAGCGTGTGGAGACCTGCAATATTTTGTACTTGTTTGCCGGCTCAAGATAGATTTTTTGCTGCTAGAGAACTGAACGAAAACTATATTTTTCTTCCACAGTATCATCGCTACGAAATCGGGGGGGGGGGGGGAAATGATAAAAGACTCTCAAGCAAAACAGAAATAAACGATCCAAGCTTTCCGTCAGAAATTAAGCACAAGAAATCTCGGTTCGTGTTCGTGCCTCTCTTAATTATATTGGCCAGCACTCTGAGGAGAGTAGGAAGTTCTTGTGAAACGGAACATGGTAAGCACCCTCAGGTGTTTGCTTGACAACATGGTAAAGTGCTTGTCTCGATTACAAGATCGAGTTACCTTAGACACATGAACGAGGCTAGTTAGTTCAAATTTCAGTGCAACGATTACAATATGTTTAAAATATAGAGTATACTTTAGACCAACAAAGCACATTCTTGTTTAGGAAGAAGAGAAAGTTGGGCAAAATCACATTTTTTTAAATTTTAGAGTGATAAGGGTTGCGAGTTTTATAATACAAATGATTCTATCCATGGAAAACACGATTTTTTTAATCCAAACTTGGGATTCTTAATAAACATTAAGTAACCTAGATGTAATGCCATTATGTGATGCATATCAAGTATACTTTAGAAGAACGAAGCATGTTTTAGTTTGAAATTTAGTTTTCAATTAATGTGAAAAACCCACGTTAATTGAAATCTTAGAGTGATGAGGGTCGCGAATTTTATAAAATAAATCATTGGATGAATCAGTCTCGGAAAATACGATTTTTTAAATCCAAATTTGTGATTCATGAAAATGTCAAGTAATCTAAAATTAGTGCTAATATTTGATATATATAAATCTAGAATTTAGTTCTAGAGGAACGTAAACTCACATTATTTGAAATTTTAGAGTGATGAGGGTTGCGAGTTTTATAATATAAAGCATTGTGACAAGGAAGAAGTAATTGTTATGGAATACGATTTTTCCAATCCAGACATAAGATATTACAGGCAATTTTTTAAGAAATAAAAAAAATCCAGATTTAATGTCAATATGTTGTGTATATGAAGTATACTTTAGACCAACGAAGCATCTTATAGGTTAAGGGGAAGTTGGTAAAAACCCACTTTCAATTGACATTTTAGAGTGATGAGGGTCGCGAGTTTTATAATATAAATCATTGTATCAGTGGAGAACTAAATGTTGAGAAATACGATTTTTTAAATCCAAACTTGTGATTCTTAAGAAATATCAAATAATCTAGATTTAACGCCAACATGTGATGTATATATACTCAAGTATCAAGTATACTTTAGAACATTGAATGTTTTGGTTTAAGAACAACTTGGAAAAAACCCACATTAATTGAAATTTTAGAGTGGAGGGTCGCGAATTTTGTAATATAAATAATCGGAGGAATCAATGTCGGAAAATACGATTTTTTAAATCCAAGCTTGTGATTCATAAGAAATGACAAGTAATCTAAATTTAGTGCTTGTATTTGGTATGTATAAAGTATATTTTAGTCCAACATAGTATGTTGTTCTAGAGGAAATAAAAAAAACTGACACTAATTGAAATTTTAAAGTGATGAAGGTCGCAAGTATAATATATAAAATAGTATAGTATATAAAATATATTATAATATAAAGCATCGCGAGAAAGGAGAAGAGAAAGTTATGGAATACAATTTTTCACATCCAACCATAAGATATTTCAGGCACTTTCTTAAGAAATATCAAGTAGTCCAGATTTAATGCCAATGTGTTATGTATACGAAGTTAACTTTAGATCAACGAAGAATCTTTTAGTTTAAGGAGAGGATGGAAAATCCCTCAATCCATTGAAATTTTAGAGTGATGAGGGTCGCGAATTTTGTAATTTTAATCATTGTAGGAATCTATGTCGGAAAATGCGATTTTTTAAATCCAAACTTGTGATTCATAAAAAATTTCAAGTAGTCAACAAAATAATTAGTATAATGTATACTTTAGGACAACAAGGTATATTTTAGTTCTAGAGGAAGTTAGATAAACTCACATTAATTGAATATTTAGAGTGACGAGGGTCGCGAAATTTTATAATATAAATCATTGCAGGAATCAATGTCGGAAAATGCAATTTTTTACAATCAAACTTGTGATTCATAAAAATTGTCAAGTAGACAACAAAATAATTAGTATAAAATGTACTTTAGGGCAACAAGGTACGTTTTAGTTCTAGAGGAAGTTAAAGAAACTCACATTATTTGAAATTTTAAAGTGATGAAGGCCGCGAGTTTTATAATATAAAGCATCGTGAGAAAGGAGGAGAGAATGTTATGAGATGCAATTTTTCAAATCCATACATAAGATATTTCAGGCAATTTCTTAAGAAATATCAAGTAATCCAGGTTTAATGCCAATATGTTGTATACTTTAGACCTACATGAAGTATACTTTAGACCAACGAAGCATCTTTTAGTTTAAGAGAATGTTAGAGTGATGCGGGTCGCGAGTTTTAAAATATAAATCGTTGTGTCAGTGGAGATTTCTCAACATTTACTGTTGAGAAATACGATTTTTTAAATCCAAACCTGTGATTCTTAAGAAATATCAAGTAATCTAGATTTAGTAATGATATGTGATGTACATCACACAAAACAAAGCATGTTTTGGTTTAAGAAGAAGTTGGAATAAAGCAACACTAATTGAAGTTTTAGAGTGATGAGGGTCGCGAATTTTGTAATATAAATCATTAGAGGAGTCAGTGTTGGAAAGTACGATTTTTTAAATACAAACTTGTGATATTTGAGGCAATTTCTTAAGATATATCAAGTAATCTAGATTTAATGCCAATGTGAGATATAGATACAAAATTGTTCAACAGGAAGTTAGACAAATCTTAATTAGTTGAAAATTTAAAGTAATAAAGCTCTTATGAAATAATAAGTAATTTAGTCTTAATGCCAATATACGATATAAATAGATATAAAGAAAGGTTTTGACTATTGTTGAGGTATATTAAAGGTTGTTTTTTATATCTGCAGAAAGTCCTCTTTTAGTTCTTTTTTAAATATTTTACGACGCGTTATTATTAACTGCAGAAACTTATTAGAAGAAAATTATTAACTGAAGAACTTAATGGAAAAAATTGATTAGACTAAACTAAAAGACTCTAAATAATCATAGAGTTCAAAATGGCGTAATATATCTATGGAGAAAAACATAATCTAGACACGCGATACATAAAAGGACAACAAGCAAAAACCACCCATAAATTCCGAAGCTTATTTCAGTTGTAGGCAGGCAAAAAAAACCTGTCTGATTGCGGGAAGGAAGAGCATCATAAAGGAAAAAACAAAACACATTAATTCGGTCTGGATGGGAGATTTTGCCAGATTAATGGAATTTGTTTCGGGAAAATTGGTTACACATTAATTTAAACTGTTTACCAGCGAAGAATATTATGTCATTTATTTTCTCGCCTTTCGAACACTTAACTTAATGCACAAAATAATGGAAAATGCATTTTTAATGTGGTCTCAGTTACAACAACAACATTGATCAAACGTTCCTTTCAGGTCATCCGAGTTCACTTCTACTGCACCCGTACAGTACGCCCTCCTGCAAAGTTTTACAAAAGTTTTAGCACGAAGCCGTGCCATGCTGTACACAAATAACGGTTCGACTTAGTTCGCCAAAAGTTAGATGAAAGAGATATTTACCTCATTAGTGTTAAAAATTTTCCCTTGGGAAACCGGAGAAGACAAGCCGGGATACACTGATGATTCGTTTGCTAGCAAGAGACGGCTTTTTTCCTGCAAAATTAACGTCATTAATGGAGTGTGCGGAACAGGACGGATTTGCATTCGCCTTGGGGCCACGAATTCAGTGCAGGTTTCCGCAGAGGTGTGGATCGTGCTTAAACTCGAATCAGCAGAAGAAAAATGGCGGCTAATTAGACAAAGAACTTTTGCACACGCCTGAGATGGAGCCCCCAGAAGAAGAAGGTTAATTATGGGGGTAGTCGAAAGTGCATTTCCTTGCGTGACTGGAAATTTTTAACGGTTCTTAAAATTCAACTTTACCGAGGGTTCGGATTTAGTTGGAGTTAGGGTGGGTTAACAGGGAGTTGGAATAAAATGCCTTAGCTCCATCAACTGATGCGCGGCTCCAATAAAAACATAGTTAATTTGAATTTAAAGTGTTTTCCGGGCTTTGAAGCTGTGGCCCAATGGAATTTATTCTTGACGTTAAAAAGAAAAAGGAAGAACCAAAGAACAAAAATTTCGCTCTCTCATTTTTTTAAAAGCCGCTAAAGCACCAAGAGGTAGTAAGTTTACCGAGTCGATTAAGTGACAATAATTTGACAACAAAATCTAAATAAAATGTTTGCAAGATTAGAAAACTCTTGACCCACATCGCTTTAGATTTTGTTATAATATTGACGTATTTTTAAACTTATTGTGGAATCCTTGAAGCTCGTTGACATTAGAGATTAAGAAAGGTCGAATAAATTGAGTCAATTCTAAATCCAAATCCGCATAAATTTAGCATGTTTTGGAATTAATGAAAATACATGTTAAAGTTAGAAAACTTCTTTCCCCAATCTCTCTAAATTTGACTACCCTATTCGTGGCTCTTAATGATCTTCTATCAGCTTGACTTACTAAAACTTAAGGTTGTTGATAAGAGAGTCTTAAGGAATCGAACAAATGCATTGCATGAATCAGTAATGAAAAACCTTAAACTTAATTTTAAACTTAATATCTTGTTAAAGTCCGATAACTCTTGCCTCTAGTCGCCTTTTATTGTCTGCCGCTCCTTGAGTTTAGTTACTCTCTCTAGAGTGTGCTTGCAAAAAATGAAAGCACATTGAGGCAAACGATGATACAGAGTTTTTCGAATCGAATAATTGACACTCATTTGACAGCAACACTAATATACCATTTTTGAACCATATAATAAACCATTTTTGAACACTTGAAACATTTTGGTTGAGATTAGAAAACTCTTTACCCATATCGTATACAATTTTAAGTTCTACAATTGTGTTTTTATTTCTTAGTCACCAGATGCATAAATTTTATGCCTGCGCGGGCATAAGATTACGATTTTTTTAATAATAATTAACATACTAACGTGAACTGATGGGACATAAAAATATGTATCCACTGCGGGCATTAGCATATGTTCGTACCTTAAAGCGATTTAGGAACCCTCGGGCCGTAGGTCTTCAGTTTTTGTAAACTGAATACCCTCAAGGCATAACTCAAGGCACATCTAAAAATACCCGAAAATTTACTAAAATAGGTGTCAGTCTCCAATGTTATTGAACCAAAGAAAATATCTCCCCGCCCCCTTCTGTTCAATTTTGGAAAAATATTGGTGATTTTTTTTTGCTGTTTTTGATTGTAATTAAGTGAGTTCAGTGCACTATGAACGGGACTATCTCTAGTGGGAGGTAAAAGAAGGCGTAAAAAGGACAAAAAACCGTTGGATCTATTCTAATCCGTTCGCTAGTCCTAAAGTCAAAATAGGAAATTGAGAAAAAAAACCCCTCCCGTTGGTTAAATTAAAAAAAATGTTATTAATTTATTTTTGTTTTTGATAGTAATGAGGCGATTTCAGTCACCTATGAACGGATCAAACATTGTAAGAGTGAACTTAGTTACATAAGTATATATTTTTTCTAAATTCATCCAAAGCACATTAAAAGAATTACCAAAAAATCGACCACTCAAAAGGGTCTTCCAAACTACTGAAACTACGGGATTGTTTTTGGTGGGAGGTGAAAGAGAACATCAGAAAAAGAACCGTTGGATCAAATCTAATCGGTCCTCTCGTTCTAAAGTTATAGGCGGTCAAAGTTGGAGATTGAGAAAAAAGAGGGCATATTATCGAATTGTAGCAGTGAGTGTTCCTGGAATGAAACGTATTTCAAATAAGTAAGTTTTGAACAAAATCCCGTTCAAATCATCTAGCTGCTTCGAAAATGTACTTTTCATGGAAATGGTTGATTTTGTGGAATAAAACTGAGTCAAAAATCTTTGAAATTGAAAAAAATCATAATTATTGTATTGAATAATGAAACGTGTTATTTTCTAATTCTCTAAAAATTGCTTAGTCAATAACTGTACTTTGAAGGACTTTAGAAAAAAGTCGACTTATGTGGGCATACTTTTATTCTTATTATATTTGATACGTTTACAGAGGATTGAAGTGGTTTCATTCCAATCAAAAACGGTAAAAAACGGTACGGTATTCCCTCTTTTTCTCAGTTTCCAAATTTGACCTCCTGTAACTTTAGAACAAGTGGACTGATCGCAATAAATCCAACGGTTTTTTGTCCTGTTTGATGCCTTCTTTTACCTCCCATCATAGAAAATCCTGTCTATAGCGCACTGAATTCGCCTAATGACTATCAAAAACAGCACAAACATTTGTTTTTCAAAATTTACCAAAAAGGGGGGGAGGACACCTTCACTAGTCGATTTTTAAGTATTTTTAGAATGTGGTTTTAAGGTTTTTAGAAAAAAGTCTACTTATGGGCCCACTTTCACTCTAATTATATTTCACACGTTACCATGGGATTGAAATTGCTTCATTCCTTATTAAAAAGGCCAAAAAAAATTTATTATAAGTTTATTCGAAAATGACCAGAGGGGCGACGGTATTCCCCTTTTTTCCTCAATTTCCAAATTTGACCTCCTGTAGCTTTAGAACGAGTGGACGAATCGGAATGAATCCTACGGTTTTTTGTCATTTATATAATTATCGTCTATATAATTATATTTGACACATTCACAAGTGATTGAAATGGCTTAATTTCCAGAGGCGCAGACCAGAGGAGCGACGGTATTTCCTTTTTTTTTTCTCAATTTCCAAATTTGACATCCTGTAACTTTAGAACGAGTGGACCGATCAGAATGAATCCAACGGTTTTTTGTCCTTTTTTATGCCTTCTTTTATCTCCCACCATAGAAAGTCCTATCTATAACTCACTGAACTCACCTAATCACCATCAACAACAGCAAAAATATTTTTTTCAAAATTGACCAAAATGGGGGAGGGGATATTTGTTTAATAACTTGGGAGACGGCCACCTTCTCTAGTCAATTTTTAAGTATTTTTAGAATGCGCTTTGAAGGTTTTCGAAAAAAGTCTACTTATGGGACCACTTTCACTCTTATTATATTTGACACGTTCACAAGGGATTGAAATGGCTTAATTTCGATCAAAAAAAGACAAAAAACTTCATTATTTTTTTCGAAAATGACCAGAGGAGCGACGGAATTCTTTTTTTTTCTCAATTTCCAAATTTGACCTCCTGTAACTTTAGAACGAGTGGACCGATCGAGTTTTTGGTCCCTTCTGATGCCTCCTTATACCTCCCACCATAGAAAGTCCTGACTATAGCGCACTGAATTCACCTATTCACTATCAAAAACAGCTAAAAAAATTTTCCAAATTGACCAAAGGGGAGGATATTTGGTCAATAACTTGTGAGACGGACACCTTCTCTAGTCGATTTTTAAATATTTTTAGAATGTGATTTGAAGGTTTTTAGAAAAAAGTCTTACTTTTTTTTAAAAACTTTAACTTTACTTATGGGCCCACTTTTACTCTTATTATTATGTTTGACACGTTCACAAGGGATTGAAATGGCGTAATTTCGATAAAAAATTAGATTTATAATTAGAATTGACTCAATTTACTTCACCTTTCTTAATCTCTAATGTCAACGAACATCAAGGATTCCACAATAAGTTTAAAAAGATGGCAATATTATAATAAAATCTAAAGCGATGTGGGTCACGAGTTTTTTAATCTTGACCACAATATTTCACGTGT
Organism: Taphrorychus bicolor; assembly: GCA_951812265.1. Lineage (NCBI taxonomy): Eukaryota > Metazoa > Arthropoda > Insecta > Coleoptera > Curculionidae > Taphrorychus > Taphrorychus bicolor. Next base: position 14,435,804 of record OX638305.1, read on the forward strand.
TGAAAACATTTTATTTAGTTTTTGTCGTCAAATTATTGTCATTTATTCGACTCGGTAAACTTACTACCTCATTGTTCTTCAGCGGATTTTAAAGCATATTCTAGAGAGAATAAATAAAGCCAAAAATTGCAAACAATGAAAGGCGATTAGGGGCAAAAATTCAAATTTTAACATGGCTTTATTATTAGGTATGACTTGTTATTTTATGGTGATAGCTGAACTAATTAATTTGTTTAATTCTCTAAAAATTGTTTAGTCAATAACTGTGATTTGGAGTCTGTGAAAATGTCTTATTATGGGCACCCTTTTACTCTTATTAAATGATTGAAATGGCTTCATTCCGATGAAAAAGGACAAAAAAAAAATTCATAAGTTATTCGAAAATGACCAGAGGGGCGACGGTATTTCCTTCTTTTATCTCAATTTCCAAATTTGTCCTCCTGTAACTTTAGAACTAGTGGACGGATCAGAATGAATCCAACTGCTTTTTGTTCCTTTTGATGCCTCCTTTTACCTCCCACCATAGAAAGTCCTGTCTATTCAACTCGCCTAATCACTATCAAACACAGCGTAAAAAAACCAAATTGGCCAAAAGGGGGGGGGGGGGGGGGGTATTTGATCAATAACTTGGGAGACGGCCACCTCTAGTCAATTTTTATGTATTTTTCGAATGTGTTTTGTATGTTTTTAGAAAAAGTCTGCTTATGGGCCCACTTTCATTCTGATTATATTTGATACGTTCACAAGGGATTGAAATTGTTTAATTTCGATCAAAAGGGCAAAAAAACTTAAGTTTTTATGAAAATGACCAGAGGGGCGACGCTATTTCCTCCTTTTTCTCAATTTCAAAATTTGACCTCCTGTAACTTTAGAAAGACTGGACCGATCACAATGAATCCAACAGTTTTTTGTCCTTTCTGATGCCTTTTTTTATCTACCACCATCCAAGTCCTATCTGTAGCGCACTGAACTCGCCTAATCACTATCAAAAATAAATTTTTGTTTCTCAAAATTGACCAAAACGTGGGGGGGGGGGAGAGATAGTTGTTCAATAACTTGGAAGTCGGACACTTTCTATAGTCGATTTTTAAGTATTTCTAGAATGTGCTTTGAAGGTTGAAGTTCGAAAATGACTAGAGTGGTGACGATATCCCTCTTTTTTCTCAATTTGCAAATTGGACCTCCTGCCTTTAGAACGAGTGGACCGATCAGAATGACTCCAACGGTTTTTCGTCTTTTTTGATCCCTTCTTTTACCTCCCACCATAGAAAGTCCTGTCTATAGCGCACTCTACTCTCCACATCACTATCAAAAACAGCAAAAAAATTTTATCATAACTGAATGACTGACTGATTGAATAGCTTGGGAGATGGATACATTCTCCACCCGATTTGGTACTTTTATAATGTGCTTTGGAGGCTTTTAGAAAAAAAGTCTACTTATGGGCCCACGTTCACTCTAACTATATTTGATACGTTTACACGGGATTGAAATTGCTGCATTCCGATCAAAAAGGACAAAAAATAAATTCCAAAGTTTTTCCCAAAATAACCAGAGGGGTGACGGTATTCCCTCTTTTTTCTCAATTTCCAAATTTGACTTCCTGTAACTGTAGAAAGACTGGACCGATCACAATGAATCCAACGGTTTTTTGTCCTTTTTGATGCCTTCTTTTATCTACCACCATCCAAGTCCTATCTGTAGCGCACTGAACTCGCCTAATCACTATCAAAAATAATTTTTTTTTCAAAATTGACCAAAACGGGGGAGGGGGGAAAGATATTTGTTCAATAACTTGGGAGTCGGACACTTTCTATAGTCGATTTTTAAGTATTTTTAGAATGTGCTTTGAAGGCCGAAGTTCGAAAATGACCAGAGTGGCGACGATATCCCTCTTTTTTCTCAATTTCCAAATTGGACCTCCTGTCTTTAGAATGAGTGGACCGATCAGAATGACTCCAACGGTTTTCCGTCTTTTTTGATCCCTTCTTTTACCTCTCACCATAGAAAGTCCTGTCTATAGCGCACTCTACTCGCCAAATCACTATCAAAAACAGCAAAAATTTTTTTTCAAAACTTAATGACTGACTGATTGAATAGCTTGGGAGACGGATACATTCTCCAGCGGATTTTTAGGTACTTTTATAATGTGCTTTGGAGGCTTTTAGAAAAAAAGTCTACTTATGGGCCCACGTTCACTCTAACTATATTTGATACGTTTACAGGGGATTGAAATTGCTGCATTTCGATCAAAAAGGACAAAAAATAAACTCCAAAATTTTTCCTAAAATGACCAGAGGGGCGACTGTGTTTCCTCTTTTTATCAATTTCCAAATTTGACCTCCTAGAACATTAGAACGACTGGACCGATCAGAATGACTCCAACGGTTTTTTGTCCTTGTTGATGCCTTCTTTTACTTCCCACCATAGAGAGTCCTGTCTATAGCGCACTGAACTCGCCTATTCACTATCAAAAACAGCAAAAAAAGTATTTTTCAAAATTGACCATAAGGGGGGGGGGGGAGGATATTTGTTTAATAACTTTTAGAATGTGCTTTGAAGGCTTTTAAAAAAAGTCTAATTATGGGCCCACTTTCACTCTAATTATATTTGATACGTTCAAAAGGGATTTAAATTCCTTCACTTTGATCAAAAAGCACGAAACATTTTTTTAGTTTTTTTCGAAAATTATCTGATGGGTATTTCCTCTTTTTTCTCAATTTCCAAATTTGACCTCCTGTAACTTTAGAACGAGTGCATGGATCAGAATGAATCCAACGGTTTTTTGTCCTTTTTGATGCCTTCTCTTACCCCTCACCATAGAAACTCCTGTCTATAGCGCACTGATCTTGCCTAATCACTATCAAAAACAGCATTTTTTTTTTTAATTAAAAGGGGAGGGATTATTTGTTCAATAACTTGGGAGACTGACAGCTTCTCTAGTTGATTTTTAGGTATTTCTAGAATGTGATTAGAAGGGTTTTAGAAGAAAGTCTACTCATGGACCCATTTTCACTCTAATTATATTTGATACATTCACAGGGGATTGATCTGGCTTGATTCTGATCAAAAGCGAAAAAAAAAACTTTATATGTTTTTTTGAAAATGACCAGATAGGTTACGCTATTCTCTCTTTTTTCTCAATTTAGAAATTTGACCTCCTGTAACTTTAGAACGAGTGGACCGATCAGCATGAATCCAAAGGTTTTTTGTCGTTTTTGCCTCCATTTACCTGCTACCATAGAAAGTCCTGTCTATAGTGCACCGAACTCTACTAGTCACTATAAAAAAATAGAAAAATGCTTTTTTAAAACTAACCAAAAGTGGGGATATTAGTTGAATAGCTTGACAGACGGATACCTTCTCTAGTCGCTTTTTGAGTATTATTAGAATGTGCTTTGACGGTTTTTAGAAAAAGTCAACTTATGGCCCACATTCAATCTATATTTGACACGTTCAAAGGGAATTGAAATTGGTTCATTCCCTATCAAGAAAGCAAAAAATACTTTATTATATAAGTTTTTTCGAAAATGACCAGAGGGGCGACGGTGTTCCCTCTTTTTTATCAACTTCCAAATTTGATCTCTTTGCAACTTTAGAACGAGTAAACCGATCAGAATGAATCCAAAGGTTTTTTGTCCTTTTTGATGCATTTTTTTACCTCCCGTCATAGAAAGTCCTATCTATAGCGCACTGATCTCGCCCAGTCACCATAAAAAACAGCAAACAATTTTTTCTTTAAATTGACCAAAAGAGGGGAGAGATATTTGTTCAATAATTTGGGAGACTGACACCTTATCTAGTCGATTTTTAAGTCTTTTTAGAATGTGCTTTAAGGATTTTTAGAAAAAAAGTCTACTTATGGGTCCGCTTCACCCTAATTATACTTGATACGTTCACAGGGGATTCAAATTGCTTCACTCCGATCAAAAAGGACAAAAAAGACTTCATAAGTGTTTTCAAAAATTACCAGAGGGGCGACGGTAATCCCCCTTTTTTTCAATTTAAAAATTTGACCTCCTGTAACTTTAGAACGAGTGGACCGTTCAGAATAAATCGAACGTTTTTTTGTACTTTTTGATGCCTCTTTTTACCTCCCACCATAGAAAGTCTTGTTTATAGCGCACTGAACTCGCCTAATCACTTTCAAAACAGCAAACAAATTTTTATTTAAAATTGACCAAAAGGGGGAAAAAAGGAGGGGTGATATTTGTTTAATAACTTGGGAGACGGACACCTTCTCTAGTCGATATGCTTTGAAGGTTTTTAAAAAAAAGTCTACTTCTCGGCCCATTTTCGCTCTAATAATATTTGATACGTTGACAGGGGATTCAAAGTGGTTCATTTCGAAAAAGGACAGAAAAATGTTTTTTTGAAAATGACCAAATGGGCGACGTCATTCTCTTTTTCCTCAATTTCCAAATTTGACCTCCTGTAACTTTAGAACGAGTGGACCGATCAGAATGAATTCAACAGTTTTTTGTCCTTTTTGATGCCTTCTTTTACCTCCCACTACAGAAAGTCCCATGTCAACTCCAGCGCACTGAACTCGCCTAATTACGATCAAAAACAGCATAAAAATTACCAAAATTTTTTCAGAAGTGAACAAATGGGGGTATATTTTCTTTTTTTGCACAATTTCCAACTTTGACTCCTTGTAAGTTAAGAACTCGTAGACCGGTTAGAGTAAATCGAACTGATTTTTATTATTTTGGATGCCCTCTTTCACCCCTCAACAAAGAAAGTCTCGTAGGTTCAAGCATTTTGGAGGTGAACTCCTTCAGTTGTCGATTTTTAGGTACTTTTAGAATGTGCTTCGTAGGCATTTAGGAAAAAGTCCACTTATGGGTCTACTTTCACTCTTATTATGCTTGATTCGGTCAGAAAAGATCCAAATCGCCTCATTCCGATCAAAAATACCAAAAATGGGAGAGGTACTTCGTAATTTTTATTGCAGAAAAATTTGAAAATTCTTAGATTGGAGATTTAGAAATATAAATTGACTCGCCAAAGAGAGGAGTCTGATGACGAAAGAAAAACGGTATTTAACTTACGGACCACCAGACAACTTTCTGGAAGTTTCTAATAAGCGCTTTCAGAATCTATCAAGAAAGTCCATTTAGGGCGTGCAGATGCAATTTGAGATAAGCTCATTATGAAAAATTTCAATGTTATGTAAATTCGCAGAATTGTGAGCCGAGAGCGAGGCGAAAGCCCTTATTGGCCTCTTTACGGCAAAGATTTTTGATTAAAATGGGTTTTGTTCAAGTAGGTATATAGCGCCTCCGGGCCCTAAAGACAATTACGAAAATTACGAGTTTTAATAGACTTTTCATTATAGTTGTGGTAGTTAAATTTTTAATAAGTATGGAAATTTTGCGGGTTGAGTTTTGCCAAGAGGCCAACATTTGAGTCTGTGCGGCACTAACTTGAAGCAGGTTCGTTTCTTTTCTAGCAGACGTACAACAATATGTTTCAGATTTACCAGCTCGTTTAATAAATTTATGAATTCCGGCGATGCAGGAACGATATTACATTCCTTTCGGCTGTTCATCAACCGGAACCGGTGCATAAATAACCGCCGGTGACATCAGGAACGAACGACATGCCATACGCTGATACGGTATAATATCTGGATACAATGTGCCAGGGCCAGTCGATGAATAATTGCCCAAACAAATTATTATGGGGCGGTGTGCGGAAAATTGTCGAAAAACCATACCTACGTGACATATCGCATTTGAACAGGGCGGAATTGAGCTTTTATATGCGATTACGGGTTGCTCTCTATGCGCTAATGAAGAGACATGTCAATACATATAGTCATTAAAAAACATTTTTTGATTAAAGTGTGGAATTTCTTTTAGTTTATTGCAATGGAACAGGGACCTCAAATTTGCGCATTTACACGAATTTATCAGCAGAAACATTTTCTATGCAATTCCTGAGGCGATTTGGAGGTGACATATTCAAATGAGGAAATGAGAAGCTCGGGAAGGGGCTTAGAAGACTGAAAGATAGAGAGAGACCTCCAGGAGATAAGCGTAATGGCCGTTTTTAAATTCAAAAAATATGGCAACTCAATATTTGAGATTCCTGATAACGTTGCACTGAGTTTGGGGGAATTATAAATTTGCTACTTGAGAGAACAAAGCAATCGAAAATTTACACTATGCAAGTCTTTTTTAGGCAGAAGTTTTAGAGAAATGGAGTTTCGTTAAAGTCAGCTTGGTTTTTCCGCTAAACTTTTTGTTTAATGGCTGACAGTAATTCATAATTTTGTGTACAAATTACCTGAACCCTCACAAACTTGGACAGTTTTAATGGTAAGTTATTTATAATTCCTTAGGAAAAAAGTTTTAGTTTTCTGCATTCTCTGAAGCCCAACTTTTCCATGATTTATTAGTAGTTTCTATTCGCGTTTTTTTTTGAAAAACTTTACTTATATCCTTTTGCTAGTCGGTAAGATCCGAATTCTGGTAGAAAAAGTGAAACGTAAAAAAAAGAAAGATTTTCGTGGACATTTGGTAACTGGTATAACGTTTCTTTTCTGATTGCGAGCAAACGACTACAATGATGGAAAACTTAGATCAACTTGTTTAGAAAACAACATAATCTAGAGGTAGTCCAGTTCCGAGTCACATCACAGCACCTGCAGGAAATGATCCAGACATTTTGGGCACTTTGGCGAAAGGACTATATCAGTGAACTTCCGGTCCATACCAAAAAAATGGAAAGTGAAGACTGAATAATAAGGACATGGTTATCATCAAATAGGCCAATTTCTAACCTTGTCACTGGAAATTGGGTCGCATTATAGAGGTGTATCCCCGTTCTGATGGTTTGCCTCACGTGGAATTTTTTATAAATGCCTCCTCCCTAGCACATTTTAAAAGAACCTAAAAATCAACTACCGAAGTGGTTCGTCTCCCAAGTTATTGAACCTTCGGAATTTTCTTTGGTAGGAGGTGAAAAAGAACATGAAAAGATCAAAAAACAGTTGGATTAACTTTAGTCAATCCACTCGTTCTATTTGCATATTCCAAATTTGGAAATTGGTCAATTTTAAATGAATTTTTTGCAGTTTTTTATCGAAATGAGGCGATTTCTTCTTTTTAATGATGAATCATTTCTAAAGATTCTCCACTTCTTTATGTGTTCTCAGTAACTTTTGCTTCAACCACTTCCTCAAGGTTAGATGCTTTGCGCAAATGGGCTTCCTCAAATTTGAGTGTTTTCTTCAATAAAAGTAAAAGTTGTTTTCACCTCTACTAATTTAGGCTCCGCTGGTTGGTGTGTTCTTTAGTACAACTTTTACAATTTCCCTAATTTCTTTCTCTGTTTTCTTCTTAGTTTAGGTTTGATAAATGTATATGTGGTTCTTCTAGTGCAGATCCTTCTTTGGTTTGTTTCTTTCTCTTCTTCAAGTTATCATCGATAATGGGAGCGAAATCGTCTGGTTTCTCCTTAGATTTCTTTACCAGTAAAAGCTTAAATTCCTAGGGTTTATCCTCGGGTTTAGGTTTTCGTGGAGCTTTCCTTGTGACCTCTTTTTGGGTCTCTTCCTCACGGTGTTTTGGTACACCCTTTCCGATGGTTCAGCTTTCGATTATTTGGCTCTTTTCTGGCTTTGTTTAGTTCTTTTTCTTTATATGTTTCTGCTTGTCGTGTGGGAACCCAAACAATTTTGGTCAATAGATGGAATTCCATCTCCCAAACTATTGACACCCACGGAACATTTTTTAGGTGAGCGACCCAGAGCCGCCAACCCGAAAACGCCATAAGTGACGTCGATGTTCGTCCTTCTTTTGAGTAAATATCAACTTGAAAAGAATTTTATTAATAGCATTTTCGGGAGATCGCTCTAGAGCGCTCTGAGAATATTCTATCCTTCAATTCTAATTAAAAAAATTGAAAATGGGAATACTCTCAAAGCGTCCCAGAGCCGGAGAGTCCCAAAACCCCAGACTCTCAGGGCCGAAATGCCATAAATGACGACAATGTTTGTCGTTCACTTGAGTAAAAGTCAACTTGAAAAAAATTTTTACTAATAGCGTTTTCGGATGGTCGCTCTAGAGAGCTATGAGAATAGTTCTATCCTTCAACTCTAATTAACCAAAAACACTCTTTTAGCGTTCCAGAGCCGCCACCCGAAAGCGCCTTAAATGACGAGGAAGTTCGTCTTTCCCTTGAGAAAATAGTCAACTTGAAAAGAATTTTACTAATAGCCTTTTCGAGTGGTCGCTCTAGAGTGCTCTGAGAATAGTTGTATCCATCAACTCTAATTAATCAAATACTCTCTTAGAGCTTTCCAGAGCCACCACCCGAAAGCGCCTTAAATAACGACGGTGTTTGTCTTTCACTTGAAAGTAGGATAACTTGAAAATAATTTTTTAATAGCGTTTTCGAATTGTTGCTCCAGAGCGCTCTGAGAATTGTTCTATCCCTCAACTCTAATTAACCACACACTCTCTTAGAGCGTTCCAGAGCCGTCACCCGAAAGCGCCATAAATGACGAGGAAGTTTGTCTTTCCCTTGAGAAAATAGTCAACTTGAAAAGAATTTTACTAATAGCGTTTTCGAATGGTCGCTCTAGAGCGCTCTGAGAATAGTTCTATCCATCAACTCTAATTAACCAAATACTGTCTGAGAGCGTTCTAGAGCCACCACCCGAAAGCTCAATAAATTACGACGGTGTTTGTCTTTCACTGGAAAAAACGATAACTTGAAAAGAATTTTTTAATAGCGTTTTCGAGTTGTTGCTCTAGAGCGCCCTGAGAATAATTCTTTTATCTTTTAATTGAGAAAATACAAGATAGGAATACTTTCGGAGCGACCTAAAGCCACCACCAGAAAACACCATCAATATGGAGACGATAAATCAACTTGAAAAATTTTCTTTAGTAGCGTTTCCGGGAGGTCGCTTCTAGTGCGCTCTGGGAGTAGTTCTATCCTTCAACTCTAATTAACCAAATACTCTCTTTTAGCGTTCCAGAGCTGTTACCCGAAAGCGCCTTAAATGACGACGGTGTATGTCTTTCACTTGAAAAAAGGATTACTTGAAAATAATTTTTTAAATAGCGTTTTCAAGTGGTTGCTCTAGAGCGCCCTGAGAACAGTTTTTTCTTTCAATTGAGAAAATACAAGATGGAACCGCCATCAATGTCGACAATATTTGTTCATTTCTTCAGTAAAAATCAACTTAAAATCTTTCTTTAGTACGTTTTTTTCGGGAGGTCGCTCTAGAGCGCTCTGAGAATATTCTATCCTTCAATTCTAATTAAAAAAATTGAAAATGGGAATACTCTCAAAGCGTCCCAGAGCCGGAGAGTCCCAAAACCCCAGACTCTCAGACCCGAAATGCCATAAATGACGACAATGTTTGTCGTTCACTTGAGTAAAACTTAACTTGAAAAAAATTTTTACTAATTGCGTTTTCGGATGGTCGCTCTAGAGAGCTATGAGAATAGTTCTATCCTTCAACTTTAATTACCAAAAACACTCTTTTAGCGTTCCAGAGCCGCCACCCGAAAGCGCCTTAAATGACGAGGAAGTTTGTCTTTCCCTTGAGAAAATAGTCAACTTGAAAAGAATTTTACTAATAGCGTTTTCGAGTGGTCGCTCTAGAGCGCTCTGAGAATAGTTCTATCCATCAACTCTAATTAACCAAACTCTTAGAGCGTTCCAGAGCCACCACCCGAAAGCGCCTTAAATAACGACGGTGTTTGTCTTTCACTTGAAAGTAGGATAACATGAAAATAATTTTTTAATAGCGTTTTCGAATTGTTGCTCCAGAGCGCTCTGAGAATTGTTCTATCCCTCAACTCTAATTAACCACATACTCTCTTAGAGCGTTCCAGAGCCGTCACCCGAAAGCGCCATAAATGACGAGGAAGTTTGTCTTTCCCTTGAGAAAATAGTCAACTTGAAAAGAATTTTACTAATAGCGTTTTCGAATGGTCGCTCTAGAGCGCTCTGAGAATAGTTCTATCCATCAACTCTAATTAACCAACTAACCAAATACTTACACCACCCGAAAGCGCAATAAATTACGACGGTGTTTGCCTTTCACTGGAAAGAACGATAACTTGAAAAGAATTTTTTAATAGCGTTTTCGAGTTGTTGCTCTAGAGCGCCCTGAGAATAATTCTTTTATCTTTTAATTGAGAAAATACAAGATGGGAATACTTTCGGAGCGACCCAGAGCCACCACCAGAAAGCACCATCAATATCGAGACGATATTTGTCCATTTCTTGAGTACAAATCAACTTGAAAAATTTTCTTTAGTAGCGTTTCCGGGAGGTCGCTTCTAGAGCGCTCTGGGAGTAGTTCTATCCTTCAACTCTAATTAACCAAATACTCTCTTTTAGCGTTCCAGAGCTGCTACCCGAAAGCGCCTTAAATGACGACGGTGTATGTCTTTCACTTGAAAAAAGGATTACTTGAAAATAATTTTTTAATAGCGTTTTCAAGTGGTTGCTGTAGAGCGCTCTAAGAACGGTTCTTTCTTTCAATTGAGAAAATACAAGATGGAACCGCCATCAATGTCGACAATATTTGTCCATTTCTTCAGTAAAAATCAACTTTATATCTTTCTTTAGTACCTTTTTTTCGGGAGGTCGCTCTAGAGCGCTCTGGGAGTAGTGCTATCCTAAAGTTCTGATAAAGAGAATAAAGGATGGGAGTACTCTAAGAGCTAAAATAATTTTTTAATAGCGTTTTCGAGTGGTTGCTCTAGAGCGCTCTGAGAATAGTTCTATCTTTCAATTCCTAATAAGAAAATACAAGATGCGATTACATTCGGAGCGACCCAGAGCCACCACCAGAAAACGCCATAAATGTCGACGATATTAGTCCATTTTTTCAGTAAAAATCAACTTGAAAATTTTTCTTGGTAGCGTTTTCGGAGGGTCACTGCTCTGGGAGTAGTTCTATCCTTCAATTCTGATAAAGAGAATAAAGGACGGGAATACTAGAGCCGCCACCTGAAAACGCCATAAACAACTAGGAAGTCTGTCTTTCCCTTGAGAAAGAAGTCAACTTGAAAATAATTTTTACTAATAGCGTTTTCGGGTGGTCGTTCTAGAGCGCTCTGGGAATAGTTCTATCCTTTAACTCTAATTAACCAAATACTCTCTTAGAGCGTTCTAGAGTCGCAACCCGAAAGCGCCATAAATGAAGACGGTGTTTATCTTTCACTTGAAAAAAAAAATTAATAGCGTTTTCGACTGGTTGCTCTGGAGCGCTCTAAGAATAGTTTTATCTTTGAATTGAGAAAATACAAGATGGAAATACTTTCGGAACGACCCAGAGCCACCACCAGAAAACGCCATAAATGTCGACGATATTTGTCCATCAATTCAGTAAAAATCAACTTGAAAATTTTTCTTTAGTAGCGTTTTCGGGGGTCGCTCTAAGGAGTTCTGGGAGTAGTTCTATCCTAAAGTTCTGATAAAGAGACTAAAGGATGGGAGTACTCTAAGAGCGACTCAGAGCTACTACCCGAAAACGCCGTAAACCACGAGGAAGTTTGTCTTTCCCTTGAGAAAAAAGTCAACTTGAAAAAAAATTACTAATAGCGTTTTCGAGTCGTCGCTCTAGAGCGCCCTGGGGGTAGCTCTATCCTTCATTTCTGATTGAGAAATTACAAGATACGAATACTTGAGCAACCACCCGAAAAAGCCATAAATGACGGCAATGTATGTCATTCGCTTGAGTAAATGTCAACTTGAAAAAAATTTTACCAGTAGCGTTTTCGAGTGGTCGCTCTAGAGCGCTCTGGGAGTACTTATATCCTTCAACTCTAATTAACCAAATACTTTCTTAGAGTGTTCCAGAGCCGCCACACAAAAGCGCCCTAAATGACGACGGTTTGTCTTTCACTTGAAAAAAGGATAATTTGAAAATAATTTTTTAATAGCGTTTTCGAGTGGTTGCTCTAGAGCGCTCTGAGAATAGTTCCATCTTTCAATTCCGAATGAAAAAATACAAGATGAGAATACTTTCGGAGCGACCCAGAGCCACTACCAGAAAACGCCATAAATGTCGACGATATTTGTCCATTTCTTCAGTAAAAATCAACTTGAAAATTTTTCTTGGTAGCGTTTTCGGGGGGGTCACTCTAGAAAGCTCTGGGAGTAGTTCTATCCTTCAATGCTGATAAAGAGAATAAAGGACGGGAATACTTTAAGAGCGACCCAGAGCTGCCACCCAAAAATGCCATAAACGACGAGAAAGTTTATCCTTCCCTTGAGAAAAAGTCAAATTGAAAATAATTTTACTAATAGCGTTTTTGAGTGGTCGCTCTAGGGCGCCCTGGGAGAACTTCTATCCTTCATTTCTGATTGAGAAAATACAAGATAGGAATACTTGAGCGACCTAAAACAACCACCCGAGAAAGCCAAAAATGACGACGATATATGTCTTTCGCTGGACAACTTGAAAAGAATTTTACTAGTAGCGTTTTCGAGTGGTCGCTCTAGAGCGCTCTGGGAGTACTTATATCCTTCAACTCTAATTAACCAAATACTTTCTTAGAGTGTTCCAGAGCCGCCACACAAAAGCGCCCTAAATGACGACGGTTTGTCTTTCACTTGAAAAAAGGATAATTTGAAAATAATTTTTTAATAGCGTTTTCGAGTGGTTGCTCTAGAGCGCTCTGAGAATAGTTCCATCTTTCAATTCCGAATGAAAAAATACAAGATGAGAATACTTTCGGAGCGACCCAGAGCCACCACCAGAAAACTCCATAAATGTCGACGATATTTGTCAATTTTTTCAGTAAAAATCAACTTGAAAATTTTTCTTGGTAACGTTTTAGGGGGATCACTCTAGAAAGCTCTGGGAGTAGTTCTATCCTTCAATGCTGATAAAGAGAATAAAGGACGGGAATACTTTAAGAGCGACCCAGAGCTGCCACCCAAAAGTACCATAAACGACGAGAAAGTTTGTCTTTCCCTTGAGAAAAATTCAAATTGAAAATAATTTTACTAATAGCGTTTTCGAGTGGTCGCTCTAGGGCGCCATGGGAGAACTTCTATCCTTCATTTCTGATTGAGAAAATACAAGATAGGAATACTTGAGCGACCTAAAACAACCACCCGACAAAGCCAAAAATGACGACGATATATGTCTTTCGCTGGAGTAAAAGTCAACTTGAAAAGAATTTTACTAGTAGCGTTTTCGAGTGGTCGCTCTAGAGCGCTCTGGGAGTACTTATATCCTTCAACTCTAATTAACCAAATACTTTCTTAGAGTGTTCCAGAGCCGCCACACAAAAGCGCCCTAAATGACGACGGTTTGTCTTTCACTTGAAAAAAGGATAATTTGAAAATAATTTTTTATTAGCGTTTTCGAGTGGTTGCTCTAGAGCACTCTGAGAATAGTTCTATCTTTCAATTCCGAATGAGAAAATACAAGATGAGAATAATTTCGGAGCGACCCAGAGCCACCACCAGAAAACGCCATCAATGTCGACAATATTTGTCCATCTCTTGAATAAACATCAACTTGAAAATTTTCGATAGCGTTTTTGAGTGGTCGCTCTAGAGCGCCCTGGGGGTAGTTCTATCCTTCATTTCTGATTGAGAAAATACAAGATAGGAATACTTAAGCAACCTAGAGCAACTACCCGAAAAAGCCATAAATGACTGCGATATATGTCAATCGCTTGAGTGAAAGTCAACTTGAAAAGAGTTTTACTAGTAGCGTCTTCGAGTAGTCGCTCTAGAGATCTTTCAACTCTAATTAACCATAATACTCTCTTAGAGGGTTCCAGAGCAGTCACCCGAAAGCGCGATAAATGACCACCGTGTTTGGTTTTCACTTGAAAAACCAATAACTTGGAAAGAATTTTTTAATAGCGTTTTCGAGCGGTTGCTCTAGACCGCTCTAAGAATAGTTCTATCTTTCAATCCGATTGAGAAAATACAAGATGGGAATACTTTCGGAGCGACCCAGAGCCAACACCAGAAAACGCTATAAAAGTCGACAATTTGTGCATCTCTTGAGTAAAAGTCAATGCAAAATTTCTTCGGTATCGTTTTCTAGGAGTAGTTCTATCCCTCAATTTTGATAAAGAGAATAAAGGACGAGAGTACTCTAAGAGCGACCCAGAGCTGTCACTCGATAACGCTATAAACGACGAGGAATTCTGTCTTTCCTTTGAGAAAAAAGTCAACTTGAAAAGAATTTACTAATATCGTTTTCGGGTGATCGCTCTAGACAGCTTTGAGAATAGTTCTATCCTTCAAATCTAATTAACCAGATACTCTCTTAGAGGGTTCTAGAGCCGCCACCAGAAAGCGCCATAAATGATGACGGTGTTTGTCTTTCACTTGAAAAAACGATAACTTGAAAATAATTTTTTAATAGCGTTTTCTGGAGGTCGCTCAAGAGCGCTCTGGGAGTAGTTCTAGCCTTCAATTCTGACAAAGAGAATAAAGGACGGGAATAGTCTAAGAGCGACTCAGAGCCGCCACCCGAAAACGCCTTAAACCACGAGGAAGTTTGTCCTTCCCTTGAGAAAAAGTCAACTTGAAAAAAAAATACTAATAGCGTTTTCGAATGGTCGCTCTAGAGCGCCCTGGGAGTAGCTCTATCCTTCATTTCTGATTGAGAAAATACAAGATACGAATACTTGAGCAATCACCCGAAAAAGCCATAAATGATGGTAATGTATGTCATTCGCTTGAGTAAAAGTCAACTTGAAAAAATTTTACTAGTAGCGTTTTCGAGTGGTCGCTCTAGAGCGCTCTGGGACTACTTATATCCTTCAACTCTAATTAATCAAATACTTTCTTGAAAAAAGGATAATTTGAAAATAATTTTTTAATAGCGTTTTCGAGTGGTTGATCTAAAGCGCTCTGAGAATAGTTCTATCTTTCAATTCCGATTGCGAAAATACAAGATGGGAATACTTTCGGAGCGACCCAGAGCCACCACCAGAAAACCCCATAAATGTCGACGATATCTGTCCATCTCTCGAGTAAAAATCAACTTGAAATTTTTTCTTTAGTAGCGTTTTCGGGAGGTCGCTCTAGAGCGCTCTGGGAGTAGTTCTATCCTTCAATTCTGATAAAGAGAATAAAGGACGGGAATAATATATGAGCGACCCAAAGCCGCCACCCGCAAACGCCATAAACCACGAGGAAATTTGTTAACAAGATGGGAATACTTTCGGAAAGACCTAGAGCCACCACCAGAAAACGCCATAAATGTCGACGATATTTGTCCATCTCATCAGTAAGAATCGGTGGTTTAGCAATAGTGGTTGGAAGTAGCGTTTTCTGGAGGCCGCTCTAGAGCGCTCTGGGAGTAGCTCTAGCCTTCAATTCTGATAAAGAGAATAAAGGACGGGAATACTTTAAGAGCGACCCAGAGCCGCCACCCGAAAACGCCATAAACGACAAGGAAGTCTGTGCTGAAGAATTTTACTAGTAGCGTTTTCGAGTGGCCGCTCTAGAGCGCCCTGGAAGTAGTTCTATCCTTCATTCCTAATTGAGACTGGGTCTTTACGTAGGAGGTGAAAGACGATATCAAAAAGAATAAAAAAACCGTTGGATTCACTCTAACAGGCCTATTTTTTCTAAAGTTACAGGGGGTCAAACTTGGATATTAAAAAAAATAAAAAGAAATCCCCCCCTCCCCTCCCAACCCTTTGATCAATTTCGACAAAATGTTGACGTTTGTTTGTAGTATTCGAGCGATTCTTCTAAAATCTACCAAGAGTGTCATAAATATGTGTGGTAACTTTTATTGGTATATACTGAAGAGAAGGTATTTCATTTTCTTTTTTCGTCAACCTACTTGGCACCGTGCACACGGCAACAACCACTGGTTCCTGCAAAGTTAAATTTGTCTTATAATAAATTAAGTAAATTTTTGTTTTGAAATTGAAACTTATGATTAAGTTTCTCGGTGACAAACGCAGCTGCAATTTCCGCAGGCTTAGGCCGGAACAAACGGGATTTCGCCAGTAACACCCCGCTGCACTTAATTAAATATCTCGCCGGGACCTCAGGAGTGCGCTGCCACATTTCGAAAGATCCGAAAGAAAGACTTTTTAGTTAGCCCGTGGTCCAGCGAAACTGGCTAAACCGTTAAGAGCCGTCTCGGTGAGCAATTAGCAGTAAATCTTAGCGTCGTCGAGCGACCTTTATCAACGTCCTGCGGGCGCGTATCACAATCAGCAGCGCCGCGTCGTGAACCGTCGACGCCGCCAGTCTCAGGACGCGCGTCGTGCGATCGGCTTATCCTGCTGCTTGCTGCTGGTGCTCGTCGTCCTCTCATCGTCGTCGCGTTTTATGCTCCTCGTGCTGCAATCGATCCTGTCGAATACGAATACTTTTTGGCGGGAAAGGGCCGCACTTCGTTCCTGCAGGATTCGAATCCGTGCGACGACTCTTTCTAAGTGGCTTGTTGTGCTTATAGTTGTTGTGGACCTGTGTATAGAATAGTTTTTTGGGGAACACCTGCTGTGGACTACTTTCTAAGGTTAGTACTGACAGTATTAGAGTGTAAGCTTCCTGGATTTTTTTCAGTAATTCACACGTAACTATGTCACAACGACAGCGTAAATTTATAAGTTTTCTAGCTTATAGGTAGTAGGTACTGAGGGCAGTACATTATCCCATATTATCCCAAAGGTAGAAATGTTGAAAATACAGTTAAAAAACTGCTGAAAAAACATTGAGAAAATTAGCCAACAAATAATCAATCAACCTTTTTTGTATAAAATAATTCTGTAAATAATCGGAAGACAAAAGTAAATTAAAAGTATACTTATAAATTTTATACAAAAGTATATTATACATCTTTTTCGGATTTTATTATTACTGAAAATCATAAAGTGCCCTTTATTGTCATATCATAATTCATTAGTTGGAGAAGCAAAATTCCCAATCGACTCAATCAGTTTTTAAAAGCTATAAAGTCATGTCACACTCAAAATTTGGAAAATGTTTTCATCGGTTAATTCAGCCTGCAGTGGGTTCGGTTCCAATGTATTACTCCCTCTGTGTGTTGATCTAATGACCGCCACATACAGTCAGTGCATTAATTTGGGTTTTAATCTCCAGTTTTTTCCGCAGTACCTTTTGCATGTCCACAAGGACAGTTTAGCCCTGCTGATCATTTTTTCCATATATGCATTCCAGTTTAGAGTCTTATCTAGAATTGCGCCCAGATATTTCGCCTCTTCTGCAAATGGAATGGTTTTGCCCAGCAAGGAGGGTGGCCTCAAAGAGTCCAATTTTCTCCTCCTTGTGAACGGAGCCACCACGGTTTTGTCCTGGTTGATAGACATCTTTTCCCCAAGATACCACTCGTAGATGGTGTTGACAATCTCCTGGAGTATTACTGTTATGCGTCCTCCATGATAGCCTCGAATCAGGATCACAAGGTCGTCTGGATAGGCCTGAACGTCCACATCCCAGCGTTCAACCACAGCAAGCAGCTAATCCCCCAGTACAGACCACAGAAGAGGTGATAGAACTCCTCCCTGCGGACACCCCCTGGCGGCTCAGAAGCAAACTATTGTGTCTTGGGTGGTTATTGCTCTGTTGTTCAGAATGCTGCTCGTCCAGTCCTGAATAGTCTGCTGTAATCCTCTAGCATCAAGCGCTTTATAGGGAGAGTCAGGGAGGGCATTGTTGAAAGCTCGTTCAATGTCCAGGAATATTCTTCCCGACGAGGTTGTTCAGTACTAGATCGGTCGATTTGCCGCTTTTATATGTATCTTGATGGGGGTTGAGAGGGCGTTGGATCAACGTACCTTGTCTTATTCGGGTTCAGGGAGGGCCAACTCGATTTTGACTTGATGAAGAACTATAGTTACTGACTTAATAACACTTTTCAGTACTAGTGGATCATCTTTCAGATGATAGAAAAACAAAGTTTGCAATCTTTCAACTTTCAAAAGTTCTAATACTATAGTATCCCTTTGCTTTAACGTCCATATGAGAACCTACTTTGATATTTTTAGAGGCGTTTCGGACAATTTATACTAAAGAAAAAATCAAGGTTCTGCTGGGAATCGAACCCGGGAAATTCCGCTTGCCTTGCTTGCCACAAAGCGTCCGCCCGACAAGTGGAGGGTCTGGGTTCGATACCCAGCAGGAGCTTAACTTTTTCTTTTGTATAAATCATTATGTCTGACACGCCACTAAAAATCAATTATTAATAAAGTTATCAGTCAAGAGTTTAACCAATGCGCTATAAAATGCATTTTACCAAGCCTTTGATCAGAGTTTCTGCTTCACACAATAATAAAAATGCTGCACACGTGCTGGCTTTGCTGGCTGAATCACTTGTCCAAACTTTGAACCACCAATATTTCGTTCTAAACCGAACTTTGATGTTGTGTCTAAGTTTACATAGTGCCATAAATATGATGATCGAGAACATAAATTTAAAACGTAAAGATAAGAAAATATCGATTAAAATATTGCTAGAGGTTCACAAAGCTACTAAAAAAAATTAACAACAAAATTTCACTTTTCGTTTTATCTGATAAACTAATCCAATCTAAAATGCCTCTATTCATAGAATCCAGCCGAGACTCAAACCAACTCAAATTGTCAAATTAGAACACATTGGTTAGTTTTCATTTTGTTTTTTGCATAGAAAAAAATATCTTTCTTGCCACAATTAATAACCTAATGTCATCTATTGTCAACTAGTAATTAACAACATAAATCATAAAATGTATTAACGACAGTAAAAAAAATTATCCAAACTAAGTTGATACTTTTTGCACATTTCAGTTTCGGTAAATATTCAAGCTCATTGTAAAATTTTTTTTTTAAATTTCGTCAAGTGTTACACTAAGGGGCAAATGTCAATGATTCGCAAAAATATTCGAATGACGATAGCCATAATGTTTTGTTAACCCCAAGGTTAACCTTGAAATCGGGTTCTAACGTAAAGTGCTCAAGTACACTTTTGCTTGTTAACAATAAATTTCAATTTAAATTTCAAAATAATTGTAAAAGTATCTTATTACTTGCTAAGGAGGTGAAGGAAGAAAAACGAATTATTGCTAATAACCTTTTTCGCCATAATTAAAACTCCCACCTTCAATTTTCCCCAGTTATTTTCTTTAGATCTAAAAATACTGGTTTTGTCTTAATCTGAATCGTTTTTTTTTCAAAATCGATCGACCCCGAATCATAAATGAGATCCCAGCCAACTTCTCTGTCGATAAGGAATCAATTATGCATATTTGGCGGCGAGTAGGATTTAGCTGTCTCTATTATTCAAGAATACCTTTGCCCTATCCATTTCTCATATTAACCCCTGAAATTATTGGTATGGAGAAATGGAAACGATGTAGAAAGCAGCTAAAAGTGAGGTAAATGAAAGGTATTATTAGTAAGAAGTGAAAAATCAACCAGTAACCAAGAACCATGCTCTGAACAATACAAAATGGAAACAAAAACCCGTTTTTACACACAAATTTGTTGAAAGTTTTTCATATGTTTTGAATGATCCTAGAAAACACTTTCTAATCTTTTTTTTGTTAAAGCAATTTAATATGGCAAAAAATTGTTTTCGCAATGTAGGTATGCTACTAGTCATTTATTTTCTTCTATTTTTGGCAAAACTAATTATTGCTATCAGGACATATGAACTTTTTCCCTGATATCTGACTGAAAGTGTCTAATTTGGACAAAGTGAACGATTTCCTAGTAGGTAAATGTTGATCATTAGAACCGGGAAATCTCATTCTAGGAAATAATTAGTTAACAGGACCTAATAATGTGCAATTATATTTATTAAATAAAAAAAAAATGGAAACAACAAATAGCACTTTTATATAAAAGCCATTAACACAGATGGTAACATGATTGGTTGATTTGGGCCGGATTGATGTTTTTCTTAAGCTGTTTAAAAGAAAGTTTAGGTCCACATCCAGTGGCAAGCAGGAGTCTGAATTTAATAGGAATAAATATTTTTGGAATTCTTATATTTTGTACATCCACGCTAATTCAACTACCATAAAGAAATTTATCCTCAAGAAAAAACTTATTGGTTAAGCTGAGTCCTGCCTCTTTGTTCTCATTCCTTAATTAAATTCACCTCCAACCATGATTTTGCTTTTGCCCCAATCCTTTTGAGAAAACCACCAAAACACCCACATAAACCCGATTCCTGCAACAATTGCTACAGAGAGTACACTTGGACGTCGGACAGACTTTGCAGAACCAAATAACAATCAATCGTGGACTTATTTGACCATCGAGATTAGATCGAACAATCAAAGTAAAATACGAGCCATCTTAGAAGTTGTTGGGCTGCATGATAGTGGGCAGGGGAGGGCAGGGCGCGACATGGCATCCCTTATAGGGACTCTTGATGTACCGATTGGTCTTGTGTCAGTTGCCTGCACACTGTATGAGTCAGTTTTTTGTTACCAAGAGATATAAAAGTAGTAGCAGTCTTTCTTTTTTCCACTTCTATAATGAAATGGATTTTTGGATGCCTTGAATTAAGGTGCAACAGGACATCTTCGCCTCAAATAATTAACTTTACAATCTAATAAAAAACCCAATGGAAAAAAGTTGCCGATAAGTATTTACTATAGAAGAAAGGTTGAGAATAAACTTGTGGAACGATGTCTTGTTGATTTTCTTTCTCCTCAGGAGCTTCTAGCGTTTTTTTAGGAGTAAGCTTCAGACTCACCTTTTGTTCAGTCCCGGAAGTTGTTGTTCAAACTGACCATACGAGTTCATGTGTGGCGGCATGATACTGGAGGAGCGCGGCGCCACTTGGCATCCCTTGTGGGGAAATGTAAATTACTACAACATGTGAAAAGGAGCCCAAAATAAAAAATAGAACGTCTGTGGAAAGGACAAACAACAATTCTAGTTAGTTCTAGTTGAGATAAAACTGACAGACCAGCTGACTATCAACCAATCAAATTTGTTGTAAATCAGATGAGTTGTCGTTTATGTGTCAACCAGAACCAACCAAAATGGTGGGCAGAAATGGTGGGCAATTGGCAAGGAAGATCAAGCAGCGCGTCTTCTAGACCTGAATCGTCTTTTGCATAACTCGTTTTTGTTTCACAACGGTTCTAGTTAGTTCTGGTTGACATAAAACTGGCAGGCCAGCTGACTTTCGACCAATCAAATTTGTTGTAAATCAGGTGAGGTGTCATTTTTGTGTCAACCAGAACCAAACAAAATGGTGGGCAGAAATGGTGGGCAATTGTCAAGGAAGGTCAAACAGCGCGTCTTCTAGACCTGAATCGACTTTTGCAAAACTCGTTTTGTTTCACAACAGTTCTAGTTAGTTTTAGTTGGGATAAAACTGACAGACCAGCTGTCTATCAACCAATTAAATTTGTTGTAAATCAGATGAGTTGTCATTTTTGTGTCAACCAGAACCAACCAAAATGGTGGGCAATTGTCAAGGAAGGTCAAACAGCGCGTCTTCTAGACCTGAATCGTCTTTTGCATAACTCTTTTTTGTTTCACAACAGTTCTAGTTGACAAAAAACTGGCAGACCAGCTGACTATCAACCAATCAAATTTGTTGTAAATCAGATGAGTTGTCATTTTTGTGTCAACCAAATCCAACCAGAATGGTGGGCAGAAATGGTGGGCAATTGGCAAGGAAGGTCAAGCACCGCGTCTTCTATCCCTGAATCGTCTTCTGCATAACTCGTTTTTGTTTCACAACGGTTCTAGTTAGTTCTGGTTGACATAAAACTGGCAGACCAGCTGACTTTCAACCAATCAAATTTGTTGTAAATCAGATGAGTTGTCATTTTTGTGTCAACCAGAACCAACGTGAAACGAACGTGACTGTAGTTTAGGGTAGCCGTCTCGTTGACAACTCGAAGGGACTTTTTGAGTCTTTTGGCAAACCTGCCCAAAAGGACCTCTACTGCTGAGAGGAAACCACCAAAACACCTACAAGGAGAACTATAAACATTTTGAACATACAAGTTATTAAAAATACAAGTTTGAACAACAATTGCAACAGAGAGTATGTTGGTTCAGGCTAGGTTCAGTAGTTTCACTCAGTAGTTTCAACAGTCAATAGTAGACTCACTTGACCATTGAGACAAGAGCGAATCATCGAAGTAAAATACGAGCCAACATAGAAATTGTTGTGTAAGCTGGTCATACAGGTCATACATAAGCACGGCGCGACATGGCATCCCTTGTAGTGACCTAGTTACCCTATCTAGTTACCCTCGCAGTAAAGCTAGTGTGGAATATGTGGGAACAAACCCAACAATGGAAATTAGAACGCCTGCCGGAAGGATAAATCATTATAATAAAGTAAATAATGATTAATCACACTTTAATCCTTTTATTAGAAACAATGAAAATCCAAGAGCATGATAATGTTATCAAACTTTGAAACCGTCTGGTATATTTTTATGCAGGTTTTGAATTCCTGCTTTAATTGTCTCTAAGATGAGGTATGTACCTCTTCTTTTAGCTAATCCTGTAAGGAAAATTCCTACCAAGTTTCAGCTTCGTGGTTCATCCCTTTTCGAAGATGTCACCTTTTAACTACCTTTTTACGCCGGCCATTTTGTATGGTTCAAATTGTTAGTTTTAGTTACTAGCGCAGAGAATGACATAACACAATTATTATGATTCCAATATGGGACTCATATAAACAAAAAAGGAGCGTTCACATTGACAACAAACCAGATTTTAGTATAGTTTAAATTTTTTATTTGAGAAAAGATTTAACCTGCCAGCTACCAGCCGCAGGAAAAGACTTTGCCTGCCGCCTAGATGACCGTTAGGAAGTGTAAGCTTTTACCTTTGTCTGTTTTGTCAAATAAAGTGGTAGTTAAATGACGTTTGGAGAGAAAAATAGTTGTCAGAAGAGGACACATAATCACAAATGGATTTTTCAGTAAAACTTCGAAGTGGGGTTAACAGTAACCTTTTAAAATAAAAAAAAAAAAATAGATTCGCCTGAGGAACATTTAAAGAAATTTAAATTAATAATATCTCAAACGTCACCGTATTAAACTCGTATTCAACCCACAATAGGCCGTTATACTATTTTTGGGGAATAGGAAGAGTAAGTAAGGAAGAATTAAACATTTTTTTTCATCACCCTTTTGACTTACGTTGTTTCAAATACTCAGACACTTGTGGAAGGTGTGATAAGCGGCAGATAAAGAGACTGGTCCAATGTCAAATCAATCAAGCGGCAGAAAATGATTATACCTGCTGGCGAGGAGCGGCTGAAAAAACTTTACCTGCCGCATGGATGACAGTAAGCAAATTATATGGTTCATCTTTGTCTATTTGTCAAATAAAGTGCTAATTTACTGCTTTTTGGAGAAAAGATATTTTTGACTTATTGGTCCACGTATATGTCAAAATAGTTTTGACCTTAATGTATCTTGGGCACTAGAGAGTGCGAGTCGTAAAGCGAGCGATCTTTTTGTTGACCAGTTTATTTTTAATATTGAATTTACTTACGTTTCCTGAAAGCAGGTATTTATATTAGTTAAAAATGAGCTATTTGCGTAACTAAATTCTCTTTTTGTTGACTAAAAGTACCAAGTGAATACTAATGATCCACTTTGGAAGGCTGAGGCAAATTTAAACCCATAGATAACTAAATAGTAACGACAAGGTGAATATAAAAATTCAGATTTCTCACGGAACATCATGTATTAATTAGTTTTAGTACCTAGACACCAGTCGCACTTTGTTTAGTTCTAGAACGATTCAAGGTTTAGATGGTCAATGGTTTAGATGCTTTATTATTTTTCAGATAAAAGTGATATTGTCTTTATACTAATGCACAAAAGAAAACTTCCCATTTATGACATATTGTTTGTCATTACGAAAAGAACCCACCCAAGAAAATGTCTGAAAATTCAGATTAAACATTTTTGGGCAAACCCAGGTTATGATAAGGTTCAAAGGCGTTTAAAAAATGACACAAATCCTCTAAAAATTTATATTTAGAGTCTCTGGGGAAGGACGTCTTGCAAAAAGCAAAATTGATTTTTTTTTTAAAAAAGTCACACTAGGATTAAGCCCAAAATCATTGAAAATAACTAAAAGTGTTTAGAAATACAAATTTGAAAGGTTTGGAGAAATTAAAATTAAGAGTATAGGCAAAATTGATAAAAAATTACTGAGAGCGTCTAAAAATGCAAACTAAAGGTTTCTGGAAAAATTCAGGTTAGGGTTAAGGCAAAAAGTGGCCAAACACTTAAATAAAGCGTCCAAAAGTGCAAATTTGAAGTCAAATTGAAATGTGACAATTAAAAATGGTTAATTTTATCCAAAAATTAAAATTTTGATGTTTTTGCTAAAATTCAGGACAAAATCGGAGAAAATTGACTTAAAGTCTGTAAAAATACAATTTTGTGGGGTTCATAAATTTATATTAACAATGTGGCTAAAGTCGGTAAAAAATTACTTAAAATGTCTGAAAATGCAGATTAAATTTTGGGCAGGTCCAGGTTGGGATAGGGTTCAAAAGTGATTAAAAAATGATGCAAAGCATCTAAAAATGTATATTTAGAGTCTCCAGGGAAGGAGCCCTTCAGGTTAATATTAGAACTAAAATTGAAAATGACTCACATCATCAAAAAATGCAAAATTGAAAGTTTTTTAAGAAAGTCACTCTAGGATTAAGCCCAAAATCGTTTTGAAATGACTAAAAGTTTGTAAAAATAAAAAATCTGGTGGGTTTGGAGAAATTCAAATGATCCATATCCAATAGCCAAAATCGGTAAAATATTTCTCAAAGCGTTAATTCATATTAACAATATGGCTAAAATCGGTCAAAAATTAATCAAAATGTCTGAAAATGCAGATTAAAATTTTTTGGGTAAATCCAGGTTAGGATAAGGTTCAAAAGCTATTAAAAAATGATACAAGGAGTCTAAAAATATATATTTAGAGTCTCCAGGGAAGGTGGTCTTCAGGTTAGTTCAGGTTAGTAGACTAAAATTCAAAATGACTCACATCATCAAAAAATGCAAAATTGAAAGTTTTTTAAGAAAGTCACGCGAAGATTAAGCCCAAAATCGTTTAAAATGACTAAAAGTTTGTAAATATAAAAAACTTGAAGGGTTTGGAGAAATTGAAATTAAGAGTGTAGCCAAAATCGGTTAAAAATTTCTCGGAGCGTAAAAATGCAAAATTGAAAGTTTTTTAAGAACGTCACGCTAGGATTAAGCCCAAAATCTTTTAAAATAACTAAAAATGTGTGAGAAATACAAACTTAAAGGGTTTGGAGAAACTCAAGTTAAGAGTATAACCAAAATCGGTTAAAAATTACCCAAAGCGTAAAAATGCAAAATTTTAAGTTTTATAAGAAAGTCACGCTAGGATTAAGCCCAAAATCATTGAAAATTACTAAAAGTGCGTAAAAATACAAATTTGAATGGTTTGGAGAAATAAAAATTAAGAGTATAGCCAAAACCGATTGAAAATTACTGAAAGCGTCTAAAAATGCAAACTAAAGTTTCTGGAAAAATTCAGGTTAGGTTTAGGACAAGAAGTGGTTAAAAACTTACACAAAGTCGAGGAAAAATGACTTAAAAGTATGTAAAAATACAATTTTGTAGGGTTCATAAATTCATATTAACAATGAGGCTGAAATCGGTGAAAAATTACTCAAAATGTCTGAAAATACAGATTAAAAACTTTTGGGCAAATTCAGGTTAGGAGAAGGTTCAAAATCGATTAAAAAATGATACAAAGCGTTTAAAAATATATTTTTAGAGTCTCCAGGGCAGGTGATCTTCATGTTAATATTAAGACTAAAATTGAAAATGACTCACATCATCAAAAAATGTAAAATTGAAAGTTTTTTAAGAAGGTCACGCTAAGATTAAGCTCAAAATCATTTAAAATTACTAAAAGTTTGTAAAAATAAAAATTTGAAGGGTTTGGAGAAATTCAAATTAAGAGTGTAGCCAAAATCGGTAAAAAAATTCTCAAAGCTTAAAAATTCCAAATTGAAAGTTTTTTAAGAAAGTCACGCAAGGATTAAGCCCAAAATCGTTGAAAATCACTAAAAATGTGTAAAAAATACAAATTTGAAGGGTTTGGAGAAACTCAAATTAAGAGTATAGCCAAAATCGATAAAAAATTACTCAAAGCGCCTAAAAATGCAAACTAAATTTTTTAGAAAAATTCAGGTTAGGATTAGGGCGAAAAGTGGTTAAAAATTTACATAAAGCGTCTAAAAGTGCAAACTTGAAGTCAGATTGAAATGTTACGATTAAAAGGGATTCATTTTATCTAAAAGTAACAATTCTGATGGTCTTTTTTTCTTGCTAAACACTCTGTATTAAAGTGACACCTTTGGTGGGATAGGATTAAAAGCGCCCAAAGGTATGCTCAGCCCCTTTAAGAGTTATAAGCGTCAGAACCAAAAGAATACCAAATATATTAAACCAAAATCGAGTTTGTCACACGGCTTTATGTAACCTCACCGACGTTCGCATATAACAAAATGTACTTTTTAAACTACATATTGAGACCACTTAAAAGGACCCAATAAAAGCTTTAATGATCAACATCCATCTCGAGAACAAATCTCTTTTAAACCAAACAAACTTCAGGCTCCAATAACCTGTATTTAGCTAGTTGAAATAGTACTCGAACCTCTAACACGTGAATGTGCAAACACAATTGAATAATTAATTACTACCAAAATTACTGGGGTAACCGTCCGTCATCATTAATGACAGATGAAGGGCGGAATATCGTCCGGAATCTAACATTAACGTTAAACTCAGAAGGCAAGATGTCATTAATGAGTGTAATATTAGTCTAAACATGTCGGATATGAATTAATGATAATTAGGAGAGGTGCTAAGTGATGTTAATGTTATTATCATTAATATCTTTGATATTGGCTAATTCGTATGCTTCGCTGATCAATAACCATTAAACATCTATATAAAAGTACGGCGACATATATTATGTAGGTCAACTTCATCTCTATTCACTGTGGAGCATTACCTAGTTAACTGAAATAAATTCTACAATAGAAAGGACTATGCAATTTTCATGCAGTTATTCAATCAAGGGGCTATTGTGGCATTTGCCAAAACTAATCAGACTGTCAATTAAAAATGCACAACTATATAGGTTTTTTGCACATACATCTAAGCATATTATAAAAATTGTTACTAACCAATAAAAATTTCTCTCAGTTTTATCATTTATTGAGATTAAGCAAAATTTATGCCAAACGGTTGTTCACGAACCGAGGCTATTGACCTCAATAAATTAAACAGTATTATTTAATTAGCGACTGAATCTAGAAATAGACATTATCTTGCCCCTAAAACACTCCAAATATTTGCGTTTCACTAAAAGATTTTCAATGACTATCGAGACAATGTTTATCGATCCCGTCTGGGTGTTTAAACACATACAGGTTAATGGTCCTCGAATTTAATTAATTCTTCAAGGATAATAATACAATTCATAAAGGGACAAAAGCCGAAGAGTCGTCAAGTAGTCTGAAATATCCGAGTATTATTATGATACATGCTCCCTGAGGAACACGACGTTATTCAGCTATAGAAACGAGGCGTTATAGAGATAGAGCCGGTGTATTCAGAGCAAACATGTACAAGTTGAGATAATAGAGACAGCTGCTGCCGTTCTGTTTCCTGCTATTCCCTTGTTTGATTTAAATTATGCACCTGAGAGGTGGAATCGAATTAAATCTCGAGTGCATATTCGTTCTCCCATAATCGACAAAGATCGTCTCTGGGAATAAAAGTGGAGTTTTGAAGCTGCAGCACTATCAATCCGTCTCTGTTAAAGCCCCATGAAGAGATCTCATACGAAAGCCACTTTGGCCAAATATACATCGTTAAATCCAGCTTTGCTTCTTTTCGGAGGAAGTGATATTTTGGGGGCGTATTCGCCGAATTGAAGGCGAGAGACGTTTATTCTCCCCGAAATCTGCCCTTTCACCGAAATTAAACTGGAGTCGCGCTTAAAAAGAAAATGGAGTTTTAAGGACGAAACCTCGGGATATTGGAGTCTTTAGTGTGTATCGTAGTGTCGCAACAACAATTGGCGATTGTTGTGTTGGAATAATTAAAGAAAATATTTGAAGGGGAAGAAGAGGTAACTCACTAAAAACGCAAAAATTCTAGTAAATCTCTTTTGGACGTCAATATTCAATAGAATTCATGTATTTTGTTAAGGATAAAAGGCTTTGGATTAAGTTTTGGCTTGTATTGGAACAACATGGACAAAAACCTTCCAAATAAATTCGCATCTAAGAGCGACAAGCTAAAACTCCTAGGGCCAGAAAAACCAGAAAAAGCAATAGACAAAAACTAAATAAAAGAAATCAAAAAAACTGAAGGAATGAATAGAATTTTGATGGATGAATAGAACATTCATAATATTTTGCTTATTGTCCTTTTTTAGAAAACTCTTCAACCTGAACTAACCATTGAAGTTTTTAAATCTGAATGGGGTTGTAGAGTTGGAAAGATAATTTTATGCCCTAAATGATCATGTTTTAGTTTTTTATTTTATTTCTGGTTGTCTGGCCAAGTGCTTTGCAACACTCGATTTTTACACCAAGTTGAGGGAGTATAATTCTAAAATGGACCAACGATTTTCGACGATCGGAGCGAATTTGAGTAAACCCGTCCTTGTGCTAATTTGAAGTGAAATAATATAAGGTTGAAAATGGTGATCTAACATTCTCTTTTGCAATACACACTTCTCTTTTGCATAAATTTCAGAAAAAAAAATAAAACTGATTTTTTTTTATACAGGATTATGAAGAATGAGGTAACACCTCGGAAAATGCCTGGTTCGAGAAGTATACCATGTTTTCAAAAAAGTTGGAGTCGTGCCAAATGCTCCACTGATGGCCAGGCAGACTTGAGGCTGCAAGTTACTCAGTTTGCACCTCGCACTTCTTTGTCCGCCCTTGGAATGCCCGAAGATCGCTCCATACGTGATCATTGGTCAAACGACCGTCACCTACAGTCAGTGCATTAATTTGGGGCTTAATCCTCAGTTTTTTTTGCAGTACCTTTTGTATATCCACAAGGATAATTTAGCACTGCTGATCAGTCTTTCCATATGTGCATTCCAGTTTACTGTCTTATTAGTATTCCGCCCAGATATTTCACCTCCTCTGCAAATGAAATGCTTTTGCCCAGTAAGGAGGGTGGCCACAAAAAGTCCAATTTTCTCCTCCTTGTGAACGGAACCACCATGGTTTTGTCCGGGTTGGTAGACATCTTCTCCCCAAGACATCACTCCTAGATGGTTCTGACAATCTCCTGGAGTATTGCTGTTATGCGTCCTCCATATTAGCCTTGAATCGGGATCACAAGGCCGTCTGCATACGCCTGAACGTTCACATCCCACAGTTCAACCACAGAAAGCAGGTTATCCATCAGTACGGACCACAGAAGTGGTAGAGCTCCTCCCTGCGGATAACCCCTGGCGGCTCTGAAGCAAACTCTTGTGTCCTGAAGGGCTGTGGTGATTGCTATGTTGTTCAGCATGCTGCGCGTCCAGTCTTGAATAGTCTGCTCTACCCCTCTAGCACTAAGCACTTTACAGAGAGAGTGAGGGAGGGCATTGTTGAAAGCTCCTTCATTCTCCAGGAATATCCCTGCAGCAATGCTCCGCTCCTTGAGATCATGCGAGATTCCCCACGAGGTTGTTGTGGTAGATCGGTCAATAATTAGGGCAAAGACAGGTCTATCCGTTAGTTCATTTCAGAGTTATGTCTCAAACTTGGTGGAAAAATCTACTGTTCCAAAGCAATTGACCAGCAGTTTATATTCCTGTAAGAGTTAGGGGACTTGTCCTTACCAATCTATCTAGAATAAATCTGGTCCTTACCGGTCTAAAAATTGTCAGACAGGAGCAAATTAGTGAGGAGGCGTTCCATCCGGTTGGAGAGATATGGCATCTTTTAGATAATGTTATCACCTTTAGTGTTATCACTCAAACTCTCAATTTTTGATGGTGCTGGGTATGACTCTCCCGAAAGAAATGCGGTTTTATGCCACTCCAATATCATCACTTGTATCTATTAACTTCTTTGTGTAAATAAAATAAACATTCTTTCGAATCATTAGTGTTATAAATATAACACTAATAAGCTATAAAAAGATTCGCAAAATGTTGGTTCTTTGAAGTTGGGAGTTACTTAAACTGCAAATTTTTCTTTAATCCTCCAGTTTGTCGGTTTTGAATTTTGGAAACAGTTAGAGACTTGTAAAGGAACATCATATACAGATATCATTGCAACAAATTATGTTTTTGAACAATGAAATAATGCACAGGGTATTGTATTTGGAAAATTGAGTTTTGGTTCTTTGAAGTTAGAAAGTACTTAAACTGCATAGTTTTCTTTACTCCTCCAATTTGTCGGTTTTAAATTTTGGAAACAGTTAAACACTAGTAAAAGAACACCATATGCAGACGTCATTGGTATGAATCATGCTTTTGAACTAATAACTAATGCACAGGGTGTTGCATTTGGAATATGTGAGTTTTGATTCTTTGAATTTAGAAATTACTTAAACTGCACATTTTTCAATAATCCTCCATTTTCTCGGATTTAAATTATGCAAACGGTTACACACTAGTTAAGGAACACCATATACAGATATCATTGCTATGAAGCATGCGTTTGGACTATGAAATAATGCACAGGGTATTGTATTTAGAAAATTTGAGTTTTGGCTCTTTGAAATTAGACATTTCTTAACCTGCACATTTTCCTCTGATCCTCCATTTGGTCGATTGTAAATTTTGGAAACAGTTACATACTAGTAAAGGAACATCATATACAGACATCATTGCTATGAATCATGCTTTTGGACTATGAACTAATGCACAGGGTATTGCATTTGGAATATGTGAGTTTTGATTCCTTGAAGTTAGAAATTATTTAAACTGCACATTTTTCAATAATCCTCCATTCTGTCGGTTTGAAATTTTGGAAACAGTTAGAGGCTAGTCAAGGAACACCATATACAGATATCATTGCCATGAATCATGGTTTTGGACTATGAAATAATACACAGGGTGTTGTATTTAGAAAATTTGACTTTTGGCTCTTTGAATGTAGAAATTACTTAAACTACGCATTTTCTTTTAATCCTGCAATTTGTCGGTTTTAAATTTTGGAAACAGTTAAACACTAGTGAAAGAACACCATATACAGACATAATTGGTATGAATCATGCTTTTGGACTTTTAACTAATGCACAGGGTGTTGCACTTGGAACATGTGAGTTTTGATTCTTTGAATTTAGAAATTACTTAAACTGCACATTTTTCAATAATCCTCCATTTTGTCGGTTTTAAATTATGCAAACAGTTACACACTAGTTAAGGAACACCATATACAGACATCATTGCTATGAAGCATGCGTTTGGACTATGAAATAATGCGCAGGGTATTGTATTTAGAAAATTTGAGTTTTGGCTCTTTGAAGTTTGACATTTCTTAACCTGCACATTTTCCTCTGATCCTCTATTTGGTCGATTGTAAATTTTGGAAACAGTTACACACTAGTAAAGGAACACCATATACAGACACCATTGCTATGAATCATGCTTTTGGACTATGAACTAATGCATAGGATATTGCATTTGGAATATATGAGTTTTGATTCCTTGAAGTTAGAAATTATTTAAACTGCACATTTTTCAATAATCCATCATTTTGTCGGTTTTAAATTTTGGATACAGTTAGAGGCTAGTCAAGGAAGACCATATACAGATATCATTGCCATGAATCATGGTTTTGGACTATGAAATAATACACAGGGTGTTGTATTTAGAAAATTTGACTTTTGGCTCTTTGAATGTAGAAATTACTTAAACTACGCATTTTCTTTTAATCCTGCAATTTGTCGGTTTTAAATTTTGGAAACAGTTAAACACTAGTGAAAGAACACCATATACAGACATAATTGGTATGAATCATGCTTTTGGACTTTTAACTAATGCACAGGGTGTTGCACTTGGAACATGTGAGTTTTGATTCTTTGAATTTAGAAATTACTTAAACTGCACATTTTTCAATAATCCTCCATTTTGTCGGTTTTAAATTATGCAAACAGTTACACACTAGTTAAGGAACACCATATACAGACATCATTGCTATGAAGCATGCGTTTGGACTATGAAATAATGCGCAGGGTATTGTATTTAGAAAATTTGAGTTTTGGCTCTTTGAAGTTTGACATTTCTTAACCTGCACATTTTCCTCTGATCCTCCATTTGGTCGATTGTAAATTTTGGAAACGGTTACACACTAGTAAAGGAACACCATATACAGACACCATTGCTATGAATCATGCTTTTGGACTATGAACTAATGCACAGGGTATTGCATTTGGAATATGTGAGTTTTGATTCCTTGAAGTTAGAAATTATTTAAACTGCACATTTTTCAATAATCCTCCATTTTGTCGGTTTGAAATTTTGGAAACAGTTAGAGGCTAGTCAAGGAATACCATATACAGATATAATTGCCATGAATCATGGTTTTGGACTATGAAATAATACACAGGGTGTTGTATTTAGAAAATTTGACTTTTGGCTCTTTGAACTTAGAAATTACTTAAACTGCACATTTTCCTTTAATCCTCCAATTTGTCGGTTTTAAATTTTGGAAACAGTTAAACACTAGTAAAAGAACACCATATACAGCCATCATTGGTATGAATCATGCTTTTGGACTATTAACTAATGCACAGGGTGTTGCATTTGGAATATGTGAGTTTTGATTCTTTGAATTTAGAAATTACTTAAACTGCACATTTTTCAATAATCCTCCATTTTGTCGGTTTTAAATTATGCAAACGGTTACACACTAGTTAAGGAACACCATATACAGACATCATTGCTATGAAGCATGCGTTTGGACTATGAAATAATGCGCAGGGTATTGTATTTAGAAAATTTGAGTTTTGGCTCTTTGAAGTTTGACATTTCTTAACCTGCACATTTTCCTCTGATCCTCTATTTGGTCGATTGTAAATTTTGGAAACAGTTACACACTAGTAAAGGAACACCATATACAGACACCATTGCTATGTATCATGCTTTTGGACTATGAACTAATGCATAGGATATTGCATTTGGAATATATGAGTTTTGATTCCTTGAAGTTAGAAATTATTTAAACTGCACATTTTTCAATAATCCTTCATTTTGTCGGTTTTAAATTTTGGATACAGTTAGAGGCTAGTCAAGGAAGACCATATACAGATATCATTGCCATGAATCATGGTTTTGGACTATGAAATAATACACAGGGTGTTGTATTTAGAAAATTTGACTTTTGGCTCTTTGAACTTAGAAATTACTTAAGCTACACATTTTCCTTTAATCCTCCAATTTGTCGATTTTTTAATTTTGGAAACAGTTAAACACTAGTAAAAGAACACCATATACAGACATCATTGGTATGAATCATGCTTTTGGACTATTAACTAATGCACAGGGTGTTGCATTTGGAATATGTGAGTTTTGATTCTTTGAAGTTAGAAATTACTTAAACTGCCCATCTTTCTATAATCCTCCATTTTGTCGGTTTTAAATTTTGGAAACAGTTACACACTAGTTAAGGAACACCATATACAGGCATCATTGCTATGAAACATGCGTTTGGACTATGAAATAATGCACAGGGTATTGTATTTAGAAAATTAGAGTTTTTGCTCTTTGAAGTTAGACATTTCTTAACCTGCACATTATCCTCTGATCCTCCATTTGGTCGATTGTACATTTTGGAAACAGTTACACACTAGTAAAGGAACACCATATACAGACATCATTGCTAAGAATCATGCTTTTGGACTATGACCTAATGCACAGGGTATGGCATTTGGAATATGTGAGTTTTGATTCCTTGAAGTTAGAAATTACTTAAACTGCAAATTTTTCAATAATCCTCCATTTTGTCGGTTTTAAATTTTGGAAACAGTTAGAGGCTAGTCAAGGAACACCATATGCAGATATCATTGCAATGAATCATGGTTTTGGACTATGAAATAATACACAGGGTGTTGTATTTAAAAAATTTGACTTTTGGCTCTTTGAACTTAGAAATTACTTAAACTGCACATTTTCCTTTAATCCTCCAATTTGTCGGTTTTAAATTTTGGAAACAGTTAAACACTAGTAAAAGAACACCATATACGGACATCATTGGTATGAATCATGCTTTTGGACTATTAACTAATGCACAGGGTGTTGCATTTGGAATATGTGAGTTTTGATTCTTTGAATTTAGAAATTACTTAAACTGCACATTTTTCTATAATCCTCCAATTTGTCGGTTTTAAATTTTGGAAACAGTTAGAGGCTAGTATAGGAACACCATATACAGATATCATTGCTATGAATCTCGATTTTGGAGTATGAAATAATACACAAGGTGTTGTATTTAGAAAATTTGACTTTTGGCTCTTTGAACTTAAAAATTACTTAAACCGCACATTTTCCTTTAATCCTCCATTTTGTCAGTTTTAAATTTTGGAAACAGTAAGAGGCTAATAAAGGAACACCCTATACAGACATCATTGCTATAAATCATGTTTTTGGACAATGAAATGAGGCACAGGTTGTTGTATTTGGAAAATGTTAGTTTTGGTTCTTTGAAGTTAGAAATTTCTTAAACTGCACATTTTCCTTTGATCCTCCATTTTGTCTGTTTTAAATTTTGGAAACTGTTAGACACTAGTAAAGAAACACCATATACCGACATCATTGTTATGAATCATGGTTTTGGACTATAAAATATTGCACAGGGTGTTGTATTTAGTAAATTTGAGTTTTGGCTCTTCGAAATTAGAAATTACTTAAAAATGCACGTTTTACTTTGATCCTCTATTTTGTCGTTATTAAATTTTGCCACTAAAAGATTCACAAAATAGTAAGCGACGATCGAAGGCATCTTCATTTAGCTCCTGAACTAATTGGATGTCGTAAGTCTGAAATTTCACACAAAATCCTGTAAACAATAGTTCTCTAAAATCCGGTTTCTTTTGTTTCGTTTGAAAACCTCTCTCCTTATGTTGTCCATTTGAATATGACCTAGAACCGACCTTAGAATTTCTTCGCCTCTCATTGGGGAACAACTTCATTTTTCCAAGGAATGTTACAGTTGAAACATTAGTTCTAGTGATCCGAAGTGTATTATAGTGATTCCAAGTGTCTACATTGTGTCATAGCTGAATGTTCCTCTCTGATAGAGTGAACATAAAACTAGTTAAGAATGAATACGTCTCATATGATTATTGAATTGGACTCGGGGTAGATGGGATGTGTTGTATTGACTTAACGATGGAACTAATTTACTATCGAAATGGCGACATTTTACAGCGTTTCTACATCCTACAATTTCATTGATCCAATAACGTGTCACAAAACAACTTCATACTTAGTGTTCTGGAGCTAACCAGTTCTTTGGAACTTTGTTAGCAATTTAGATACCTAAAGGTGATGTACCATTTCGTGGTAATGATTTAAATAGAGGGCTCCAGCTGCTTTTAGCAGAATTATTGTTTTGCTAATAAAGACCCACAATCTCGCTTCTCTCTTGCAATGTCTAAACTATTTTAGTTGAATTAAAATTAGAAAGAACTACCAAGTAAATAAAATAAGAAAATATAGGAAAATTTTGAGCTTCGCGACGTTTTGTGGTTGAATGTCAATAGGGGTCATAATATTTAATATGATAGGTTCTTATCTCTGTACGTATATAGTGGTTGAAGCTACAGATAATGTTTAATTAATACAAAGTCCTTTATTTCTAGACAACCAGCGAGTAAAACAAAAAATTATTACATTTACCCGTAGGGAATAAAATTACCTTTCGAACAAGGTATAATGGAACACTCATTGCAATTTAAAAACTTCAATTGGCGAAAGGGAAAGGGGGGGGGGGTGGCGTTTTATTTGGAGTCGTGTTTGGAGGACTTTTTTCCCTGGGACACCCTGTACACACTTTTGTACATTTCCTTGTTCGGAGAACCCTTCCTTTCCTCTTTTTTCCAATTTTTCAATTAAGTTCACTTTTTTTTTTTACTTTTTTCGAGTTTTTGAAATAATGCATCAAAACCTCAGTCAAAACACTCACAAGTAGCCTGAAAATTTGCCACAAATTAGCAATAATTAGCCATCCACCAGTTGGACCAACTCTTTTTGTTCCTTGCTTCACTTGAAATGTTGCAGAATTGATAACCAAAATGGATCTAGCAGAAAAGGTAGAGAAAGAACTAATATAACATGAACAGAAAACTATAAGTGAGGACTAGTTTAGCAAACCAAAAATAAAAAAGCTTGCCAATGAGAAAAATCTTAAAATGAAAAGGTTACGGAGAATTGAGCAAATCCAATGCTGAAAGCGCAAATTACAAAAAGCAATATTGCTAGATGAGTACCGAAGAAAGTCTAAGTGAAAGATACAATTAAAAAAAAAAGAAAAACAAGGATAACTACAAAAAAAATTTGAAGAAAACGATAGCCTCTTGAAAGGCAAAACTGGCTGAAGAAAACACGATAAGATAAAGACTGCAACAAGAAAAAAGTAACTAAAAAACAAAATTTATACATTTAACACTACATAACAGTGTTATTAACGGTTTATTTACATGTTTAACGTCCTTATAAAGCATAATTGTTTATTGCTGGAAAGCAGAACCTATACTTTTTTAGTATAAATTAATAAATTATTGTCCAAAATGCTACTAAAAATAACAGTTTTTTAAAACGATTGCAAAAATTACATTTGGGAGGGATCCTAAAGAGTTTTATTTTTACCGACTTGGAGAAGTATAATGTAAGGGACGAAAAAAGAAAACAAAAAAAAATATCAAAGTGAAAATAAAATACTAATATGTAAAGAGTAGGTAATCACCAATTTGTGGAGGACAAATTGGAGACCGTCAGTTCGCAGCTTAAAGCCAAAAATATACGGAAGAGCGGTGAGATGTTGCAGAGAGCAAGAGCAGGCGACAAGTACCAACGGATTAGATCTAATACTGCATGGCAGATGGCTCTCAGTTTGAGAAGTAGCCCATATTGCTTTGAACCTCGCAGGTTATCGGAACCAGAACCATCTGTAAAGGCTGGTATCCCTCATCAGTACAGCTTCGGCTGGTCGACAAATTGGAGATCTTGAGATCGCAGCTTAAAGCCAAAAATTTCCAGAAGAGCGGTATACATTAGGAGCAGGCGACATCCTCCAGCGATTATATCTAGTACTGCGTGTTAGATGGCTCTCAGTTCGAGAACCAGCCTATATTGCTGTGTACCTCGCAGGTTATCGGAACCAGAACGAAGTGTAAACAGTAGATAGTCACCAATTTGTCGATCAACCCATCTGCATACTAGTTTCGGGGTCTACCCCTCGTCAGTACAGCTTTGGCTGGTCGACAAATTGGAGACTGTGAGTTCGCAGCTTAAAGCCAAAAATCTAGGGCAGAACCAGCATATTATTCGTTGCAGTTTTATTTGGTTATATGAAAAATAACTAATAAACTGTAAACATCGTATAAAGCGATTGGAAAGGAACCGTTATTCAGAAGAAAAACCACATTTGAACGGTATTTTGAAGACTTTTATGTTTATCGGCAAAGAAAATTATGATTCTATGTGAGGGATGATAAAAAATAAAGGATATCAAAGCAAAAATAAATTATTAATTCTTAAAAAAAAACCGGCGAAGAAACGTTTATATTGCAGAAGGACCAAACAGTGAAAAGTTCAGGAGAAAATATAAATTGAAGATGTTTTGGAAAATGTCTTGACAACATAAGGATTAGGACTAAAGAACCAAAAATTAGAACGGGTTATCTGTTGCGTTTTTCCTTTTATTCAATTCAATTCTTCATTTCGTTTCCATTCAATTTCGCTATAAGAAAAAATAAGTAATAAGCAAATAATAAACTCTAAACATTGTACAAAACGATTGCAAAGGGACCGACAAACACAAAAAACCACATTTAGAAGGAATTCTAAAAATGTGCATGATTACCGGCGAAGAGAAGCATAATCTTATTTGAGAAAGGATAAAAAACAATCAAATAATTATCAAAGAAAATATTTTTTCGCAGAACAACAATTGACTAAACACATAAAAGGATTGTACTGGAGAAAAACCAAACAGAAAAAGACAACAGGAAAAGCTAAAAATGGATTAGAAAAACTCAAAAACTGAAAATTGAGAAAGGTCTTGGAATCAAAAATATTAAGGCTAAAGCATCAGAAAGCAGAATACATTATCTGTGTATTTTTCTCTTTTAATTAATTAGAAGAGAAAATAACTAATAAGCAAATGTTAAATTTTAAACATTGTACAAAATGATTTCCAAAAGTAACACATTTGGAAGGAATTTTTAAGAATTTTGTGATTAGCGGAAGAAAGAAGTATAATCCTATGTTAGAAAATATAAAAAAAAATAAAAACATTAAAGAGAAAATGAAATATTTATTAGGAGGAACACGATTGACGCAGAAAATAAAAGTGCAGAAAGGTCCAACAGAGAAAACAAGGGGAAAAAATAAACGAAATGAGAAAAATGTAGGAAAAAGTTAAAAAAGTTTTGGAGTTAGTCTTAAAAACAAAAATATTAAGCCCAAAGAACCGGAAATCAGAACACATTATGCATTTTTTTCCTTTCATTCGGTTATAAGAAAAAATAACTAATAAGCCAGTAATAAACTTTAAACATCGAAAAAAAACGACTACAAAGGAACCGACATGCAGAAGAGAAACCAAAAGGAGTAGAGGGAGAATAAAACAAATAAAGTATATCAAACCCAGTAAACAGTCGAACGTTGTTTCCACGTAGAATCATCGCTTGGTCCGTTGATTTATAGTTGTCACGTTGATTTTAACGTGTTAATTTCAGATTGATATAAGCGATAGTGCACAATCGTGAATTTCGACGTTCAATCAACGTTGTTAAAACGTGTTTTGATATTGGTTGAAATTATCCTGTTGATTAAACATTGCAAATAGGTGACAGTAATTCAACCGTCGCGAATGCGCGGTTGCGAAATGTCTTTTAAAACGTATCATCATTTGTTCGGTTGATTTATAGTTGTCTCCTTGATTTTAAGCTGTTGATTTTTGGTTGATTTTTTCGAAAATAAACAACCATGTTTTTCGACGTTAAATCAACGTTGTTAAAACGTGTGTTGAATATGTTTAGATATTGGTTGAATTTATAACGTTGATTCAACGTTAAAAATAGGTTTACATGTCACATACTCTGAGCGCTAGGTGGCGTTGGCGTAAACGACGGACGACCCAGATTTCTATAACAAGGATTAGAGGGGTAGGACGTATTGCCACGATCCCCGGTGTTTATCTTTCTCACGCGTGTCGGGCGTCGGCACTGTCGGCTGCTTCAGACTTGCGTCGGCCATGACACGACGTTCGTTGTGGTTCTTTTAGTTTTGTTTGTTTACCGTCTTTTTAGGGTGAAAAATTTCAAATCGCTTAATAGGTGAGTACTCATGGGTTGAGATTTTACTGTTTTTTTAAGATTAGAGACAAGATGGCTGGAATCTCACCACTACCATTGGTTTTGATGAGGGTGGCTATACTATTTTGCAGGCCAACTAATTTAAGTAGATATGGTTAAATTAAGCTGTACTAAATTAGGTACATATAGGCATATTAAGGCTGATATAGATTATTTACCTATGCATCACAACAAAAATTAATGCTTGACAATCAAAGCTTTATTGTCTCTAAAATTACAGTCTCATTGAAAAAGCATTGGATTGGAGTTAAATACAAGTAAGTCAAAATTTAGCGGTGATATTTGCCTTGCTCTCACCCCAGGAGAAAATCACTTCCTAAAAGGTGTATATCTACCAGATTCAATTTCCATGAAAATTCTTTTAAATCCTATATAGGTACCTAATTTGTCTTGAGCTCCACTAAATATTTTATTATCAAAATGTCTTTTTTTTAAAAAAAAGCAAAGTAATTTTCAGAATCTCGAACATAAATTGGTACTCACAAACAAACACACAAATAAGTATTATTTTTGTATTTTATCATTTCTAAAGTTTTTTCACTTTAGGTAGTTCTGAAGAAGGCAACAGAGAAGTTGCCGAAACATTAACTAACTGGATTCGTCCGAGCCCTTTTCAGGGTAAATTGTAATTAGGAGTAATTTTACTGTGAATTGTGGGAAATTCCTTTTCCAACCATCCAAAATCGTCCAAAAAAGTGTATGAGGTAGACATTACCCAAAAGTAAGTACTACAAAATTTAATTCTTGTTTAAAATTATTCCTAGTTTACAGTAACCCCCAGTCAACCCCTAAGTGCTTTCCTTCCTTTGGTTTTAAGTTTTAACGTATATATATATATATCATCAAAAACGAATTTATAAAATATAACTATTTTACTAACATATTTAAAATATGTTATGAATTTTTTTATGATAAAATGCAAAGTATTTTGGTTTACAATTCTTGTCTTAAACTAAAATTAAAACTCATTAAACAGGTTCACTCATTTTTATCGAATGGGTTCAAAGTTCAAACCCTGTTAAAACTCATTTGACATAAATTATATATATTCATGTAAATGGAAAAAAATAGATGAAAACGTTGATTTAACGTTTTATGTAAGGTTGATAGATACGTTGAATAAACGTTATAAGAAAACGTAGATTAAACGTTTTAACCTAACGTAGATTAAACGTCTTAAGCAAACGTTGAAGAAACGTTTTAAGAAAGGTTGATATAAACGTTGATTCACCCGACATAACTACGTTGAAAAAACCTTTGGTTACAGCTTTTTTTTTAACGATGAATCAACGTTCAACTGTTTACTGGGAAGTGAAAATAAAATATATAATATACAATAGAAAAAACATCGGAAAAAGGTAAAAGAGATGATAAAAATACAAGAAAAGGTAAAAATGGAAGTTTTAAAAAACTCTTGAAAAAAAAAATAGTTAAGTCTAAAGAACCAAAAAAATAGAGCTCTTCAGCTGTTGCATTTGTCCTTTTTTTTTCTATTATTATTCATTTTCAAATATTTTTCCAACTTGAGACTTCAGTGCCCAATAAGGACATTTAAGTAACAAAGCGTTATGTTAATGGAGGTCATTGCAGTTCATATTTCCTTCCAGTAAACAAAACACAAGTTATATAAGACTGTGAAGGTTTTCACGGCCGGTCTAAACACAATCTAAAGAGTTTTTCGGGATTTGAAGCTGTGGACCAATGAAATTTCTTCCTGACGTTTCGTCTATAGACATTATCAAAGCCGATGAGGCAATGGACGAAGTGATTTTCCGTGCTTTCCGACGTCAACTGATTCGAATATGGTGAGCTCCGTGGTATTTATTCCCTCGCCGTCGTGCTGCAGTGGAGGGACTGGGGTGGGGGTAGTGGTGACGCGGGGTTTCAGCGCACTGGAAGTATAGTACAGTAAAGATCTCAATGGCCTTTCTCGTTAGGTTCGAATAGAAACGCTGCGATTCATATAAAATATCCACCTCGTTGAAAAAGATGTCAGAGAGAGCGTGCTCTGCGACTGCTGACTTTTGTGTTTGTTCCCCCCTGCAACGCCCCTTGTGTTCCGCTAAAACCCAAGTTTTAGCAAATATTCTAGATACTACTAGATTGTTAAAAAGTGTGAAGCTTTACAATGTCAATAGCAGACATTCTGCACTAACGTCTTGAAAATACAAATTTTCGAGGGTTTTGTGAGAAAAACTTATTGAGGCGACACCAAAACACAGCTTTCTTGTTTAGCTTTCAGGCAAAGGGTTTTTAAATTTAAAATTTAAAAATCCGAAAAGTGGAAAACGAACTGGGTTATCAAAGTTTCCTGTGTTGTAATCCAAAAAAAATTGCAAAGCTTTTTGCCCATTTTCCAACGCAGGTTTTTTTTTGGTAGTAAATAACATAAAAATTGTAACGGTAGGTAATTAAATTCATATCCCATTGGACGTCGAAATGAATTTCAATTTTGCCTTTGGAATGAATGTAATATTTCGTTTTTCTGCTAATCCAGCCGAATGCGTATATATAATAATGCTGTTTTAATTCTCCGCTTTGGAATTTATTGCCAACAAAATTAATACCGAGAATGATGATGCAAGTAACACTCAAAAAATTATCAAAGTTTTGTAGAAAATTCCTCGCGCCTAAAATGCGACAATCTAAAAAGTAACAAATTACAGTTTGCGGTTGAGGATATTTAAAAATACCAGCTCTCCGATTATGTGCAATAAAACAATAGTTTATAGCTTTTCCTTGAACGCTTAACATACAAAACCTATAATAGTTTATAAAAATTGTTGTTTTAAAAAATTGCTTGCTTGTTTTCAACGTACCAACATTGCTATTTTTTACCAAGGAATTATCTACATTTAATTTCAATGATACTGGAAACTCCATTATTGTGTGTGCCTAATTACCATTTTCCCAATTTAGCAACAATTCTTGAAAACAAAACCAATAATTGCTATACTTCTACGTGTACTGATTACCGAAATACACCGTGAACTTTGGCACTAAATCAAAACTGTATCATCTACAACTGTAAACATCAAGTTAGTACCCACTTCCTACTTAACTGCTCTGCAAATAGATTTTGATCGGACAGTTTGTTTTGATAATTGTAAATGATCGTTAAAGGATCAGTGTCGATTTTATTTACTATTACTACTACTATAGACATCGTAAACGTATGTTTCATGTCAGCGTTTATTTGTCGAGAAGCACGGACCTAATCACCTTTCATTGATTACTGTAGAGGGTTTAGTGCGGTAAATAAACGTCCGAATTTGTTAGGTGCAATCGACAAGCAATGTCGGTTGATTTTATTGTCTTTTTAATCACAACCAGGATACGTATTAGGTAACATCGGCTAAGCATCCAGAGTATTTAACGATTTAAGATGAAAGAGGATGGAACTTGTAGCAATATGTGTGCGGTAAGGGCGCTTTACTGCATGCTTCTCGTTCCAATTATGGACTTAAGCAGATAATTGAAATTGACGTATGTTCTATGTAAGATAACGATTATCGGCCAATTTCAAATTCCTCTGTGAAGTCGGGTGTATTAAAGTCTTTTCGTGATAAGGGGCAAACTGTGTGACGGGGGAATGAAAAATGCGCCTAACATATGGCCATCGCTTGCAATAAATTGAATTCTGCTGCTTGATAAAGTCGTAAAAGCTCAGTTTGATGGGTATCAAACTAGAGAAATGGCTGGGAGTGTGTTTGCTTTATTGTTACTACAACTTCGGTTTATTCGACAAAGATTATAGACCCAGCAAGTCGGGTTTTGTTAATTTTGAAACTGTGGAAGTGCAAAAGAAGGGAAAATCATATCTTTAGGAGGGATTAGGATTGAGAGAGTGTGTGAGAGAAGAGAATCTGAGAGAAAAAGAAAGAGATAATCAAAAAATTACTGGAGTAGACTAGGCAATTTTCTGTTTAGACAAATCAATGGTCATATCTAGACTATTCGTGGGGGTAGGTACTCTTTTGCTTAAAATAATCATGGCCTTTCAAAACCAGCCTAAATGGTTCCTGTCCAAATTAGACTGAACTATTTGCTACTTTTAAATAAAGATGACACACTGTTTTAGAAATGGTCACTTGGCAGGGTAGAGGAAGTGATAAACATGGCATGTTTAGTGTTGCTATGTGATGAAGAGAAACGTTCTGTTCTGTCTTTTCTCTATGTGCAACCCAAAAGTGTTTTAGTAGTTGAGCTGTTAACCAACTTCCTGAGCACATCCTAATAACTTTGCCTTGCTCTGTCCATGTCAGAGAATTCACTGATGAATACGTGATGGAAACCCTTGTTTTTAATCCATGATTGTGGTAAGTGTTTGGGGTGAAACTTGACTTTTCTTGCCAACTTTATAATGTTCAAGAAGTAGGTCTTGCATTTCGTTAGGATTATTGGAGAAAGCAACCAAAGATCTTGAATAAAGGCTATAGCGTGTTCGAAAATATCACAGGGCAGGGTCATCAATGATTCTCCATCATAGACGTAGGGGCTATTTTGTGCTTTTTACAGCAGCTATAGGGTAATTTTCTTTTTTATTGAAGAGATCTCCGAAACTAGCAGAGTTGCAATGGGAATTGAAGTTTCAGGAGGTCAATTCAAAACAACTCCATTTTTTTCTAAACTTTATAGCTATCAAAGATAATAATTGACAAAAACAAACCAAATTTTGGCTGTTACTTTAAATCAATCTACTTAAGTTATCATCAATTCTAGCAAAATGATGTGAAAACAAAAGTTGTATGTAATTTTACCCTGAATAAGATGAGCTAATCAGATTAGTTCTCTTTTAAAATTATGGTATTACCCGTAAAGTAAAATGGCCAT
Organism: Taphrorychus bicolor; assembly: GCA_951812265.1. NCBI lineage: Eukaryota > Metazoa > Arthropoda > Insecta > Coleoptera > Curculionidae > Taphrorychus > Taphrorychus bicolor. The sequence goes on from OX638305.1 coordinate 14,480,173, forward strand.
AACTCAGCCATTTTCAATTTTTACTCTGAACCCTGCTGAGTTTGTTAGATTATTTTCTGACAGCGGTTTCTTTGCATGACGACGACCTACTTTATTATGGACAAATAAAAAAATTAATTATTCATAAATATCTTTTTTTATCAAACGGACTAAAAGTACGTCATTTGTTCTCTCCATACGCACACCTAAAGTGGGCTTTCTAATCCTGAGACCAAAAAAAGTAGCAAAAAAGTCCTAGGCAGTAAAAGTAAAGTCAAATGTCACCGCTATTGTCATGGTGGCGCATATATAAACCATCTTATTGCCATCTTTACATTCTTGTTGAAAAAAACAAAGGATAGGAATACTCTCAGAGCGCTCGAGAGCACCACCCGAAACCGTTTTTAGTCGAAATCGCATAGGTTCTCGAATTCTGTTAAATGTCGTTAGTTGTCATCATATTTATCTGTCAATGTCATTTTTATTAATTTAGTATTAATAATAATGCTATACATTTTTAGTTTATCCTAATTTACCTCAACCATCTAAACCATTGGTTATGATTTAATACCATTAAAACCATTGAACATTGAACACCACCGTTCTAACACATTCTATTTATATACACCACTAATTGGGTAAGTACCTAGACCTGCTTAAAGAGGATGAAAGAAAATTGCAACACTGAATCACTCTGAAATAGACTTTCCTGCATGCTTGAAAAAAAAATAGTATATGTTACGCGGAGTAAAAGGTCTTTTTGTGCTTCGCCCAGTTGCAGGCCTCAGCTTCGCTTCGGCCGTCAATCTCTGGGCTCAGCACAAAAAGACCCACTTTTACTCCTAGTGACATAATCTACTATTTGTTAGCTTCAAATTCATAGCTTTTCAAACTTCTTGACTTTGAACTATTATTCTTTCCAGGTAATATCATATTTCAAGAATCTGTCGTAAAAACTCTGAATTACTCATTCTATGCATAGTAGAATTATCTACAACTTGTGCGTTTAAATAATTTCGTCGTTCGTTCGTCCTATAACCGCATCAATTTAAAGCTAACAAAAATGGCCCTTTTCAAATAACTTACTTCCCCATTAAAAAAAAGTTGGTCTATATCATCCTTTAAAAAAGACAGCTCTCAGAAAAAATATCTGACAAGCCCAGCACAGTTTGGAGTAAAAATTGAAAATGTCTGACTTAGGGCCATTATTTTCTACCAAATACATGATGGTAACCCAGACCATGAATTCATGTCCAAGGAGTTTGTCGCATTGGGGAAAACAGCTCCTAAATATTTAGTTAGTTGATTGAGGTAAGTCTTTAGTATGAGCTTTAAATTTCCTGCCACCTATAAAATGTCCACCAGTTTGAACAACATTTGCCAACTTGTGGACGACCTTCTGGCTACTTTGGAACTATTGGGAGTCGAGGTCCAAGACGATATCGTTATCCTTATAAGAAACCATCCAGACCAACATATCTCCAGCACGTTGCAAGAGGTGCTGGATGCTGTACACAGCTGATGAAAGGAAAACCTAGCAAGAAACCCTCGGAAAATGGTGATTGTGCCATTTACCCGAAGAAAGAGTCTGGACTTCTTGAAACCGCCATCTTTGTTCGGGACAAATCCCGTTTACCGTTTACAACGAAGTAAAATTTCTAGTAGTCATCCTGGACTAATCACTCACAATAGGAACGCACAGCTCTCCCTTTGGTCATGGAAGAACCTGTGCGGCAAATCATGGGGAATGGGAACCCAAAAAACTAAGTTGCTATACGTGACGGTAATAAACCCATAGTTTGGTATCGAAAGACGAATATGTCTCTGCATCACGGGGGCAATGAGAACGATGCCCACGGCAGCCACGGAGAGCATGCTTGACCTGCTTCCACTTCCAATACCCTGAAACGAGAGGCAATGAAGGCGACATACTGGCCGCAAGAAGTGACGCACATAGCACCACAGTCATTCGATGGTGAGACCAACAGTGTCCAAGCTGGTGTCGAAGGCCTTGCTGTATTGATCATGGTCTCCGACCTAATGGCATCAAAACGTACATTAGACTTTCGCTACGTTGTCAGGGTTCCATCAGGGCCAGACTGGGATGAACGAGGCGAGGATCTGCATCTGGCAGGAAGTACCTGCATACAGGAAGGCCTTGCGATATTGAACATGGTCTCCAACCTAGTGGCATCAAAACGTACATTAAACACTCGCTACGTCGTCAGGGTTCCATCACGAGTAAACTGGGACGAACGCGCTACAATTCCAAAACTGTTTGGAACTGCCATAGGACTCTGAACACCCTATCGCAGGAGAACAGCTTCACACTGGTATGGATATCGAGCCATCCTGGTCTTGAAGGTAATGAGAGGGGCGACTCTCTAGCTCTGGTTCTGCATTCGTAAGCCCGGAGCCGGCACTGGGAGTCCCACACTCTCTGGTCAAGGCTGAAGTCCAAAAATGGAGCAATGCCTACTCCTAGGACTGTATAAGTCCATTCTTATTGAATACAATACAATACAATACTTTACGCTGGAGCTGGCGTTAGATCTGATGCAAAAAAAAACCGAAAGTTTAAATTTATGGATCAGTACAAGTCCTCTTCAACTCAAACCTCTTTCCCCCAAAAAAACAACTCAAGATAGATTGCCTTATTTGACGCATTAAAGCCTGTTCAATATCTCTTTTCCAATGGGCCTTATGAAGCAGGGTCAAAACCACTATACTACCAAAACAAGTGGTAGTTGGTAGTCATAAATGTGTGGTATCGCGTCCTTCTCAAAATGGTTTGCTTTCTCAACCACATCATTAATTGTGGTGCTTGTTGGAACCCAGATGATTGCTTTGGGTTTGTTGTCCCTCGGTGTTGTTATCGATGGATTAGAACATACACCTCTAATGACGACAAAAACTTTTGCACCTTATGTAGAATAGCCTTGAGAAAGATGTCAAGTAAACGTCGAAACGTCGGCATAATACCTACAAACACGTAGAAGTTTTTTATTTTTGTCCTACACCTGCTACAACGTAACCAAGTGGTTGGGAGTATCGACTGCCGGATGTGGTTGAACCTGAAACTGTTTATACATTCACTTATGAGATTCTTAACTTTGAAACCACCAGAGGCCAATATCTGACTCCAAAAACCCCCATTTCATTGGGTGGTTTCCAACCTACCATCAACATTCTTTATCATAAATAGGACTCCTGTTTGTCCATTGTATGTAGCTTTGCTAATTTCTTAGAGAAATAATGACGCTTAAAAAAGTACTCCTGTAAAAGTGAAGAATTGTGCTACCAACACTTCAAAACTTTATGAGTAAATAAATGTGATAACTAATGCTGAAAGTTCACAAAGTTATTCCGAGTTTCCATATTGGAAAATGAAGTTGAAGAATGAATGAGCGATACAATGAACTACAAACGCAAGTCCACGAAAAGTCTAACCTAAATTTGTGAGCCAGGTCAAAACTGACTGTGGTTTTACAAGACGTTATGCGAGATTTAGTTGAGGCAGAAGTACCAGAAACAAAAAATTGCACAAAATACCCCTGTGCACACCACAGATGAAAATGCTAGTCTGGACCCATGCCATTCGTATCTTGGAATAAGCATTAAGATATTTTCAGCGCTTCAGAGAGAGGAAGATTGTCTTTGAACCAATTCCAATCTTCTAAAAGAGAATCACCATTGATTACTTTATCCCACTCCAGCTTGATTATCCAGATTCACTTTATAAAGAGTTTTCCAGTAGCAAGTATCTGAGACAGAAGCTGCGTTGGGCTAAAAATTATCTTGTATTGTTTTGATGATCTATGTGACTTCTATGAAGTTTTGATTTCCAGGAAGATGCTGGAATTCTTCACAAATTACCTTTCCAAATTTTTAAACCAACGGCGCTAATTAATTTTAGAGACTTTGAGGAAGTTTTGAGAGAGATGTATAACCTGGATTGCATCAAAGGGCAATGATTTCTTTAAAGATCTAAAAACTCATCTTTAGGAGAGGGCTGAGAATTTTGAGAAATTTGTTTACCTAAAGAATGAGGCAAAAGGAACAGAGAATACAACCGTATTAGTAGATAAAGGGATCTAATTGATCGTTTGAATTGCACAATAAGCACCTTATCTGGCTCGAAGGACCAAATGCTGTTTGGTCCTTCGATCCAAATGTCGTTACAACTACTATACCTTTTAGGTTTTCTTAAAACATCAAAGTGGGGTAAGAACTTTTTGGTTTCAATCCATCAGTTAATTTACTGGTAATTATGACAACCTGGAGATTTTAAACATCTCAGTACTAATATCCGAGAAGTTTGAGAGACAATTTTTTTGTTCATTTCTGCAAGGATTTTAATTTGTTTTTGTTGACCATTCAATATTACTGAAAGTGAGAGAGATAGAGAGCATTTAGAAGTTATTGCTAATTCATTAGCCTCGTGTGCTTTTTATGATTCCTAAAAGCTGTTTGATCACTGTTATCAATCAATTAGCATTTTGCTTTTTTATTAGATAGTTAAAGGTTAATTAGTAAATTTGAACATTGTAGAGAGCAAAAAGTTATTTTCGTTTAATGCCCCAACTGGAAATAACAAAATTGTCTACAGGTCATATTAGTGCACTCTCACTGACAAATATTTAATTATTTAGCATTAGATATAGATACAAGAGGGCAACCACATGAAAACTAGAATGAAACAAAACAATCCCGCCTCGTTCACATGAAAAATAATTATTTAAAACGAAGCATCCCGGATGTAGGTATTAGTTAAGGTCACGAAAAATTGTTATTTTTATTTTATTGTTGCATTCATTGTAAATTATCCACGGAATACATAACCAACGTAGTTCGCTCGATTGTCCCAGGTCATTACTGAGCTTTGCTTCTAAATAATAGGCCGCATGTACACTGCATTGACGTATATTTTCAAATGGATTTGTGTTGTTCGGTCACACCCATTGGATTTTTTTCAGCAAGCAATCCTTATTAGCTCACAAAATTTTCTTTAATAAGTTTTTTACTTGTTATGACGTCATTACTGAACAAAAGTAGCTCGCTGCTACAATACTAATAACAACAATTATATCGTATAGTGTGTTATCGTAAACAATGCTGAGTCAATAGCTGGCAATCTGCGAATAAAAGCCGCTTATTTTCAATTACCGATTCAAAATCGAAATATTCCATAAAACTGAAAATTAATAGCGAATTGTTCAGTCCGTAATACGAACAACTGACTAAATATACGCTTTCATTACACCATTGTTCCGTATAGACGTGTGGCAATCATACCGGGCACTTTACGAGCCCATAAATGCGGCATTTAAGTTGTTTTTGATACACACACGTCGACTGGTCAGACGTAAGTTTATCATGCCAAAATATTGTTATTTGGATAAACTGTTAATAACCTTTGGAAATTTGTTTATCGAATTTAATTGTTTGATTGGCGCGGAGCGAACGAAATAACACAATTACCAATACTTGAAACGTATCACTTACAACAAGTAAAAGTGCCACTTTATATGAAAAAGGTGTTATTACGTGGAAATAGAAAATTGTTCTTAATTCCTCAAACGCTTGTAGTTCAGGTTGTCGTAACTGACAATGTCCCAAGCATCTTAGCTGCTTCCAACAGAAAGAAAAAATATTCTTGATGACTTTCTGGAAAAAAATTACCAATTTTTACTTTGATTTTGCATTTGGGGCTCTTTTTACATTTTATTTCCAAAAGGTTTTGACAGATGCAATATCTCTGGGTAGGTGAAATCCAGAGTTTAATCTCCATTAGTAAAAATGGTCATTATAGTGCAGAGTCTATTTGGTCTTTTTCAGGTGGTTTGGTAATAGTTCCAAAAGAACCACGTTGTTTCTTCGCATTCAACTGCTTTTGAAAATGGTCAAAGAACTTCTAGGTTGACCAAATCTTCTTTTCTTCTATAAGACTGTGAAGACTTTCACGGCTGGTGAAAATACAATCTAAAGTGTTTTCCAGGCTTTGAAGCCTTGGTCTAATGGAATTTCTTCCTGACGTTTCGTCTACACTTGCGGCACAAGCTATCAAACGCAATGAGGCAATGGGCGAAGTGATCTCCAGTGCTTCCCGAAGACTGATTCGGCTGTGGTGCGCTACGTGGTATTTATTCTACCACAGTCGCGCTCTCCAACAGTTCCCCAAATTCAAAAAATGTTCTTCCACATTTCACATAAAATTTTGCACGACAAAACGTGAGTGAATGGCTTTTCTTCACCAATACTTTGTAGGATGTTGCGTCTCTGTTATTTCACTTATAGGAACTTCTGGTTTCTGGGCTCTTCAATTCACCATTTACAGACGAATACAGACCTTTCGACTCTAACTCATTTATGGTCTGAAACTTTAAAATTCCCCAATTATCTCCACCCAAATTGAAGAAATATTCTTACAAATTTCACATCAAGTTTTACACGACAAAACGTGGCTGAGGGGGCTTTTCTTCAAGTCTGGTAAACAACACTTCTTAGGATGTTGCGTCTCTTTTATTTCACTCATAAGTACTTCCGGTTTCTGGTCTCTTCAGTTCACCATTTACTGACGAACACAGACCTCTTGAAACTAACTCATTTATAGTTCCCCAATTATCTCCACCCTAATTGAAGAAATGTTCTTCCACATTTCCTATCAAGTTTTGCGAAAGACAACAACGTCGGTGTTGGTGTAGTGGCTGTATGGGCTGATTAAAAGTTAAGCTGTTTCACTAAATTTATTTATTTACACACGTCAAGTTTTACAGGACAAAACGTGACTGATGGGCTTTTCTTCAAGTCTGGTAAACAACACTTCCTAGGATGTTTCGTCTCTTTTATTTTGCTCATAAGTACTTCCGTTTTCTGGTCTTTTCAATTCACCATTTACAAACGAATACAGATCTTTCGACTCCAACTTATTTATAGTTCCCCAATTATCTCTACCCTAATTGAAGAAATGTTCTTCCACATTTCTTATCAAGTTTTGCACAATAAAATGTCAGTGAACGGGTTTTTTTGAAGTTGGTAACCAATACTTCTTAGGAGGTCGCATTTCTTTTATTTCACTTATAAGTACTTTCGGTTTCTGGTCTCTTCTATTCAGCATTTACTGACAAATACAGACCTTTTGAATCTAACTCATTTATGGTCCGAAACTTTTAAATTTGCCAATTTTCTCCACCCAAATTGAAAAAATGTTCTTCCACATTTCACATCAAATTTTGCACGGCAAAACGTCACTGAATGGCTTATCTTCAAGTTTGGTAACCAATACTTCTTAAGATGTTGCGTCTCAATTATTTCACTCATAGGAACTTCTGGTTTCTGGGCTCTTCAATTCACCATTTACAAACAAGTACATAAGTACCCCTCGACTCTAACTCATTTATGATCTGAAACCTTTAAATTTCCCAATTATCTCCACCCAAATTGAAGAAGTATTCTTACAAATTTCACATCAAGTTTTGCAAGACAAAACGTGATTGAACGGCTTTCCTTCAAGTCTAGTAACCAGCACTTCTTAGGATTCTGCGTCTCTTTTATTTCACTCATAGGTACTTCCGGTTTCTGGTCTCTTCAATTCACCATTTACTGACGAATACAGACCTCTTGAATCTAACTCATTTATGGTCTGAAACTTTTAAATTCGCCAATTATCTCCACCCAAATTGAAAAAATGTTCTTCCACATTTTACATCAAATTTTGCACGACAAAACGTCTCTGAATGGCTTATCTTCAAGTTTGGTAACCAATACTTCTTAAGATGTTGAGTCTCTATTATTTCACTCATAGGAACTTCTGGTTTCTGGGCTCTTCAATTCGCCATTTACAAACTCGACTCTAACTCATTTATGATCTGAAACCTTTAAATTTCCCAATTATCTCCACCCAAATTGAAGAAGTATTCTTACAAATTTCACATCAAGTTTTGCAAGACAAAACGTGACTGAACGGCTTTCCTTCAAGTCTAGTAACCAGCACTTCTTAGGATTCTGCGTCTCTTTTATTTCACTCATAGGTACTTCCGGTTTCTGGTCTCTTCAATTCACCATTTACTGACGAATACAGACCTCTTGAATCTAACTCATTTATGGTCTGAAACTTTTAAATTCGCCAATTATCTCCACCCAAATTGAAAAAATGTTCTTCCACATTTTACATCAAATTTTGCACGACAAAACGTCTCTGAATGGCTTATCTTCAAGTTTGGTAACCAATACTTCTTAAGATGTTGAGTCTCTATTATTTCACTCATAGGAACTTCTGGTTTCTGGGCTCTTCAATTCGCCATTTACAAACTCGACTCTAACTCATTTATGATCTGAAACCTTTAAATTTCCCAATTATCTCCACCCAAATTGAAGAAGTATTCTTACAAATTTCACATCAAGTTTTGCAAGACAAAACGTGACTGAACGGCTTTCCTTCAAGTCTAGTAACCAGCACTTCTTAGGATTTTGCGTCTCATTTTCATTGCATTTCACTCATAAATACTTCCAGTTTCTAGTCTTTTCAATTCACTCTTTACAAACGAATACAGACCTCTCGACTCTAACTCATTCATGGTCTGAAACTTTTAAATTCCCCAATTATCTCCACCCAAATTGAAAAAATGTTCTTCCACATTTCACATCGAATTTTGCACGACAAAACGAGACTGAATGGCTTTTCTTGAAGTTTGGTAACCAATACTTCTTAGGATGTTGCGTCTCTATTATTTCACTCAGAGGAACTTCTGGTTACTAGGCTCTTCATTTCACCATTTGCAAACGACTACAGACCCCTCGACTCTAACTCATTTATGATCTGAAACTTTTAAATTTCCCAATTATCTCCACCCAAATTGAAGAAATATTCTTACAAATTTCACATCAAGTTTTGAAAGACAAAACGTAACTGAACGGCTTTCCTTCAAGTCTAGTAATCAGCACTTCTTAGGATTTTGCGTCTCTTTTATTTCTCTCATAAATACTTCCGGTTTCTGGTCTTTTCAATTCACCCTTTACAAACGAATACAGACCTCTTGACTGTAACTCATTCATGGTCTGAAACTCTTAAATTCCCCAATTATCTCCACCCAAATTGAGGAAATGTTCTTCCACATTTCAAGTCAAGTTTTACACGACAAAACGTGACTGAGGGGCTTTTCTTCAAGTCTGGTAAACAACACTTCTTAGGATGTTTCGTCTCTTTTATTTCGCTCATAAGTACTTCCGGTTTCTGGCCTCTCGTCAATTCACCATTTGCAAACGAATACAGATCTTTCGACTCTAACTCATTTATAGTTCCCCAATTATCTCTACCCTAATTGAAGAAATGTTCTTCCACATTTCTTATCAAGTTTTGCACAACAAAACGTCAGTGAACGGCTTTTCTGGAAGTTGGTAACCAACACTTCTTAGGATGTTGCATCTCTTTTATTTCACTCATAAGCACTCCCTGTTTCTGGTCTCTTCAATTCACGATTTACAAACGAATACAGACTTCTCGACTCTAACTCATTTGTGGCCCGAAACCTTTAAATTCGCCAATTATCTCCACCCAAATTGAAGAAATGTTTTTCCACTTTTCACATAAAGTTTTGCACGACAAAACGCGTGACTGAACGACTTTTCTTCAAGACTGTTAACCAACGAATTCGCCAGTTCGGAAAAAATCTTCTGTCTCTTCAATTCATTCTGTTGCAATAGCCAATTCTTCTTTAATAACTGATTATTTTTCTAACTTTCCTTCTTTCCTTTATACCATATTATAATTAGTTTAAATCCAGGGTCCTTTTAGTGCTACCTCTCAGTCTTGGCCGCTCTTGACCGTTTACTGTGATTTGTTACACTTTCGTCGATTCTCACCTTTAGGGACCCAGTAGACATCAGCGAAGAGTCTTTGTTAGAACTGCTGTCATGTCCTAGGGTAGTTATACGAGCGGCAGTTCTAGCCTTTACCAACTCCTTTCCCTTTTTCCTAGATATATTATCTCCAGAACCTAGACAAGCGTCACTAGTTACTAAAGCCTTGCTAGAATTGTGTGCAGGCAAAGGGAGAGACCTCCCCAAAGCGGGGTCCGACAATATTCCAGTGTCCTCATGACGATGGTATCCGTTGAAGTCGAGCTGTTGCTTCTTTTTTGGAACACTATGTGGTCGAAGCCCTCACTGTTTTGGCTTCTCGTCTCTTGGAGTACCCTTTCCTGCGTCTGCTCCCCAGAAACCCTCTTTTTTCCAGTTCTTCCAGGAGTAGAAAAACTGGAGTTTTTAAATTTTTTTTTTAATTTTTTAAATCAAACAACCCAAAAGCTCAGTGTTTAGCTGAGAACCATCAGATTCTGGTGGGAACTGGCACTAATAACAAGCTAAAGCACCACCTTCTTTGTTTTATTTTCATGTCTCCAGATTGGATCCATCTGTTTCCAAGGACCAATTAGTTTCTCCAATTGTCATTGTCATATCGAAGTTTGACTTATATACTAATTCCTTCTGTACATAGATACTTTATAGAGTTTCATGGGACTTTCCGAACATTCAGAACTAATAATTGGACTAAAATGTATGTTTGATGCCTTAACACATCCGAAAATCACCCTCAGAGTCCCTCCCCACATATGGCTTCTTACACGAAGGTGGGGTAAAATACCATTTCCGCGCGCTGAAAATCAAATTCTCAGCTTGATTATTGAACATGCGAACTTGAAAACAAATAAATCATCGAGTCACTTTTACTAGTCTTAATATCATTTTTGTTTGGCAACAACTGCGAAACGTTTCAATGGAGATCGCCAGGCCGTTATGCCATTTGGATGCCTTGTTGACAAAAATTTTCTCGAAATCCCACAAAAATAACCAGAAAGTCTAAGCTAAGAAGCCGTTCCGCCGTTATAAATACCGTTTTATAAAAAGACCTCGATCCGTTTGCCAAGTTCTTATAAATATCCAATGTGACTTTGGCACCTCTCGAAAATGTGACAAAGTTTTTTCTACTCGATCCCCTGGATGTTTGGGTGTTTATTTTTGGGACAATAAACACTCCAACGTTTCGGAAATGGAGTGTCTCATAATTCGACCACTTTGCCCTGTCGACGGGTACGAATGGAAACGTGTTACTGCGGCGTGAAATGACTTGTCCATTGGGAAATGTCAAGAGTGCGAACCTTTCCGGAGGACCAAAGCTAAACTAATAAATATGGACAGCAAAGCAAATTTCCTGTGTATAAGAAATGAGATAATTAATGTCTGTAGTATTAACCAAATAACCAAGGATACTGACTCTGAATAAAATTCACTTTCACGAATCAAATACTACGAAAATACATTTAAATTTTATTGGACACTAAAAACTTTACTACCGTATAATGGACCTGCTGACGCTTTCAGTAAACGTTTTCAATATTTATCACCCATTTCGCTTTTTTATTACACTATTTAAATTAAAAGTGACGAAACTAGATTTTTTTGTGCAAATATCATGCAATTTTAACAATGTTGTTTTGAAGAAAACTCGACTGGCAATTTCTGAGAGGTATTAAAGAAGGAAAAAGTGGCTGATGATGTAAAGTAAATCAGACAGAAAGTTGCTGTTCATGCTTCCACTCGGGATTTGATTAACTCGATTCACGCAAACCGATTTATACCCCAGACAGGTGGGAAATTTCGAGGCATTTTGGCCAATTTATGGAGTAATCGTTGGGAACACGGGGAAATTTTTCAAACGTATTTACCCAAAGCCTCTTCGCAGAAAGTTATTGCGAAGCAAATTTAGTTTTATTTATCAGCAATAAAATCGAAAGGAAAGCTTCTTAAGCTGACTTTTTACGGGCTTTTTCCTTCCTCTGTCCTCAAAATTGGAGGCGTTTTCGTGCCGACTCGGCCAAACAAAACTTATTCCGAACAATATCCCCAATTTCTTACGGGCTCTGCATTATCTTTTCAGTTCGTTAACTCTAATGCTCTATTTACGATATGAGTAAGGGTCCGGATTCAAAGTTACATTATCAAGGGTGTGGATTACAATGCCCGTCAAGCCGTTTCGCCACTGATAAACATGAGAAATGCTGTTTGATGTTGCTTTCTTGCGAAAAGTATGCTTTTAGAGTATGAGTTTTGTTTTATGGTTATTTCAGACCATAAAGTTTCCATTATAAAAAGTTGCTCAACTAAGTTGCTAACTCAATAGTTCATTTAAACTTCTGAAAAGAATAATGATGTTTTCTTTTGCCTTAATATCAGAAATCTTTCTAAATGCAGTCGCAAGTTAAGCTCAGTTTGATGGAAACTTAAGTTACTAATTCGACGACCCTTTCAATCTTCTACAATCACCTTTCTTCTTGTCTCTATCAGATATTATAGATTGATAACAATATTTACCAGGAATTTTTCTGGAAATATATAAAAATGAAACCTCAATTTGTTGAACCCAACTTTCCTCTCCACTCTCAATTAGATATTGAAGACACTGAAGAAGAATGCGAATGAATTGAAGACTGGCATAACCTAATAAGTTCTGTCACAAATTTTCGGAGCCAACGAAAAGTATGCTCCTCTTACCTCAGTTAGATATTGAAGAAATTGACTGGTAACACTTAATAAGTTATGTGTCAAGGATTTGCCTAGAGACAGGTGAAAATTAAGATCAACTTTATGAAGAATTGAGTTACTACGTCAATAGCTTCTTCAATATCCCACCTTTCTTCAGGCCTAATGCTATAAGATATTGTAGAATTTGACTGTTGACCCTCAATAGGTTCTACCAAGCATTTTTCTGGAAGCAGGACGATAATTAAGCTCAACTTAATGAAGAATTAAACTGCTAATTCGAAGGCTCTTTCAATAATATTTAATCAACTTTGCTCTTGTCTCAAGTAGATATCAAAGAAGTTCATTGATAACAATGAATAAGTTCTATCAGGAATTTTCATGAAAACACATAAAATTTAAGTTCAGTTTGATGAATAATTAAGTCGCTATTCAATAATTCCTATAATCTTGTGCACCCACCTTTCCTCTTCACTCAATTAGATTTTGAAGACACTGAAGAAGAATGTGAAAGAATTGAAGACTGTCAACACTTAATAAGCTCTATCAAAAATTTTTCTAGAAGCAAACGAAAATTATGTGTAACCTAAAAGAGATCAATTCATTAGTTCCTTTAATCTGCTATCACCACCCTTCCTCTTACCTCAGTTAGATATTGAAGAAATTGACTGGTAACACTTAATAAGTTATGTGTCAAGGATTTGCCTAGAGACAGGCGAAAATTAAGATCAACTTTATGAAGAATTGAGTTACTACGTCAATAGCTTCTTCAATATCCCACCTTTCTTCAGGCCTAATGCAATAAGATATTGTAGAATTTGACGGTTGACCCTCAATATGTTCTACCAAGCATTTTTCTGGAAGCAGGACGATAATTAAGCTCAACTTAATGAAGAATTAAACTGCTAATTCGAAGGCTCTTTCAATAATATTTCATCAACTTTGCTCTTGTCTCAAGTAGATATCAAAGAAGTTCATTGATAACAATGAATAAGTTCTACCAGGAATTTTGATGAAAACACGTAAAATTTAAGTTCAGCTTGATGAAGAATTAAGTCGCTATTCAATAATTCCTATAATCTTGTGCACCCACCTTTCCTCTCCACTCAATTAGATTTTGAAGACACTGAAGAAGAATGTGAATGAATTGAAGACTGTCAACACTTAATAAGCTCTATCAAAAATTTTTCTAGAAGCAAAGGAAAATTATGTGTAACCTAAAAGAGATCAATTCAATAGTTGCTTCAATCTGCTATCACCAACCTTCCTCTTACCTCAGTTAGATATTGAAGAAATTGACTGGAAACATTTAATAAGTTATCTCCCGGATTTGCCTACAGACAGGCGAAAATTAAGATCAACTTTATGAAGCATTAAGTTGGTACATCAATAGCTTCTCCAATATCCTACATTTCCTCAGGCCTCAGTCAATAAGATATTGAAGAATTTAACTGCTGACCCTTAATAGGTTCTATCAAGCATTTTTCTGGAAGTAGGACGATAATTAAGCTCAACTTAATGAAGAATTAAACTGCTAATTCAAAGGCTCTTTCAATAATATTTAATCAACTTTGCTCTTGTCTCAAGTAGATATCAAAGAAGTTAATTGATAACACTGAATAAGTTCCACCAAGAATTTTGCTGAAAGCTTAAGCTCACTTTGATGAGAAATTAAGTCGCTATTCAATAGTTCCTTTTAATCTTGAACACCCAACTTTCTTCTCCAGTCAATTAGATATTGAAAACATTGAAGAAGAATGTAAATTAATTGATTGACTGGTAAAATTTAGTAAGTTATGTCAAGGATTTGCCTAGAGACAGGCGAAAATTAAGGTCTTTATGAAGATGTAAGTTACTACGTCAATAACTATGCATTATTCTACTTTTCCTCAGGCCTGATGCAATAAAATATTGAAGAATTTTACTTTTGACCCTTAATAGCTTTTACCAAGCATTTATTTGGAAGCAGACGAAAATCAAGCTCAACTTGACAAAGAATTAAGTTGCTAATTTGAAAGCTCTTTCAATAATTTATAATCACCTTTGCTCTTATCTCAATTACATATAAAAACACCGAATAATAACTCCATCAGGAGTTTTGCTGTACGCACACAAAATTGAAGCTCTATTTGATCAAGAATTAAGTTGCTGCTCAATAGTTTCTTTAATCTTGTAAAACTACTATTCCTCTCCACTCAATTAAATATTGAAGACATTGAAGAAGAATGTGAATGAGCTGGACGGGTGACCTTAATAAGTTCTCTTAAAAGTTTTTCTAGGAACCAACGAAAATTAAGCGTTAGTAGTTCAATAGTTCCTTCGATCTGCTATAACCACCCTGCCTCCTGCATCAATTAGGTAATAGGAAAATTGCCTGGAAATACTTAATAGGTTATGTCAAGGGTGTTTCTAGAAGCTGGCGAAAATTAAGCTCAACTTGACGAAGACTTAAGTTACTAATTCAATAAATCTTTTATTTCTTTCCAACTATTCCAAATGACAGGTGACACTTAGTATGTTCGTATAGTAAATGAAATATGCTTAGTTTGATGAAGCATTGTGTGGTCCCAATTAGATGCTGAAGACATTGAAGAAGCTTGTGGATGAATTGAAGACTAGTAATACTTAATTAGTTCTGTCACAAAGTATTCTAGGAACGAACGAAAAATTAAGCTTAACTTAATGAAAAGGTTACTAATTCAATAGTTCCTTCAATTCTATCTTTATTTATGCAATAAGGTTTTGAAGAATTTGACTGTTAGCCCTTAAGGATTTTTTTTTTGAAGCAGACGAAGGAAATTAAGCACAACTTGACAAAGACTTATGTTTGCTAATTCAATAAATCTTTTATTCTTTTTCAATTATTTCAAATGACAGGTGACACTTAGTAAGTTCGTACAATAAATGAATTTTGCTTAGTTTTATGAAGAACTTTGTGGTCTCAATTAGATATTGAAGACATTGAAGAAAATCGTGAATGAATTAAAGACTATTAACCTTAATAAGTTCTCTTAAAAAATTTTCTGGGAACAAACGAAAATTAAGCATAACTTAATGAAAAGGTATTTTCATGCGGCAAAGTATAATGAAAAGGCTTATTTTGTAATGGTAAAAATCCATAGACAGTCACTGAGCTGCATTAATAAGTAATAAGATGTTGTACAGAGCAGGAGCAGGCGACATCAACCAGCGTATTAGATCCAATAATGCATGACAGATGGCTCTCAGTTCGAAAACCAGCCCTGTATCTCGCAGGTTATCAGAACCAGAAGGAAGTGTAAAGAGTAGGTAGTCAATTCAATAGTTATTTCGATCTAATACAACGTGTGGTCTTAATTAGATATTAGATATTGAAGAATTGTGTGGTCTCAATTAGATATTGAATACATTGAAGAAAAATATGAATGAATTGAAGACTGGTAACACTTAATAAGTTCTGTCAGAGATTTTTCAGGGAAGAAACGAAAATTAAGCTTAACTTAACAAAAAGGTAACTAATTTAATAGTTCCTTCGAGCTAAGACCGCCTTTCCTCCTTCTTCAGATATTGAAGAAGAATGTAAATGAACATTTAATACGAAGGTTAGTAACACTTAATAAGTTCTATCTGAGATTTTTCTTGAAAAAAAAAAACAAAATTAAACTTAACTTAACACAAACTTACTTTTTCAATAGTTTCTTCAAATTCCTCCAACCACTCTTCCTCATGCCTCAATTATATATTGAAGAGATTGACTGGTAATAGTTATGTCAAGTGTCTGAAAGCAGAAGAAAATTGAGTTCTACTTGAACAATTAGTTTGCTAATTCTTGTGGCACTAATCTAAGTTCTTGATGGAATATGGATCACACGTGATGGCATGTACGCTGTGTTAAAAGACTTGACCTGAATGACGTCACAATGGCTGTTTTTCTTTACCAAGCTAAGGGTTCAGACTGGGTTTCCCTTAAACTCGTACTCAGAGAGCTTGAGGTTTACTGTTTTAAGGATCCAATGCTGGAATGGTTCAAATTGTATCTGGCAGATCTTTCCCAGGCTGTCAAGTTTCAACACGGTGAATTTAATAGGAGAATGTTTGATAGCGGGGTATCACAGGGCTCAGTTCTTGGATTTGGTTTGGATTGGTTTTTATCACGGAATGGAATGTGGATCACAAGTGAGGGCATGTTCGCCGTGTTACAAGAGTTGACCTGAATGACGTCACAACGGCTACTTTTCTTCACCTAGCTAAGGGTTTAGACTGTGTGTTCCATAAACTCGCACTGAAAAAGCTTGAGGTGTACTGTTTTAAGGGTCCAGTGCTGGAATGGTTCAAATTGTATCCAAGATCTTTCCGAGGCTATCAAGTTTCAACATGGTGTATATGATAGGAGAATGTTTGATGGTGGTGTTTCACAGGGTTCAGTTTTTGGATTCGGATTGGTTTGGTTTTTATCACGGGATGGAATATGGATCACAAATGATGGCATGTTCGCCGTGTTAAAAGAGTTGACCTGAATGACGTCACAACGGCTGTTTTTCTTCATCTAGCAAGGGTTCAGACTGTGTTTCCCATAAACTCGTACTGAGAAAGCTTGCGGTGTACTGGTTTAAGGTTCCAGTGCTGGAATGATTCAAATAGTATCTGGCAAATCTTTCCCAGGCTGTCAAGTTTCAACACGGTGAAATTAATAGGAGAATGTTTGATAGCGGGGTATCACAGGGCTCAGTTCTTGGATTTGGTTTGGTTTGGTTTTTATCACGGAATGGAAGGTGGATCACAAGTGAGGGCATGTTCGCCGTGTTAAAAGAGTTGACCTGAATGACGTCACAACGGCTGTTTTTCTTCACCTAGCTAAGGGTTCAGACTGTGTTTCCCATAAACTCGTACTGAGAAAGCTTGAGGTATACTGTTTTAGGGTTCCAGTGCTGGAATTATTCAAATAGTATCTGGAAGATCTTTCCCAGGCTGTAAAGTTTCAGCACGGTGAATTTGATAGGAGAATGTTTGATAGCGAGGTATCACAGGGCTCAGTTCTTGGATTTAGTTTGGTTTGGTTTTTATTACGGAATGGAATGTGGATCACAAGTGATGGCATGTTCGCCGTGTTAAAATAGTTGACCTGAATGACGTCACAATGGCTGTTTTTCTTCATCTAGCTAATGGTTTAGACTGTGTTTCCCATAAACTCGTACTGACAACGCTTGAGGTGTACTGTTTTAAGGTTCCAGTGCTGGAATGATTCAAATTGTATATGGCAGATCTTTTCCAGGCTGTCAAGTTTCAACACGGTGAATTTGATAGGAGAATGTTTGATAGCGGGGTATCACAGAGCTCAGTTCTTGGATTTGGTTTGGTTTGGTTTTTATCACAGAATGGAATGTGGATGACAAGTGGAGGCATGTTCGCCGTGTTAAAATAGACCTGAATGACGTCACAGCGGCTGTTTTTCTTCACCTAGCTAACCGTTCAGACTGTGTTTCCCATGAACTTGCACTGAGAAAGCTTAAGGTGTACTGATTTGAGCGTCCAGAGTTTGAATGGTTTAGATCGTATCTGACAGTTGACCTAAATGACGTCACGACGACTGTTTTTCTTCACCTAGCTAAGGGTTTAGACTGTGTCTTCCATAAACTCGCACTGAAAAAGCTTGAGGTGTAGTGTTTTAAGGGTCCAGTGCTGGAATGGTTCAAATTGTATCCAAGATCTTTACGAGGCTGTCAAGTTTCAACATGGTGTAACAAATAGGAGAATATTTGATAGCGGGGTATCACAGGGCTCAGTTCTTGGATGCGGTTTGGTTTGGTTTTTATCACGGGATAGTATATAGATCACAAGTGATGGCATGTTCGCCGTGCTAAAAGAGTTGACCTGAATGACGTCAGAACAATGTTTTTGGCACCTAGCGAAGGGTTTAGACTGTGTTTCCCATAAACTCATACCGAGAAAGCTCGAGGTGTACTATTTTAATGAGCCAGTACTGGAATAGTTCAAATTGTATATGGTAGATCTTTCTTAGGCTGTCAAGTTTCAGAACGGTGTATCTGACCGGAGAATGTTTGATAGCGGTGTTTCACAAAGCTCAGTTCTTGGGTTTGGTCTGGTTTTTATCAGAAGTTGGAATATGGATCACGGGTGTTGGCATATTCGCCGCGTTAAAATTGTTGACCAGAATGACGTCACAAGGGTTATTTTTTCTTCGCCTGGTCAAGGCCTTCGATTCATAAGGAACTGTGTTTTTATTTGAAGAACCTGTTTTAAAGAACCTGTTTTCTTATATTTATAGATAAAGCACGTTTTGTAGTTAACTCCCTTAAACCCTTAAACCTAAAATACTATTTGTGATTCTAAGAGCAAAAATATTTTATATAAAACTAAAAATGTTTTCTTCTACTTTCATCCAACTCGGAATTTAGGAAAGACTTTACTAGAACATTGAGCAAAGTTGTAACGCCCCCCTAAATCGCTAACACCCCAATGAAGTTAAAAACCAAGTTTTGGCAGGAAGTTTCCCAGGAAATGCCCTAAAAGTCTCTGCCACGAAACAAAGCAAGTTTTGGAGGAAATTGGAGAACCTCATGGGAATTTTAATGAATTCTTACAGGCCGAGTATGTCGACTGCAAGACGCGGTTTTGATCCGGCTTTATGTTTGTTGTTTACTATTTTATGATTAAGAAACTGCAAAAGTTACTGCCTTCTTTACCATACAAACGAACCAAGTAATAAACAGAAAATTAAGTTTTCTTATTGCTAAAACATTTTTGACGACATAGAGCAAACCAACCTTGCGTGAAGGACATTTTGACTATTTTCTTGTTGCAATAAAAGAAGGTAAAAATATCTTTTTTGAGCTAAATTCTCTTTGGTTTTTAGAAGTCGTTTACAACTTTAGACGCATAAAAAAATCGTCTAATTTCTTTCAATAATACAATACTGAGCACAGAAACTTAGTGACACGCTAATCTAAGTCTGGCATGAATGGGCACGACTTGAAAACAACGAAAAGTTCGAACCTAAGCGAAACTTGGGAACAACGCCTTTTTCGTGTCTGGAAAACAGATACAAAGGTGAAGGCAGTAGTAATTCAATAAGAAGGATTCCAAAGTTTTCAATTTCGACTGGAGGCAACTCGTTATGAAAATTTCCTTGGGAGTCAGGTAGCTCATGGAAATAAAAGTTTAGAGAGTTTAAAATTTGGTTAGAGCCATTGGGATTGCGATACAGAGCTTATTTTTTGAGCAGAAAGCCAATAGTAGCAACAAAGTTTTCTTCGTTTCACTATTTTTCTACTGTAATATAACACATTCACTTTTTGTATCGTTCAGATAAAAAACATGACACTATTGCTACATGTCTTGGCCATACAAATTATTTTATTAAGCTGTAAAACCACAATTTTACACACACAAACTGTAGAATTAAAGCGTTTAACAACTGACAATGATAAGTTTAATCGCTCTGTTTTACATATAGAAAAATGTAAGTTTCTGTATTGTATCCAGCCTTTTTGTGTATTATAAAACTAGTTATTTA
The DNA here is from genome assembly GCA_951812265.1 of Taphrorychus bicolor. NCBI lineage: Eukaryota > Metazoa > Arthropoda > Insecta > Coleoptera > Curculionidae > Taphrorychus > Taphrorychus bicolor. Next base: position 14,500,202 of record OX638305.1, read on the forward strand.
AAATCTTGTTTCAGATATCTGCAAAAACTTTACTGCGACAGCTCCTAAAATTTATCTGGAACACAGACGAACTACTTAGGTGCAGATGACGAAAATTATTATCCATTTAATAATAGCCGATCCAGAAAAACAATCGCATCGATTTAAATAATCCCGTTCCAGCCCAACTGTCGCCCATTTATCATGGCAACATAGAAATTCCCAGTGCGCTAAAAAGTGGTTTTATAACATTAATAGTGTGATCCAGAGCACGCCGGATTTTCTCGTTCTTTGCTAAGGAAGAAAATGCTATAGGAATTCTCGTAGGTAAGTGCTTAAAACCCTTATACAGTACACAGTTAGAACTAAATTTTGCCCGAATTTTCGGGATCTAAAATCGTTTTGTATGTAAATGGCGCACTGATTAACATCCGGATTTGCTTAAAAGTGCTCCCGTAAGCTTCAGTAAACTTCTTTGAAACTTTTAGGTTCCTCTGTCTAAGATTTTTCCAGAAGAGACGTTTGGAATTAAAAGTTTTGTTTGAAAGTCTCCTTTCGTAGAACAACTCTAAATACGATGCAATTAGTTTCTGTTTACAGTAAAACTCCTAAAATTTCTGTTCACAGTAAAACTCCTACTGGGAAAGCTTACTCTTTCAATGAATACTCATGCATTGTTTGCCTGTCTTAATTTACTTACTTTTCTTGCCTCAAATAAATATCCACCAAAAGCAATCTACAGCCCTTGTTCAGCCACCAGGTATTTCCCAGGCAATAAATCACACAGAGGCCTCGCGTTCTAAAACCGGTTCTCGATTTAATAATATTCCCATCCTAAACAAAAATTAAAAGATACCTCCAAGACTATAAATAAAAAAAGGAAATAATAATAAAGGCTACACACAGGCTCTAATTAAATTTGAAAGTTGCGACGTTAATCTTGCAGGAAGGGCAGAAGGGAGAGAGAGAGAGAGTACCTAACAAATGGGCCAGCTAGACCCGCGTTAACCTAAATAAAAAGAATTTAGAGAAATTGTCGGAAGTTCGAGTAATAAGCCTGCGAAACTTTTGTTATTAAACCGTATCGATAAATCTTTTTTTCGAGAGGATCGATGAGACGGTAAAGATCTTCCTAATGATGTTCTTAATCCTGGAGAAGAAACTTTTGCTGAGGATCACTGCAAGGATTGATCGGTTTATAGAATTCAAAAACGCTAACAACTCAATCATTGGAGCTTTAGTTATTCAGCGTTGTTAATTAAATTAGAGGCATGTTATGTTTCAGAGTGTTCTTTTGAGCATATTTTTCCATTTTCCCTTTTTCATCATACTCTTTTGTAGCTTGTGGACTTAAGCCAGCTGCACGGGATAGCACATTTTGCATGCTAATTTAAGACTGGCTTTACATTTGATATTAAAATTACTCCACGTGCAATGGAGAAAATGCAAAAATGGAAAATACACGTGAATTTGTAGAATAATTTTGATTTGATATTATTATCGATAAAATGCTCAGGCTGGAGAGTTAAAAAGTGGGCAAGACAATAAGTTTTTTCTTCCTTTAAAGCTTTTTGTTGCACTGTTGCTGTTCTGCCATCAGCTGAAGAGTCTTAAAGGCAAAGTTGATTTAATGCTTCAGGGGGTAATGCTTTAAAGCAAAACTTTGTTTCAATATAGCAGATAAAAGTCAATTGATAACGAAAAAGACAAACAGGTTTCATCAGATTTATTAAAAGTCACATGTGACATGAGGCATAAAGTTTTTTTTTTTATTGTTGTTCTTCGTTACGTTGTTACTCAACTTGTTCCGGTCTGAAAGGTTTTTAAATTTTTTTTTCTATACCTACATTCCTCCCTGCTCGTTCTACGTTGTATTTCCTGCTTACCTTCTCTCTACCACCGAGACAATTCGAAGCAGTTCCCAACAGGTCTTCAACATAATTCCCACCATTGTAAATTTCACATTTCTCCTTCCATTTTCCTACACTTAGAGCTGTCAACTTCATTCATCTTCGTACCTATCTATCTCTCTTATCAAGTATCTATTCTTTTCTGATGGAAATATCCAGTTTTTCTACTTCATACTTTATATATCTTCGCGAGCGAAGATCAAAACACCGGACAAAATAAGGAAAAATCTACTCTGAGCGTCTTTCTAACAGACGAAAAACCCAGCTGGACTAGATTTTTCTTTCATTCATTTAAGAGCTTCACCCAGGACTACATACAGGAATAGTTCGAAGTCTATTTGAGCGACCTCTAAGACCAATGAAGAAACACAACTAGGCTATTTCTTCCTTTCATTCCTTTAAGAGCTTCATCCAGGACTACAGGAGAATTTTAGAATAACAAAAATTCTCGAAAATTTACTCTTAGCGTCCTTCTAATTGCTGAAAAAATACTTCTGATTAGATCTTCTTTTCATTCCTTGAAGATCAATCCAGAGATCATCCGAGGTCACAGGAATAGATCAGATTAACGAAAAAGCTATTCTGAACTCTGTCAGATTAAAAAACACAGCTAGACTAGATCTTCCTTTCATTTCTTTTAGAGCTTCATCCAAGGCCACAGGAATAGATCAGGATAACGAAAAATTTACTCTGAGCTCTGATGAAAAAATACAACTAGACTAGATCTTCCTTTCGTTTCTCGTCCTCGAAGTGGTTCATATAAGGCAACATAAATAGTTGATAATAACTGAAAATGAACTCTTAGCGTCCTTCTAATTTCTGAAAAAATACTGCTTCACTAGGACTTCCTTTCATTCTTTGAAGATCAATCCAGAGATCACGCAAGGTCATAGAAATAGTTCAGAGTAAAGAAAAATCTACTCCGAGCTCTATCAGATGAAAAAACACAGCTAGACTGGATCTTCCTTTCATTCCTCTTAGAGCTTCATACAAGGCCATAGGAATAGATCAGGATAACAAAAAATCTACTCTGAGCTCTGATAAAAAAAATATATCTAGATTCGATTTTCCTTTCATTTCTCGTTCTCGAAGTGATTCATCTAAGGCAACAGAAATAGTTCATAATAACTGAAAATTTACTCTTAGCGTTGTTCTACGTGCTGAAAAAATACTGCTGACTAGATCTTTTTGTCATTCTTTGAAGATCAATACAAAGGTCAGTTAGGGCCATATAAATGGTTCATATGAAATAGTTCAACGAAAAACCTCCTCTGAGCTCTATCAGATGAATAATCCCTAATAACTGAAAATATACTCTCAGCATCTCTTTCAAAGAGGAAAAAACATAGCTAAGATAGATCTTCCTTTCCTACTTTGAAGAGCTTCATCCAAGGCTTCAGAAATAGTTCGTAATAACAGAAAATTTACTCTGAACGTTCTTTTAGCAAATGAAAAACACAGCTAGACTAAATCTTCTTTTCATTCCTCAAAGGGAGGTCATAGGAATAGTTAACTATAACGAAAAATCTACTCTTACCTGTAGCAGATAAAAGACACAACTAGGGACCAGATCTTCCTCTCATTCCTCGTCCTCAAAGTGATTCATCTAAGTTCACAGAAATGGTCCATAATAACTGAAAATTTACTCTTGGCGTCTTTCTAATTTCTGAAAAAATACTGCTACATTAGATCTTCCTTTCATGCCTTGAAGATCAATTCAGAGATCATCCAAGGCCATAGAAATAGTTCAGAGTAAAGGAAAATCTTCTCTGAGCTTTATCAGATGAAAAAATACACCTAGACTACATCTTCCTTTTATTCCTTGAAGGGCTTCAACCAAGGACAAAGGAATAGTTCACAATAACGTAAAATCTGCGAGGTGTTCATTATAAAACTTCATCTAGCAGACTATAAAATGTTGACAGAAAAGAATGACAATCAAAATAAATGAACTTTTATTTATCCATCCTTTTTTTTTGACATTTCACAGCTAAATATATAAAGTTTTAAATGAACAACCCGTACACTGAGCGTCCTTTTAACAGACAACACACTTCCTATCTTTCTTTCTTTCAAGAGCTTCATCCAAATCTTCAGGAATAGTTCATAATAACAGAAAATTTACTCAGAACGTTCTTCTAGCAGATGAAAAACACAGCTAGACTAGATCTTCTTTTCATTCCTCAAAGGGAGGTCATAGGAATAGTTCCCTATAACGAAAAATCTACTCTGACCTGTAGCAGATAAAAGACACAACTAGGGACAAGATCTTCCTCTCATTCCTCGTCCTCAAAGTGATTCATCTAAGTCCACAGAAATGGTCCATAATAACTGAAAATTTATTCTTGGCGTCCTTCTAATTTCTGAAAAAATAGTGCTACATTAGATCTTCCTTTCATGCCTTGAAGATCAATTCGCAGATCATCCAAGGCCATAGAAATAGTTCAGAGTAAAGGAAAATCTTCTCTGAGCTTTATCAGATGAAAAAACACAGCTAGACTACATCTTCCTTTTATTCCTTGAAGGGCTTCAACCAAGGCCAAAGGAATAGTTCACAACAACGTAAAATCTACTCTGAGCGTTCTTCTAACAGACGAAAAACGAAAAATCTACTCTGACCTGTAGCAGATAAAAAAACACAACTAGGGATCAGATCCTTTTTTCCTTCGTCGTCCTCAAAATGATTCATCTAAGGCCACAGAAATAGTCCATAACAACTGAAAATTAACTCTTAGCGTCCTTCTAGTTTCTAAAAAAATACCGCTACACTAGATCTTCCTTTCATTCCACGCGGATCAATCCAGAGATCATCCAAGGCCATAAGAATAGTTCAGAGTAAAGAAAAACCTACTCTGAGCTCTATCAGATGAAAAAACACATCTATACTACATCTTCCTTTTATTCCTTGAAGGGCTTCATCCAAGGCCACAGGAATAGTTCACAATGACGTAAAATCTACTCTAAGCGTCCTTCTAACAGACGAAAAATACACTAAGAAAAGATCTTCCCTTCTTTCTTTCAAGAGCTTCATCCAAGGCTTCAGGAATAGTTCATAATAACAGAAAATTTACTAGATTTAACAGGTGAAAAACACTAGATCTTCTTTTTTTTCCTTAAAGAGAGGTTTGTAGGAATAGCTCACTATAACGAAAAATCTACTTTGACCTGCAGCAGATAAAAAAACACAACTAGGAATCAGATCTTTCTTTCATTCCTCGTCCTCAACACGATTCATCTAAGGCCGTTCATTCCATGAAGATCAATCCAGATATCATCCAAGGCCATAGGAATAGTTCAGAGTAAAGGAAAATCTACTCTGAGCCCTATCAGATGAAAAAACACAGCTAGACTACATCTTCCTTTTATTCCTTGAAGGGCTTCAACCAAGGCCAAATGAAGAGTTCACAATAACGTAAAATCTACTTTGAGCGTCCTTCTAGGCGAAAAAACGCAGTCAGAAAAGATCTTTATTTCCTTCTTTGAAGAGCTTCATCCAAGGCGTCCGGAATAGTTCAGAATAACAGAAAGTTTACTCTAAACGTTCTTCTAACAGATGAAAAACAAAACTAGACTAGATCTTCGTTTCATTCCTCGTCCTCAAAGGGATTCTTCTAAGGCCACAGAAATAGTTCATAATAACTGAAGATTTACTCTTAACGTCTTTTTAATTTCTGAAAAAATACTGCTACACTAGATCTTTCCTTCATTCCTTGAAGATCAGTACAGAGATCATCCAAAGTCATATGATCTTATGGTTGGTTGTTTTGTTGGGTTGTGGTCCTTTTTTTAATTAAATAAGGTACAGCGGGTGCTTCAAACTTCGTTGTTTATTTTATAGGTTTTATAGGCTTGTCGTTTCGACACAAATTGGTGCCTTCATCAGAGTTTTGTAAGCTTCATCAGTTTGGTGGTGTGGTTTCCATATGTTGCAGTAATGTTTGTGTAAGAGAGCATTTTACCCTGCTCTGGTCAATGGTTGGCACGTAGACTTCTGGATTCTTGGACCCTTGTAGTTATGTCATAGGATTAGTTCAGAGTAACGAAAAAGCTACGCTGAGCTCCATCAGATGAAAAAACACAGCTAGACTACATCTTCGTTTCGCTTTGCAGAGCTTCATCCAAGGCCACAGGAATAGATCAGGATAACGAAAAATCTATTCTGAGCTCTAAAGAAAAATTACAACTAGACTAGATCTTCCTTTCATTTTTCGTCCTCGAAGTGGTTCATCTAAAGCAACAGAAAGAGTTCATCATAATTGAAAATTTACTCTTAGTGGCCTTCTAATTGTTGAAAAAACCACTGCTGACTAGATCTTCTTTTCATTCCTTGAAGATCAATCCAAAGATCATTTAAGGCCACAGGAATAGTTCAAAGTAACAAAAATTCTATTCTGGGCTGTATCAGATGAAAAAGCACAGCTAGACTAGATCTTCTCTTCATTCTTTGAAGAACTTCATCCAGGGCCATAGGAATAGATCAGGATAACGAAAGATGTACTCTAAGTTCTGATGAAGAAATACAACTACACTAGATCTTCCTTTCATTTCTCATCCACGAAGTAATTCATCTAAGGCAACAGAAATAGTTCTTGATAACTGAAAATCTATTCTTAGCATTCTTATAATTGCTGAAAAAATACTGCTGACTAGATCTTCTTTTCATTCCTTGAAGATCAATATAAAGATTATTTGAGGCGTTAGAAATAGTTTAGAGTAACGAAAAATCCTTTCTGAACTCTATCAGATAAAAGGACACAGCTAGACTAGATCTTCTTTTCATTCCTTGAAGAGCTTCATCCAAAACCACAGGAATAGATCAGGATAACGAAAAATCTACTCTACGCTCGATGAAGAAATACAACTATACTAGATTTTCCTTTTATTTCTCGTCCACGAAGTGGTACATTTAAGGCAACAGAAGTAGTTCACAAAAAGTGAAAATTTACCCTTAGCGTCATTCCAATTGCTAACAAAAACTGCTGACTAGATCTTCTTTTCATTCCTCGAAGATCAATGTAAAGATCATTTGAGGCGTTGGGAATAGTTTAGAGTAACGAAAAATCTACTCTAAGCTCTCTCAGATGAAAAGACACAGCTAGACTAGATCTTTTTTTCATTCGTTGAAGAGCTTCATCCAAAACCACAGGAATAGATCAGGATAACAAAAAATCTACTGTGAACTCTACCAGATGAAAAAACGCAACTAGACTAGATCTTTCTTTAATTTCTCTACCTCGAACTGGTTCATCCAAAACAACAGAAATAGTTCCTAATAACTGAAAATTTACTCTTAGCGTCCTTATAATGGCTGAAAAAATACTGCTGACTAGATCTTCTTTTCATTCCTTGAAGATCATTATAAAGATTATTTGAGGCGTTAGAAATAGTTTAGAGTAACGAAAAATCCACTCTGAACTCTATCAGATAAAAGGACACAGCTAGACTAGATCTTCTTTTCATTCCTTGAAGAGCTTCATCCGAAACCACAGGAATAGATCAGGATAACGAAAAATCTACTCTAAGCTTGATGAAGAAATACAACTATACTAGATCTTCCTTTTATTTCTTGTTCACGAAATGGTACATTTAAGGCAACAGAAGTAGTTCACAAAAAGTGAAAATTTACCCTTAGCGTCATTCCAATTGCTAACAAAAAACTGCTGACTAGATCTTCTTTTTATTCCTTGAAGATCAATGTAAAGATCATTTGAGGCGTTGGGAATAGTTTAGAGTAACGAAAAATCTACTCTAAGCTCTCTCAGATGAAAAGACACAGGTAGACTAGATCTTCTTTTCATTCCTTGAAGAGCTTCATCCAAAACCACAGAAATAGATTAGGATAACAAAAAATCTACTGTGAGCTCTACCAGATAAAGACAACACAACTAGACTCGATCTTCCTTTCATTTCTCTACCTCGAACTGGTTCATCTAAAACAACAGAAATAGTTCCTAATAACTGAAAATTTACTCTTAGCGTTCTTATAATGGCTGAAAAAATACTGCTGACTATATCTTTTCATTCCTTGAAGATCAATATAAAGATCATTTGAGGCGTTAGGAATAGTTTAGAGTAACGAAACACTCTGAGCTCTATCAGATGAAAAGACACAGTTAGGCTAGATCTTCTTTTCATTCCTTGAAGAGCTTCATCCAAAACCACAGGAATAGATCAGGATAACGAAAAATCTACTGTAAGCTCGATGAAGAAATACAACTATACTAGATCTTCCTTTTATTTCTCGTCCACGAGGTGGTGCATTTAAAGCAACAGAAGTAGTTCACAATAAGTGAAAATTTACCCTTAGCGTCATTCCAATTGCTGACAAAAAAACTGCTGACTAGATCTTTTTTCATTCGTTTAAAATTAATATAAAGATCATTTGAGGCCATTAGTAATAGTTTAGAGTAACGAAATATCTACTCTGATGAAATCAGAGTCAGATAAAAAAACACAGCTAGACTAGATCTTTTCATTCCTTGAAGAGCTTCATCCAAAACCACAGGAATATATCAGGATAACAAAAAATCCACCCTAAGCTCGATGAAGAAATGCAACTATACTAGATCTTCATTTCATTTCTCGTCCTCGAAGTGGTGCATTTAAGGCAACAGAAATAGTTCATAATAACTGAACATTTACTCTTAGCGTCTTTAGCTGAAAAAATACTGCTGACTAGATCTTCTTTTCATTCCTTGAAGAGCAATCGAGAGATCATCCAAGGCCATAGAAATATTTCGGGGTAACGAAAAATCTACTTTGAGCTGAAAAAAAATGTAGTTAGACTAGATCTTCCTTTTATTCCTTGAAGAGCTTCATCCAAGCCCACAGGATAGCGAAAAATCAACTCTGAGCGGATGAAAAACACAACTAGACTGGATCTTCCTTCCTTCTTTGAAGCACTTTTTCCAAGGCTACAGGAATAGTTCAAAATAACAGAAAATGTACTCTGAACGTTCTCCTGACAGATGAAAAACACACCTACACAAAAATTACATATAGTCATGATCCTTCTATTAGTAGACACCAACAACACATTACATCAAAGTCGTAATATGTTTAACCTATCTCTTTCGTTTTCAAGAACTCCGATATTTCATCTTTGTCATCGACACGGGGCCAATCAGCGACATTAACGATGTCAAAAAGTCAAGCGCACGTCCGTGCTTAGATATCGGTTTTCATGAAAAAGGTGTGCCGTAAGAGAGATACCCTTGTCGTAGGTCGTTAATGTAGAAACAGATGGGCATAGCTTAGTAATGAGAGGTCTCTGCATATTGCTAATTTATCTCGGTTCAGAGTTGCGCGACTCCTATTATTATACTCGAATCCTATACCGAGATCCAATCAGTGACATTTGAGCATGTTCGTCACGCGCTAATCAGCGGAAATCAGATAATAAATCCTTTAGGGCGGTTAAAGGCCCCTTCGCAATGCGGAACAGTCTTTGCGGGTTGCCTAATCAGCAAAACGTGAGGGACTTCAAACTGGATTTCCCTCCGGAAAGGCCCCGGATAATCTAATTCTTACTCTCAGTTTGTTTGACTAACTGCCGACTATTGTTTAGAGGGTTGATTGATATTGTCATGATTGCGGTTTGTAGGTAGTGAGGACCAGCAATGCCAGAGTGGATGATAATGTGCATTCTACTAAAACGTGACAGACGTTCTCTGAGTAATCCCATTTTAGTGAATTAGCAAGTCCTATCAGTTCGGCAAACAAAATCCTTTCAAGCTCTACAAATATGAATAATTTAGTCGGTTCGCACACTACTACTTTCATTTCGCCTAATACTCCATTCGACTTCCACACATTTGAATTTTAAATCGTTCCTCGGATGGTGGTAGGGTCGGGCTCTCCAATTAAGTTCCTAAACTAGTTTTAGCGTTCCTTAATACTTTCGGGAACGATTACATTAGAGCAATAAGCCGAGCGCTTAACTTGTTTAATTGATTATTATTCCCCGGGATTAACGAGAAAAAATTTCCAGTTACATCTGCCGCTACTCGGCAATAAGTGTAATATCCCTATCAATTTTTATTAAGCGACACTTTCCAGTTGTGCCAGGAGATTAGATGCTGTTTATAAAAATAGAGGAGTGTTGTCGCAGTCGTCTATTAGGACCGATTAAAAACAGCTTTTATTGATACAAGGCCGGCAAGATAGCGGGCCGAGTGTAAACTGGATACGCCCACGCTCGTTTGTCGGCTTGAGTTGGTCTTTTTAATTGCTTTTGTATTATTAACTTAATGTTGTTAACACGACTGAGTTGCGAAATTTACACCCGAAGACGAGAACCCGAAGAATTTTTTATTGAATTTGAAATGGCATTTAATGGAGAAAGCATATACGATGTGATGAACGCAGCACAGTGGGTAAAAGCTTTTTGAAAAAAAAAATGTTTTATTGAAATATTTCTCATATATATGACAAAACTGTTTCTCTTGCATTAATCAACAGCTACACCAATAAACAAAAAAATGGTTTTCATTTGAACATGTATGATATAATTACCCAAAAGTATAGGCCACTCTATAAATTTCTCGGTCACTCCAAAGTATGAACACTTTTCCATCCAAAACTGGTTGTGTCAATTTCTTCATTTGTTTTGTTCGCCAGAGGATCTCTCCAGTCAACCAAACCAGCGGAGGTAAAAAGCGTATCTGAAACTTTCTCTAGAAATTTTTCTCGAACTACGAACAACGCTTTTTCAAGGGTTTTTGTAGCATACATTAAATTTTGTACAACTGCGGCAGACATTATCTAAGGCGATGAGGGAACAGGCAAAGTGATCTTCTGTGCAGCCCGACGTTGACTGAGTCGGCTGTGGTGGGCTCCGTGGTATTTATTCCCCAGCCATCGCGCCAGTGTCGGATCTAGCCTTTTGTGAAGGGGGAGGGGGGAGAAAGTCAGTAACAACTTCATTGACCGTTTGTAACTTGAGAACGCCTCGACCGATCGGAGTGAATCCAACTGTTTTTCGTCCACTTGATATTCTTTTTCACCTCCCAGCATCAGAAGTTCCGTAGCTGCAATATTTTTGGAGATAGACCCCTTCGGAGGTCGATTTTTAAGCACTTTAGAATCGCGTTTTTTTTGCCCATTTTCAAAAAAAAAAACATCTTATCAAAAGTCAAAACTTAAATTCATTCGAATTGGGACTATTACGTTCTTATGGGATTGCAAGCATGCCATTTCGATCAAAAAGAGCAAAAAAAATTCCTGAAAATCTCCAAAGGGGGGGTATTACGACTTTTTTCTCAATTCTCTCAACTTTGACCACCTGTAAGCTGAGAACGCCTGGACCAATTAGAGTGAATCCAACTGTGTTGTCTTCTTCTCGATGCCCTTTTTCACCCCCCATCCAATGTTCCGTAGATGCAATATTTTCGGAGATACACATCTTCGGAAGTCGATTCGATTTTTAAGCACTTTTAGAATCGCGTTTTTTGGCAATTTAAAAAAAAATCTCTCTAGAGATTAAGTTCATTCGAATTGAGTTTGTTACGTTCTTAGCGAATTGCAAACGTAGCATTTCGCTCAAGAACAGCAAACAAAATTTCCGACATTTTTCGAAAATGTCCAATTAGGGGGGGGTCCAACTTTTTCTCAACTCTCAAATTTGACCGCTTGTAACTCAAGAACGCCTCGACCGATCCGAGTGAATCCAACTGCTTTTTTCTCCTCTTGATGTCCTCTTTCACCCACCATAGGAAGTTCCGTGGGTGCAATATTTTCGGAGATACATTCCTTCGAAGGTCGATTCGATTTTTAAGCACTTTTAGAATCGCGTTTTTTGACGATTTAAAAAAACCGTTCTTAGTGGATTGCAAACGTGGCATTTCGCCCGAAAATAGTAAAAAAAAAATCCCATTTTTTTGTGAAAATGTCCAAATACGGGGGATGGGGTATTATGACATATTCTCAATTCTCAAATTTGACCGCCTGTAACTCAAGAACGCCTCGACCGATCGGAATAAATTCAACTGTTCCCATCATCGGAAGTTTCGGTAGGTGCAATATTTTCTGAGATACACTCCTTCGGAGGTCGGTTTTTAGGCACTTTTTAGAATCGCGTTTTTTATTATGGCGTGGTACCTCATAAAATGTTCACGTATTTTGGCCTTTATCCCCGCCTGACTGCCTCAAAAAAACATAAAAATTGTAATTTTTGACGATATTGATAATTTTAAAACAATTTTAATCTTAATTCTAACCTAAATTCCTCCAAATTTCCATTTTTAGACGCTCTGTGTAATTTTTAACCACTTTTGACCGTAATCCTAACCTGAACTTGCTCAGAAAGTTTTAATTTGCATTTTGGACGCCTTTGAGTCATTTTTAACTGATTTTGGCCATAATCTTGATTTGAATTTCTCCAAGCTTTCCAAATTCGTATATTTACAAGATTCTAGTCATTTTTTGCGTATTTTGCCTTAATCTGTTTCAATATTTCTTAGATACTTTTAGTAATTTTTAACCAATTTTGAATATAATGTTATCTTGAATTTTTCCAAACGCTCCAAACTTATATTTTTACACGCCTTATGTAATTTGGCATTTACCCCCGCCTGACTGTTCTAAAACACTCAAAAAACATGAAAATTGCAATTTTTAGATGAAATTAATCATTTCAAAACAATTTTAATCTTAATTCTTGCCAGAATTCCTTCAAAGACCCCAAATTTCCATTTTTAGAAGGTCTGTGTAATTTTTAACCACTTTTGACCGTAACCCTAACCTTTTGCTCCCCCCCCCCCCTCTTCACAGAAAGCTAGATCCGACACTGGCGCAATGGCGGGGGAATAAATACCACTGAGCTTAGCACAGCCCAATCCGGTGTTGCCATTGGTAGGGAAATTTCCCTAGATCTAGAGAAAAAAATACACACGTCAGGGAAACAGGAAATTTTTTAACAATTTAGGGAAATTTTGGCAAAGTCATTGACTATCTTACTTTTGCTCTAGTTAACCACATTTTACTCGAGGCGTAAGCAAATAAAATGTGAAAACTGTCCATCGACATAATCAGCATTATCAGTAATGATTTGATGATGATGATTGATGAACATCAGTTTGATTAGCACTAAACGTTGAAACAATTTACACAAATTAAATAATAAAGAATTACTTGAATTACGAAAACCCTGCTTATAATTTTATATTAAAGGTTGCGAACACATTTATAAAAGATTTATTTTTAAAGACAAATCTTAAAAAATAATCAAACACTTGGCCATGATTGACCCAAAATCGGTTATAAATAAAAAGAAAATCAATCAACCGCTCCTTTGGCCATTTTATTTCTAAATTTAATAGAACAAAGAGACCTAAACGACCTAGATCGAGAATGGCAGGAGACTCAAAATTTTAATTTATTTGAATATGAAAGTTGTACAATTTTAGAGTTTTGGCAGAAAATAAAGCTACTCAAAACTGTAAAGACGATATTTTATATCCAAATGTAAGCAGATTTGTTTTGAATTTACTATTACTTGTTTGAAGCAATTTAGTGCCCCAGTGGAAAGAATTTTTTCTGGTAGAACTAAAGCTAGTCTTTCCACTAAAACGTTGACTGACATTTTTCATACCAATTTAACGAAAAATAGCACCTGTTTTGATTTTTAAATAAATAGAGAATTGGTGGCAAAATTAGATAATACAATTTACAAATAAAATTTGATAAAGCTAACAATAAATATAGTTAACTAGGTATTTTTAGTTTTTTGGCTCTTAATTGGCATTTTATTTTTTAATCATAAGAGTATTTTTAGTCATTTTATTACAAAATATTATTTATTTATTGTTACTTATTTTCTTGTTAATAATTGAACCTTTTTAAACGCTATATGGAAAAATAAAATGTGTCGTTTATATAATGTCTTTCTAATAGCAAAAAATAATTATCAGCTACAAAACCTATTATACTTTTGCCAATTTCCCATGCTCCCTTTCGTCCTTTTTATAATCTAGGGAATTTTTAGCATATTTACTGGGGAATTTAAATAATAAAGCCTGGCGACACTGGCCGAATCAGTCAACGTCGGGATGCACGGGAATCACTACGCCCATTGCCTCATCGCCTTTGATAATGTCTGCCGCAGCTGTAGAATCAGCCCGAAAAACACTTTAGATTGTACCCCGTATACATTTTACAGTAGTAAGCAAAACTTAATTTAAACTAATTAAATCCTTGAAAAAACATTGCTTTTGCTGTTTTTTATCGGAGGCACGCTTGCAATCCCCTAAGAACGTAATAGACTCAATTCGAATGAATTTAACCTCTAATAAAGTTTTTTTAAAAATGGTTAAAAAACGCGATTCTAAAAGTGCTCAAAAATCGACCTCCGAAGAGGTCCATCTCCGAAAATATTGCAGATACGGAATATCCAATGATGGGAGGTAAAAGAGGACATCAAGAAGAGGAAATGATTGATGTCCTCTTTCACCTCCCACCATCAGAAGTTCCGTAGGTGCCATATTTTCGGAGATACACTCCTTTTGAGGTCGATTTTTAAGCACTTTTAGAGTCGCGATTTTTGACAATTTTTCAAAAAACCTTTCTAGAGGTTAAATTCATTCAAATTATGTCTATTATGTTCTTACGGAATTAGAAGCGTGCCATTCCGATCAAAAACGGCAAAAGAAAATGTCCGAAATGTTTTCGAAAATGTCCAAAGGGGGAGGGGGGGAGTATTATCACTTTTTTCTCAATTCTCAAATTTGGCCGCCTGTAATTCGAGAACGCCTCACCCGATCAAAGTGAATCCCACTGTTTTTTCCTCTTCTTGATGTCTTCTTTTACCTCCCACCATCGTAAGTTTCCTAGGTGCATTATTTTCGGAGATACACTGCTTCGGAAGTCGATTTTTAAGCAGTTTTGGAATCGCGTTTTTTGAACAATTTTAAAAGACCTGTTTAGAGGTTAAATTCATTCGAATTGAGTTTGTTACGGTCTTAGGGGATTGCAAACGTGTCATTTCGCTCAAAAACAGCAAACAAATTTTTTCTAAACTTTTTCGAAAATGTCCAAAGGGGGGGAGGGGAATATTACGACTTTTTTCTCACTTCTCAAATTTGACCGCCTGTAACTCGAGAACGCCTCGACCGATCGTAGTGAGTCCAACGGTTTTCTCCTCTTCTTGATGTTTTCTTTCGCCTCTCACCATCGGAAGTTCCGAAGGTTTCGAAGAACGAACTAACCTGAACTAACTTGAAGTTATAACTGAATTGTTCTACAAATTGTATAATTTTATTACTCTCAACTTTTTCAAGCATCTTTCTTATTTCGAATGAAAAAAAAAATTAATTTGGGCTTTTTAGTACGGCCACAAGAGGACGCTTAATCTGTGTTTAAAAAGTTTTAGAGCTTGACCTGAAATCAAGGCGTCCATATGAGTGACAAGACAACACAACACGAGTGAAGACGAGACGTACCTATCTTGATTTCAGTCGCTTTTAAACAAATTTAAATTTTTTTAAAGTTTTAAGACATTTATCTAATTCTGGCTTTAATTCTTTACTCATTTTCGCCAAAAACTTCAAATTTGCATTTTTTGATGCTTCGAGTCATTCTTAACCGATTTTGGTTCCAATCCAACTTGAGTTTTTCTAAAAATTTTAAATTTGAATTTTTGAACTCTTGGAATCTTTTTTAATCGAGTTTGGCCTTGATCCTAACCTGATGTTTAAAAAAAGTGCCAAGTTGGCTATTTTAAATGCTTTGACTTCTTTTAAAACGATTTTGTCTTGAAAATTCCTATCTCAATTAGTTATATCATTTAGAGTGGGTTTCGACCTTAAAGAACCTGAATTCTTCCAAAAACTTTTAATTTGGATTTTTATATTGCTTTGAATTATTTTTAGCTGGGTTTGCTTCTAATGGTAACCTGCTGTTTTCCAAAATTTCAAAATTATTAAACGCGTCCAGTATTTTTTCACTATTTTTAGCCCATTAGAGGCTTTCCTGTTTCACATTTTGGCCCCCCTTTTTAGCTTGTGAGTACCTTAAAAATGGCGGCTACATCCGCTTCACTTGACGTCTTACGACAAATTATTTGAAGTTCTGATTAGGCAATTGATGTGCATGACGATGAAATTATGTTAAAAATAACGGAATTTCGATTAAAAAACGGGATTATTTTTAAAGAAATATCGGCATATATTAGCTTTGTCCATATCTCCTAGATCACTGTTTTGGCCCAATGACTTAAAAGATATCGACAAGGCCAACAATTCCCGATATTTCCTTAAACACTAAAAATTTATATTTGACAGTAATTCTAAATTGACTTTCTCGAAAATCTCCAACTTTGCATTATGAGCCAGACTTTCATAAATTGTTGTCAGCAATTGTTGAGGCCCCTCTATCCTTAATTTCTCCACATTTGCATTTTCGGTTGTTGGTGATTTTTTTAAACAATTTTGATCTTAATCCTGACCTTTCCCTTTTTCCTCAAACACCAAATTAGCGTTTCTGAATCCTACCAGTCATTTTTAACTGATTTTGACCTTTGTCGTTACTTGTATTTTTTCCTAAATTTCTCATTTGCATTTTTAGACGGTTTACGCTATTTCTAACCGATTTTGACCCGACCCTAATTTTGGCAATAATTCTAATTCGACTTTCTCGAAAAACTCCAACTTTGCATTTTGAGCCAGAATTTCATAAATTTTGTCCAAAAGTGTGTTTTACTGAAAAGGATAAACCAGAAGATTTGAACTTGTTTTGCATAATTTTGCCTTAACAACGACTGTAACCAAAAACACTAAAAATGGCATTTTTAGAATATGTGGGTTATTTTTAATAAATTTTAGTTGTCAGTCTCCCTTGCTTCAAAAATTTTAAATTTTTATTTTTACTTTGCATTTTGAGACAGAATTTCAAAAATTTTTATACAAAAATGTGTTTTACTAAAAATGATAAATCAGAAGATTTGGATCTGCTTTGCATAATTTTGCCTTAATAACGAGTGTATCCAAAAACATAAAAATTGGTATTTTTAGAGCATGTGGGTTATTTTTGAAATCAATTTTTAGTTGCAATTATAAGCCTGCATTTTTTCAGAGTTTTTAGAATTTTTTTTGTCACTTCAACCAATTTTTGCCCTAGTAATGACGTGAATTTCTTACGAATCTTCACATTTGTATCTTCACGTTTTGAGTCATTTTTAATGATTTTTGACCATGATCCTCCACTAACCTGACTTTCCCGAAAAATACCACACTTTCACTTTGAGCTATTTTTAGTTTAAATCTACATATTTCGATCCAAACAACAACTTAGGTACCTAATTTGCATCGATTTGACTGGTTTTGTAGTTGCAAACTTTGCATTTTAAGCCAGAATTTCATAAATTTTTGTCCAAAAGTGTATTTTACTAAAAAGGATAAATCAGAAGATTTTAATATGTTTTGCATATTTTTGCTTTAATAACGAGTGTATCCAAAAATTGGCATTTTCAGGGGATGTGGGTTATTTTTAATCAATTTCCAAAATTTGGATTTTTAGATATTTTAAGTTACTTTTCAACCAATTTTTGCCCTAATCATGATCTGAATTTCTCACGAAACTTCAGATTTGTACCTTTACTCCCTTTGAGTTATTTTTGATGATTTTTGACCATAATCCTTAACCTGACTTTCTCAAAAAACACCACATTTATATTTTGAGATGTCTTTAATCCAAATTTACATACTATTACCCAAAAATTAACTTTCCTATAAACAAGAAATTAGAAGATTTTAATCAATTTGGTTGACTTTGCAATTAGCAAAAGTGACTTTTTCCAAAATCATCAAAATTTGCATCATTAGACAAAGTATTGAGACAATGTTTTAGCCCTAATTATTTCCTCAATTTCTTTACATTTGTATTTTCGGTTTTTCGTATTTATGTTTACCTAAGATTATGACTTGACCTGAACTTTTCCACAAACACCAAATTAGAGAATTTAACCTTTAGAGTTAACCGATTTTGGTTTTTATCGTCCCCTATATGTTCCCTAAATTTAAATTTGCAAATTTTATTTGCATTTTTACACGGTTTACAACATTTTTAACCGATTTTTACCCTAATTTTGGCGTAAATTTTTTTGCAAACAAGACAAGACTCGACACCAGATTAGCCATTTCTTGTCACTCGCTTGTCTTGTCTTGTCAAGTTTTTATCTTAGTTTCAAAGTAAGATCAACGTAAGTTCGATATTGTAATATCTTGTGTTAATAATAATAATGTTCAAGTGTGCGATTTTTTTTGCCTTAATAAACAATCTAAAGTGTTTTCCGGGCTTTAAAACCGTGATCCAATGGAACTTCTTCCTGACGTGTCGTCTGCAGCTGTGACAGACATTATCAAAGACGATGAGACAATGGGCGAAGTGATCTCCCGTGCTTCCCGACGTTGACTGATTGGACTGTGGTGAGCTTTGTGGTATTTATTCCCCCGACTTCGCGCTGCAGTGGAGGGACTGCGGTGGGGGTAGTGGTCATCATCATGCAACTGTTCAATCCAAAACTTCCATTCGGTAGGTATCTTTGTGCTGTTAATGGGTATACAACAAAAATAAATTAAATGTGTGGGGACACTTCAAGTGTCTCTGTGATCTTGCCTTCAAAGAAAATTGGTCGACGAGCTGTAATCCCTCCTCAAACTCCTTCTTTTTTTTAGAGTCTCCCCCCCAGTTCTTGCTGATGAGGGTTTTCACTGCTCTCACTTCTTATGTTTTGTGAGTTGACATAACCTTAAACCTCAAACCACGCCTCATTACTAAATATGGATTTTTGTGAAATGTTCTAGCTATTATCCATATCAATTGCACTCTTTTTTGAAAAAGAGTTTTATGCAGTTTTTGTACTACCGTGAAGCGATGTGGGTGCATCTGGAAACTTGTATGCAAAATTTCATAGATATTACCTACAGAAACGCCTATTTGTTGTAACTGTCGTATAAAAGTGTTAGGAGCATTTTCTCACAGCAACCACTTCATCTGTACGTTTCTTGTTAGATCCTCTGCCTGGTCTTCTTTGTAAACTACCTGTTTCTGTAAAAAATTCTAGAGCACGCTCGAATGTTTTCTTAAAAAGCATGTAGTCCACAGCAATGTTTGAATATCCTCCAAGCAGTTTTAAATGGAATAAACCTATTCATCGTCCATTTGAATTCCAATTCGATAGCAGCTTTTCAGCATCATAAACCCTTTATGTTCTAAGGCAGAAGCCAGGTTGACCAAACACGAGTCTAATTTTTCTAGCAATAAAATTTACTGTTTTTACCAGAAAACCTTCTGGGTAAAACTACAACTTAGAAAAATGTGAGAAACAGGAAAAAGCAAAAACCACATGACAACGAACAAGTAAAGCACTCAAAGCTGATTGGGCAAAGCCAATGACAAAAAGTTGAAGGCGGATCAAGCTGCCAAGCGTCATTATATCTCTTTTCTTTTTTATCAAAAAATCATACAACTAGATTACGTTTTATAACGAACCCGTACCTTTGTACGAACAATATGAACCTGAACTAACCTTTAGGAGGTAACGTTCTGAAATTTCACATTCTCCTGTTATTTTTGGAGAATTCTACTCATAACTTTTCACTTTTTAAATAAATTTGGAAGATTTATTAGTAGATACATTTGTACCCTAAAACTGACCACAATTACTCACTGCTCTAGGACAGCTAATAGTGTTCACGTGCGTCGAGTTGGCACCACCAATAGATGTCTTTTGCAGGACGTTTCAAAATTTGTTTCGATGACAAATGGTTTTTAAACCTATTTTGAACGTTACAAATGAACAGTATCATTGAGTTGGGCGCGAATCTTTTTATTACCCGTAATCGTTGATGGTCTCGCATCAATTTAAACATCATTTTTCTGCCTTCGCATATTGAGGAGCACCACCAGGGTCGATAGCTCAATGACAATTTAATTGAGATGTGCGCCTTTCGATGCTAATTTGTTGCCGTTTAACAGATTCCCTGCTCTTAATGCGTTTTTTATTCGCGCACAAGTCCAAACGACACCGGAAGAGTGTTCTAACAAAACGATTTGAATACCCAACCAAAAACAACTCCGTATCACCATTATCGATCGTTACGTATGCGATACGGGCCACTCTTCGGCAATAAAATCCCATTAAACATATTCATCCGTTAATTGAATATGCATCTAGAATAAACAACCTATTTATAAACAATATTTCAATATTGTTTGCCCAACGTACATTAATTGGGAATGATCTATGGCCAATAAAAATAACTTGATTTCGGTGGAGCCACATTGCGTTTATTTATTAGTTAGGTTTCGAGATATCTATCAATGGTGTGTTTCGTTACAGTTTATGCTACAGCACCAGCCTCAAGTTTAACTCAGGTCTGGGATTTCATGACTTGGGGGGTAGGCCAACCTGAAATAGACTGAGTTGTATTTTTGTCGTAAAGAAAAAACAATATTATTGAAACCTTGAATCCTACTTTTCCAGTTTGTGGCAAAGAGGAAAATTATTATTTTAGAGCACATAACAAAAAGCGTCTTGGATACCATAGTCGGAGTTATTCGAGTTTTTTTTTACAAACTTTTATTAACCGACAAAAGAACCACCTTGTGACACCAGATTATTTGATTGTTGTTGAAATTTTGAATGAAAAATAATTTTATGATTTTTTGTTTACTTTGTGATTTGATACCTTTTTTATTTTATTTTACAGTCACAGTACTATAGGGTAATTTATCTTCCTCCCCAACAGAAACAATTTCAGTTTATAAGACTGTGAAGGCTTTCAGGGTCGATCAAGATACAATCTGAAGTATTCTCCGGGCTTTGAAGCCATGGTTACTCAAATTAAACTGAACTTTTACCATCATTATATAAACTTTAGCAGCAATAACTGATTTTTTTATTAATCTGGCAACGTTTTTGGTTAAGTTCTGGTGATTAAAAAAAACTCAACTGGCAACACTGCTTCTGCGCCAGAGCGACGCCTACTTATACGAGGGCTCCTCATTAAGTGATGGCTCAACTCTGGACAAGGAAGTCTAGACAAATAGCAGTACGGTCGCGCATGTAATAATACCTTAAGCACTCAGTAAAATAGTGATTAACATTCTCTCTCTGCTTCGCTAGTAAGCAGTTCTTTATGCACGCGAAACCAGACTTAACTTGTATATTTATACAAATTACTTAATTTTAATGAGCAAAACTTTGTGGTGGTCAAACCGACATAATTTTGTTTTCTAAGCAGTTTGTGAAGGTTGCACATACGAGATACTTCCTATTCTTGCTACCTTGTTATGTACAAGGGGCAAAAACTTGATTCGCATTGTAAGTTAAGGCTAAAGGAAGTTTTAATGTAATAAACAAATAACTTCTAATGTTTAACAAGTTTGTTTCTTAAAAACGCCAAATTATCCCGTGGGAAGCGGCGCGCATTTCCTGTCTCGTTCGATTCAATAACCCAAACTTGGAGAATTTTCCTAATAAATTTCCATTGGAGCGGGGTGTTCGGGACCTTGTGGTAATTTGTCAAAAACTTTCCTGTCTTTATTAACTTTAACTCAACTTCCCAACCAGTGGAAGATACACATAAATCACAGACTAAGCGCAGATAAATAGTCGTTGAAGATGGCAACTTCCAATCCGATAAACATGACTTCATTACGTAGTTTTCGAAACTTCTTAGATTACCGCATGAAGAAGTATTCAATTCTCCTCGTCAGGCGGCACTTTCCATCAGGCCAGAATGCAATCTAGTTTCATTATTTCTATTAAAACCTAGCAAATTCCTAGCGGTTCTTTTATTCGAATCCGCAAGGAAGCCGCTCGGTGCACCGTAAGATAATTCCCCGTAATTATGGGTAAATAAGGGCAAAAGACTCGGGATCTCCTGGAGCGAGGAGAATGAATGCAAATTAAAATGTTTACGTTGGATGAGGACTCCACTTTACTAAATGAAAATATGTTTTTGCGACTTGAGACACTCTTTTGGATAAATTATAGTGCCTCTATTTCTTTGTTTGTTAGACAAAATTAGTGCTCACTGGTCGTGCCCAATACATTATTCTAATGATTTCTTCACTAAATGAAACTAAAATATTTTCATATCTTCTAAACAAAAACTAAAGAACTAGTTTGGGTATTATTAAATAAATGAAAAATATGAGACTCTGAAGGCTTTCACGGCCGGCCAAAGTACAATCTAAAGTGGTAGTAGTACAGTAGGCCAGACATTATCAGAGGCAATGAGGCAATAGACGAAGTTATCTCTAGTGCTTCCCGACGTTGACTGAATCGATCTTGGTGAGCTTCGTGGTATTTATTTCCGCACCGTCGCGATGCAGTGGAGGGAGACCCCCACCCTAGTCCCTCCACTGCAGCGCGACGACGGGGGAATAAATACCACGGAGCTCACCACAGTCAAATCAGTCAACGTCGGGGAGCACGGGAGATCACATCGCCCATTGCCTCATCGCCTTTTATAATTTCTGCCGCAACGAGACGTCAGGAAGAAATTCTACTGAAACAGGGCTTTAAAGCCCTGAAAACACTTTAGATTGTAATATGTGGTTGGCTAAAAAAAAATAATAAAAGTTGGAAACTGTTATACTCCCTAATAGAAACATGCTTAGTTGGAATAAAAAATGCCCGAAAAGTGATGAAAGGAAAAGACCTCTTTTTGGCCAATTTTTAAAAAATGCTGAAGCACTTTTCTTCCTGTTTTTGCTTTCAATGGAAATTTTGCATTCCCCTAAGAGCAAATCAAACTTAATTCTAATAAAGCAAGCCCTATAAGATATTTTTTTAAAAACGATAAAAGTATCGATTCTAAAAGTGTCAAATGATTGACCAACGAAAAGGTCTATCTCTGTTATTATTGAACCAATACTTGTTTTAAAGCTACAGGATGTCAAAGTTTTGAATTGAGGAAAAAAACAAGACGTAATACCCTTCCCCTTGGGTAATTCCAAGAAAATGTTGAAAAAAAATTATTTAGGTTCTTAACGGAAGATCATGTTTACAAGCCACTAGAAACCTAAGAAACTTAATGGGATTAAAATTAAACCTTGATTAAAATTAAGGTGTGTTTTTTTTTATTGGAAAAATTCGATTCCAAAAGTCGACAGGGTTATTGAATTTCTACACCACGTTTCAAGCAGTGCGAAGTGTGTTCGTTCATCAAGTGAAAACTGAGAATAATTCCGAGGCCACTCACTTATATACTAATTAGCCACGCCCTCTGCCTCCCCATTGGTTGATGGCACAGATCTGCGCAGTCAACCACCCTCATTTGGACAAATAAGCGGCAACCAAACTGATGATTAGCACATTCAGTTTACTGAGACTGGATTGGTTCCAATGAAGATGACTTCCTGATTTTGGAGATCCTTCTCTGATCTTATGAGTTCGATGTTCTTGAACTCGCACTAACAAAGGACTTGATTTATCGTTTGTAACACTCAACACAACTCAACATATTGATGTTTACAGTGTTTTCCTTGGTTAGGATTCTCTGATTTTGTTTCAGAAACTACACTCGCTGATGTAGAATGAGTTTACTTGAAGATCAGATTCTATAAACAGATATAAATTTCTAACCTACTCACCAGTATATCCAGAAATGTTCTATACAACCGTCCTCTTTCATTTTTATTGTGAATTTCATGGTTGGTCGTATGCTCAACTTCAACCACCGAAGGGGCTTAGCTCCTAAATTATTGAACCAATCGGACTTTTGTGTGCGGAAGGAGAAAGAGGACATTAAGAAAAGCAAAACAGATTCTATCCAATTGGTCCACTTGTTCAATTAGAAATGGAGAAAAAACGCAAATTGACCAAAAAAATTGAGAAAAAATTCGTAATATCCCACTTTGATCAATTTCTAAAATAAGTTGTATTTTTTTTGCGGTTTTTGCAATCCCCTAAAAATGAATCAAACTTATATAGAATGAAATAAGGCCCATACATTTTTGCAAAAACTGGAATTTAAAAGTGCCTAAAAATTGACTATCAAAGGTGTCTATTTCGTAAATTATTGAACCAACGGAACTTCCGTCTGTGGAAGGAAAAAAAAGACAAAAAGGAGCACAAAAAACACTTGAATTCACTACAATCGGTCTACTTGTTCCAAATTTATAGGTGGTTAAATTTGAAAAAACTTTTTGGTCAATTTGAAAAACGTTTGGATAGTGTTTATACTGCTTTTGATCGAAATGAGACGATTGCATTCACCTAAGAATCTAACAGCCTTAATTGGAAACAAATAAAGTCCCTAAGTAAATTTAAAAAAGTGGGAAAAAACTCAAATCTAAAAGTTACTAAAATTTCACAAAATGAAAGGGGTTTTGTTGGGTTGATTCCCCTTAACCGGTCTACTAGTTCCAAACTTACAGATGGCCAAATGGAGAAAAACAGGTAATTACCCCCCCCCCCCCTTCCGCATTTTTATTGATAGAATGAAATTCTAAGCCCCATAAGTAATTTTAAAAAAAGTGGCAAAAGGCAAATCTAAAAGTGTCTAAAAGTTGACCACCAAAAGGGTATTTGACAAAAATTTGTTTCTTCTGTTTGCTCGATTTTGATAAAAAAAATTATGTTTTTCCTTGGACAATTATATTTTTCTTTTGTTTGGGATTATCTCAAATGTCTTTATTGAAACCTTCAGTTTTTCATACGCAACAGTTGCATTTGTCACACTTTACAACATTTTGGCCAATTCAAAAATTACATTTTAACAAAGAAAATAGCATTTTTCAATATTTGAGATTAGTTAAATTATTTTCATTAGGAATGACACTATTTAAAAATTCTGGGTTATTTTAAGTGATTTGTAAATTTGAGCGTGGATCGATTTTTTATTTTCTGTCAGATTTTATTTTTTAGTCAAAATACCTGTTTTCTCGGCAATAAATTTGCTCTTCTTTTCAAATTTAGTAGATTTTTTCTTAATTTTGAGCTAAGAATTGACATTGTACAGCAATAGTAAAACTCCACAAATTTTAGGTAGTTTTATTTTAATTTTGGTTAAATTTTTTATTAGTTTTTTTGAGATCTCAAATTGATATTGGTCAAAACGTCAGTTTTCAAAAAAAAAGATGCTCTATTTTTCCATTTATGAGATTTTCACCGAATTGGATCAAAATTTTGAACTTTTTCATTGGTATTTTAAAATTAAAATGGTTTTTTTCTGATTTCGGTTACAAATCTATGACTATAAAATATTTGTATTTTATCTGAGAGAATATTAATCGATGTCAATTTAAATGTGGATTTGTTTAGTGGGAATTGGATTTTTTATATAATTTTAATTCACTTTGATCGAAACCTTAATTTCTTTCTTAATATTTTTCCAATCGAAAAGATTTTGGTCCATAAATTGAATTTTTCCAATCAACACTGCATTTTCAAAATACGATAGAGTTTACTATTTTGGTCAAAAACTTGTTTTTTTGTTTTAAATTGAGCATTGGAATTATTCAAAATGACTTTAATCAAAATCTTTGTCTCTCGTACGCAATAGTTGCGTTTATTATACCCCTAACATTGCATTTTTCAAATACCTAGGTGAGAAGTTATGATTTTGGTCAAAAACTTTTTTTTTGTCTTAAAGTGAGCAATAATATTATTTTAATCCAAGCAAATTTTTTTTCTTAAAGTATTACAATTTTTTTTGTCTGGGATTATTTTAAATGATTTTAATCAAAATTTCAGTTTCTCATACGCAATAATTGCGTTTATCACACTCCTCACAACATTTTTGTCTACTCAAACATTAAATTTTAACATTGAAAATAGCAATTTTCAATATTTGAGATGAGAGTGACTGATTTTAGTTCAAGAAATTAAATTATTTTTAACAGAAATGGCACTTTTTGGAAATTTAAGGTTATTTTAAGTAATTTATTGTGAATTTGTGATTGAACCCAAATTGACTTTGGTTAAAACGTTGTTTTCGTGTAAAAAAAGTAGTACTTTATTCCATTTGAAATATTTTCTTCGCTTTTGGTCTAAAATTTTAACGTTTTCAATAGTAATTTAACTTTAAAACGATTTTTCTTATTTTTTTTTTCGAAAATTTATCGCCTTGAACAAATTTCTTCCTTAATCTGGGTGGATTTTGACCAACAACAATTTAAAAATGTATTTGTTTAGTGTTCATTCTGATTGACTTTAATTAAAACTTTAATTTCTTCGGGCAAACGATGTAGATTTTTTTTCAATTTAAAAGATTTTCGTCCACAAATTGAATTTTTGATGACCACGATGTAATATTTATCAAAAATTAGTTTCTTCTGTTTGCTCGTTTTTGATCCAAAAACTAGCTAGACAATTACATTTTTCTTCTGTTGAGGATTATCTCAAAATGTCTTTATTCAAAATTTAAATTTTTCAGCAGTTGCAGTTGTTACACTTTACAACATTTTGGCCAATTCAAAAATCACATTTTAACAATGGAAATAGCAATATATTTCAATATTTGAGATTAGTTAAATTATTTCCATTAGGAATGACACTATTTAAAAATTCTGGATTTTTTTAAGTGATTTGTAAATTTGAGCATGAATAGATTTTTTATTTTCTGTCAGATTTAATTTTTTAATAAAAATTTTTGTTTTCTTGGCAATAAATTTGCTCTCCTTTACAAATTTAGTAGATTTTTTCTTAATTTGGTCCTAAAAATTGACATTGTACAGCATTAGTAAAACTTCACAAATTTTAAGTAGTTTTATTTTAATTTTGGTTACATTTTTTTTTTAATCTCAAATTGATATATGTCAAAACGTCAGTTTTCAAAAAAAAAAGACGCCCTCTTTTTCCATTTATGAGATCTTCACCGAATTGAATAAAAATTTTGAACTTTTTCATTGATATTTTAACATTAAAATGTTTTTTTCCTGATTTTGGTCACAAATGTGTGACCGTAAAATACTTGTATTCTATCTGAGAGGATATTAATCGATGTCAATTTAAAAGTGGATTTGTTCAGTAAATTTTGAATTTTTCCAATCAACACTGCATTTTACACATACGTGAGAAGTTATGATTTTGGTCAAAAACTTGTTTTTTTTTAAATTGAACAAAAAGAAATCGATTTTTATCCAAGCAATTTTTTTTCTTAAAGTATTACATTTTTTTTGTGTGGGATTATTTTAAATGATTTTAATCAAAATGTCAATTTTGCGTACGCAATAGTTGCGTTTCTCATACTCCTCACAACATTTTTGTGTACTCAAACATTAAATTTTAACATTGGAAATAGCAATTTTCAATATTTGAGATGAGACTTACTGATTTTAGTCCAAGAAATTAAGTTATTTCCAACGGCAATGGCACTTTTTAAAAATTTAAGGTTATTTTGTGTGACTTATTGTGAATTTGTGATCGAACCCAAATTGACTTTGGTTAAAATGTAGTTTTTCGAGTAAAAAAAAGTAGCACTTTTCTTCCATTTGAAATATTTTCATCACTTTTGGTCCGAAATTTTAACGTTTTCAATGGTAATTTAACTTTAAAATGATTTTTTTCTGATTTTTTTTTCAAAAATTTATTTATTTGAACAAATTTCTTTTTAATCTGGGAGGATTTTGACCACAATTTAAAAATTTATTTGTGCAGTGAGAATGGATTTTTCATTTCATTCTAATTGACTTTAATCAAAACTTTAGTTTCTTCGGGCAAAAAATGTAGCTTTTTGTTGCAAAAAATTGCATTTGTGATGATCAAGATGTCATATTTGTCAAAAGTTTGTTTCTTCTGTTTGTTCGAATCCAAAAATTGTGTTTATTTCATAGGAAATTACGTTTTTCTTTTGTTTGGGATTATCTCAAATGACTTTACTCAAAATTTAAATTTTTCGTAGGCACCAGTCAATTCAATAATTACATTTTAACAATGCAATTAGCATTTTCAATATTTGAGTTGATATTGATTGATTATAGTCCAAGTAGTTAATTTATTTCCAATAAGAATTGATCGATTCTTAATTTCTTGTCAGATTTTATTTTTAATAAAAATTCCTGTTTTCTTGGCAATAAATTAGCTCTTCTTTTCAAATTTAGTAGATTTTTTCTTAATTTTGTCCTAAAGATTGACATTGTACAGCAATAGTAAAACTCCACAAATTTTAGGTAGTTTTATTTTAATATTGGTTAATTTTTTTTTTGAGATTTCAAATTGATATTGGTCAAAACGTCAGTTTTCAAAAAAAAAACGCCCTCTTTTTCCATTTATGAGATTTTCACCGATTTGGATCAACATTTTGAACTCTTTCATTGGTATTTTATCATTAAACTGGTTTTTTCCTGATTTTGGTCACAAATGTGTGACTATCAAATGCTTGTATCCTATCTGAGAGGATATTAATCGATGTCAATTTAAAAGTGGATTTGTTCAGTGGGAATTAGATTTTTTCCTTTCTAACCTTAATTTCTTTCTTAATATTTTTCCAATCAAAAAGATTTTGCTCCATAAATTAAATTTTTTCAATCAACATTGCATTTTTCATTCATAAAACTTCAGTTTCTCGTACATAATAGTTGCGTTTGTCATACTCCTCACAAAATTTTTGTCTATTCAAACATTAAATTTTAACATTGAAAATAGCAATTTTCAACATTTGAGATGAGACTTACTGATTTTAGTCCAAGAAATCAAGTTATTTTCAACGGAAATGGCACTTTTTAGAAATTTAACATTATTTTTAGGTGATTTATTGTGAGTTTGTTATTGAACCCAAATTGACTTTGGTTAAAACGTAGTTTTTCGTGTAAAAAAGTAGCACTTTTCTTCCATTTGAAATATTTTCATCACTTTTGGTCCAAAATTTTAACGTTTTCAATGGTAATTTAACTTTAAAACGATTTTTTTCTAATTTTTTTCAAAAATTTATCTCTTTGAACAAATTTCTTTTTTATCTGGGAGGTTTTTGATCAATAACAATTTAAAAATTTATTTGTTCAGTGAGAATGAATTTTTCATATCATTTTAATTGACTTTAATCAAAACTTTAATTTCTTCGGACAAAAGATGTAGATTTTTTTTAAAAAGATTTTGGTTTACGAATTGAATTTTTGATTGTATTCTTTTGTCTTAGAAAATTACATTTTCCTTTTGTGGGGGATTATCTCATATGACTTTATTCAAAATCTCAATTTTTCAAACACAGCAGTTGCATTTGTCCCACTTTACGACACTTTGATCAATTCCAAAATTAAATTTTAACACAGGAAATAGCGTTTTTCAATATCTGAGATGATATTGGCTGATTTCAGTCCATGTAAGTAAGTTATTTCCAATCAGAAACGCACTTTTTAGAAATTCTGGGTTATTTTAAATGATTTGTGAATTTGAGCGTTGATCGATTTTTAAATTTCTTCCATATTTTATTTTTTGATCAAAGCGTCTTTTTTTGCTGGCAATAAATTTGCACCTCTTTCCAATCTTAGTAGATTTTTTCTTAATTTTGTTCTAAAAATTGACATTGTACAGTAAAACTTCACAAATTATGAATAGAATTCTTTTCTCAAGTTGATATTGGTCAAAACATCAGTTTTTTTTAAGAAAAGAGGCACTCATTTTCCTTATATGAGATTTTCACCGATTTGGATAAAAATTTTTAAATTTTTCATAGATCTTTTAACATCGAAATGGTTTCTTCCTAATTTTAGTCACAAATGTATTAAACTCTCAATTAAAATCTGATTTGTTCAGTGGAAACTAGATTTTTTACAATCGAAAAGATTTTGGTCCATAAATTTAATTTTTCCAATCAACACTGCATTTTTCAGATACGTGAGAAGTTATCATTTTGGTCAAAAACGTGTTTTCCTTCTTTTAAATTGAGCAAAAAGAAATTTTTTTCGAAGAGAATTAATTTTCTTTTTGGTCTGGAATTATTTTATATAACTTTAATCAAAATGTCAGTTTCTCGTACGCAATAGTTGCGTTTGAAATACTCCTCACAACATTTTTGTCTACTCAAATATTAAATTTTAACATTGGAAATAGCAATTTTCATTATTTGAGATGATACTGACTGATTTTAGACCAAGAAATGAAGTTATTTCCAACGGAAATGGCACTTATTAGAAATGTAATGTTATTTTAAGTGATTTGTTTTTGTATTGTAAAATTGAGCTTTTATCGAGTTTTAATTTTCTGTCAGATTTTATTTTTTTAATCAAAATTTCAGTTTTCCTGGCAATATGTTTGCAGTTTTTTCAATCTTAGGAGGTTTTTGTTTTAATTTTATTTCAAAAATTGAAATTAGCCAGTAACAGTAAAACTCCACCAATTTTAAGTTGTTTTATACATATATTTTTTTCATTTTGTTTATTATTTATATCGCCATATTTCATAAAATTTCTGTTGAGTGACTGAGTTTCTTGTGTATTAAGCTTTGATATTTTTTAAGTCAAATTTATGGTGATTTATGTTTGAATGTGGGTGGCGTATTAGGGCTGGTCAATTTTATTGAATGCAAATGCTGATTTTGTTTCTAAAGTATTAAATGGTATGCCCTATGTAGACACCGTTACACTCTTGAGCGATAGTTTTGTATACAACATTGCTTTTCTTGTCAGTGTTGAAGCTAGTTTAGTCTGTTGCAATGCTGGTAAAGCAATTTGTGTCTTTGAAGTCTGTTCTGATTATTTCTTCGGTTCTAAATTCTGTTTCGTATGGACTAATAGAGTGGTCTGCTAGATTGGTTACTATAAATTTTTTTTGGAATAAATAGGGCAAAATTGGGGTTAAAGTTTAAGTACAAATTTACTTTTCTTTTCAACTTTTACGTTGAGATATTCACCAGATAAAGATCTCACCTTCTACCTCATGTAGGGTAATCATTCATATTATTAAATGAAGGAAAAAAAGTGGATGGAGGTCAAATGAGCAGACTCTGAATTTCAGCCGATTGATGGAGGTCTCTTGCCACTGCCTCATGGACACTTTTGCACAAGGATCTAAAATCCGGACATATTAAAATCTAGAATTCAAATTCCATTCAATACTTATAAAACTAAACTGGTCAATTTATGAAATCACTCCTCTTGTGATAACGAAAAAGTTTTACTTCCTAGCTAGACCTTTCACCTCATTTCCTTCGAACAAGCGGATTAACCTTTGCACATATTTCCAGACCTAGGGAGCGATATTGGTGGTAAAAACTTCAACCTATTTCCACTAACCCCGGATTTGGCATCCAACGAACTAGCTGAAAAATGATTTGCCGGAAAATGAGGTTCAAAGATTCGTGAAATGAATATGAATCCTCGCGGTAAATCGGTTTCGAAAATTGAAATTTTATAGAAAGGGACCAGTGTTTTTTACTGTGCATATTAGGCTTTATTATTGGACTTGTGTCAGAATAGTCGTCATATTGTAATAAATTAGTTTGGTGACACCTAATTATTACCCTATTAACTATATTTGAAATCTAAATAGAATATAAATACAATTAGCTGGTTGCATAAACAAATAATATCATAAATTGCATATTGCGAACTAAAAAAGCCAATGTCAGTGCTAATAATAGGATTCGTAATAAGCGGTCGTCTCTGCCAATACTCAAATTGCATACCATTAAAAGTCAGTTATTCTACCTTAACCAGAACATTTCCATTTTGACATGTTATATTTACCCATCGAATAGTGCATTATCCAGTCGATATCGGTGTGCACTCGGGGGCGTTTTTAAAATTTAAACCTGCGTCCTGGTAATCCCTCGTCGTATACATGGAACGCGCATCAAGGAAATAAGCTCTTTCCGGATACCTAATATTTTTGAAAGCAAACTTGTTCCGGGCTTAGGTACTTACATGGGGGCAGCTTTCAGTCGACGTTTCAATTCTTAGTTAAAATATATATCCCCTTCGACAATTTGATTTTCCGACTCGCTTTTACTTATTGAATTTCTCGCGGAGATCGGGCCTCCGAGTCTTTATTTCGGCGTTAGCAGTTTCCTGCGGAGCGGATGTGCCCGATTGAGTTATTGCCCCCCTAAAGATTGATATTTGGAAAATATGCTCCGTATATTTCTTCCTCTTTTCCATTGAGCGATAATGCTATCTCGACAACAGCTGATTTATGGCAAGTGAGAGCAAAGTTATATTTTATAGATAACTCCTAATTCTTTGAGGCGGATTATTCATTGTTTTACTACTTACTTATGAGTAATACGCCCAAATACATTTTTTTGGCAGTTACTTTTGTTGTTGGAAACCGATTTTAGTCTGAAATTCTAGCCGAATAGTCTGAGTAGTAGGGCTATTGCGAGATCCGATACTTACTTAACTAACTGAACAGGTAAGTTGCCCAAACCTCAACTAGGTGTTTCGTTTGAGCCCTTTTCAGGGTAAATAAAATTAGTATTCTCAGAAATTTTACTGTGAATAGTGCTAAATTTGGTTTCAAACATCAAAAGAAATACCCAAAAAAAATGTATTGATGCGTAATACCAATAAATATGTAAGAAAAGGCAAGTTTTTTCTATTGAAATATTTGCTGCGAAATCTCTTCCACGTATTATAGAAAATTAACCAACGAATGGCAAATAAAAAGAGCAGACAGGCAAAAAGGAGGATTAAGGGATTACACATCCCAGATCCCAAAAGGACGACACTTGCCTCTCCTAACAAGCAGGGGCTTAGTAAAAGTGGGCTTTTTTTCCAGGATTATTGACCTTCCTTATTAGAAGCATTTTCTCAATTTGTTTTTATTTTATTTTAAATTATTATAGAGCTTTGGATAGAGCAAAAATACTTGATTTGAAGTTTATAATTCAAGAATAATAAATAAAAAAAACGGTTGTGATTGAAAAATGTGACTGTTTTCACTGGAGCTGGTTTAAAACGAACATTTAAACTACATGGGTGTATAAAGATAGCTTGATTCGATCGGAAAATAGGTTCGCTTTCCAAAAAGTCTGACAACGGATATTACGAATGGAAAGCTTTTGATCCTTTTTCCGATAATCCGGATATAGCATTTTGTTTGCACTCATCTATTTTGTATTATTCAGAACAGTGCCTAATTATCTTGTCTATTTTCCTTAATTATGCCCATTAACTAGTAATTTTTTCGTCATTAATTGAACAACAGCTTTATTTTGTGACTCCTCATATGTTGGCAATGAATAGTTAATATTGAGTTTCAAAGCATTCAAAATATAGATAATAATAAATCAATATCCAAGTGTAATAATAACCGATTTTCGTTTGCTGTTTAGTGCTCTGGATAGCCCAATCCAAAGGAAGAGAATACCACCTGATGAAATTTTTTTTCAAGGACGTTTTGAGGTATTGCTTACCATGCCCTTATAGTAATCACTTGTCAGTTGTCAAAAAGAAAATCTTTTGTAAAAGCAACTTTATGTTAGGTAGAAGTTGCAAATTTAAAACAAAGAGGCACGAAAATAGGGATTATGCTTAGGCGCATTTTATGAGTCTTAAAGCCTAATAGCAAACCCTTTCGATCAAATTGACCAAACGGACTTTAACTATTGACGACCTAAATGATATTAACTCCAACTTTAGTAGGAATGTATTGAAGTTCTGCGCCAAGATCCTTCGAACTTATCGGAAACGTCCTACTCCCACCCTGGTACCCGTGCAGGCTTTTAAGCCCCACCCCCAACCAACCAGAATCATTAAACCCCACCCTGGTAGCTGTGCAAACTCTTAGGCTCCACCCTCAACCAATCAGAAGCGACTTAACTCCAATAACTACCGACCAATAGAAAGACAGAATTTAGTTCTAAGTCTTAGGCTCTGCCCTCTTCGAAATCTGTCCAGGAATGTTTTGGATACCATGCATCATTAACAGGTAAAACGATAACCTAAATATTGAGGTTGATATGGTCCTGTTTAGCTGTAGAAGACGTGATAAATTCAGAATTTTTCAATAGAGCTTAAATTTGATAGGTGGAGAGTAGAGAAAGATAAATTTGGTTGGAATTTAGAATAATACTTTTTCTCGTAATATTATAATTATCGTCACAGTTCAAATCTTGAAAAATCAGAATCGTTTAGTGGAGTTCTTACAGATCTTTGTACAGTTCCCCCTGTTTTTTTAGATACATTCCTATAAACTTTTACGCAGTAGGCTTTAGCCCCAATTCCATAGAATAACCCATACCATATGCTGGTTAATTCATCTACAAGAAGCCAACACAATTGCGTAGAAGTTCTATGAAACTGGGGCCAAAATTACGTAAATGTTGATGTGAATGTATCTAGAGAGGCAAAAGGGGTTCTCGACTATATCACGAATAGGGAAATCGGGGAAAGGGAAAATATTCCGTCAAATTTCAACCAGATTCTTCAATAGAAAATCCTGAATTTATCGTGTCTTTTTGATTCGAGCTAAACAGGACCGTACCAATATTTGCGGTACCTATCAAGGTTACAGAATGTCCGAAACACAAGGTTTGGTTACATCTCTGGATAGTTTTACAGATTTTTAGTGGTGTATCCAATAATATAACTACAGAGCCGTAGAAACCGGAATATTTAGGGTAATACCTGTCAATGATGCATGGTTTCCGAGGCAGAAGGACTGAGTACGTCGCTGGACCGATTTGGGAGAGACGCAGAACCATTTCGGTGAGAAGTGGAGCTAAAGCCTCAGGAGTAAATTGTGCCTTTCTAGTGGTCGGTGAGACCGTTTCTGATTGGCTGCGGCTTAAGAGCCTACACAGGCAGCAGGATGCGGCTCAAAAATTTTGATTGGTTGGGGTGGAATTTAAAAGCCGGAACAGCTACCAAGGCGGGAGTAAGGCGTTGTTGATTTGTTCGGAGAATCTTGGCTCAGAACTCTCAATAAATCCCTACTAACCTCATAAAATCTGCGCACACACCAACAACAGTACTACTAGCAATTACTTTCCTGATGTCTCCTGACCTTTAACTAACCTGGATCTCTGTCAATTGTCTTTTTACATCTTCGAGCAAGAGACGTGGAATCATTTCGGCGATAGGTGCAGCCAAGGAAAATTGTGCCTATCTAGTGGTCGGTTCTGGTTGGTTCTGATTGGCTGAGGGGGGAGGGGCTTAAGAGCCTGCACACCCACCAAGGCGGGAATAGGATGTTCTTTATTGTTTCGGAGAACCTCGGCGTAGAACTCTCAATAAATTCCTACTAATCTCATAAAGATATTTTGTCTGAATCTCTGCATATCCTGGATCTCTGTCAATTTCTTCTTACATCTTATTAATGATGCATGGTTTCCGAAACAGAAGGTCTGAGTATATCTCTGGAAACATTTCGAATAGGGCAGAGCCTAAGCCTTAGAAAAAATTGGGTTTTTCTATTGGTGGGTAGTTACTGGAGTTAAGTCGCTCCTGATTTGTTGAGGGTGGGGCTTAAGAATCTGCACAGCTACTAGGGTGGGGTTTAATGATTCTAGTTGATTGGAGGTGGCGTGTAAGAGTCTGCACACCTACCAAGGCGGGAGTACCGTTGGTTCGGAGAACCTTGGGGCAGAACTCTCAATCAATTCCTACTACTTCATAAAAATCTTTTCTTACAAAAAAAACTTTGCTGATGTCTCCTGCTCCTGCATGTCCTGGATTTTTGTCAATTTTCTTCTTACATCTTCCTATTAATGATGAAGGATCTGCGAAAGAGAAGGGCTGATATCTCTGGACAGTTTTCGAAGAGGACGGAGCCTAATACTTAGAAAAAAATTGTGTCTTTCTATTGGTGGGTAGTTATTGGACTTAAGTAGCTTCTGATTATTTGAGGGTGGGGCTTAAAAATCTGCACAGCTACCAGGGTGGAGTTTAATAATTCTGGTTGGTAGTTACTTAAGTTAAGTCGCTTCTGATTCGCTGAGGCTGAGGCTTAAGAGCCTGCACACCTACCAAGGCGATATTAGGATATGTTTGAGTTGTCCGGAAAACCTTTGCGCAGAACTCTCAAGAAATTGCTACTAACCTTATAAAAATCTTTTCTTACAAAAAAAACAAACTTTCCTGATGTCTGCTGCTCCTGTATGTCCTGGATCTGTCAATTTCCTTTTTACATCTTCCTATTAATGATGTATGGTTTCTGAAACAGAAGCGCTAAGTATATCCCTGGACAGATTTCGAAGAGCGCAGAGCCTAAGACGTAGAAGAAAATTATTTATTTCTATTGGTGAGTAGTTACTGGAGTTAAGTCGCTTCTGATTGGTGGAGGGTGGTGCTTAAGAGTTTGCACAGGTATCAGAGTGGGGCTTAATAATTCTGGTTGGTTGGGGGTGGGGCTTAAGAGCCTGCACACCTACCAAGGCGGGAGTAGGACGTGCTTGATTGGTCCGGAGCACCTTGGCGCAGAGCCCTCAAAAAGTTGCTACTAACCTCATAAAAATATTTTCTTACAAAAAAATGACTTACCTGATGTCTCCTGCTCCTGCGTGTCTTGGATCTCTGTCAATTTTCTTCTTTCATCTTCCTGTCAATGATGCACGGTTTCCGAAGCGGAAGCGCTGAGTTTATCTCCGGACAGATTTTGTAGAGGGCAGAGCCTAAAACTTATAAGAAAATTGTGTCTTTCTATTGGTGGGTAGTTACTGGAGTTAAGTCGCTTCTGATTTGTTGAGGGTGGGGCTTAAGAATCTGCACAGCTACTAGGGTGGGGTTTAATGATTCTAGTTGATTGGGGGTGGCGTGTAGAGTCTGCACACCTACAAAGGCGGGAGTACTGTTGGTTCGGAGAACCTTGGGGCAGAACTGTCAATAAATTCCTACTACTTCATAAAAATCTTTTCTTACCAAAAAACTTTGCTGATTTCTCCTGCTCCTGCATGTCCTGGATTTTTTTCAATTTTCTTCTTACATCTTCCTATTAATGATGAATGGTCTGCGAAACAGAAGGGCTGATATCTCTGGACAGTTTCCGAAGAGAACAGAGCCTAATACTTAAAAAAAAAAAATGTGTTTTTTATTGGTGGGTAGTTATTGAAGTTAAGTCGCTTCTGATTATTTGAGGGTGGGGCTTAAGAATTTGCACAGTTACCAGGGTGGCGTTTAATGATTCTGGTTGGTAGTTACTGGAATTAAGTCACTTCTGATTGGCTGAGGCTGAGGCTTAAGAGCCTGCACACCTACCAAGGCGAGAGTAGGATATGTTTGATTGGTCCGGCAAAACCTTGGCGCAGAACTCTCAATAAATTGCTAATAACCTTATAAAAATCTTTTCTTACAAAAAAACAAACTTTCCTGATGTCTGCTGCTCCTCTATGTCCTGGATCTGTCAATTTCCTTTTTACATCTTCCTATTATTGATGCATGGTTTCTGAAACAGAAGCGCTAGTATATCCCTGGACAGATTTCAAAGAGCGCAGAGCCTAAGACTTAGAAGAAAATTATTTCTTTCTATTGGTGAGTAGTTACTGGAGTTAAGTCACTTCTGATTGGTAGAGGGTGGTGCTTAAGAGTTTGCACAGATATCAGAGTGGGGCTTAATGATTCTGGTTGGTTGAGGGTGGGGCTTAAGAGCCTGCACACCTACCAAGGCGGGAGTGGGATGTGCTTGATTGGTCCGGAGCACCTTCGGCGCAGAGCTCTCAAAAAATTGCTACTAACCTCATAAAAATATTTTCTTACAAAAAAATGACTTACCTGATGTCTCCTGCTCCTGCATGTCTTGGATCTCTGTCAATTTTCTTCTTTCATCTTCCTGTTAATGATGCACGGTTTCCGAAACGGAAGCGCTGAGTTTATCTCCGGACAGATTTTGTAGAGGGCAGAGCCTAAAACTTATAAGAAAATTGTGTCTTTCTATTGGTGGGTAGTTGCTGGAGTTAAGTCGCTTCTGATTTGTTGAGGGTGGGGCTTAAGAATCTGCACAGCTACTAGGGTGGGGTTTAATGATTCTAGTTGATTGGGGGTGGCGTGTAAGAGTCTGTACACCTACCAAGGCGGGAGTACCGTTGGTTCGGAGAACCTTGCGGCAGAACTCTCAATAAATTCCTACTACTTCATAAAAATTTTTTCTTACAAAAAAAACTTTGCTGATGTCTCCTGCTCCTGCATGTCCTGGATTTTTGTCAATTTTCTTCTTACATCTTCCTATTAATGATGCATGGTCTGCGAAACAGAAGGGCTGATATCTCTGGAGAGTTTTCGAAGAGGGCAGAGCCTAATACTTAGAAAAAAATTGTGTCTTTCTATTGGTGGGTAGTTATTGGAGTTAAGTAGCTTCTGATTATTTGAGGGTGGGCCTTAAGAATCTGCACAGCTACCAGGGTGGAGTTTAATAATTCTGGTTGGTAGTTACTGGAGTTAAGTCGCTTCTGATTCGCTGAGGCTGAGGCTTAAGAGCCTGCCCACCTACCAAGGCGAGATTAGGATATGTTTGAGTTGTCCGGAAAACCTTGGCGCAGAACTCTCAATAAATTGCTACTAATCTTATAAAAATATTTTCTTACAAAAAAAAAAAAACAAACTTTCCTGATGTCTGCTGCTCCTGTATGTCCTGGATCTGTCAATTTCCTTTTTACATCTTCCTATTAATGACGTATGGTTTCTGAAACAGAAGCGCTAAGTATATCCCTGGACAGATTTCGAAGAGCCCATAGCCTAAGACGTAGAAGAAAATTATTTATTTCTATTGGTGAGTAGTTACTGGAGTTAAGTCGCTTCTGATTGGTAGAGGGTGGTGCTTAAGAGTTTGCACAGGTATCAGAGTGTTAATGATTCTGGTTGGTTGGGGTGGGGCTTAAGAGCCTGCACACCTACCAAGGCGGGAGTGGGACGTGCTTGATTGGTCCGGAGCACCTTGTCGCAGAGCTCTCAAAAAATTGCTACTAACCTCATAAAAATATTTTCTTACAAAAAAATTACTAAGCTGATGTCTCCTGCTCCTGAATGTCTTGGATCGCTGTCAATTTTCTTCTTTCATCTTCCTGTTAATGATGCACGGTTT
The DNA here is from genome assembly GCA_951812265.1 of Taphrorychus bicolor. Lineage (NCBI taxonomy): Eukaryota > Metazoa > Arthropoda > Insecta > Coleoptera > Curculionidae > Taphrorychus > Taphrorychus bicolor. The sequence goes on from OX638305.1 coordinate 14,538,989, forward strand.
CCGAAGCGGAAGCGCTGAGTTTAGCTCCGGACAGATTTCGTAGAGGGCAGAATTAGAGCCAAAACTAAAACTTATAAGAAAATTGTGTCTTTCTATTGGTGGGTAGTTACTGGAGTTAAGTCGCTTCTGATTGGTTGAGGGTGGGGCTTAATAATCTGCACAGCTACCAAGTTGGGGTTTAATGATTCGGGTTGGTTGGGGGGGGGGGGACTTAAGGGCCTGAACACCTACCAAGGCGGGAGTATGATCTTCTTGATTGGTCCGCCGAACCATGGCGCAGAACTTTTAATAAATTCTTACTGACCTCATAAAAAAAATTTCTTACAAAAAAAAATACTTTCCTGATGTCTCCTGCTGATGTGTGTCTTGGGTCTCTGTAAATTTTCTTCCTACATCTACTGATTACGGATACATGGTTTCCGAAACAGAAGGACTGAGTTTTTCTCTGGACAGATTTTGAAGAGGGCAGAGCCTAAGACTTAGAAGAAAATTGTGTCAGTCGCGTCTGATTGGTTGAGGGTGGGGCTTAAGAATCTGCACAGCTACCAGGGTGAGTTTAATGATTCTGGTTGGCTGAGGGTGGGGCTTAAAAGCCTGCACACCTACCAACGTGGGAGTAGGATGTTCTTGATTCGTCTGGGGAACCTTGGCGCAGAACTCTCAATAAATTCCCACTAACCTCAAAAACCTTTTCTTAAAAACCAAAAAAATTACTTTCCTGATGTCTCCTCCTCCGGCATGTCCTGGATTTCTATCAATTTTCTTCTTACATTTTCCTATTAATGATGCATGGTTTCCGAAACAGAAGGGTTCAGGACAGATTTCGAAGATGGCAGAGCCTAAGACTTTGTTACCTAAGAAAATTTGTTACGTTTTTATTTTTCCCAAAGTACTAATTTTGTTTAGTCCGGCCCTGGCGTGGTTTCCGATGGCTAAGGTCGATAATATTGATTATTGGAAGATCTCAAACCATTCACCTTGATTGGCCCTAAAGGTTAACTAAAGATCCCATTGCCATTTGCCACCAATGGGACTTTTTGTAGCAAATGAATTTGCATACCATTTTTGGTACTTTTGTACTTCTGTACGGCCCTAGTTTTTTTTTTGGTTGAGGACTCTAGAAGGCAATTTTATGATTCTTCTTTTTTTTCTTCTGTGAACATCTTGACTGGCTGCTGAACCACAGATTTCGCCTAGGGGATTTACGAAATAATTCCTACTAACCTCATAAAAATCATCTGCACAGCTACCAGGGTGGTGCGTAATGATCCTAGTTGTTTGGTGGTGGGGCTTAAGAGCCTGCACACCTACCAAGGCGGCTGTTCTTGATTGGTCCGGCGAACCTTGGAGCAGAACTCTGAATAAATTCGTGCTAACATCATAAAAATCTTTTCCTACGAAAAAAAGATACTTTCCTGATACCTCCTGCTGCCGCATGACCTGTCAATTTTCTTTTTACATCGTTCGATCTTCTCGTCCTTAGATGTGGCGAGAGCCTATTTTTAGAGCTTTGGACTGTCGAAACTCGTTAGTCACCGTGCAAAGTCCAACCAAAATGTCACGGTAGATTTTTAATCATTTGCATAAAGAATATATTGTCACGTACCCAATCCCAAATGTAGCAAACAAATATAATTTTGGTTTAACCATCAGGAAACAATTTAATTTGGTAGTGTCCCATTTTTTATTGTGTTTTGAAAACAGACGCACACCTTTTGTTGATAAACATTTAGCAGTAGGTGCATCTCGTTTAGAGATGAAGCCTATTAATTTACCACCATTGTAGTCCCAAAAAAGGCAACAAATGTTGCAAAAACCTCGGTTTAGCTAAGGAGTTTTTCTTCCTAACTCCCTGACCGACGGCCCAACAAGTTTTCTTCCTTAATTAAAATGATCATGACATTTTTGTTGCTGCCGTGCACAAGGCAATAAAGCTAAATCATCCTCATTTCATCAAATGTTGAAAAAATTATTCAAAGATATCTGACTCCGTCAAATCTTTCCGATCCCCGAACAGCAACGTCCTATATCATCGTTTCGAATCGGATATTTCCCGCAGGACCCGAAGCCCCCAAAGTGACTTTATGGTATAGATAACCGAAAAGAACGGAGAAGGCAGATCAAGAAATGCTGAAAAAGGAAAAACTTAACCGACAGTGTAACCGAATCTTTCAATTCTCGATATCTTTCTTTGAAATCAAAATGAGAAATAAACTTATTTCCCTCATAGAATGTTTTAGTGATATTATTTTCATTTTAACTTTGGTTCAGGTAATAAAAATTTGTTGTCGCAGCTAGATTTGTCGCAAACGTAACACTATGAACTTGTTGTCACTTGTCACTTTCAAATTTGATTGAGGCACAGGCAGAAATTGAGATACAATCAGTAGACGCATTTTTACATAAATCGCCCACTGAATGCAATAGTGGCACAACTCAAAAAAGTCGAAATTATAGATAACATAATGTCCGAACTAGAAATTCCAACCTCTACCTTAGAGCCAAAACTGGCACAAAATTATTTCATTTTCAAGTCAAAACAGTGTCCTATGTTTAACCCAAATCTTAATTATTGGTTTTCTCAAAACAATGTTTTTTGAGTTGCGCCACTATTCCATTCAATGAGCGAAATATACATACGAGTAGAATGTTTATGGCAAAATTGAAACGAAAATTACCAACAGAATTATACAAGAGAAAGTTGAGAACGACCCTGGGTGCATCATTATTCCAGAGATGAGTAAATGTGAGAACAAGAGAACTTTTGATTTGTTTTTTGGTGCTTTTGCTTTGTGCTTGGATTGTGGGCCCATTAACACAACTCGATATCCACAAACTTTGTCTTTTTGAACTTACAGCGATAAACAACAAAACTGCATTACACGTTGTTAATTAAGTAGCATAAGGACTCTCGAGTCAAGACTCTAAGTAATTGCAGCAGGATAAATATAAACTTTGCCTTTGAGAACCTGCATCGCTTGAAGTTTTACCTGGTAACGTACGATCAATGATACAGTTAATTAGAAGGGGTTTTAATTTCTTTAGTTTTTAATTAGTTGGTCTGCCTTATTATTGCAGCAAATCTCGTTTTATGGCAAAAAAAAATTTCTTTCCAGTATTTTATAAAGCCCGTGATATTTCTATATTGGTCAGTGTACATTAACACCCTCTTATTAACACTATACTAGTAACTTCCAATATAGAAGGTCTTTTTTGTGTTTTAATAAATAGCATTTCTCGACGCAAACTCTATCCACCAGGTTACAAGTCTCCTAGGCATTAAACACGAGGCAAAGGTAACGAAGAAAAAAACATTTCCCATGGGTAACATCGCAGAAGTGTTCGTTTAGAAACCAGGAACGTTTTGTGTTGTGTTTAACGGCTAAATGCGAATAGCGTGTGATTTTTTTAAGACTATAAATATTCCAGATTCAACTTCCTTCGTTTCACCTTTATTGATAGCCATCAGCTTTCGGAAATCTACCCACAGTTTGCTATTTATAACCCCGGGGTTGATAAATTTTTAACGCAGGTCTTCACTTCGGTAAATACAGCTTGGAATGGAGATGTAAAATAAAAACCCCATGCAGTATTAATCCTAGAGTGGAGGCTAAATTTCCATAGTATTTACAGCGATGCCGGTCACGTTTAGCTCCGCAGGAAGTAGGTTGGAGCCTCATAGTAATTTACCCTCAAGGAAAAATGCGATAGCAGCAGGTCAAGCTTTGCAGGATATTTCATGCGTTTGTAGTCAAGGAAAAACAAATTTTTTAAGTAAAAAAAAATCGCAAAAATGTCCTAAATCTTCTTGGTCGCCGGTTCAATTAAAACTAAGGGTCACTATAAACGGCGATCTGGGCTCTCGGCCAACGCTCCACATTATGAACGGACAGAATTTTAAATCCCTTTGAACTTTACGAGGCCGCTTAATGGAAAATGGAAACGAACACGGCTATAAATTCTTAACAGGAGTTTGCATTAGGACTCAAAGAGATAATTTACATAAATTGACGTTTTCCAAAAGTGACAGCGTAAGCGTACGATAAATCAACAAACATCTGAGGGGTGTTCAATAATAGACCTCAATGACTTATTGAGTAGAGTGCCAGTGTAAATGGAGCTTGGCCTTAACGGTTTCTTTTCTTCCACACTTAACGGTCCATCAGTCTTATTGTTTGGGATATACAGATTTGATTATATGAAAATTGGATTACCAAAAATCGCAGCTCAGTTATTAATGAAAATAAAGGTTATTTACGTAGAACATTACTAATTTTAAAAACTGCCTTTTAATATAGATACCTGTTATCATATTTGGTACGTAAACTAGTCATGGCATTGAAATTAAAGCCACGATTACTACTGTTGTCAGCATGTGCTATGAATGAAAAAATAAAAGAAATTTTTAACATTAATAACACAAAAAAAAACTAATTACTTTGTAGTATGTTTCTGAGCCTGTCCGAAATTATTTAAACTTTCTGAGCAAAGAAGAAATTTACAGTAAACTTGAGTTTTTTATTTTCAAAGCTATCTGAGTCTTTGCTCTCTGAGTAAGAGAGTTCTTATGAAATTTTTTTCAGATCCTATTTCTCTAATTTTGTTGCTGCAGCTCAGACACTCCTGTTGGAAAAAATCTGAATAGAAGACTCTATTTTATTTACAAAATTCATTGATAATATGGTGTGGTAAGACTAAAAAAAAATCATATTTAAAAAGTCTTACTGTCGAGACTCAAAAAAAAGCTAATAGCAAGATGGTATAGAAATTGTCAAAAACAAGAACAGAAAATATCAAAACGTTTTAGAAATTTCACTTCAGAAAGTTACTTGTACGAATGATTTAACCAGGAATTGACTTTTGTAAGCCTCTGTTGGCTTAGAAACACTTCCCACGGAACACTTTGAAATTGATAGATGTTTTATACTAAAAGTTGAAAACATTTTGCTTGAAATATGCTGGAATAAGATCAGAAAGGCTTTTCTCCGGTTACTCAAACCACCACTATCATCTATTGGGGTCTGGTGAATTTTGTTACATTGGGATTTCAAGTTCTTTTAACAGTTCTTTAGAACATACTAAACAGTTTAAAATAAAATAATACTTATCAATCACAAAAAAAAATTATCAATAAAATCATGAAAATTCACTTCTGATGCAATGCGAAAACTCTTAAACTGTGATAGTAGAGGCGATGTTGCCAAACTTATAAATTTATCCTAATGTTGAAGAAAGTGGTGATTTTGTATCGTATCATATAGTGTACAAATAAGATGCGTTTTAAAAGAACCGAAAATACTGGCTTCAAGTAACCTAACAATAACTAACCTGAAGTAACCAAAGGAAAAAATTGAACTAACCTAAGCAAAGCAAAAACATAACTAAACTGCCTTAGACACACCACATCCAAAGGGCGCCTGAATTAAACTGACCTAGACTAAACTAACCAAAGGGCTCTTCATTAAAAATCAGAGCGGCCATTAAGGGCCGCTTTCCTCCCCATGAATACCCAAAGCAACGCGGTCTATCATAGCTAAATCAACCTGAACTAACCTAATCAAAGAAAAAACATAATTGAAATAACCAGGACTAACCTAAAGAAAAGCCACACATTACTGAACTGACCTGAACTAACGTAACCGAAGGGCCCCTTATGATAACAGTGATCTAGACTAACCTAATCAAAGAAAAAACATAATTGAACCAACCAGGATTAACATAAAGAAGGGCAAAGCATAACTGAACTCACTTAAACTAATCTAACCAAAGGGCTCTTCATTAAAAAACAGAACGGTCATTAAGGGGCCCTTTGCTCAATCAAAGAAGAAACATAATTGAACTAACCGGGAATAACGTAAAGAAAGGCAAAACATAAATGAACTGACGTGGACTAACCTAACCAAAGGGCCCCTCCTGGAAAAAGCAACCTGACTTAAACTAATGTAACCAAAGGGCTCCTCATTAAAGAACAAAGCGGTTGTTAAGGGTCAGTCTGCTTTGCTCCCCAAGGAATCCCAAAGCGGCGCGGTCTGTCATAACGGAATGAAACTTAACTAACCTAATCAGAAAAACATAATTGGTCTAACCCGGGTTCAGGTTAGTTCAGATTAGTTCAGTTTTAATTTCAGGTTAGTTCAGCCTAGGTTCAGGTTAGTTCAGTTTCAAAAAGCAAAGTGATCTAGATTATCCTAACCAAAGGACTCCTCATTAAAAAACAGAGCGTCCATTAAGGGCTGCTTTGCTCCCCAAGGAATCCCAAAGCAGCGCGGTCTCTCATAACAGAATGAACCTAAACTAACCTAATCAAAGAAAAAAACATAATTCTACTAACTGGGACTAACCTAAAGAAAGGCAAACATAACTGAACTGACCTGGACTCAGCTAACCAAAGGGAACCTTGTGGAAAAACCAAACTGACCTAGACTAACCTAACCAAAGGTCTCCTAATTAAAAAACAGAGCGCCCATTAAGGTTCGCTTTGTTCTCCAAGAAAACCCAAAGTAGCGAAGCCTCTCATAACTGAATGGACCTAAACTAACCTAATAAAAAAAACATAATTAAACTAACCAGGAGTCACCCAAAATAAGGCATAACTGAACTCACCTAGACTCAGCTAACCAATCGGCTCCTCATTGAAAACAGAGCTGTCCGCTCCTCGCTTTGCTCTCCAAGGAACCCCAAAGCAGCGCGATCTCTCAAAATTGAATGAACCTAAACTTAAACTAACTTAAAAAAAAAACATAACTGAACTAACCAGAACTAACCTAAAGAAAGGCAAAGCATAACTGAACTGACCTGGACTAACCTAACCAAAGAAACCGTCATGGAAAAAGCAAAAAATTTAAATATTACCATGATGGTTTGAATGGGTAATTTAACTTACATTCACTTACTTTTGGCTTATTTTTGCTTTTTTGGTCAAGAAATGTGACACGTCCAAGAATTTTTTCGTCTAAATGTGCTCAAAATTGACCAGAGCACTTCCATGGCTCAAATCAGGGAGGCATATTAAAAATCTTTCAATTTAATTGCCTAGTTTTAAATTTCTATAATTCCAAGGTCACACTTTAGTTTGGAAAATTCTGGCAACTCAGACACCCTTCTCAGAATGTAACATAAAAAGAATGAGTTCAAATTGTATGCAAAAAGTTGTTTGTACGTCATTTGAAATATCATTATAAGATACGTTATTTGGCTCACAATTTATGTCAGAAAATCTAGCGTTTTAGCGACTCAGAAACTGTTCTCAGAAAAAACTTCAGAAATAAAAATTCGAATAAGGAAAATATTGCAATCAGAAAATATCACAGAAAATTTGTCCTTTAGATTTCTCTCAAAATAATTTTTTTTTTGTGTGTAAAATTGAAGGGATCTAACAACTTGTGGTGCAGGATATTTGGTTGCTCAGAAACTCTTCTCAGACAGTAACTTAGAACGTGTGAAGTAAAGTTGTATAAGAAAAAAGTTGTTTGTTTGTCACTGTACTTGAGAAATTTATTTTGATGAAACATTTTCATAACGTCCGCTATTTGAGTCATGGTCAGAAATTTACGCGTATTAGCCACTCAGAAACTGCGCACAGGAAAGCTCAGAATTGTAGTTTCGAAAAAGGCAAAACACGCAGTCAGAAAATATTACACAAAATTTATCTTTTCAATTTCTGTCAAGATATACATTTTTTGGAAAATATACAAGTTTGGACTACTCAGAAACTCTTCTCAGAAAATAGCCTAGAACGTGTGACTTAAAACTGTATAACAAAAACTTGTTTGTATGTCACTGTAATTCAGAAATTTATTTTGATGAAAAATTTTCTTAACCTTTGTTATTTGGGTCATGATCAGAAAATTAGGCGGAATAGCGACTCAGAAATTGGGCGCAGAAAATTTCAGAATTGAAGATTCTGAAGAGGCAGAAAAATGCAATCAGAAAATATCAAAGAAATTTTGTCCTTTAGATTTCTCTCAAAATATACAATTTTTTAATAAAATTGAGAACATCTGAAAACTTGTGCAGACAGGTTAGTTTAGAAAATTTGGGTTACTCAGAAAGTAACTTAGAACATGTGACGTAAAGTTATATAAGAAAAAGTTGTTTGTATGTCACTGTCCTTCAGAAATTTATTTTGATGAAACATTTTCATAACATCCATTTTTTTGGTTATGATCAGAAAATTAGGCATTCTAGCCACTCAGAAACTGTGCACAGAAAAGCTCAGAATTGAAGCTTTGCAAAAGACAAAAGAGACGAAAACTCTCGAATTCTCTCAAATATACAATTTTTTAATAAAATTGAGGGCACCTCACAACTTGTGCAGACCGGTTGGTTTAGAAAATTTTGGTTTCTCAGAAAATCCTAACAGAAAGGCGTGTTAGCGACTCAGAAACTGTGCTCAGGAAAGCTCAGAATTGAAGATTCGAACAAGACAAAAGATGCAATCAGAAAATATCGCAGAAAATTTGTCCTATTGATTTCTATCAAAATATATCTTTTTTCTTAAAAAACTGAGAGCACATGACACCTTGTATAGACAAGTTAGTTTAGAAAATTTGGGTTACTCAGAAACCCTTCTCAGAAAGTAACTTAAAACGGGTGACGTATAGTTGTATAAAAAAAGTTGTTTGTATATCATTGTACAGCAGAAATTTATTTTGATGATACATTTTTATAACATCCGTTATTTGGGTCATGAGCAGAAAATTAGGCTTAATAGCGACTCAGAAACTGCACACGAAGACTCAGAATTGAAGATCTGAAAAAGACAAAATGTCACAAAAATATCACAGAAAATTTGTCTTCTATATTTCTCTCAAAAAATAAATGTTTCATAAAATTGAGAGCACTTGTGGTGACAGGTTAGTTTAGAAAATTTGGAATACTCAGAAAATTCTCAGAAAGTAACTTAGAACGTGTAACATAAAAGTGTATAAAAAAAGTTGTTTGTTTGTCACTCTACTTCAGAAATTTATTTTGATGAGACGTATTCATAAAATCTGGGTAAAATTTGGGTAATGATCAGAAAATTAGGTATGTGGCGACTCAGAAACTGTGAGCGGGAAAGCTCACAATTGAAGACTCGAAAAAGAGAAAAGATGCGATCAGAAAATATCACAGAAAATTTGTCCTTTAGATTTCTCTCAAAATATACATTTTTTTTGTGTGTAAAATTGATGGGATGTAACAACTTGTGGTGCAGGATATTTGGTTGCTCAAAAACTCTTCTCAGACAGTAACTTAGAACGTGTGACGTAAAATTGTATAAGAAAAAGTTGTTTGTATGTCACTGTACTTCAGAAATTTATTTTGATGAAACATTTTCATAACGTCCCCTATATGAGTCATGGTCAGAAAATTAGGCATATTAGCCACTCAGAAACTGCGCACAGGAAAGCTCAGAATTGTAGTTTCGAAAAAGGCAAAAAACGCAATCAGAAAATATTACACAAAATTTATCTTTTCAATTTCTCTCAAAATATACAGTTTTTGGAAAGTATACAAATTTAGGCTCCTCAGAAACTCTTCTCAGAAAGTAACTTAGAACGTGTGACTTAAAATTGTATAAAAAAAACTTGTTTGTATGTCACTGTACTTCAGAAATTTATTTTGATGAAAAATTTTCATAACGTTCGTTATTTGGGTCATGATCAGAAAATTAGGCGGGTTAGCGACCCAGAAATTGGGCACAGGAAAGCTCAGAATTGAAGATTCTGAAGAGGCAGAAAAATGCAATCAGAAAATATCAAAGAAATTTTGTCCTTTAGATTTCTCTCAAAATATACAATTTTTTAATAAAATTGAGAACATCCGAAAACTTGTGCAGACAGGTTAGTTTAGAAAATTTGGGTTACTCAGAAAGTAACTTAGAACGTGTGACGTAAAATTATATAAGAAAAAGTTGTTTGTATGTCACTGTACTTCAGAAATTTATTTTGATAAAACATTTTTATAACATCCGTTTTTTTGGTTATGATCAGAAAATTAGGCATTCTAGCGACTCAGAAACTGTGCACAGAAAAGCTCAGAATTGAAATTTTGAAAAAGACAAAATATGCAATCAGAAAATATCACAGAAAATTTGTCCTTTCGATTTCTCTCAAATATAAATTTTTTTAATAAAATTGAGGGCACCTCACAACTTGTGCAGACAGGTTGGTTTAGAAAATTTTGGTTACTCAGAAAATCCTATCAGAAATTAACTTAGAGTGTATCACAATAAATTTGTATAAAAAAAGTTGTTTGTGTGTCACTGTAGTTCATAAATTAATCTTGATATAACATTTTCATATAATCCCTTATTTTGGTCATGATCAGAAAATTGGGCGTGTTAGCGACTCAGAAACTGTGCTCAGGAAAGCTCAGAATTAAAGATTCAAACAAGACAAAAGATGCAATCAGAAAATATCGCAGAAAATTTGTCCTATTGATTTCTATCAAAATATAACTTTTTTTTTTAAAAACTGAGAGCACATGACACCTTGTATAGACAGGTTGGTTTAGAAAATTTGGGTTACTCAGAAACCCTTCTCAGAAAGTAACTTAAAACGGGTGACGTATAGTTGTATAAAAAAAAGTTGTTTGTATATCACTGTACAGCAGAAATTTATTTTGACGATACATTTTTATAACATCCGTTATTTGGGTAATGAGCAGAAAATTAGGCTTGTTAGCGACTCAGAAACTGCACACGAAGACTCAGAATTGAAGATCCGAAAAAGACAAACTGTCACAGAAATATCACAGAAAACTTGTCGTCTATATTTGTCTCAAAAAATACATTTTTTATAAAATTGAGAGCACTTGTGGTGACAGGTTAGTTTAGAAAATTTGGAATACTCAGAAAATTCTCAGAAAGTAATTTAGAACGTGTAAGATAAAAGTGTATAAAAAAAGTTGTTTGTTTGTCACTCTACTTCAGAAATTTATTTTGATGAGACGTATTCATAAAATCTGGGTAAAATTTGGGTAATGATCAAAAAGTTAGTTGTGTAGCGACTCAGAAAATGTGCGCGGGAAAGCTCAGGATTGAAGACTCGAAAAAGAGAAAAGATGCAATCAGAAAATATCACAGACAATTTGTCCTTTAGATTTGTTCCAAAATATAATATTTTTTATAAAATTGAGAGCACCTGACACCTTGTGGTGGCAGGTTAGTTTAGAAAATTTGGGTTACTCAGAGACTCTTCTTAGAAAGTAACGTAGAACGTGAGACGTAAAATTATATAAAAAAAGTTGGTTTTATATCACTGTAGTTCAAAAATTTATTTTGATGAAATATTTTTATTACATTCGTTATCTGGGTCATGATCAGAAAATTAGGCGTGTTAGCGACTCAGACACTGTGCTTAGGAAAGCTCAGAATTGAAGATTCGAAAAAGACGAAAGATGCAATCAGAAAATATCAGAAAATTTGTTCTTTAGATTTCTGTCAATATATATATATATATATATATATATATAAAATTTTGAGCACCTGACATCTTGTGTTGCCAGGTAAGTTTAGAAAATTTGGGTAACTCAGAAACTCTTCTCAGAAAGTAACTTAGAACGTGTGACGTAAAATTGTATCAAAAAAATTGTTTGTATGTCACTGTACTTCAGAAATTTATTTTGATAAAACATTTTCATAACATCCATTATTTTGGTCATGATCAGAAAATTAGGCCTATTAGCTACTCAGAAACTGTGCACCGGAAAGCTCAGATTTGAAGATTAGAAAAAGACAAAAGATGCCATCCTAAAATAACACAGAAAATTTGTCCTCTCGATTTCTCTCAAATATAAATTTTTTTAATAAAATTGAGGGCACCTCACAACTTGTGCAGACAGGTTGGTTTAGAAAATTTTGGTTACTCCGAAAATCCTATCAGAAATTAACTTAGAGTGTATCACAATAAATTTGTATAAAAAAAGTTGTTTGTGTGTCACTGTAGTTCATAAATTTATCTTGTTATAACATTTTCATATAATCCCTTATTTTGGTCATGATCAGAAAATTGGGTGTGTTAGCGACTCAGAAACCGTGCTCAGGAAAGCTCAGAATTAAAGATTCAAACAAGACAAAAGATGCAATCAGAAAATATCGCAGAAAATTTGTCCTATTGATTTCTATCAAAATATATCTTTTTTTTTAAAAACTGAGTGCACATGATACCTTGTGTTGACAGGTTAGTTTAGAAAATTTGGGTTACTCAGAAACTCTTCTCAGAAAGTAACTTAAAACGGGTGACTTAAAGTTGTATAAAAAAAAGTTGTTTGTATGTCACTGTACGGCAGAAATTTATTTTGATGATACGTTTTAATAACATCCGTTATTTGGGTCATGATCAGAAAACTAGGCGTGTTAGCGACTCAGAAACTGAACACGAAGACTCAGAATTGAAGATCCGAAAAAGACAAAATGTCACAGAAATACCACAGAAAATTTGTCCTCTATATTTCTCTCAAAAAATACATTTCGTATAAAATTGAGAGCACTTGTGGTGACAGGTTAGTTTAGAAAATTTGGACTACTCAGAAAATTCTCAGAAAGTAACTTAGAACGTGTAACATAAAATTGTATAAAAAAAGTTGTTTGTTTGTCTCTCTACTTCAGAAATTTATTTTGATGAGACGTATTTATAAAATCTGGGTAAAATTTGGGTAATGATCAAAAAATTAGATGTGTAGAGACTCAGAAACTGTGCGCGGAAAAGCTCAGAATTGAAGACGCCAAAAAGAGAAAAGATGCAATCAGAAAATATCACAGACAATTTGTCCTTTTGTTTCAAAATATAATTTTTTTTATAAAATTGAGAGCATCTGACACCTTGTGGTGGCAGGTTAGTTTAGAAAATTTGGGTTACTCTGAGAGTCTTCTTAGAAAGTAACGTAGAACGTGTGACGTAAAATTGTATAAAAAAAGTTGTTTTTATATCACTGTAGTTCAAAAATTTATTTTGATGAATCATTTTTGTTACATTCGTTATTTGGGTCATGATCAGAAAATTAGGCGTGTTAGAGACTCAGACACTCTGTTTAGGAAAGCTCAGAATTGAAGAATCGAAAAAGACGAAAGATGCAATCAGAAAATATCAGAAAATTTGTCCTTTAGATTTCTGTCAAAGTATATATTTTTTTATACAATTTTGAGCACCTGACATCTTGTGGTGCCAGGTAAGTTTAGAAAATTTGGGTAACTCAGAAACTCTTCTAAAATTGTATAAAAAAAAATTGTTTGTATGTCACTGTACTTCAGAAATTTATTTTGATAAAACATTTTCATAACATCCATTATTTTGGTAATGATCAGAAAATTAGGCCTATTAGCTACTCAGAAACTGTGCACCGGAAAGCTCAGATAGAAGATGAAGATTCGAAAAAGACAAAAGATTGTCGAAAAAGACACACACCTTGTGGTGGCAGGTTAGTTTAGAAAATTTGGGGTACTCAGAAAATCCTCAGAAAGTAACTTAGAACGTGTGACATAAAAGTGTATAAAGAAGTTGTTTGTTTGTCACTCTATTTAAAAAATTTATTTTGATGAGACGTATTCATAAAATCTGTTATTGGGGTAATGATCAGAAAATTAGGTGTGTAGCGACTCAGAAACAGTGCGCGGGAAGGCTCAGAATTGAAGAATCGAAATAGGCAAAAGATGCAATCAGAAAATATTAGAGACATTTTTTTGTCTTTTCGATTGCTCTCAAAATATACATTTTTTTTATAAAATTGAGACCACTTGATCCCTTGTGGTGACAGGTTAGTTTAGAAAATTTGGCTTACTCAGAAACTCTTCTCAGAAAGTAACTTAGAACGTGTGACGTAAAATTATATAAAAAAGTTGTTTGAATGTCACTGTAGTTCAGAAATTTATTTTGATAAAACATTTTCATTACATCCGTTAGTTGGGTCACGATCAGAAAATGAGGCGTGTTAGCGACTCAGAAAATGTGCACAGGAAAGCTCAGAATTGAAGTTTCGGAAAAGATAAAAGATGTAATCAGAAAATATCGCAGAAAATTTGTCTTTTCGATTTCCATCAAAATATATCTTTTTTTTTTAGAAAACTGAGAGCACATGGCACCTTGTGTTGACAGGTTAGTTTAGAAAATTTGGGTTACTCAGAGACTCTTCTCAAAAGGTAACTTACAATGTGTGACGTAAAATTGTATACAAAAAGTTGATTGTATATCACTGTAGTTCAGAAATTTATTTTGATAAAACATTTTCATGTCATCCGTTATTTGGGTCATGATCAGAAAATTAGGAGTGTTGGCGACTCAGAAACTGGGCACAGGAAAGCTCAAAATTGAAGATTCAAAACAGACAAAAAATTTCATCAGAAAATATCTCAGAAATTTTGTCCTTTTGATTTCTCTTAAAATATACATTTTATAAAATTGGGAGCACCTTGTGGTGGCAGGTTAGTTTAGAATATTTGGGTTACTCAGAAAATTCTTACAAAGTAACTTAGAACGTGTGACATAAAAGTGTATAAAAAAGTTGTTTGTTTGTCACTCTACTTCAGAAATTTCAGGAATCAGGAATTTTCTCTACTTCACAAATAACAGAAAAAGAAATTTTCTGTTATTTGGGTAATTATCAGGAAATTAGGTGTGTAGCGACTCAGAAACTATGCACGGAAAAGCTCAGAATTGAAGATTAAAAAAAGACAAAAGATGCAATCAGAAAATATTACAGAATTTTTTTTGTCTTTTTGATTGCTCTCAAAATATACATTTTTTTTATACAATTGAGAGTACCGTCACCCCTTGTGGTGGCAGGTTAGTTTAGAAAATTTGGGCCACTCAGAAACTCTTCTCAGAAAGTAACTTAAAATGGGTGGTTTGAGGTTGGGATGGGTTGGTTTAGAAAATTTTGATTACTCAGAAAATCCTATCAGAAATTAACTTATACTGTATGACAACAAAATTGTATAAAAAAAGTAGTTTATCTATCCGAGAACTGCAGAAATTTAATTTGATGAAGCATCATTACCTGGCTCATAATTTATCGCAGAATGTCAAGCGTTTTAGCGACTCAGAAACTTTTTCACAGGAAAATCTCAGAATTGAAAATTCGAGCAAGGAAAATGGTGCAATCAAAAATATCACAGCAAAATTGTTCTTTCGATTTCACTCAAAATATCATTTTTTTTGTATAAAATTGAAAGCACCTGACAACTTGTGGTGACAGGAATTTTGTTTGCTCAGAAACTTTTCTCAGAAAGTAACTTACAACATATGACGAAACATTGTAAAGTTGTTTGGGTGTCACTTACCTCAGAAATTCATTTTGATGAAACTAGGCATGTTGTCAGAAAATTAGGCATGTTATCGGATCAGAAACTGGTCACAGAAAAACCTCAGAATTGAAAAATACGGTGCAAACAGAAAATTGGTCTTTTGAAAAAATGTATTTTGAGAAAATTGGGAAAATCTGTCAACTCATAATGAGGTTAGTTCAGGCTAGTTCAGGTTAGTTATTATGACCTGTGCTTCAGAAAAACTTACAAAAAGTGCTACAAAAAAGTCTTATTTTGACCCATAGAATACGCTCTTAAAATATGTTCATCGACTTTTGAATCACCCTATATAGACAACAATTTATAGAAGACAATAAAGACATCGCAAGCAGTAATATGATTATTCGATAAGCCTAAAATGTTTTTATTTAGTTTCGTTCCTAGCCTGCTCCAAAATTACAACAAAAAAGACTTAAATCTGCTTATATACGATTAAGAAGTTTAAACCTTTGGCCAACAAATTCCCTGTCCATTCTCCGTATCCGCAGAGAAAAGAACAAGTCTAGGCGGCTTACGACTTAAGCTTCCGACTGGAAAGCAACCGGGGCCGTTCCAGAATCCCTTTGTGGAGGATGCACGGTATTGCGTCGGAATTCTCTGGATTATAGTTGGTTTAGTACAAAAGTTGCATCCAATTACATCAGGGCTCTTTGAAATATCACGGATCACCGAGTCGGAAGTATGAAGACATTGTTGACGAAGTCGTTTTCTCTCGATGTTTCTGGATCATGCCCCGTTGCACTAATATTCTAAATCGCTGCAGTGCGACATCTGCGGACTTGAAAAGGTTCAAATTCATCATGAAGATCTGTAAAGTTTAAATAAGTTGCGAGAGGAAAATTAAATTGAGTTTTACTGAAAATAAGGTTTCATTAAAACGCCTTGAACCTGTATTTTCTTTTTCCTTGAGACATTTTTACCAGAGCGCATCTCGCAAATAGATATCGTTTCAAATTTCTATTAAAGTTAAATAAGTGGAAATGAACTTTCCGGTGAGAGAATTATTTCGATTTGCATTTTAGATGAGTAACAATTTATTTACTTTCAATTTAAGTTCTCCACCAACTCTCATAGATGGATTTCTCGGGCTACCTGTATACAGAACATGCAACATCTATCCGAAGGGAAGATTCAGATGCGGGATCTGCCTGAAGTCTATATTATTAAATTTCATACTGCCGACTCGGTAAAGTTCCTGATGGATGTTGCCATTGACGTAAAAGCAAGAATTTTCGATTAAATCCTCTGCCGATCCGGCAATATTTCAAAATCTCCTACGCATTGAGGATTGAATTTACTTTATTGGATTTGAGTAGGTCATTTGGAATAACGATTTTATTAAGACGGTGCTTTGTACGTAAAGGGATGCGATTTTCTTTAAAATTGCTGTGTAGGAGGAGAGCACTCAACGATGTGAAGAGATCTCTCTGAAAGCAACGAAATTGTAAGAAGTACCTAGCGTGATTATATAAGAAATACCTGACCTGCTGCTAACCTAAGTTTGTTTATGAATAAATATCCAATTATCATAATAACCCGCAAGGTCAACGTAGAAGTCAGCAATGCACTTGAATTTCTATTTTAAACTTGACTTAATACGGTGCCATCATTCTACTTATTAAATTATTATTAGGTTATTTATCATGGCTTAATAACATACCTTAATCAGGCAGCATGTCATTCGGGCTTCGATAATTATCTCATTATGCTGGTTATGTGGAAAGGATGACATCGATACCACACAAAAAGATAACGTAATATGAATATTTTTAATTATTAATCCAGTGGACGAATGTTCAGCGTTATGGCTGATGGGTTGTGTAATTATCTATTATAACCTAATATTAAAGATATTTTATTCCTGGAGGCTTTAAGTTCTTTTTAATCAATTTTTAGCCCTAATCCCAACCTGAGTTTTTCCAAAACCTCTAAATTTGTATTCTAATCGAGTCTGAACTCCAAAAACACCAAATGAGCATTTCTGAAAGGTTGAAGTCATTTTTATTCAATTTTGGCCCTAATCCTAACTTGGGTTTCCTCGATTTTGGCCCTAAGCCTATCCTGAGTTTTCTAAAAAAATCTACATTTGTATTCTGATCGAACCTGAACTCCAAAAGCACCAAATTTGCATTTCTGAAGGTTTAAGAAGATTTTATTTAATTTTGGCTCTAATCCTAACTAAATTTGCCTTCTTGAAGGCTTTAAGTTATTTTTAATCAATTTTTAGCCCTAATCCCAACCTGACTTTTTTCAAAACCTCTAAATGTGTATCCTAATCAATTCTTAACTCCAAATACACCAAATTAATATTTCTTAAGGACTAAAGTCATTTTTATTCAATTATTAACCAAATTAGGATTTCTCAAGGATTTAAGCAATTTTTATTTTATTTTGGTCCTAATCCTAATTTGAGTTTTCTCGATGTTGGCCGTAATCTTAACTTGAGTTTTTCCAAAACATCTAAATTTGTATTCTAATCGAACCTGAACTCCAAAAACACCAAATTAGCATTTCTGAAGGGTTTGAGTTATTTCATTCAATTTTCGCCATAATCCAAACTTGAGTTTTCTCGATTTTGGCTCTAAGCCTAACCTGAGTTTTCCCAAAAACTCAAAATTGGTATTTCTGAAGGCTTTAATTTATTTATAATCAATTTTTGGCTCTAATTCTAACCTGAGTATTTCCAAAACCACTAAATTTGTTTTGTAATCGAACCTGAAATCCAAAACACCAAATTAGGATTTCTCAAGGATTTAAGCAATTTTTGTTCAATCTTGGCCCTAATCCTAAATTGAGTTTTCTCGATTTTGGCCGTAATCTTAACCTGAGTTTTTCCAAAACCTCTAAATTTGTATTCTAATCGAACCTGAACCCCAAAAACACTAAATTAGCATTTCTGAAGGGTTTGAGTTATTTCATTCAATTTTCGCCATAATCCTAACTTGAGTTTTCTCGATTTTGGCTACAAGCCTAACCTGAGTTTTCCCAAAAACTCAAAATTGGTATTTCTGAAGGCTTTAATTTATTTATAATCAATTTTTGGCTCTAATTCTAACCTGAGTATTTCCAAAACAACTAAATTTCTTTTGTAATCGAACCTGAAATCCAAAACACCAAATTAGGATTTCTCAAGGATTTAAGCAATTTTTGTTCAATTTTGGCCCTAATCCTAATTTGAGTTTTCTCGATTTTGGCCCTAATCTTAACCTGAGTTTTTCCAATACCTCTAAATTTGTATTCTAATAGAACCTGAACTCCAAAAACACTAAATTAGCATTTCTGAAGGGTTTGAGTTATTTCATTCAATTTTCGCCATAATCCTAACTTGAGTTTTCTCAATTTTGGCTCTAAGCCTAACCTGAGTTTTCCCAAAAACTCAAAATTGGTATTTCTGAACGTTTTAATTTATCTATAATCAATTTTTAGCCCTAATTCTAACCTGAGTATTTCCAAAACCACTAAATTTGTTTTCAAATCGAACCTGAAATCCAAAACACCAAATTAGGATTTCTCAAGGATTTAAGTAATTTTTATTCAATTATGGCACTAATTCTAACTTGAGGTTCTCAATTTTGGCCGTAATCTTAACCTGAGTTTTTCCAAAACTTCTAAGTTTGTATTCTAATCGAACCTGAACTCCAAAAATACAAAATTAGCATTTCTGAAGGGTCTGAGGTATTTCATTCAATTTTCGCCATATCCAAATTTGAGTTTTCTCGATTTTGGCTCTAAGCCTAACCTGAGTTTTCCCAAAAACTCAATATTGGTAATTCTGAAGGCTTTAATTTATTTATAATCAATTTTTAGCCCTAATTCTAACCTGAGTATTTCCAAAACCACTAAATTTGTTTTCTAATCGACCCTGAAATCCAAAACACCAAATTAGGATTTCTCAAGGATTTAAGCAATTTTTATTCAATTTTGGCCTTAATCCTAATTTGAGTTTTCTCGATTTTGGTCGTAATCTTAACCTGAGTTTTTCCAAAACTTCTAAATTTGTATTCTAATCCAACCTGAACTCCAAAAACACCAAGTTAGCATTTCTGAAGGGTTTGAGTTATTTCATTCAATTTTTGCCATAATCCTGACTTGAGTTTTCTCGATTTTGGCTCTAAGACTAACCTGAGTTTTCCCAAAAACTCAAAATTGGTATTTCTGAAGGCTTTAATTTATTTATAATCATTTTTTGGCTCTAATTCTAACTTGAGTATTTCCAAAACCACTAAATTTGTTTTGTAATCGAACCTGAAATCCAAAACACCAAATTAGGATTTCTCAAGGATTTAAGCAATTTTTGTTCAATCTTGGCCCTAATCCTAAATTGAGTTTTCTCGATTTTGGCCGTAATCTTAACCTGAGTTTTTCCAAAACCTCTAAATTTGTATTCTAATCGAACCTGAACCCCAAAAACACTAAATTAGCATTTCTGAAGGGTTTGAGTTATTTCATTCAATTTTCGCCATAATCCTAACTTGAGTTTTCTCGATTTTGGCTACAAGCCTAACCTGAGTTTTCCCAAAAACTCAAAATTGGTATTTCTGAAGGCTTTAATTTATTTATAATCAATTTTTGGCTCTAATTCTAACCTGAGTATTTCCAAAACAACTAAATTTCTTTTGTAATCGAACCTGAAATCCAAAACACCAAATTAGGATTTCTCAAGGATTTAAGCAATTTTTGTTCAATTTTGGCCCTAATCCTAATTTGAGTTTTCTCGATTTTGGCCCTAATCTTAACCTGAGTTTTTCCAATACCTCTAAATTTGTATTCTAATAGAACCTGAACTCCAAAAACACTAAATTAGCATTTCTGAAGGGTTTGAGTTATTTCATTCAATTTTCGCCATAATCCTAACTTGAGTTTTCTCAATTTTGGCTCTAAGCCTAACCTGAGTTTTCCCAAAAACTCAAAATTGGTATTTCTGAACGTTTTAATTTATCTATAATCAATTTTTAGCCCTAATTCTAACCTGAGTATTTCCAAAACCACTAAATTTGTTTTCAAATCGAACCTGAAATCCAAAACACCAAATTAGGATTTCTCAAGGATTTAAGTAATTTTTATTCAATTATGGCACTAATTCTAACTTGAGGTTCTCAATTTTGGCCGTAATCTTAACCTGAGTTTTTCCAAAACTTCTAAGTTTGTATTCTAATCGAACCTGAACTCCAAAAATACAAAATTAGCATTTCTGAAGGGTCTGAGGTATTTCATTCAATTTTCGCCATATCCAAATTTGAGTTTTCTCGATTTTGGCTCTAAGCCTAACCTGAGTTTTCCCAAAAACTCAATATTGGTAATTCTGAAGGCTTTAATTTATTTATAATCAATTTTTAGCCCTAATTCTAACCTGAGTATTTCCAAAACCACTAAATTTGTTTTCTAATCGACCCTGAAATCCAAAACACCAAATTAGGATTTCTCAAGGATTTAAGCAATTTTTATTCAATTTTGGCCTTAATCCTAATTTGAGTTTTCTCGATTTTGGTCGTAATCTTAACCTGAGTTTTTCCAAAACTTCTAAATTTGTATTCTAATCCAACCTGAACTCCAAAAACACCAAGTTAGCATTTCTGAAGGGTTTGAGTTATTTCATTCAATTTTTGCCATAATCCTGACTTGAGTTTTCTCGATTTTGGCTCTAAGACTAACCTGAGTTTTCCCAAAAACTCAAAATTGGTATTTCTGAAGGCTTTAATTTATTTATAATCATTTTTTGGCTCTAATTCTAACTTGAGTATTTCCAAAACCACTAAATTTGTTTTGTAATCGAACCTGAAATCCAAAACACCAAATTAGGATTTCTCAAGGATTTAAGCAATTTTTGTTCAATCTTGGCCCTAATCCTAAATTGAGTTTTCTCGATTTTGGCCGTAATCTTAACCTGAGTTTTTCCAAAACCTCTAAATTTGTATTCTAATCGAACCTGAACCCCAAAAACACTAAATTAGCATTTCTGAAGGGTTTGAGTTATTTCATTCAATTTTCGCCATAATCCTAACTTGAGTTTTCTCGATTTTGGCTACAAGCCTAACCTGAGTTTTCCCAAAAACTCAAAATTGGTATTTCTGAAGGCTTTAATTTATTTATAATCAATTTTTGGCTCTAATTCTAACCTGAGTATTTCCAAAACAACTAAATTTCTTTTGTAATCGAACCTGAAATCCAAAACACCAAATTAGGATTTCTCAAGGATTTAAGCAATTTTTGTTCAATTTTGGCCCTAATCCTAATTTGAGTTTTCTCGATTTTGGCCCTAATCTTAACCTGAGTTTTTCCAATACCTCTAAATTTGTATTCTAATAGAACCTGAACTCCAAAAACACTAAATTAGCATTTCTGAAGGGTTTGAGTTATTTCATTCAATTTTCGCCATAATCCTAACTTGAGTTTTCTCAATTTTGGCTCTAAGCCTAACCTGAGTTTTCCCAAAAACTCAAAATTGGTATTTCTGAACGTTTTAATTTATCTATAATCAATTTTTAGCCCTAATTCTAACCTGAGTATTTCCAAAACCACTAAATTTGTTTTCAAATCGAACCTGAAATCCAAAACACCAAATTAGGATTTCTCAAGGATTTAAGTAATTTTTATTCAATTATGGCACTAATTCTAACTTGAGGTTCTCAATTTTGGCCGTAATCTTAACCTGAGTTTTTCCAAAACTTCTAAGTTTGTATTCTAATCGAACCTGAACTCCAAAAATACAAAATTAGCATTTCTGAAGGGTCTGAGGTATTTCATTCAATTTTCGCCATATCCAAATTTGAGTTTTCTCGATTTTGGCTCTAAGCCTAACCTGAGTTTTCCCAAAAACTCAATATTGGTAATTCTGAAGGCTTTAATTTATTTATAATCAATTTTTAGCCCTAATTCTAACCTGAGTATTTCCAAAACCACTAAATTTGTTTTCTAATCGACCCTGAAATCCAAAACACCAAATTAGGATTTCTCAAGGATTTAAGCAATTTTTATTCAATTTTGGCCTTAATCCTAATTTGAGTTTTCTCGATTTTGGTCGTAATCTTAACCTGAGTTTTTCCAAAACTTCTAAATTTGTATTCTAATCCAACCTGAACTCCAAAAACACCAAGTTAGCATTTCTGAAGGGTTTGAGTTATTTCATTCAATTTTTGCCATAATCCTGACTTGAGTTTTCTCGATTTTGGCTCTAAGACTAACCTGAGTTTTCCCAAAAACTCAAAATTGGTATTTCTGAAGGCTTTAATTTATTTATAATCATTTTTTGGCTCTAATTCTAACTTGAGTATTTCCAAAACCACTAAATTTGTTTTGTAATCGAACCTGAAATCCAAAACACCAAATTAGGATTTCTCAAGGATTTAAGCAATTTTTGTTCAATTTTGGCCCTAATCCCAATTTGAGTTTTCTCGATTTTGGCCGTAATCTTAACCAGAGTTTTTCCAAAACCTCTAACTTTGTATTCTAATCGAACCTGAACTCCAAAAATACCAAATTAGCATTTCTGAAGAGTTTGAGTTAGTTCATTCAATTTTCGCCATATCCAAATTTGAGTTTTCTCGATTTTGGCTCTAAGCCTAACCTGAGTTTTCCCAAAAACTCAATATTGGTATTTCTGAAGGCTTTAATTTATTTATAATCAATTTTTAGCCCTAATTCTAACCTGAGTATTTCCAAAACCACTAAATTTGTTTTCTAATCGACCCTGAAATCCAAAACACCAAATTAGGATTTCTCAAGGATTTAAGCAATTTTTATTCAATTTTGGCCTTAATCCTAATTTGAGTTTTCTCGATTTTGGTCGTAATCTTAACCTGAGTTTTTCCAAAACTTCTAAATTTGTATTCTAATCGAACCTGAACTCCAAAAACACCAAATTAGCATTTCTGAAGGGTCTGAGTTATTTCATTCAATTTTCGCCATAATCCAAACTTGAGTTTTCCCGGTTTTGGCTCTAAGCCTAACCTGAGTTTTCCCAAAACCTCAAAATTGGTATTTCTGACGGCTTTAATTTATTTATAATCAATTTTTAGCTCTAATTCTAACCTGAGTATTTCCAAAACCACTAAATTGGTTTTCTAATCGAACCTGAAATTCAAAACACCAAATTAGGATTTCTGAAGGATTTAAGCAATTTTTATTCAATTTTGGCCCTAATCCTAATTTGAGTTTTCTCGATTTTGGCTCTAAGCCTAACCTGAGTTTTCCCAAAACTCAAAATTGGTATTTCTGAAGGTTTTAATTTATCTATAATCAATTTTTAGCCCTAATTCTAACCTGAGTATTTCGAAAACCACTAAATTTGTTTTCTAATCGAACCTGAAATCCAAAACACCAAATTAGGATTTCTCAAGGATATAATTAATTTTTATTCAATTATGGCACTAATTCTAACTTGAGGTTCTCGATTTTGGCCGTAATCTTAACCTGAGTTTTTCCAAAACTTCTAAGTTTGTATTCTAATCGAACCTGAACTCCAAAAATACAAAATTAGCATTTCTGAAGGGTTTGAGTTATTTCATTCAATTTTCGCCATAATCCTAACTTGAGTTTTCTCGATTTTGGCTCTAAGCCTAACCTGAGTTTTCCGAAAAATTCAAAATTGGTATTTCTGAAGGTTTTAATTTATCTATAATCAATTTTTAGCCCTAATTCTAACCTGAGTATTTCGAAAACCACTAAATTTGTTTTCTAATCGAACCTGAACTCCAAAAACACCTAATTAGCATTTCTGAAGGGTTTGAGTTATTTCATTCAATTTTCGCCATAATCCTAACTTGAGTTTTCTCGATTTTGGCTCTAAGCCTAACCTGAGTTTTCCCAAAAACTCAAAATTGGTATTTCTGAAGGTTTTAATTTATCTATAATCAATTTTTAGCCCTAATTCTAACCTGAGTATTTCGAAAACCACTAAATTTGTTTTCTAATCGAACCTGAAATCCAAAACACCAAATTAGGATTTCTCAAGGATATAATTAATTTTTATTCAATTATGGCACTAATTCTAACTTGAGGTTCTCGATTTTGGCCGTAATCTTAACCTGAGTTTTTCCAAAACCTCTAAATTTGTATTCTAATCGAACCTGAACTCCAAAAACACCTAATTAGCATTTCTGAAGGGTTTGAGTTATTTCATTCAATTTTCGCCATAATCCTAACTTGAGTTTTCTCGATTTTGGCTCTAAGACTAACCTGAGTTTTCCCAAAAACTCAAAATTGATATTTCTGAAGGTTTTAATTTATCTATAATCAATTTTTAGCCCTAATTCTAACCTGAGTATTTCGAAAACCACTAAATTTGTTTTCTAATCGAACCTGAAATCCAAAACACCAAATTAGGATTTCTCAAGGATTTAAGCAATTTTTCATTCAATTTTGGCCTTAATCCTAATTTGAGTTTTCTCGATTTTGGTCGTAATCTTAACCTGAGTTTTTCCAAAACTTCTAAATTTGTATTCTAATCCAACCTGAACTCCAAAAACACCAAATTAGCATTTCTGAAGGATTTGAGTTATTTCATTCAATTTTCGCCATAATCCTAACTTGAGTTTTCTCGATTTTGGCTCTAAGACTAACCTGAGTTTTCCCAAAAACTCAAAATTGATATTTCTGAAGGCTTTAATTTATTTATAATCATTTTTTGGCTCTAATTCTAACTTGAGTATTTCCAAAACCACTAAATTTGTTTTGTAATCGAACCTGAAATCCAAAACACCAAATTAGGATTTCTCAAGGATTTAAGCAATTTTTGTACAATTTTGGCCCTAATCCTAATTTGAGTTTTCTCGATTTTGGCCGTAATCTTAACCTGAGTTTTTCCAAAACCTCTAACTTTGTATTCTAATCGAACCTGAACTCCAAAAATACCAAATTAGCATTTCTGAAGAGTTTGAGTTATTTCATTCAATTTTCGCCATATCCAAATTTGAGTTTTCTCGATTTTGGCTCTAAGCCTAACCTGAGTTTTCCCAAAAACTCAAAATTGGTATTTCTGAAGGCTTTAATTTATTTATAGTAAATTTTTAGCCCTAATTCTAACCTGAGTATTTTCAAAACCACTAAATTGGTTTTCTAATCGAACCTGAAATCCAAAACACCAAATTAGGATTTCTCAAGGATTTAAGCAATTTTTATTCAATTTTGGCCCTAATCCTACTTTGAGTTTTCTCGATTTTGGCCGTAATCTTAATCTGAGTTTTTCCAAAACCTCTAAATTTGTATTCTAATCGAACCTGAATCCAAAAACACCAAATTTACATTTCTGAAGGGTTTGAGTTATTTTATTCAATTTTCGCCTTAATCCTAACTTGAGTTTTCTCGATTTTGGCTCTAATCCTAACCTGAGTATTTTCAAAATCACTAAATTTGTTTTCTAATCTAACCGGAACTCCAAAATATCAAATTAGGATTTCTGAAGGATTTAAGCAATTTTTATTCAATTTTGGCCCTAATCCTAATTTGAGTTGTCTCGATTTTGGCCGTAATCTTAACCCGAGTTTTTCCAAAACCTCTCTTTGCTTTAGCTAAGCCAAAAGTAAAACCTGCCCTCAGGAAGGAAGTGTTTTACGGTTGGCAATAGATCGTCCTCAGGAGGAAGAAGTATCCCAACATGCAATTAGGGGAGATTGATAATAACCAACATACCCTCGAGCGGGCGTCGGAAGTGACCACAACCCTATAGTAATTAATATGTATGTGAGGTTAAAGAGGAGAGAGTCCCAGGCAAGAAACACCAGTTTGAATATTCGAAGTATAGAACAACCAGAGCTCCGAACTGCTGTAACTGAAAACAGGGCAAGAACAGAACTAGGCAGAGATAGATGACAGATTAAATTTTCGCACTGATGGAAGAAAGAAGGAGATACAAAGGCAGGGATAACACCAAGTACAGGGAGATATAGAACACAATTAGAAGTAAGATAAGGATAACAAAGGACGTCTGGATGACTGAAAGGTGCAAGGAAATTGAACAATTAGAACAGAAGTACGACAGTTTCGGTCGACATAAAAAAATTAAAACAAGTCACCGGTGCGGTGAGAGAGAAGAAAACTGGTGCACTGAAAGATGAAAAGGGCGCGCTCTGGTTGCTGACTTCGATGCCAGACTGAGACTGTGTCAGCAATATATAACTCAACTGTTTGATGACCAAAGAACGGAGACATATGACATAACTATATCAGAGAGCGCTCCAGAAATAACGAAGGAAGAAGTAGAGTATGCCATCAGGGCCTCAAAATCCGGTAAAGTAGTAGGGCTAGATGAGGTGTATTATGAGGTCTTGAAACTGCTGGATAAGCGTTCAATCAGTGTCATAGTGGATCTAGTGCATAGCATTTATACATCAGGAGTAATTCCCAGAGAATGGCTGCTCTCCACCTTTGTTCCCGTTCCGAAGAAATTTCGAGCGTCAAAGTGTGATGATCACAGACTAATAAGTTTGATGAGTCAGGTTCTGAAGATCTTTACAAAAATTATACAGACTAGAATATACAAAAAATGTGAGGTTGAAACATCAGACACACAATTTGGATTCCGCAACCGAGTGGGCACTAGAGAGGCCATCTCTGCTTTGAATTTCTTGTCTCAGAGATGCCTAGATGTAAACCAAGAACTTTACGTATGCTTCATAAATTATAGTAAGACGTTCGACAATGTTAAGCATGAAAAGCTTCTGGATATACTCCAAGGACTTGGCATTGATTACCACGATGTCCGAATAATATCAAATCTCTGCTGGGGACAAACTTCTAGAGTGAAATATGACAGTGCGTCGACAGGCAGGTTCTACGACATACTGTAAGTGCGCCACCACTGCCCCCACCCCAGTCCCTCCACTGCAGCGCGACGGCGAAGGTACAAATACCACGGAGCTCACCACAGTCGAATCAGTCAACGTCGGGAACTAGGGGAGATTACTTCGCCCATTGCCTCATCGCTTTTGATAATGTCTGCGCCGTAGCTATAGACAAAACGTCAGGAAGAGCTTCCATTGGATCACAGTTTCAAAGCACGGAAAACACTAGATTGTAAAATAATCACTTGACACCCAATTCCCTCTAAGATTTCAGGGTATTGAACATAAGTTCGAAAATTTTTCCTATCAAACTTAAAATGATATAAATTGGGTCACCCGGTGTATCGAAATTCGGCAGATACCTGAATTTATTTTACGAAGACTATGCACATTGTTGGCCTTTACCTCGAAGCGGTTTCTACGAAAATTTATAGGATAAATTCCTGAAATAAGTGGTAAACATGTTCGCCTGACAATTAACTACCTAAACTAGGAAACTATGAAAGCAGGAGTTTGGGAAACTATAGGAATATTAAGCCTCCGGGAGCAGCTGAACGATTAGGCACGTCCTTAACTAGAACCCATTACGCTTTAGTACACGTAGTATAGCAACAATTATTATGGTACTTGCACGCGTGTTGGAAGATTAGAAAACACTGTTGCCCTATTGTTTCATGAAACTCTTCGGTGTGTTCATTATAAAACGTCATTTAATCGGACATGATTTTTTGATAGAAAAGAAGAGAGTTTTAAAGGCACCTCGTAACTTGATCTGGCTCTGCCCAATCAACTTTGAGTGCTTTAACCTTACTTACTAGTATTTGCCTATTTTGTTCTTGCTTTTTGCTTTTTGCCGTTTCCCACATTTTCCTAGGATTTAGTTTTGCCAAGAAAGTAAAAACGGTAATCTTTACTGCTGTAAAATTAGTTTTTTGTTTGGCCAACATGGCTCTCATCTTAGAACATAAAGTGTTTATGCTGAAAAGCTGCTATTGAATTGGAATTAAAGTGGAGAGCGAATGGGGTTATTCCATTAAAAACTACAAGGGGGATTTCCAGGCCGAATTTCCAAACTTTGCTGGGAACTATATATCGTTTAAGAAAACATTAGAGCGATCTCTAGAATTATTTATAGAAACAGGTAGTCGATAACAAAGAAAATCACCTTTTGTAAAGCCAAGGGGGCCTGACTAAAACACCAAATTTTAGTTACTTTGCCAACAGTGTTCTTACACATAATTTGGCATAAAATGTGTGGATGTCTTCTCACTTCTTTGCTCTATAAAATGAATAAAATGATGGTTTAGGAGTATTTCTAGTAAAATTAAAGTCTATACCTCTTCTTTTGGTGCCTTTTTCTCTGCGATCGTTGGCGATTATCATGGCTGTTCATATTCTATCAGCTGCCTGTCTAAATAATTGTAAAGATGTCATCCCAAACCACAGCCATCAGTTCGTTCTCCTTCCTGGTCCTCTCCTACCTTCGACCTACTTGTTCTTCCAAGTACTTCTTCGTTAGTCACGTGCTAGATCCATGAGGTGCGCAGAATTCTCCGATATATCCACATTTAGAACGCTTCGACCTTCCCTACCAAGGCCTCTGGCATGGTCCACGCCTCAACAACATACAAGAGGACAGGAAGGATGTAACATCCGACCATTCCTATTTTCAGTTGTAAGCTAAGATGAAAAATGTTTTCATTCTATTGAATACAGTTCTTGCCTTCTTGATTCTTCATCTTACTTCTACGGATTGATTTTAGTTTGCATTCACCATTGATCCCAAGTAAGTGTATCTCTCGACTCGTTCTTCATTTACAGTCAAAACCATAAAAGACCGGGGGTTTTTTCTAATGTTTTATCTTGTAGGTGTTCAGGCTAAGTCCATATTCCTCGCTGGTTGTATTGATTTTCTCCAGAAGAGTTTGGAGATTCTGCAGGCTCCTTGCAAAGATAACAGTCTCGTCTGCGTATCTGATGTTGTTTATGTTTTTGCAGTTCATTTTAGTCTCTTCAGGAGAATCTTCGAGTGCCTCTTGAAATATGTTTTCAGAGTAGATTTCGGTGATTTCGAAGGTCGGTGAGAGGACACATAAACCTTTGGCGAACGCCTTTCTGGATAGTCACCTCCTCTGTTTTGTTGCCGATTATGTTCACGTAAGCTGACTGTTTCCAATATAAATTCGCTATAATTCGTATATCCTTGCTGTCTGGGCCTACCTCCCTCATTACTTCCACTAACTTTATGTGTTTTACCCTGTGAGAAGCCCTTGAAAAATCTATAAAGCATGCGTGCCCATCTCGGTTAATGTCCCAACAGCGTTGTACTAGGACTTGCAATGAAAAGATTGCCTCTCTAGTTCCCAGGGCATTTCTAAATCTAAATAGAGATTCACTGGTGTATAAGTCCATTTTCTGTATATTCTGCTGTGGATGATCTTGCTGAACGCTGTATTGGTCGCAGGTATTGGCTCGAGGTTTTTTAGGGAGGGTAATGAAGGAAGACAGTAACCAGTCAGAATGTATTTTTCCTGTATCATAGATGAAATTGAAGGTTTCTTCCAGAGACTTGGGGAATTCCGTGCTACTGTCACATAATATTTTTATCAGTTTTCCAGGCGATTTATTGTTTTGCACATTCGACACTGATGTACTGTTCTGGACTATCTGAGAATGTTGTTTGAATATATTGTTTCCACGTCTTTAGTTTATCTGTCGTTTCTGTTATAAGTTTACCATCTGAGTCTACTAGGGTTTATGTTGTGGTTTTCTTCCGGGTATGTGCTATTTCCTTTATCTTTCTGTGTGTATTTAAATGATATGAATTCTATCTAGTTCCTTAATCTCGCTACATTTCCCTGCCAGCCACTGTTCTTTTGCAGCCATGATTTCCCTCTTTATTGTCTTGTATATTGATCGATACTCCTTCCTGCTTTTGTTTTTAGGTATTCGTCTCTGGTACATTAGGGTCAGGAGATCTGTCATACATTTCTTCTTCTTCATACGTGTCTTTAACTGGGGCGATTCTGTTCCATTTTGTAGTAGTTCTTCTGGGTTTGCTGCTATTTCTTCCAATCCTAGTTCTTCTGTTTCTCTCTGTTTAACTGCGTCTCCCCTGAGCCTTCGAATATCTATTTTGTTGCGTTGCTGGGTTTTCGTTGTTCTCTTTAGTTTTGTTTCAAACTTACAAATCAATGGATTCTGGTCTGATGCAGTGGCAGTACTAGACAGGACTGAGACTATTCCCATCCTTACATTCCTATCAAGAAAGAAAAAAATGATGACACTTTCAAATCGCTCTTGAGCCGTCAGTGTCGTCCCCGGACATTTGACTGTCGACATTTGACACAAAACTGCCCACTTTAGAAAATATCGAAGGAGGAGGCACAAATGAATTACATGACGTATTCTTACGAACAAATGGTATAGCTTGACTCTAGCAGATATTGTTACAATATTTGTAACCTATAACTGAATTGTATATTTTTATCCCATGTGCCCATTCTTCTGTTTGTTTGCCAACAGTATAATTCACCGTTTATTTTTAAAGCAAATTCATATTTTTATATTCCGCCTACGCATCCACTATTTAGCTACGGTTTGCCAAATCAAACGAATTGTTTTCCTCGCCTTTTAATATAACAATACCAAGCGCCCAAATTTCTATTAGCCGTGCCAGTGATCCGGACAATTTCCACAGGAAGTTTATATCTTCCATGTCAAGTGTGGCGATAAAAGAGGCCCCCAGTTCCATTTTCTATACGAGACAAAACGTTGGAAACCTAATTTCGGTGATGTATCCAGAGAAAATGCTCAAAAAATATGGAAATTTCTTTTATAAATCGTATTTATAAAGGGCAAGTATACATGTATAATATATAAAAAGCTGCTTTACATAATAAAAGCGAAGAATCGATGTATAGTACCAACTCTGATGGAATTATTACAATTTGGTCATAATAATTCTAAACAACCTTGAAATTAAGTAAAATAGCCGCAATGAAATGAAACGTGTGAATATAAACGCAATTACCATAAATTACACTCTTTATAAGGATATGAATCATTTTCCGGATATCATTTCCTCTTTTGTTGTTTTACCAGTTTTATGAAGCGCGTGTTTGCAACAACTATGAGGCAGCTATTCAAGTTGCACGTTTTATGCATGACTGATAATATTCGATTAGACAAGAAAAAAGGGGCCAGCGGGTTCCTTAGACCTCATTGCCACGAAATCCCCAACCGTTTCGTGCATTGAGAAAACATAATTGCGAAAATCCTGAAGCCATTAGGATCCGCCAGGTTCCGGCCCAAATCTAATTATTTGCGAGCCCATTTGGGCTTTTATGTCTATATTAATTGAACATGTCCGACAAACAACGGCCTAACAGAGTTACGGCCCCGTGTGACGGACTGATTGATCTGATGGTTTCGGTACAATATGGTTGACTAAAGCTTGTCTTTGATTATCCAGAGGTAGACAAACCACGTCTGCTGATAACACTACAATCAGAGGGTGCAAAAGTGCATTTTACTGAACGAAGTTGCTTTACGTATTTGGGTCGTATAAATAACTTTCACTCCATCAGTGTATTCCCTCTTATTCATTGACAATGCAATATCTCTTTAGAAGCAGACAATAGAGCATTTTAATGGTACTCAATGGAACACCACAACAACGTGCAACTCCTCCAAGAGCAACTGTAATAATGGTAGTGCTATATGCTAAAGACAACAATTTTCTGCTTTTTTTTTATTTGCTCTAACGAAGAAGACGTATATAGAGTAAGTTGTCAGTCAAGTTGACACTGAGCCAGTTCTCTTTCCCTTAAAAATTATTAAATAACATAGTTTAGGAAGTTCTGGCTTATAAACATCATTTCGCAAGCTCTAATTGTGTCCATCCACAGACTAGTTTCGCCGTTTACGGCTCATCAGTGAGGCTTTGATACAACCAGAGCTCCCGAAATCTGTTCTACTCAAGACACGTTTCATGGCACTACCGAGAAAAGGTTCCCAGTGGCGCCCTCCGTGCCCGTTTATTGAACTAACGAGATTACACCCGTCCAATATCAACGTCAATGCCCGGTCTAAGGAGAAATGATGCAGATTACTGTAAAATAAAGAAATCGATTTTTAGCCGTCGGTACTATGAAAACGCTGTTTCCGACCTTTTAAACGACTGATAAACATCATTTCGCAAGCTCTAATTGTGTCTATCCACAGACTAGTTTCGCCGTTTACGGCTCATCAGTGAGGCTTTGACACAACCAGAGCTCCCGAAATCTTTTCTACTCAAGACACGTTTCTATAATTTCGTACTATGAAAACGCTATTTTCGACCTTCTAATACCGATACTGGACGGGTGTAATCTCGTTAGTTCAACAAACGGGCACGGATGGCGCAACTGGAAACCTTTTCTCGGTACTACCATGAAACGTGTCTTGAGTAGAACAGATTTCGGGAGCTCTGGTTGTATCAAAGCCTTACTGATGAGCCGTAAACGGCGAAACTAGTCTGTTGATGGACACAATTAGAGCTTGCGAAATGATGTTTATCAGTCGTTTAAAAGGTCGAAAACAGCGTTTTCATAGTACCGACGGCTAAAAATCGATTTCTGTATTTTACAGTAATCTACATCAGTTCTGGCTTAGTTTCAACAATTTCGAGTTAACCTACATACGCCCTCTTGATAACTACAACAACTATCTCAATTGACCATTGAATCAATGGAATGATAAAAAACTTCGATGACACAGAACTGGGAGGTAAATTTTCTTCATCTCAGCTTCAAGCTGACACTACCTGCTGCTTTCTTTTTTTTTTAATGCAATCGCTGTTATGAGCAGGATGTATGTAGGTCAAGTTGAAAGTGTTGAAACGGAGCCAGTTCCCATTCCTATAAAATTTATTGGAAAACCTAGTTTAGGAAGTTTAGGATTAGTTTCAACTCTTTTGACTTCACTTACACACGTCTTTTTTGCTACAGCTAAATAGGTTCCTTTGGAGAAGAAGAAGAAGAAGAAGAAGAAGGCACATGTAGCTCCAGTTTAAAATGTTGAAACTGAGCCAATTCTCTTTCCAGTAAAAATTTATTATAAAACGTAGTTAAGGAAGTTCAGGCTCAGTTTCAGCATTTTCTTCTTAACCTGCACACGTCTTTTTCATAATCTCCCTTGACAATGTCAATCAACAGAATGGTCAAAATCAATTATTTTAGGAGCTTCAGGACAAAGTTCTGATGACACAAAACTGGGAAGTGAATCTTCTTCATCTTCGCTTGAGGTGGACACTATCTGCAGATTTTTGTTTTGTTTTTGTAACTGCTGTCACGAAGAAGACGTACGTTGGTCGAAAATGTTAAAACTGAGCCAGTTCTGTTTTTCGTTAAAATTATTAGAAAACAACTTACAAACGTCTTCATCGTAACAATTACATAAACTCCCTTAACCACTGAATTGAGAGAATAGTCACAATCAGTTATATTAGGATCTTTAGAATAAAAATCTGGTGACTTACCATTATGAGGTGAAACTTCTTCATTTCGCTTGAGAATGACACTCTCTCTGTAGTATTTCTATTCGCTGTTGCGAAGAAGACGTATGTACTTGTAGGTCAAGTCGAAAGTGTTGAAGCTGATCCAGTTCTCTTTTCCATAAAATTTAATAGAAAACGTGGTTTAGGGGCTCAATTTTAGCTCTTTCCACTTAACCTACATTCTTATATATCATAGATTGAAGATTTTCAACTTGACTGCACAAGCCTTCTTCTTGTCCCAATGAATTATCCTAGGAGCTTTAAGGACATAAATTCTGCGAACACAGCAGAGAAAGGTAAATCTTCTTCAACTTTGCTTAAAGATGAACTCTATCTGCTGTTTTATTTTTAATTTGTATTCGCTGTGTCGAAGAAGACATATGTAGGTCAAGTCGAAAGTGAGCCAGTTCTCTTTGCTTAGAGGCTCAGTTTTAATACTTTTGATGTGACCAAATCTTCCCTATAACAACTACATAACCTCTCTTGACCATCGAATCAACAGAATGGTCACCATCAATTATTTTAGAAGCTTCAGGACGAAATTCTGATTATACATACTTGGAAGTGAGTGTTCTTCATCTCCGCTTGAGGATATCTCTATCTGCTGCTTTCTTTTTGTTTTTGTAATCGGTGTAATGAAGAGGACGTATGTAGGTCCAGTTGAAGATGTTAAAAGTGAGCCTCGAGCCTATAGTTTCAACACGTTCGACGTCTTCTTCAGTACAACTACATATTCTCACCTGTGTCCTAATATCACCATGCCTTTGATCACTGAATCAACGGCATGGTGATACTTATCTTAGGATCTTTAGAACAAAATTCTGATGACACAGAGCTGGGAAGTGAATCTTCTTCATATTCGCTTGAGGATGACACTATTTTCAACTTTCTTTTTGTTTTTTTTTATTCGCAGAAAAGGTTCTTAATTTCTAACGATTGTGACATCTCACAATCCTTCCAGCATTCCAACGGGTTGAGCTTCTCCTTTTACCGTAAGTCTATAATTGATCAATCACGCCATCCCAGTAACATCTAAGCAACCACTTTGTAGAGCATAAAATAGCAGCCCTTCGCTGTCACGCTTACAGCCTTACTTAATATCCTGATGTACACAAGCAAACATGGAAGGTCAGTTAACACTATTAAGCAGATTGCTGTTGATAATGATTATCAACACGCTGTTAAACACTGCTAAACAAGAAGATTAGTGGTTTTCTCGTGATCCCCTTTGTTTCTATATAAATATAAAGGGGGGTCGTACAGCTTCTGCCGCATCCCGCATTTCGGTCTCCATCCTCTTCGGTTTCTCCATTCATCTTCATTTATGGCTCTATCCTTCATGGTATCCTCCATCCCTTTCATCCGCGTCTGCGCCGGCCTTCCTCTCCTTCTCCTACTTGTTGGGGCATAATTCAGGGCTTGTTGTGGCCATCTGATATTCTCCATTCTTCTGACGTCTCCATACCATATTAATTGTCTCATTTCAATCCTTATAGCGGTCGTGTGGACTCTATTTGTGCGCTCCTAGTCTCTTCATGTGCAGAGTTTCCATCCTGGATACTCTGCACGCTCTCCTTAGGAAATCCACTTCTACAGCTTCCTTCCTCTTTCTAGCCCTTGCCGACATCTACCAGCACTCCGCTCCATATGTCAGTATTGGCTCTACTGTTGTCTTGTAGATTGTAATTTTCGTTTTAATAGTTATAAGATTTAGTACTATAATGCCGTATCAGGTTATGTACCTACAATAAATAGTGTTATCAGTAGGTAGGTACCTACCTATTTTTTTAAAATTTATTGTTGTTGCACTAGTTTTGCAAATAAAAAATGGCTTATATACTATTGTTTCTAGACACCATTTAAATCTGCAAAGACGACTTTTGACGGATAGGAATGACCTCTCAACATTGCAATTTCTTTTACGAATAAGAACGATTTCTTGTTCTTAATCGTAGTTATAAATTTCTGTTCATTACAACCATTACATGCATAGCAATTGGCAATACGTGTTATGGACAAGAATTAACAATGTTAATTGTGAGTATAAGAGTAAGAAATTTAGAAACACCAACCTAAGCCAAACTTAAAATATGATTGAACACATGGGCGTAGCAACTAAGTATAAACTTTGGCAACATAAATTTGAGTACCTAGCCCTTTAATTGGACCAAGAAATAACACAGTACCTTTATTTTTAAACTATAAAGTAAGCTACCTCTATCCACCTTGTTCCATTCCTCATTGGTCTTCTCTACCCTGCCTAAGGAATTAACACCACTTTGTCCTAGGCCTCCCTTTTCGCTTCGGGAGTTCCTTTGCCCCATTTGAGGCAAGGTCTTTCCTGAATTAAATATAACAATTTTTTTTTCCTACTAGCTTATTGGAACAAAGTAGTAAATTGAGTATGCGTATGCATTTCTGTCCTTGTTGTATTCTGTGTGTTATGTCTTTGGTTGATGTTTCTTCCTCCGATATTGTGCATCCCAAGTATTGGTATTCTCTGCATCTCCTTGTGTCTCTGAGTTGCAGGGTCGGATCCTCTTGCTCCTGTCCTATACCAATATACTCAGTTTTTGTCATGTTCATGTTCATTCCACACTTTTCGTACTCTTCCCCTACCTTCCTTAGCATGTAATCTATATCATCTTTATTGTTTGCAATGATGACTTGGTCATCCGCAAAGAGGAGAGTTGTTGAACACTTGTGACATATCTAGATCTCCATTTCTGCACATTTCTTCATCCAGGTCTCCAAGACATCTTGTATATACATCTTGAATAGTGTTGGTGATAGCCCTTTGTTTCTAACAAACTCTCATTTGAAGAAACTTTCCAGCACTATCTGGTCAAAGGGCGAATTTCCCAGTCCATCCTTAAAATCAGCCATTGTTGTCAAATGCTTACGAACAGTCAGCATGACGTCTAGTGAATAACAATGATGTCTATTATATCATTGTTCTCAGGTATTTAGATTACGCGAGCTGTCTAGAAGTGAAGCTGTTTCATTCTCAAGCGCTCTAAGTTACTGAAGTCATAATCCATGTTGAATCCAGGTTAGATAAGGTAGCTAGAATATTTTTATTTGTCAAAATAAAGAAAGTATCTTTTAGGTGATGATGTTAATTTTGATTAATGAAATGCGTACGTGACTTCAGTCAGCGCAAGACGAAAATTGATCAAGTGAAAAGCATACGTGACCTCAGTCAGCACGATACTAAAATTGACTAAAGCACTAATAAAAAAAACATATACTTGTTTGGATGCTGAAAATGGATGAACGTTTCCTGAAAATATTCAGAAATATTGCCAAACTTACTCTAATTCTGATGCATAGCTAAATAATATTATAAATGTACTCACGTTATCCCGCGCCTAATCTTGTTTGCTCAATAATGTTCAAAGAATTTTCACTGACGTCGACGACAAACCCTCGAGAGGTCACCACAATCCCCTGTCTTTGTGGGGTCGGTTTAGCTTACGGCGTTAATTGTTGTCTGTCTCATGAGACCTTGTATTGTATTCAATGTGATTGTGTTCAAAGGTACAGCTGCGCCCTCCTAACGGTACGGGTCACATGTGGGGTCCATGTGAGTGATTTGGTTAAGAATGACTCCCAAAAATTTTACTTCGTTAGTAAACAGGATTGTCGTCCTGAACAAAGATGGCGGATTCAGGAAGTCCAGCCTCTTCCTTCGCGTAAAGGTTTTTTTTTTGAACACCAGCTGTGTACAACATCCAGTACCTCTTGCAGCGTGCTGGAGATTTGTTGGTCTGACTAGCTTCTTATAAAGATAACGATGTCGTCCGCGTATGTTTGGATCTTGAATTCCCATAGCTCCAAAGTAGCCAGAAGATCGTTCACTAGTAGAGACCACAGGAGTGGTGAAAGGACTCCGCCCTCTGGCCAACCTCCCACTGTTGTGAATCTGATAGTGTCATCGCTTAATGACGTAGTGATCAGTCTGGATTCTGGAACATATTGCGAATTGAGTTGGTTATTGTTGATTCGAGCTTTCTCGCTTTACTGGTGGTGAGGAGGGAGTCTGTAGGTGCATTATTAAAGGCCCCTACAATAGTCATGAGACCTTACTCCCAGCTCCCTTATCCACGATCTTCTGAGGGTGTTTGAAGAGGACCTTTACAGGTTTCTTTTTAGGGTGAGGCCCTATAAAGAGTACCAGTCCAGGGGCTAACTAAACTGTTAAACACTGCTACGCAAAAGGATGGTGGCCCTTGAGGTTTTCTTGTGGTGTTCTTTATTTCTAACAAACTGGTATTTCAAAAATTTTCCAGAATTGTCTGTCCAATTACCAAACACTCTTTAAAATCCCACATTGTCAACTCTAACTTCAAACTTGCAAAGTTGTCAAACACAACTCACCTTTTGGGAACCATCTAAACAAGCTTAATCAAATTTTTATACCTCAGTTTGGCTCGATTCCTTAACTACATTGCAACCAAAATTTTGATAAACTGGATTTTACTGAAGACGTGTAGATTAGCCAAGGATTACTAACCCAGAAAACAGTTGAACGTTGATTCAACGAAAAAAAAAACCTGTAACCAAACGTTTTTTCAGCGTAATTATGTCCTTTGAATCAACGTTTTTATCAACCTTGCATTAAAACGTTTCATCAACGTTTGCTTAAGACGTTTAATCTAGGTTTGGTTAAAACATTTAATCTAGGTTTGCTTAAAACGTTTAATCAACCTTGCTTAAAACGTTTGTTCAACGTATCTATCAACCTTAATTAAAACGTTAAATCAACGTTTTTGTCAACCGTGTTTACAACGTTTAATCAACGCTTTCAATCTATTTTTTTTCCATTTACATGAATATAATTTATGTCAAATGAGTTTTACCAGGGTTTGAACTTTGAACCCAGTTAAAACTTATTCAATAAAAATTAGTGAACCCGTTTTATCAGTTTTAATTTTAGTTTAAGACAAAACCTGTAAACCAAAAATGCTATGTTAAATATATACAGAGAGTTAATGTTTAATTAAAAACCTCATACAAAAACGTGTTTTACACCAGACAACACACTACGTTGTATGGACATCCAAATGACGGCTACATGTCACATCCACAATACGTCCATTTGTTGACGTCGGTGGGACTTTTAGTTTAGCCGTCTTCCGACGTCCATTTATTGACGTCTCTACGTATTTAATATACTAAACTTTGCATTTTATCATAAAAAAATTCATTGCATATTTTAAACATGTTTTATTGGAAATCTAATACCGGTGCCAATTACAATCATTAGTAAAAGAGTTATATTCTATAAATTCGTTTTTGATGATATTTGCGATATGTTAAAACTTAAAACCTAAGGAAGGACAGCACTTAGGGGCTGACTGGGGGTGACTGATGTGAACTAGGAATAATTTTAAACAAGATACATTTTTTAGTACTTTTGGGCAATGTCCTACCTTATACACTTTTTTGAACGATTGTCGTTCATTGTTGGAAAAGGAATTTCACACAATTCACAGTAAAATTACTCTTATTAATAATTTACCCTGGAAAGGGTTCGGACGAATCCATCTAGTTAACGTTTCACCCTAAAAAACCGGTAAACAAACAAAACGAAACGAACCACGAACGTCGTGTCATAGCCGACAATAACATCTCAAGCAGCCGACGCTCGACACCCGTGAGAAATATAAACACCGGGGATCGGGGCAATACATCCTACCCCTCTAAGCCTCGTTCTAGGAATCTGGGTCGTCCGCCGTTTACTACCTAGCGCCACCTATATCAACGCCACCTAGCGCTCAGAGAATATGACATTTAAACCTGTTTTCAACGTTTAATCAACATTATAAATTCAACCAATATCTCAAAATTTTCAGCACAGGTTTTAACAACGTTGATTTAACATCGAAAAACATGGTTGTTCATTTTAGATAAAATCAACCAAAAATCAACAGCTTAAAATCAAAGAGACAACTATAAATCAACCGAGCAAATGATGATAAGTTTTAAAAGACATTTTGCAATCGCGCATATGTGACGGTTGAATTACTGTCACCTATTTTCAAAGTTTAATCAACAGGATAAATTCAACCAATATCAAAACACATCTAAAACACGTTTTAAAAACGTTGATTTAACGTCGAAAATCATGATTGTGCATTATGGCTTATATCAACCTTACGTTAAAGTCAACGTGACAACTATAAATCAACGGACCAAACGATGATTCTACGTTGAAACAACGTTCAACTGCTTACTGGGAACCTAAACTAACCTGAACTACCTTTGAGTTTCGGGTTAGTTTAGAGATCAATTCAAAATACTTAATAGAAGGTTTATTTTTAAGATTTTGACAGAACATTGGAATGCCTAATTTCCAGGTAACCTTGAACAGGAACTATGTATCTAACCCTGCACTTTCTGAATAATCAAGGTGGAATACCTTATTTTCGACCTTGGTTATTGACGTTTAGTTGTTCAGGCCTGCATGTTTTGCCTAAAAAAGCATCATCAGGCCTAAGGTATTACTTACATAACACAGTTGCACGAAAGGAACATTTAGAGACCAAAAACCACAACCAACACACTTGCTAAATATTCATTTGTGCAATTGTGTTATGTAAGTGATATTTTAGGCCTGATAATGCCTTCTCAGGCGAAACACGGGCCCTGAATAACTAAATATAATGTATTTGATACTGCTAACTTAGAATTCAATTGTTTTCGACCTTGGATTTCTGTTGGTCTCTTTGAGGGAGAAAAATAAACTTTTTCTACGATTTTATGTTTTTTCAAAAATCTTTTTTTTCTGACTATGAACAAAATTAAACTACATGCACAAGAATAGCATGTTTTGGTAGTGGACCCTCTCGATGGAGTAAACAATGATTTTTAATTTTTATTTTAAGTGACCAGGCCTCTGCAAAGCCTAGAGACCTTCTTCACCCTCTATTAAGTTATCGTGCTTGTCTCATGGGGTTTTTGTTCTACCCACATTATAACACATTCTATGTTTTTTTTTTACTTGGTGTTTCATGGCGAGATATTTTGTTCACACCCTTTTGTCACTTTGCTTCGCTTGAGTTTGTTTTACTTTATTTTATATACCTTAAGTTAACATTTTTTTCTACAATCGCTGTTGTTGGTCACAATAGGGACGCTGATGATGGCCCGCATGTCCAAACCAGTAAAAGAATTTTTTTTTAATACAGCAAAAAGTATGAGACTTTTGTTTTTTTTTTCATCGTCCTGTTTGTTACCATAAACACCCAGCAGTAACAAGCCAGGTAGTGTGTGATAAAATAATTAATTTTAATAACCTTAGTGAATCAGGCAAAATGACGCCATTAGAAGATGGTCTGTACGTGCCTGCTCATAACTACGTAAGTTTCTGCAGTAATAAGGGACTTGTGACTAAGTCATGACTAAGTATAGCAGTATGGTCTCAGGAATTTTCTTTGCACTAACGAACTAAATTAATTACGCAGCAAAAAGACCTGTATCATACTCTTTGCGTTGTAATTTTATAGCATTTTAATTTCAATTAAACAGGTTTCGTCAAATATTTCCAAAACTCGTGAACGACGACGTCCAATATCATCGTTTCGAATAAGATATTTCCCGCAGGGCCCCAAGCCCCCAGAGTGACTTTATGGTAAAGATAACCGAAAAGAACGGTCGGCCAGATCGAGAAATCCTGGAAAAAGAAAAACATAACGACCGATGGATAGGAATGACATTTCAGCTTGGAATAACTGAAAGTTTCAATTCTTCTCGATATTTGTTCGAAAAGAAAGATAAAGTGATTTGCCCGTAGCGGTTTTTATTGATATTTCGACCATTCCAACTGGATGAGGTAATGAAACGTTGTTGTTATGCCGTTATAGAGTCGTGCACCGCAGGCATATCTCAGTGCAAATGCTGGAACGGAGTTTCTCTGTTTCGGTCACTTTACCGATAAATCACATGCAAATGGTGGAGGAGGGCGGAATAGACTGCTCGGGAAGGATAAGGTCGTGACAGCTTAAGGATGAAATATCAGCTTAACTGAGATAAGCGAACAGATTGCAACGAAATTGATAGCGTGCCCTTTAATGAAAAAAGGTCCAGTTTCTTATCCAGGCCTACTTTAAGCTTAAATTCGAACGTATGAATATATTGTGAATCAAAATATTGGCTATTTGCATAAACAAATCTGTCTTCATTTTTAAGCCAGCGAAGCAGAATTGCATGCAAATTATTGCTCGCTCGACCCCAGCCAAGAATAGCACGTGTCCGTGCCAACTCCTGTGACCTTTGCCAGGTTAATCTCCTGTGCAATCGGATTAGTTTAATCTACCGTTACGATCTAGAGGAAAGTTTGCTTTTTCTTGCAGGGCGTGTTTGACTTTCCTTGGTCCCGTCCATTGATAAATTGTGCCAAAGAAAATATCGATACTGCTGTCTAAGCCAAATGCCAATAACCTTTGTCAAATGCTACTGTCCTGTGCTCAGTATCGTGAATTCTCTTTATTGGCTCCGCCAGTTTTACAAGTTTTACGAGGCCGTAAACGGAAAGACGTAATTTTAGATGGGAGCAAAGATGGGCCTTTTTTTTCTGAAAGTGGACCGTAAATAAGCACTAAACCTTCATATGTTTGACGGTATATGATTTTTTTTTGAGATTGTATTAACAGAAGGCTTTTCCCGTAAGTACCAAATTTTTTTATATTGCCCCAATTTTCCCACTCTTCATACAAAATTCGTTTTCTTCGTAAATACCTTTCAATATCGATAAAAATTCATGCACACCGTTGAATAAGAGTTTGCACGAATATCCGTTTAAATAAAGTTTCCTGAGATAGAGCTTTTATGGAGGGAGCAACTGCTAAAGCGCCCCTTGCAGCAATCTCGCAACTCAGTGGGAGTTAAGTGAACTATTTTAGAATTTTACGGTTGTGGAGCAAATGTTCCAACTTTAGAATTAACCTGTTCGCGTAGTCGGTAAATTGGCACATACACCAACAAAACGAGATTTTTCTTCTATTTATTTGATCGTGGTGCTTATCGCGAAGTAGAGCTAATTTGGTATTCAATTAAAACTGCCATATGGCAGTGAATTTGAGGCAGTTTGAGCTCTGCTGCGCAATGGCAATGTCACCGACAATAATAAATTAAAACCTTGCACAAATTCAAGCAATACGGTCACGAACAGGGTTTATTTACACGATTAATCCCTAGTTTTCACTCCATTGTTAGCTTTAACGACCAGATTGTTACCATGGAAATGCGTTGTTGAAAAATCACATTCCCAACATCCCTGTTTTGTTTTGGCAACAATATTATTTAATTCAGTTGCACAACATTGAAATTTAATAACTGACTTTCCATCAATTTCGACGATGGAAGTTTTCGTGCCTGTTATATTATGCATCCAGGCGATATTAGAGCTGATGGTAATTAGAGCAGATGTGCGCCATATGGTGATCGGTAGTCTTATGCAGAACTAATGCAATTAGCGTGGATTTTATTCTATTACTCATTAGCACGTTTATAAGAGAAGATGCAATTTGCTTAATTAGTAAATATGGTTTACGGTTTTCGGGCAATTTTAGCAGGAGCTGTGCGGAAAGCCAGCTATGTGGAAATTATAACCTATTAACTGAAAATAGAAGATTCACTAGATTTTCGCCACATACTTGACAAAATCACAAGCAGCACCTTTTTCTTTAAATTATTTCAAAATATTCCACTTAGGCTTACACACCTATCCTGGTCTATATATGCAAGGTATTTCATTTCTAAAAGCGCACTCATTATTATCTCGTGGTGATTCACAAAGCTCAATCGGCAATTCTAGTCAAAATTGTGTACCTACATAATCCCCAGTTGACA
Organism: Taphrorychus bicolor; assembly: GCA_951812265.1. Classification (NCBI taxonomy): domain Eukaryota; kingdom Metazoa; phylum Arthropoda; class Insecta; order Coleoptera; family Curculionidae; genus Taphrorychus; species Taphrorychus bicolor. The sequence continues at coordinate 14,582,442 of OX638305.1, forward strand.
GTGAAATGCAGAAAGTCTCACTGTCAATTGTTCAAACAGAGATTTTTTTTAAATGCGACTTTCTGACTAACTTTGTGCTAATGAACTTGTGCCGCCATCTCAAAGCTGAAATGTTCACTTTTCCTATTTAGTAACGATTGGAACTCATCACAACATAATTTTATTTAAATTGTGACTTTCTGAGTAACTTTGTGTGAATGGCCTTAATTAGTTTTACACGAGCTTATACATTACAAGCATAATGAGCATTTATAACCAAAATTTTGTGCCTAAATATTCTTCAAGTTAACACTGGAACTCAGAAAATGTTTAACTTTGTCAATCAGAGATTCTCATGCTACCATCTTCAATCTGTAATTTTAAATTTTCACTTTCCTGATTTTGTTATGAATGAAACCGATTGATGTGATATGATGAAATGATGAAGTTCCATCAGGAACGGAAATCAGGAAGTTTTTCTTCAAACGGAGATTTTTATAAAATATGACTTTCTGAGTGAACTTGTGCGACTGATCCTATTCCACCATTTTTAAGATGAATTTTCAACTTTTTATATTTAGTTTTGAGTAAAACTCAGAAAGTTTCACTGGCAAACGGATTATTATAACTTGTGTCTTTTGAGTCACCTTCAGGAATTGATTTTGTACCACCACTTTCAAGATGAATTTTTCACTTTTTCTATTTAGTTTTGAATGGAACTTACAAAGTTCTTCTTCAAACGGAGATTTTTATAAAATGCGACTTTCTGAGTGACCTTGTGCGACTCATCGCACTGACTCGCGACTGATCTCATTCCACCATTTTTATGATAAATTTTCCACTTTTTCTATTTAGTTTTGAGTAAAACTCAGAAAGTTCCACTCTCAAAACATTTTATTTTTTGGAGTGACCTTGTTGTCGCAATTTCTCTAGTTAGTTTTCAACGGAATTCAGAAAGTTTCTCGTCAAGCAGAGATTTTTATAAAATGTTACTTTCTGAATGACCTTGTGCGACTGACCTTATTCCACCATATTTAAGATGAATTTTCTAATTTTTTGTTTAGTTTTGAGAGAAACTCAGAAAGTTCCACTTTCAAACGCATTTTTATAACAAGTGACTTTTTGACTGACCTTGTGCGACTGATCGTGTATCACCAATTTCAAGATGAATTTTTCACTTTTTCTATTTAGTTTTGAACGGAACTTAGAAGGTTACTCTTCAAACGGAATTTTTTATAAAATGTGACATTTTGAGTGACCTTGTGCAACTGATCTTATTCCACCATTTTTAAGATGCATTTTCTACTTTTTCTATATAGGTTTGAGTGAAACTCAGAAAGTTCCACTGTCAAACGCATTTTTATAACATGTGACTTTTTGACTGGGCTTGTGCGACTGGTCTTGTACCACCACCTTCAAAATTAATTTTTTACTTTTTCTAGTTAGTTTTCCACGGAACTCAGAAAGTTTTTCATCAAACGGAGATTTTTATAAAATATGACTTTCTGAGTGAACTTGTGCGACTGCTCCTATTCCACCATTTTTAAGATGCATTTCCTAATTTTTCTTTTTAGTTCTGAGTGAAACTCAGAAAGTTCCACTATCAAACGCATTTTTATAACATGTGACTTTTTGAGGGAGCTTGTGCGACTGATCCTTTAATACCACCGTCAAACTGAGATTATAAAATGTGACTTTCGGAGTGACCTTGTGCGACTGGTCTTATTACACCATTTTTAAGATGAATTTTCTAGATTATCTATTTATTTCTGAGTGAAACTCAGAAAGTTCCACTATCAAACGCATTTTTATAACATATGACTTTTTGAGTGAGTTTGTGTGACTGATTTTGTACCACCACCTTCAAGATCAATTTTTCACTTTTTCTAGTTAGTTTTGAACGAAACTCAGAAAGTTCCCCTTCAAATGGAGATTTTTATAAAATGCGACTTTCTGAATGAACCTGATGCGACTAATCTTATTCCATCATTTTTATGATAAATTTTCTACTTTTTCTATTTAGTTTTGAGCGAAACTCAGAAAGCTCCACTGTCAAATGCATTTTTATAACATGTGATTTTTTGAGTGAGCTTGTGCGACTGATCTTGTACCACCATCTTCAAGATAAATTTTTCACTTTTTCTAGCTAGTTTTCAACGGAACTGAGAAAGTTCCTCTTCAAAGGGAGATTTTTATAAAATATGCCTTTCTGAGTGAACTTGTGCGACAGATCCTATTCCACCATTTTTAAGATACATTTCCTACTTTTTCTTTTTAGTTTTGAGTGAAACTCAGAATGTTCCACTGTCAAATGCGTTTTTATAACATGTGACTTTTTGAGGGAGCTTGTGCGACTGATCTTTTAATGTCACCTTCAAGGTGAGTTTTTTCCTTGTTCTAGTTAGTTTTGAACGTAATTCAGAAAGTTCCTCTTCAAACTGAGATTATATAATGTGACTTTCTGAGTGACGTTGTGCGACTGATTTTATTACACAATTTTTAAGATGAATTTTCTACTTTATCTATTTAGTTCTGAGTAAAACTCAGAAAGTTCCACTATCAAACGCATTTTTATAACATGTGACTTTTTCAGTGAGCTCGTGCTACTGATCTTGTACCACCACCTTAAAGATCAAGTTTTCACTTTTTCTAGTTAGTTTTGAACGGAACTCAGAAAGTTTCTCTTCAAATGGAGATTTTTTATAAAATGTGACTTTCTGAGTGACCCTGATGCGACTAATGTTATTCCATCATTTTTATGATAAATTTTCTACTTTGTCTATTTAGTTTTGAGTGAAACTCAGAAAGCTCCACTGTTAAATGCATTTTTATAACATGTAATTTTTTGAGTGAGTTTGTGCTGCTTATACTTGTACCACCGTCTTCAAGATCAATTTTTCACATTTTCTAGTTAGTTTTCAACGAAACTCAGAAAGTTCCTCTTCAAAGGGAGATTTTTATAAAATATGACTTTCTGAGTGAACTTGTGCGACTAATCCTATTCCACCATTTTTAAGATGAATTTCCTACTTTTTCTTTTTAGTTTTGAGTGAAACTCAGTAAGTTCCACTGTCAAATGCATTTTTATAACATGTGACTTTTTGAGGGAGCTTGTGCGACTGATCTTTTAATGTCACCTTCAAGGTGAGTTTTTTCCTTGTTCTAGTTAGTTTTGAACGTAATTCAGAAAGTTCCTCTTCAAACTGAGATTATATAATGTGACTTTCTGAGTGACGTTGTGCGACTGATTTTATTACACAATTCTTAAGATGAATTTTCTACTTTATCTATTTAGTTCTGAGTAAAACTCAGAAAGTTCCACTATCAAACGCATTTTTATAACATGTGACTTTTTCAGTGAGCTCGTGCTACTGATCTTGTACCACCACCTTAAAGATCAAGTTTTCACTTTTTCTAGTTAGTTTTGAACGGAACTCAGAAAGTTTCTCTTCAAATGGAGATTTTTATAAAATGTGACTTTCTGAGTGACCCTGATGCGACTAATGTTATTCCATCATTTTTATGATAAATTTTCTACTTTGTCTATTTAGTTTTGAGTGAAACTCAGAAAGCTCCACTGTTAAATGCATTTTTATAACATGTAATTTTTTGAGTGAGTTTGTGCTGCTTGTACTTGTACCACCGTCTTCAAGATCAATTTTTCACATTTTCTAGTTAGTTTTCAACGAAACTCAGAAAGTTCCTCTTCAAAGGGAGATTTTTATAAAATATGACTTTCTGAGTGAACTTGTGCGACTAATCCTATTCCACCATTTTTAAGATGAATTTCCTACTTTTTCTTTTTAGTTTTGAGTGAAACTCAGTAAGTTCCACTGTCAAATGCATTTTTATAACATGTGACTTTTTGAGGGAGCTTGTGCGACTGATCTTTTAATGCCACCTTTAAGATGAGTTTTTTCCTTGTTCTAGTTAGTTTTAAACGTAACTCAGAAAGTTCCTCTTCAAACTGAGATTATAAAATGTAACTTTCTGAGTGACGTTGTGCGACTGATTTTATTACACCATTTTTAAAATGAATTTTCTACTTTATCTATTTAGTTCTGAGTAAAACTCAGAAAGTTTCACTATCAAACGCATTTTTATTACATGTGATTTTTTGAGTGAGCTCGTGCTACTGATCTTGTACCACCACCTTAAAGATCAAGTTTTCACTTTTTCTAGTTAGTTTTGAACGGAACTCAGAAAGTTTCTCTTCAAATGGAGATTTTTATAAAATGTGAATTTCTGAGTGACCCTGATGCGACTATTCTTATTCCATCATTTTTATGATAAATTTTCTACTTTTTCTATTTAGTTTTGAACATTGAAATTTTTCTATTATTATTTTTTGAGTGAGTTTGTGCGACTGATCTTGTATCACCATCTTCAAGATGAATTTTTCACATTTTTTAGTTAGTTTTCAACGGAACTCAGAAAGTTCCTCTTCAAAGGGAGATTTTTTTAAAATGTGACTTTCTGAGTGAGTTTATGTGACTGTTCTTATTCCTCCATTTTTAAGATAAACTCTCTACGGTTTTTATTTAGTTTTGTGTAAAACTCAGAAAGTTCCCACTGTCAAATGCATTTTTATAACATGTGACTTTTTCAGTGAACTTGTGCGACTGATCTTGTACCACCACTCCCAAGATGAATTTTTCACTTTTTCTTGTTAGTTTTGATCGAAACTCAGAAAGTTCTTCTTTAAACGGAGATTTTTTAGAATGTGATTTTCTGAGTGACCTTGTGCGTCTGAGCTTATTCCACCATTTGTAATCTGAATTTTCCACTTTTTTCTATTTACTTCTAATTGGAACTCAGAAGGTTCCACTGTCGAACCCATTTTTATAACATGTGACTTTTGAGGAAGCTTGTGCAACTGGTCTTGTAATACCACCTTCAAGATGAATTTTTTCCTTGTTCTAGTTAGTTTTGAACGAAACTCAGAAAGTTCCTCTTCAAACGGAGATTTTTATAAAATATGAATTTCTGAGAGACCTTGTGTGACTAATTTTATTCCACCATTTTTAAGATGAACTTTTAACTTATTCTATTTAGTTTTGAGTGAAACTCAGAAAGTTCCACTGTCAAACGCATTTTTATAACATGCGACTTTTTGAGTGAGCTTGTGCGACAGATATTATGCCACCATATTCGAGATATTTTTTTTTTATATAGTCTTGCACGAGTTTATTTATGATGATATGTCGAGGCGCATTTATCATCATCTTCAATTAATCCACAAGGTCAGTGGGCAATTCTAGTCAAAATTTTGTCCCAATATATTTTCCTCTCGGCAACTGAACGTTCCACTGTCAAGCAGAGATTTTAATAAAATGTGACTCTCTGAGTCATCTTGTGCGACAGATCTTGTGCCATCATCTTCAGGCTGAAATTTTCACTTTTTCTATTAATTGTGCTTGGGTTTTTGTGTGCTTGAAGCGCATAAGTATATTTTCGGATGCATCACAACGAGCAATTCTAATCAAAATTTTGTGAAAACTTTAGTGTAGATCAAATAAACTTCGTTTAATTTCTCAAGAAAAAAGGACAAGTTTGTGGCTAACATTTTTTTATAGTTCCTGATTCAAGCAAACTTGTGATTAGATCTTCTTCACTGAACCACAGTTTTTGCATAAAATCACCACTATAAACTTACAAACAACAAACAATATTTTTCTCAATTTTTGGCACCGAATAAAAAGGTTTGTTTCAGTTTAAAAATGACAAAGAATTAAAGAAAAATCAAGAGTTAACCGTTTATTATAACACTTACTTAAGGCCAAGGCCACACCGTCGAGGAATTTGAAAATCAAAGAGAAGAAACTGTTTACACAATCAGGGAAAGTTAATAGACAAACATGTCATCATTGGTCAAAAACGACCCCAAGATGGATGAGAGATTAAAGAAACTCAATATCCAGAAAAAATAAATGTTTGTGTAGGAATAATAGTCACAAATCGAATCATTGGTCCCTACTTTTTGTCAGGAATTTTCAGGCTGAATGGTTCAAAATACTTTGATTTACAGCAACTTTTAGTTTTCAGTTTAAGACGTTTCCTTCCCAGTGAGAATAAACTTGAGGTTCCAGGAACTTGGTGCACCTAGTCAGTATCTCCTAATAAAGTATTTCCACACGTATGCAGATCCTAAACCTCACTACTTCTTTTTGGAAAAAAAAATCATCTTTTAGGGCAGTGGCATGTTGATTTTGAATTTAACTTTTTCAGCCGTCGTCCACTTACTAAATTTCTGAACGATTTTTCTTCAGTGTAAAACTCACTTTTTTCCGGGTCGTTTCGCGCACAAGAACGAAGATGAGGGAAAGAGATGATTTGTGTACAGAGAGCGGATGAAATGGGGAAGTAATCGACTCATTTCTTAAAAAAAAATTGAAAATTAAATCCGATTGTTCTATTTTATTGAATATTCCATTCTCGAGAATATTAATGAAATTCTTAATCAACAGGGCGAGTTATCTTTAATTGTTGTTGCCTCTTGCAGCTGGCAAGTTGGACAAACCCCAAAAACACGTTCTATATTGCATCTCTTAGTGTCAAGTGTCATTCAATATTGTCTTAATTTAATCTTTTAGATGTCACCCTATTAATAATCTCTATTAAAAATCTCTAAGCCTTTACTTCCCACAAGAATCACGTCTCTATCCAAAAAAAAAAAAAAAAACTTGGGCACAAAAGCCCCTTTCCGACAAAAGCAGAAAACATCTTGAGTGTCGTGCCCTCCCTGTTTGTCCCTCATTAGTTAACAGGATACAAGAAGAAAAATCCCGGAGTCAGTAAATAAAAACTCGTTGGCTAAACTTAATTTTGCTCAGCAATCCATATCCGTGTCAAGTTGGACGGGTAAGTCGTTCATCTTAACGGGGCATGTACGTCATTAACGTGACTCAAGAAAAAACTAGGAGAACTCGAGGCTGCCAAGCTCCACATTTCGCTACCGTGTCAGTACGAATTGGTATTTTTGCTGGATACTATTGCAACGTACCCCCCTAATAACTTCAAATCATCCTGTTTTAATTAACGTTCCGGTCGCGAAATTTCAATATGGGTCCACATAATTTAATAACCCTTTGCTTTGAGTTTCCATATTAGTTGCAATTGCTAGTTTTCGTGCCGGTTTATTGATTAAAACTTAACGATCACCCCTCTCGCGATGGCCAAAGTTGGAAAGGCGTCACGTGCAGTTTCCATACGAGGTTCTTAGGAGGAGCGAGTTAGGTTAATTCACCATTATGTGGCATTCCTAAGGGTTCCAAAATGGAAGCTTCGATATTCACCTGCTTTCTCATATTACAGCAAGGCGCATAGCCTAGATATTCAGCATATAGCATCAAGGCCTAGATAATCTCGTTTGCACAAGTTCGATAGAACTATATCAATAACGTCGTTATTGAACCTATTTAAGATAATAGTCTCTTAAGCTCTATTATTGAGGATAAATCGCGAAACGTTAGACAATGCACTAAGGGAATGTGACAGCTCATTAAATTGATCTGGCTTATGAGACGGTGTAATATGCAGCGAAACGTTTGATATCAGCTTAGGAAAACTGGATAGGGAGTTATTTACATAAGTGGTCGTTCAACGTAATTCATCCCTGGAGACATAAATGGTTTATCGTTTAGCGGGATACACGACATTCAGGAAAAATAATTATAACAACTAATAATAGTATATTATTCAATGAGCATGTATTACTCACCTGAATAAAGTTAGCGAGAGGTGACGGAGGACACGCTACAGTAATTGGTGGGAGGTGAAAGAAGACGTCAAGAAGAACAACATACATTGGATTTATTTCAATTGGTCTATTCGTTACAAAGATACAGGCGGTCAAAGTTGGAAATTCAGAAAAAAAGAGGGAATACTCTCCCTTTTTGATCAATTTCGAAAAGCTTATGGTCATATATTTTTTGCTGTTTATGATCAAAATGGGGCGGTTTCTATACCTATGAACGTCTGTATCATAATAAGAGTGAAATTAGTTCCATAAGTGGAGTTCTTTCTAAATGCGTCCAAATCACATTCTAAAAGTACCTAAAAATTGACCACCGAGGAGGTTTAGCACTACGGGACTTTTAGCACTCTTAAAATTGCTCAGGAGTTTCCAGAGTTTATTAGTTAAATAATAAGTTAAATTTTCACTTTTATTGGTTACAATCCAGAAGAAAAATAAGAAAATAAATGTTTAAGGGTTCTGAACTGACCTCAGACAAGCTTATTTATCAAATAGGCATTTTTCTGTTCGTGTGTAACACAAAATTTGAAAGACGATTTAGCTCAGAAAAATTTATACACCACCGCTACGTTTTCTAAAAGAAGCCCAGAAAAATTAGTAGATTTTGATGGCACGCTATTGAAGGTCTTAATGGAGAATTGACTCAGAAAGTCACAGTCCTGTCAAAAATAACCATAATGACTCGCAAAATCCGGTAAAAGTTTGCTTTGAATCTATGGGACAGACCCAAAAAGTGACAAGATCAGAAAGTAACACTTTTGACTTATTGAAAAAAATCCAAACTAAACCTGAGCTAACGCTACTTTGTGAGCACTAAGTTTAGGTAGAAATGTCTTCAGATCCTCATAATGACTCTCAAAATCCGGTAAAATATTGCTTTGAATTTATTAAACCTACCCAAAAAGTGACAAGATTAAAAAGTAACACTTTTGACTTATTGAAAAAAATTCGAAACTAAACCTGAGGTAAGAATACTTTCTGAGCAGCAGGTTTAGGTATAAATTTCTTCAGATCATCATAATGATTATCAAAAGTGACAATATCAGAAAGTAACACTTTTCATTTATTGAAAAAAAAATCGAAACTAAACTTGAGGTAAGGGGACCTTCTGAGCAATAGCTTTAGGTAGAAATTTTTTCAGATCACCATAATGTCTCTCAAAATTCGGTAAAAATTTTATTTGTATCTACGGACAGACCCAAAAAGTGACAATATCAGAAAGTAATATTTTTGACTTATTGAAAAAAAATCGAAACTAAACCTGAGCTAGCAATACTTTCTGAGCACTAGGTTTAGGTAGAAATTCCTTCAGATCTTCATAATGACTCTCAAAATCCGGTAAAATATTGCTTTGAATCTATTGAACCTTTTCCAAAATGTGACAAGATTAGAAAATAACACTTTTGACTTATTGAAAAAAATTTGAAACTAAACGTGAGATAAGCATACTTTCTGAGCACTAGGTTGAGGTAGAAATTTCTTCAGATCATCATAGTCAGTCTCAAAATCCAATAAAAATTTGCTTTGAATCTATTAGACAGACCCAAGAAGTCACAATATCAGAAATTACCACTTATAACTTATTGAGAAAAAATCCAAAATAAACCTAAGGTAAGGATATTTTCTGAGAACTAGGCTTAGGTAGAAATTTCTTCAGATCACCAATTGACTCTCAAAATCCGGTAAAAATTTGCTTTGGACCCATTGGACTGACGTAAAAAGTGACAAAATCAGAAAGTAACACTATTTAATTATTGAAAAAAAATCGAAACTAAACCTGAGGTAAGGATACTTTCTGAGCACTACGTTTAGGTAGACACTTCTTCAGATCATCATAAAGACTCTCATAATCCGGTAAAAATTTGCTTTTAATGTATTAGACCAAATGTGACCAAAATGTGACAAGATCAGAAAGTAACACTTTTTAATTATTGAAAAAAATCGAAACTAAACCTGAGGTGAGGATACTTTCTGAGCACTAGGTTTAGGTAGAAACTTCTTCAGATCACCATAATGACTTTCAAAATCCGGCAAAGATTTGCTTTGGACCCATTGGACAGACCTAAAAAGTGACAAGATCAGAAAGTAACACTTTTTAATTATTGAAAAAAATCGAAACTAAACCTGAGGTGAGGATATTTTCTGAGTACTAGGCTTAAGTAGAAATTTCTTCAGATCACTATAACGACTTTCAAAATCCGGTAAAGATTTGCTTTGGAATCATTGGACAGACATAAAAAGTTACAAAATCAGAAAGTAACACTATTTAATTATTGAAAAAAAATCGTAACTAAACCTGAGGTAAGGATACTTTCTGAGCACTATGTTTAGGTAGACATTTCATTTCTTTAGATCATCATAAAGACACTCAATATCCGGTAAAAATTTGCTTTGAATGTATTAGACAGACCCAAAATGTGACAAGATCAGAAAGTAGCACTTTTGACTTATCGAAAAAAATTCAAAACTAAACCTGAGGTAACGATACTTTCTGAGCACTAGGTTTAGGTAGAAATTTCTTCAGATCACCATAATGACTCTCAAAATCCGATAAAAATATTTGCTTTGGAACTATTGAGCAGACTCAAAGGGTGACCAGATCAGAAAGTAGCATTCTTGACTTATCGAAAAAAATTCGAAAATAAACCTGAGGTAAGGATATTTTCTGAGTACTAGGCTTAGGTAGAAATTTCTTCAGATCACCATAATGACTTTCAAAATCCGGTAAAAGTTTGCTTCGGACCCATGTGACAAGATCAGAAAGTAGCATTTTTGACTTATTAAAAAAAATTCGAAAATAAACCTGAGGTAAGGATATTTTCTCAGCACTAGGTTTAGGTAGAAATTTCTTCAGATCTCCATAATGACTCGCGAAATTTGGTAAAAATTTCCTTTGAATCTATTAAACTGACCCAAAAAGTGACAAGATCAGACTGGATCAGGCACTTTTGACAAATTGAAAAAAATTCAAAAATAAACTTGAAGTAACGATACTTTCTGAGCACTAGGTTTGGATAGAAATTTCTGCAGATCACTACAATGACTCGAGAAATCCAGTAAAAATTTCCTTTGAATCTATTGGACAGAACTAAAAAGTGACAAGATCCGAAAGTAACACTTTTGAATTATTGAAAAAAATTCGAAACTAAACCCGGCGTAAGGATACTTTCTGAGCACTAGGTTTAAGCAGAAATTTCTTCAGATCACCATAATAACTCTCAAAATCCAGTAAAATTTTGTTTTGAATCTATTGGACAAACCTAAAAAGTGACAAGATCAGAAAGTAACACTTTTGACTTATTGAAACAAATTCGAAACTAAACCTGGGGTAAGGATACTTTCTGAGCACTAAGTTTAAGTATAAAATTTTTCAGATCACCATTATGACTCGCAAAATCCTGTAAAAAATTGCGTTAAATGTATTGAACAAACCCAAGAAGTGTCAATATCAGAAAGTAACATTTTTGACAAACTGAAAAAAAAAAATATCGAAACTAAACCTGAGCTAAACCTAACCTAAAACAAATACCTTCTGAGCATAGGTTTAAGCAGAAATTTCTTCAGATCACCATAATGACTCGCAAATTGCGGTAAAAATTTGCTTTGAATCTATTGAACAGACCCAAAAAATAACAAGATCAGAAAGTAACACTATTGACTTATTCAAAAAATGCGAAACTAAACCTGAGGTAAGGATGCTTTTTGAGCACTAGGATTAAGTAGAAATTTCTTCAGATCACCATAATGACGCTCCAAACCCGGTAAAGGGTTGGCTAGTCATTATCAGAACAGACCCAAAAGGTTTCAAGATCAGAAAGTAACAGTTTTGACTTATTGAAAAAAAATTAAAACTAAACCTGAGGTAAGGATACTTTCTGAGCACTAGGTTTAAGCAGAAATTTCTTCAAATCACCATAATGAGAGAGTATTGAACAGACCTCCCAAGGTGTTTATCTCTTAAGCTGTTGAACCTACTCTATAGGGTGGAAATAGAAAGAAGTTGTCAAAGAGAATAAAAAAAACCTTTGGATTCACTTCAGTTGGCCCACTCATTTTAAAGTTACAGCCGGATTAAAAAGTTGAAAAAAAAAGAAGAAATATAGTAAGAAATAAAATAATTAAATAAAAAAACTACGAAAATATTGAATTATAAAATGGCAATAAAAAAAATCTAGAATAGTTGGGCATTAAAAAAAAATTTGTAAGCATATGGCATATAGTTAGAGACATTATAAACCAAAATCGTTTAGCTTTGAAAAATTTGTTAAATGAAGTCCCTTTTCGGACCCCATAGCTTGGTTTTTGTCTCGCTGGAAAAGTACTGTTTCGGGCCAATACCACAAAAAAATAAAATAATCAGGAATGATAAATCGTAAAAAACATAGTTTTTGCCAAAAATTGTCTCTATTAATATTCTTTTATAATAAAAGTGTTCACGTATTTGAAAAGTCCTATGTTGTTTTAAAATTACCTTGAAACAAGAAAACAACTCAAAGCGCAATTTAGCTAATTAAAAAATAAAATATGAACTAGTACATGAACTAGTATGAACCAGTAGTACAAAATATTTAGCAAAACATGGCGAATAATAAGATTAGAGAAATATGAAGAGTAAAAGAATAATTAGAATGAAAAGAAAATGAAAACTATAAAAACACAATTTAAACACTACGAAGGTTACGAAGGGTGATTAATTCTGAAAAATCATAAGTCTAAAGAGGTAGGTAGAAGCACAAATTTAAAATATTTCTCTTTTTAGGACAAACCGTAAAATCGTCTAAAATCACATCCGGACATTTTCTGAACCAAAATTTTCTAAAAAAATTAATTTTGTTGAAAAGTTTCTTTCGCCAAATCCTCAAAAAAATACTTACAAAATCACTAATCATTAAGGTAAAAGTAAAGGTAAAATTTCATTAAAATTAAAGTTTATTTGTTGGAAAAATTTCAGTTTGAGTCATTTGAAATTTCCCCCCTCAATCAATATCGAAAAAGTTTTGGTAATGAAAATCGAAATTGACAGTTCCTTTTATTGTAAAAGCTGATTTTTGAATGTTTTCTAAAACCTTTAAATTATAACATTGCTGATCTGCAACCAAATAATTCATACACTAAAATCAATATGAACACATACCATATGATGCACATTTAATGATAGTTTTCCTAAATTTGAACGACATAGAGGACCAAATAGTGATCAAATTTTTATAAATACATTAGAAAAAGATGTTATAGGGCTGTACCAAAATTTTCTTCAAAAACCTACAAAAATTAAAACTTTGACTGAGTTAGAAAATCTTTGTCACCATTGCGCCACATTTGTGACAAACCATTTGTTGATAATGACAAAGTTTTTGGTCGCTGTCACATTACCGGAAATTATACCGGCTTCGCCCATTCAGTTTGTAACTTAAATTTTTAAATTCCCAACTTTATTCCAGTTGCCTTTCACGGGGGCTTTGAAGCCGTGGTTCAATGGAATTTCTTCTTGACGTTTCGTCTACACCTGCGGCAGACTTTATCAAAGGCGATGAGGCAATGGGCGAAGTGTTCTCCCGTGCTTCCCGACGTTGACTTTTGAGTCGAAAAACACTTTAGTTTGTATTTTGACCGGCCGTGAAAGCCTTCACAGTGTTGGTAATTTTTTGTTGTGGTTTTTGATCGTAATGAGGCGATTTCAATTTCCTATGCACGTAACAAACATAGTGAGAGTGAAGTTAGGGCCGTAAGTGGACCTTTTTTTAAATGCCTCCAAAGCATATTTTAAAAGTACCTATAAATGGACCAATAAAGTGGTCTATCTCCCAAACTATTAAGCTTTCGAGACATTTTTTCGTGGAAGGTCTCAACCGTTGAATTCACTCCAATAATGAAGTTGATCCGGTGTTAGTGAGTGGCAAATTCGGGGTTGGAACCATATTTTCTTGGCGTATATATTTTTTTAAACTGAGGGTAGCATCGATCAGTCGAGTTGCATTTTTGCTAGCTATGAAATATTGACGTAACTAATCTGTCACCTTCACCTTACACTGCTAATGCTAAACCCGTGTGATGGCACAACAAAAATCCATATCCAAGCAATAAATAGGACTATTAAAAAAGTCTCGGCCCTGATCGATTTGAAACCTTTAAAAAATTCAAATACCCGTTAGCTAAGTTGTGCTATCCTTTCAAGAATAATTTAAAGCTCACAAATTGCACAAATTGCACAACTTCTTGAAGACTAAAAATAGCAAAATGTCGCGTCTCACAGGAGGATAAATAACCGTCCTATGCTTCTTCGACTCTGTTCGTAAATTACGTCGCGTCTGAAAAATTAATCACTGGTGAAAATTAAACATTCTTAGGCTGATGACAAATAGGGTAATTGAAATTTCTAGTTGGCGATGTTCTCGAAATCACTCGAGACCTTCGAACAAAGGAAATATTGACGAGACTGAGCCCGGAATGTCGTTAAGGGACGCCTGAGGCGAGAACGTTCCAGCAAATTTGAGGTTTGGTAGCTGGATGGCGCTATTATAGTCTAATTGATTATGAAATATTAGAAGAATATCTTTGTTTGACTAGGCAGCTATAAGAAGCAATGAATAATTAACAAACATTTATTTATATTACTTTTCTAACTCTAGCGCGAATTGCTTCTCTAAAGAAAGACCTCACTTACATTCTTTTAAGTGCTGTAGTTCTAAAAACGAGCTCATTCGTGTTGCAGAAAAAAAAAACAACACCTAGTAAAAGTACGTGTTCTCGTGAACATAAATGGAAATAAATTTCCCTCTGCTGCAGCTTTTATGGACAGAGCCCTTGCTGAAATGCCCCCTGCAGCAATCTCGCAATTTAGTTGAAAGTTAACTGAGCTATTTTAAAATGTAATGGCAAAACTGTAGACGATAATTCAACTTATACACTCGGGGTAGGCCTTGTTCCTAAAAACTTACTGAAACTTTATTTAACTGAAACATTTTTGATTGCTTACTTCAGATAACTTTATTAATCAGAAGAATGTGATTAAAACACACTAAGAACAAGAGCATAATTAAGCGTAAAGTTCTTGTTTTAGCGAAACTCAATACGGTTAATTAATGGCTTCTTAACCTACTCTTATGCGGTGTTGTTAGGATCCATCTTAAGTTCAGCAATATAACTTGAAGATATAATGGCGTGGTTGCAACAGGATATGCCCCATCGTAAAGTTTGTTAATATCAAAAGCTAAAGGTTCGGGATTTGGTAGAAAATGGAGCATGTTCTACTCGACTTCTATAGGTAATTAGAATATTTTCATTATGGGCTTTAAATATCTTATGTGGGGAATTATCTATCTCTTAAGTATTGCTTTAATCGAAACTCTTCTGTCGGATTTTAATTATTATTACGTTAATCTCTACTCTTTTTTACCTTTGTGTTTTTAATAAAGAATAAATAATTAAAACTTACTGAGATATGAGAAGATTATAGATATGTTTTTCAAACCAAACCCAACCATTATTCTTTTAAAAACACATAAGAGCATTAATAATCTAGCCATGATCAGAATCAATGCAACCTATAGAAATATATTTCTGATTTAAAACTATTTTTGAAACAGTTGAACTTTTCTTATTAATTCTTCATTCATCAATAATTTAATTTTTATTTTTCTTTGGTTTCAGATCAAAAGCTGGTTAAGCAGAGAGTGGAAATATGAAGAGAATAAAAGGTAAGAGATGCAATTATCTACGTAATTTAATATTTTGTTTAAAAGATTGCTGATGAGAGATTGAAATTTCTGATAAGAAAGGAGAGATTGAGATTTGTTTGCGACCACCAAGCAAAAGTTTAGAGTCATGTGTCTAACAGAAAATTCAAAAACCTTAACGACATTTTTTTAGCTAAAAGTTAGTCTACAAGCGACATGAATTTACAACAAGTTGGAGCTAATTTCTGACTTGCCATCCAGTCTTAAATTGAAAACGTCATCTGGTTGGCTGTGAAATGTCAAAAATAAAAGGATAAAATAAGAAAAGTTCATTAACTTTTATTGTTGTCTTTTTCTGTCACCTAGATGACTTTTTCTAATGAAAACGGTATTTAAACATTATTAGTATTTTAATTCTATTGGTATTTAAACACTCACGATGCAGTCATTTTGGCGTTATCAAACTAAAGTCTACTTATTAAAATCAAATTTCCCAGAATCTGCAGAAGGGATTTTTCTAATATTTGATAATCTTTTTTATTAATTTAAAAAGGTGACTGGAGTTACTTTAGGTAAAATAAATCTGAATTAATAATAGGTAAAAAGGCGTTTCTTAGTTTCATGGTGAGCTCGATTATTTTCTAAGATTTTCAGAAAGAGTCAATGATTATCGTCTTTAGCAGTAATATGCTAAAAGTGACTTTGAAAAAAGTTCAATGCATCATAACACAACTAAAGAAATCGAAATAATAAAAAAGTTCGTATATAGTTTTTTTGTTAAAACTCCTTTTGATTTTAAGAAACGTGAACACCTTGTATTGTCAACTCAAACTGCATCTTCTATCTTTGCTCACTATGCCATTTGCGTATTTACATATCCTTAGAATGCCTGGTGTCCAGGCACGAGGCACTCGAAATTTATACAAAACTATCAGCAATAAATTGTAGTTTATCAGCGTCACTCGACATCCCACTGAATTCCAAATGGTCCGAAATGCAAATGGAACTTTGTTGGAAAGACGATTTTTAACCCAAAGAGCGGCACGTCAAACCTGACATCCCCGTTTGATTTATTGTACTTTTCATATTGTTCCCCTGTGTACGACTTAAGTCCGGATTATTGGACAGCCAAACTGAAATTGGCCAGGTCCGTTCACTCTCTTCGGAGCTGACCAGAATAGCCGAAAGGAAATTCGGATGATAAAACCTTCTGTTTTGAATTATTTCAATGACACATTAATCCTGTTGGTGGGCATGCACTCTGCATCCAAATAAACTCGAAACATTGAAAACTTGGCACTTGTCTCGAGGTTGTGCTGATTCGTGAAGGTCTGAACTTGGCTCCTGTTTGTGTGCATTTATTTGCATAAATAATCGATTTTATCGGTTTAATAGTCCCACTTGCTGGGAAAACGTTTTTCTGTCATTTGAGCCTAATAACTTTGTGTTGCTGCTATAATTGAACTATTTATACTGGAATATGACTTGCTCGTCAAGGAACCCTGGCCAATGCTAACTGATATTAATAGAGAAAGCATATTCGGATTACAAGGTGCCTTTCACGTGTTTTGTGCAAAATGTATTAAAGAAAATGTGCTTTGGCGTAAAATAAAAGAGAAAAGAGACAAGCTCCCTTTGTTCCGTTATATTCAAAGCTATTATTCCACTGGGAACTTAAACTACAATGCAAAAGGTGTTTATTTAACTAGAAATGTCATTAGTGTGGTTCATACAAACTATACCCTGTATAAACTAATGGCAACGAGCACACACCTTTAAAGAACAAAAAATGACATTTTCCAATTCTCTTTGTTATGCTCTTTTCAATCCAAACTTTTACAAAAACGATTGTTTTTACCCCTTCACAATTCCTAATAAATAACGCCACTTTGCAGCCGTCCCCGGATCGCCTTTCCATTAGAACCAATCGCAGTTCTCTACATAACCTTTTTCAAATCCCGACTCGAAATATTGCCCGTCCATTGAACGAAACTATTCCAGAAAATCCGGGCTCATATATTTGGTATTGTGTCACGATGATGGAGCTGTTCCCCTATCGCCATTTCCAATCCGGTAGGGAAACGTGGCTACGGTTTCGTGGAAATAATAAATTACCTGAATTATTTGGTAATCTATAGTACAAGTTTGCAATACTTGTCGGTACGCATTTGAGTGCTGAAATTAACCTATTTTTATAATGTTTTTAACCACTTTTCGCTTTTTCCTGGTATTGGCTAAATGTAGGTAAACAAAGTAAGGTTGCACCTATTAAATGTAGTTACTTTAAATTTTGTTCCAGCTGGTTTTCTCTAAAAGGCTTTCAATTACAATGTTCGTACCTCAATATTTTCGTCCTTTTCTTCTCCATCTTACGAAGGGTTGCGTTCTTTTGGTGATCATCTGTGTGGAATGAATTAGACAAAACAAGTTGGTCAGCAGAAATCTTGAGTTGGTTTCTTTATGGCGTGCTTTTATTTCTCATTTTGTGCTTTTTATAAGTGAAATGTTACAGCATTATTTGGGTCGCCCTATACTATTTACTACATAAATCAACGCTCTATTTACAATAAAACTAGTCGAACTAAAGCAATAAATTCATTAATATAGATTTACATGCTAAAATCCTAAAATTCCATATTACAACACTCTATACTATCTAAAACGTAAATATATCTCGTCTTTATCATACAACTACTAAAACCAACGAATAAAATCAATTATTATTAATTTATATTGCAAAAGTCGATATTTCTGCAGTAAGCATATGGGGCTCTCAAACTGGCCCAAAAACCAAAATTTTGAGATCAAAATCGTGCATTGCGGCCTTCAACACCTGATATCTCGTTTCGATGAAGATTTAGCCAAAAATCTGTAAGAAGAGCTAAGGAAATAGAAGAATAGAGCTACAAGTAGAGCCCATCTTCGACTGTCTGCCTAGAACAGTAACTGAGCACGGGTGGCCCAAAAATAAGGTACAAATTTTGCACTTTTTTTTAAATTTTCACGAAAACGGTAAAAGGCAGCTTCTTTCTGATTCATGCATCTGATAGTCTTCAATGACCTCTTCATTCATCATATTAACCCGCGTATCGAAAAACTTTACCGTTTTCAAGATAAACAGGAAAATGTAAAAATTTCAAAAACTTCAAAGGGGGTTGGTCGTCAAAAATTTCGGCCGAAATTCATTATCATAGATTTTATCAAAAATAGTCTCATATGAAAGAGAAGGCAAAGATATGTAAAAAATATGCAAAATTGGAATTTTTTACATATCTGAATCCATCGGCCTGAAAGGTAATTTTTCCACTTTTTGTCGACAATTTAATACTTATATCTATATAATGCAAAAACTAAACATGGCGTAACGATGCTATTGACACCAATGAATAGAGCATTCACGACCACACACGACCTGCTTAATTTGCCTTTCCAAGTTTTTGATCTAGTTGGCATAATGTTCGATCAAATTAAAATATTGGGTAATTTTCATACAATTTTTACAGTAAATTTAAAAAGTTTCCAAAATAGAACCTTCCGAACCCGCGGCAAGGTTCCGGACATTAGAGGCCTTCCCATAAAGTAGCCACATACCAAATTTAAGCTCTCTACCTCACATCGTTCCAGAGATATTGGCATAAAACGAAATGTTTTCAGGCGGCCATGAATTTTTAGAAATGTCACTTTTAGCGAATTTTACAGGTTGAAATTCAAAATATCAATAAAACAGCTGTAAGTTGCAATTTACATCAATAAAAAAAATGAAAGAACAAAAAAATTTAACGACAAATAATAATTAGAGAGAAAGTTGAAGAATAGAACAACAATAGCGACAAAAATAACAATAAAAAAGAAAAAATTAAAAGTGCAAAAGCGCAAGTGAAAGATTACAAAAGTTAAGTAAGGGTGAAAATTATAAAAATTAAATCCAAAAGAGCTGAGTAGAGGCACAAATTTAAGATATTTTCAATTTTAAGCTAAAATCATCTAACACGTTTTAAGGAAAGTTTCTTTTCGATCCAAAATTTCTTCAATGAAAATAGATTTTTGACATGTTGCAAAAGATTTATTTCGTGCCAAAATTATACGATTTTTGAAAAAGTTGAAAAATCAGGAATAATTAATTTAAAGAAAACAGTATTGGATCAAAACTGTTTCATTCCAAATCAATTTACAATAGAATTTTAACATTGTCGCAAAAGAATGAAAGCCAATAAAAATTAGAGGACAATTAGAAAAAATATATGATAAAAGCCAAAAATTGCAAAAAACGAGGTAGTGAATAAGAATAGAAAACTTTGGACAATACAAGTAAAGTAAAAAGTATTTTATATGACAAACCACTAAAAGCAGCAAAAGAAAAAAATATGAAGTAGGCAAAAGTTATAGAAAAAAAATTGTTCAAAAGAAGTAGATAGTCATGATTCATTCACTTATTTTTGACATCTCGGTACCTTTGAAACTTTCATTTAGTTATATCTATTTCCTTTCAGCACATGTTGAGAAGATACAATAAAAATGTAAAAGTCTTTTGCTGCCTAGTTGAGGTCATTATTAAGTCACTGGTTTATAGAAGCACGTTTAAAATATTTCGAATTTTATATCATAATCGTGTAATAATATTCAAGAAAAAAGTTTCTTTTTTGGACCAAAGTTCTTTCAATAAAAATCGATTTTTAACGCGTTTATTAAAAGTTCTGTTTCATGCCAGATGTGTATGAAATCTTTAAAAATTAAGTATCACTAATTTAAAAAGTATCGTCATGAGTCAAAGTTGTCTCAAATTACATCAATTACAATTGTTGCTGATTCTTTGGAGAAGCCCAAAATTACTTGAACAGAATTAACCCTCATAAAAATGTAATTTAAACCAATAAAGAAAATATATAAAATAGTAAAAATTTAAACAAACACGACTAGCAATAAGAATGAACTACAATGAAAAGAACTACACCAAAGAGAACTACAGAAAAGAAAAGTTGAAAAATAAAAAAAACAATAAGAAAGAATAAAAAGCTTCTAAATCGCAAGGTAAGTGTGAAAGAGAAAAACAAGTGAAAAACGTAAAAGCTTCTAAAGCACAAATGACCACCGTCACTGCACAGGTGCTTCTAGCGGTACGTACACTAAAACTTTTATGTTGATTTTAAAAATACTGGTTTCGTTTCCAGAGTCTAGCTCACTTTCAAGTTAAAGCTGGGAGTTTACAAAACTACATTTTTTCCAAAAATCGTTATGAGTCAAAATGGTCTCAGTTCAGATCAATTACGATTTTTGCTCATTCTTTGAAGAAGCTCAATTTTGGGTCAAAATTACTTCAGAAGAATTAACCCTCATAAAAATTTAATTTAGATCGATAACAAAATATATATAAAATAGTAAAAATTTAAACAAAACACGACTAGCAATAAGATTGAAAAAAAAATGAAAAATAAAAAGAACTACAAAAAGCAAGGAATGACAAAAAATCTGGAAGAGAGATTTAAAATATTTTTAATTTTAGGCCAACATCCTGTTTTACCATTTTTTTTTTTTTTAATAAAAAATTGTCTTTAACTTGTTGGAGAAGTAGTTATTCGGGTCAATACCGTATAGAAATATTAAAAAATTAGGAATTATTAATGGTAAAAAAATCTCACGTTTAGGTCAAAATTGCTTGTATGGAAAACTGAAGTTTGCATTACAAGAAGTGTTCACTCGTTAGAAAAATACATTTTGGAGTGAAAAATTATCTCAAGAGGCTGAAAACAATGCAAAGTGCAATTTACATGAATAAAAAAATATAAAAGAACAAAAAAAAAGAGAAGTTGAAAAATAAGAAAAACATAAAAGCTTCTGAAGCACAAGTTTTATCCAAGAAATAACATAACTATCCGACACTCGATTAGGAAGAATTCTTTTAATTGTGCAACATAAGCTCTCTTACCTATCTCTGAAACAAAAATAGTTTTTAAATATGAAATAAATGAAAATTCCATAGCCCTTAAGGATTCTCTACAAATACATCGAAATTGAGTACCTGTTTCCAATAACGGAAAAACATTTTTATTTTTTTTAATAAATGAAAAATATAATTAAATGCTCTTGCACATATACATGAGAACTGAAATTTTACAGAGTCCACTGTCACTGCACAGGTGCTTTTAGGGGTGCGTATACTGACACTTTTAAGTTGATTTTAGAAATACTGGTTTTGTTTCGTTTTTTTGTTGCCAGAGTCCAGTTCACTACCAAGTTAAACCTGGGAATTTAAAAAAGTGGAAGTTCAGTTTTGGGTTACAATTACTTCAAAAGAATTAACCCTCACAAAAATTTAATTTAGATCGATAAAAATATATATATAGAAGGGTATTAAACAAAACATGACTAGCAATAAGAATGGAAAAAATGAACAATAAAAAGAACTACAAAAAGCATAGATATACAAAAAATTTCAAAGAGATAGAATTTAAAATATTTCTAATTTTAGGCCATAATCGTTTTTTACCATAATTTTTTTAATATAAAATGATCTTTAACTTGATGGAGAAGTTCTTATTCGGATCAATACAGTACAGAAATATTAAAAAATTAGGAATTATTAATGGTAAAATAAATCTCAGCTTTGGGTCAAAATTGTCTGTATGGGAAACTGAAGTTTTGATTACAAGAAGTGTTCACTCGTTAGAAAAATATATTTTTGAGTGAAAAATTACCTCAAAACGATGAAAAAAAAGCAAAGTGCAATTTATATCAATTAAAAAATATTAAAGAACGAATAAAAGAGAAGTTGAAGAATAAAAAAAAAATAAGAAAAAAAATTATAAAAGCTTCTAAAGCACAAGTTCTAGCCAAGAAATAAAATAACTGTCCCACACTCGATTAGGAAGAATTCTTTTACTTGTGCAACATAAGCTCTCCTATCTATCCCTGAACCAAAAATTGTTTTTTAATATGCAATAAATGAAAATTCCATAGTCTTTAAGGATTCCCTACAAATATATCTGAATTGAATATCTGATTCCAATAACGGAAAAACATTTTAATTTGTTTTTTTAGTAAAACAAATACCACTGTCACTGCACCAAAGACCACTGTCACTGCACAGGTGCTTTTAGTTATACATACACTAAAACCTTTCAGTTGATTTTAAAAATACTGGTTTTGTTTATATTTTTTTGTTTCCTGAGTCCAGATAATTTCCAAGTTAAAGCTGGGAGTCTCAAAAAAAAACTCCCAGTCTCAGTTCACGTCAACTACAATTGTTGCTCATTCTTTGAAGAAGCTGAATTTTGGGTCAAAATTACTTCAAAAGAATTAACCCTCACAAAAATTTAATTTAGATCGATAAAAAAATATATACAAAAGAGTAAACATTTAAACAAAACACGACTAGCAATAAGAATAAAAAGAACTACAAAAAGCATAGAATCACAAAAAATCTAGAAGAGATAGAATTCAAATTGGTTCTAATTTTAGGCCAAAATCGTTTTTTACTATATTTTTTTTAATAAAAAATGTTTTTAATTAATCAAAATTAATACAAACTTTTTTTAACTTGGTGGTGGAGTTCTTATTTGGGTCAATACTATATAGAAATATTGAAAAATTAGGAATTATTTATTAATGGTAAAAAAAATCTCAGCTTTGGGTCAAAATTGTCTCTATGGAAAACTGAAATTTGCATTAAAACAAGTGTTCACTCGTTGGAAAAATACAATTTTGGATGAACAATTACTTCAAAAGGATGGAAATAATGCAAAGTGCAATTTACATCAATTAAAAAATATAAAAGAACAATAAAATTGACGAAACCTGGCAAATAATAAGAAAAGAGAAGTTGAAGAATAAAAAAACGATAAGAAAGGAAAACATAAAAGCTTCTAAGGCACAAGTAATAAAAAAATCAATCCAAAAGGGTTGACTAGAAGCACAATTTTAAATTATTTCCAATTTTAAAACTTCAAAAAACTTTTTCAAGGAACCAGTTCTGGGTCAGAATTGTTTCATTCGAAATCAATTTACAAAATAATTATAATTTATTACTTATATATTACTTTGTAAAAGTTCAATTTTGGGTCAACATTACCTTAAGAGAATGAAAGACAAGGAATTTTCGAACATTGCAAGTAAAAAAAAGTACTTTATGTGAAAAGCAGAGAAAGAGAAAAAATGTGAAGTAGGCAGAAATTATAGAAAAAAAAAAATGTTCAAAAGAAGTAGATAGTTATAACACATTCACTTATTTTTAACATCTCTTTACCTTTGAAACTTTTATTTTTTTGTACCTATTTCATTTCAGCACATGTTTAGAAGATGATGTCAATAATAAGTGAATTGTTTCTAGCAGCACGCTTAAAATTTTTCGAATTTTATACCAACATCTTGTAATAGTTTAAAAGAAAAAGTCCTTTTTCTGGCCAAATTTATTTCAATAAAAATCGGGTTTAACTGGTGTGTTAGAAGATCTATTTCGAGCCAAAACCGTATAAAAACTTAGGGAATCATTAATTGTTAAAAAATGCAGTCATGGTCCAAAATTTGCTTAATAAAAATCAATATAGGTTGTAATTGTTCACTCCTTGGTAAAGTTAAATTTTGCATCAAAATTATCTCAAAACCATGAAATCCCAATAAAAAGTCCAATTTCCATTGATGAAAAAAAAAGAAAAGTTGAACAAAACTTGATAATAGAATAATATGAAAAATAAAAAACAATGAGTATAAAATTTTGGATAAAGAGAAAAAAAGCGACAAGGAAGTTATAATGGAAATAGTTGCTGTAAAAGAAGAAGGCAAATTGTAATTTGTTCATATTACACGATTTGAAAGAAAGTTCAGGTTTAGAACTGTTTCCTGTTTTGCGTATCTTCTGAGTGTTTTGAGGAATATATTTGATGAAGACGGAAACACAAATAGAACAGGGCATAGTGAAAAACATGTCTAGATTACTCAGAAAGCATAAAACCTGGCGGTATTCAGTTTTTCCACAAATTCCGGCTTCATTGTTCGATTAGTAAGGGCTGAAGACCAAAAACGTCTCTGAAGATAACTGAAAGGTCCTTGAAGTTCGGCAACATTGTAATTTATTCATATCTCTCTAAGTTTAGAACAATTTCCTATTTTGGCATCTTCTGAGATTTCAGGGGAATATATTTGATGCAGCCAGGGTTACAAACAGAACAGGGGAAGAAGCAGAGACATATTAAGATTGCTCAGGAAACGTAAAAATGTAGCTTTGGCCAGTCCTTTCCAAGTTTCCAAGTACTTTTTCATTATGCCATTAGTTAGGCTTGAAGACCAGAGGGGTCTTGAATTTTCTCATTTAGGGGTCTGGAAATAACCGTGTCCTCCGCTTGGATTTTGGGGAAAGTTCAGGTTTAGAATAGTTTGCTGTTTTACGTATTTTCTGAACGTTCTTAGGGATATATTTGATGAAGCCGGAATCTTTTTAAGGATTTTTTCATTTTACCGTATGTTAAGGCTTGAAGACCCTTTGGAATGACTGGAAATCTCGTATTTCTGGGAGCATAGTAATTTCGTATTATTCTGAGATTGGATGAACATTTCTCTTCTTGTTATATAAACGTAAAATTGCCACTTTTTTGACGAGTTATAAAAGTAATCATTATTGCGATTTAAACAGAGCAGATTACTGAAAGATTAACATATAAGAGCCTTTATATTTTTCACACCTGCACCACTTAGCACACACCCCAATTAATTATATTTCAGTTCAAAAAGTTTATAATCCAGATAATCCCCTGGTGCCAACGGGATTTAGGAAGCCGCAAATACCTCACTGAAATTCCAAATTCAACAATCCACTTATTGAATTCAAAATGTATAATCGGTTTATAGCTAATGAATTAGCCTCAACGTTAGGATGGCCGTTCTATACGACCTAAATTGGTTTTTCCTGAACTGTGCATAATTTGCATTATTCACGACAAAGATGCTTAAACCACGTTAATTAAACATTGTTGCAAGTGGCCGAAAGCTTTTTCACACCAGCAGAACACGTTCGAAATCGATGTGGATGAGATTTTGTTAATATAGAGGGGAGCAAGAGAATAACATGCAAGGAAAATAATCCGACAAAACTGTATTCCAGGATCCTCGTTTCAACTCCAACGTTCTGGAAGTAATTGCTCATGCAACTTTTTGGTACAAAAGAAGTTTTAGTGGAATAAGTACTAAAAAACAGTACCATAGATGAATAAAGGAAAGCTGTCACAAGCTATTTCTCTCACTTTTAATGTCCTGCTCTTGTAAGGGATTTAAAGATTTTATTGTATCAACCACATTTGATATATGGTGAGTTTATTTTCTATTTCGAGAGTAAGTTTCTTTCTTTTGGTCTGGGTGTTAATGAGCTTCTGGTACATTTAGAGCTAAAACATCACTTTTTGTCTAGAAGCTAGAGGTTTTTTAATTAAAAATTTCACTTCGATGAAGACCTATTGAACTGCCTGTTTAAATTTTTTGTCGTTTTGAAATTCTCATACCTCATTTATAAAAAAAATATGGTTCACATTCTGTTCTTCTGGTATCAGACTTTCAGTTCATGGAAACTTCCTCCTCCTTGTCATATTTCTTTACAAAAGAAATAAGTAATTAAAAATAGTTTTGAGGTAACAAGCCACTTACAGTTGAGTTGCAGTTTTCTCATACTGATACTTTAACCATAAATCTAGTGTTTCAAGAAGTAAAATAACTGTCCAACAATATATTAGAGAGACCTAAGCTAAGAACTCTTTTAATCGTGCAACGTGAGCTATCTTACCTATTCCGGAACCAAAAATATTTTTTAAATATGAAATAAATGAAAATCCAATAGCCCTGAAGGATTCTCTATAAATATATCGGAATTGAGTACATGATTCCAATAACGGTAAAATATTTAATATTTTTTCTAAAACAAATAGAATTAAAAACTCCGGTGCATGTATGTGAGAACTGAAATGTTGCAGAATCCACTGTCACTGCCCAGGTGCTTTTAGGGGTACGTACACTATACTCTAACACCTTTAAGTTGATTTTAAAAATACACGTTTTGTTTATTTTTTTTTTCTTTTCAGAATCCAGTTCGCTTTCAAACTAAAGCTAAAAGTTTGAAAAATTGCAATTTTTCTAAAATGCACTCTGCATTTGTCGACACTATTTTTTTTTGGGAGTATTGCGAATAAAGTTTGAATTGGTTTCACAATAATAATTGCTCACAATAGAAAAAATGTATCGTTTTTTTTTGTTAACATTTCAACAAGTTTTGATAAACAAAATTGCACTGAAACTAATTTTGCTTCTGTTGGAACGGATCCAGGTTGTAAAATTTTTACACGTGACTGTTTTCACTTCTAAAGTTTTAATACCTCAATAATTGCTTTTAAATCACAGTTTTCAATGTCGTGTATTACAAGGAATAAAGTTCTAATTTAACTTTATATTGAGAGTTAATATTTGTGTCACAAACATTTGTTGAAAACATAAACTTTGATAACTAAATGTGTAAATTTTTTAATCAAAAACTTAAACTTTGAAGATTAATTTGGAAACCTTTCGTGCTAAAACATTGTAAAAGTTTTAACCTCAAACTCTGCTATCAAACTGCCGAATCCAATAGCTGATTGGGTAACTGCTGAGGCGATAATATAGTAGTTGCAATTAGTTGGAGTTGCATTTGTTTCTAGCTGTTCCACATGCTGCACCTTTTTAAGCACATCTCACACCAATAAGACCCACGCTATTGATATTTCCGCAAATTCTGGCAAAATACCCACGATGTATTCCTCAAAATTGCCGCTGGCTCGTAAAATAGCTTTTTATTCCCCCGTTTTACGGTCACAATAACAAATTGTTCTAAGTTGAAATGCGGTGCAGTGGAGCAACTGCAGATTTATTAAAGTTTTTGTAATCACCATTTACGTCGTAAATTTGCCGAGGGTTAACGATGCTTTTAACTCACTGACCTTTAATACACCTATATACACTTTAATGAGGCTTTCCGGGGCTTTTTAAACGTATGTCTCCCACTAATGAAACTCCTTTCTTCTTGGAACTTACGGTGCATGGCTTGGAGTTCAAAAACGCATCGGAATGTCAGTATAAGCTAAAGCTTCACAAAAACAACCTATATGGAGCAGGTAAAAAGCGAGCCCCTAAGGTTATGTGAAAGAGCAATCGGCATTTAGGAAATCTCTAGGACACGCTTTTCAGTTAAGTTTCTTTGTGAAGGCTTGAAGGTTCAACATTTTGAAAGCAACTTTTTGAAAATATTTTTCCAACTATGCAAACACCGGAAGGATTATAAAAAGTTCCTTATAAAAAGCCTACTGCAGAAAAGGGTAAGTTAAGTACAAACATTAGAAGAAGCACTACAAAATTCTTGTTTCACGCCTACCTATCTGGCTTAATGGAAATATCCCTATAAAATTCCAGATTTGGTTGAATAAATGGATTTTTCCACATATGTGGTACAAAATATTCTTGTATTTATTTTTATATTGTGTAGATAGTTTTTCCTCTTCTTCATTGTTTCTATGTATATCTGTTGCAAGTATTGATTTTGGTTTGATTCGAACAATAGATTTGGCTCCCAAGGTGGAAAATTGTCGAAATGCTGTAATTTTCAAAAATAATTTTTTACGGCTAGTTGACTTGCATAATGAAAAAAAAACACTAAAAAGTTTCATATTTGATTGAATAGACACTGTGTTCATTTAATTCAATACCATACACAGTCAGTCCGCACTGGTCACGGAGCATTTAGGCCGATCTGAGAGTATTTCCATCCCTCCATTCTTATTGAGAAAACAAAAGATGTGAATGCTTTCAAAGTGCTGTAGAGTCGCCACTTGAAAACGCTGTATTACACTGATCACGTTTTCGATTGGAAGAAATTTCGAATTTGGAATAAACTGTTGTGTGTTAAAAGATAAACGAATTGACATGACACACAAAATTACAAAAGTTACCGTAATCACTCTGTATCGCAAAAACCAACAGGGTCATGAAAATTCTGTTTGCTCTATCTTTAATTTCACAAAGAAGTAGTACCCGTTGCCAAATACGCAACCCTTTATATTTAAAAATAAGAAAAACACCTCGTAAAAATGTCTATTCAATAGACACTAAGTGGGGCGCCAATTCTCAAAACATCGTGTTGACCGCCTACCTAAAATAGGCACTAAGTGGGGCGCCAATTCTCAAAACATCGTGTTGTCTGTCTACCTAATTCGTATAACAGAAAAATCACTTTTAAAAGTGGACAACGAGTTGGACGCCAATTTTTAAAAATCATGTTTTATGCTTATCTGACTTTTATAATAAAAAAAGCAATATAAAGGGCCGTATTTGTTTGAAAAAATTGATTTTTACCAATAGACACTAATTAGGGCGCCAATTGTCAAAACATCGTGTTGTACGCCTACCTAACTCGTATAACAGAAAAATCACTGTTAAAAATAGACACTGAGTTGGGCGCCAATTTTCAAAAATCATGTTTTATGCTTATCTGACTTGTATAATAGAAAAATCACTATGAACT
This sequence comes from Taphrorychus bicolor, assembly GCA_951812265.1. Classification (NCBI taxonomy): domain Eukaryota; kingdom Metazoa; phylum Arthropoda; class Insecta; order Coleoptera; family Curculionidae; genus Taphrorychus; species Taphrorychus bicolor. The sequence continues at coordinate 14,611,375 of OX638305.1, forward strand.
TCCGTATTTGTTTGAATAAACATATTTTTATAAATTGGCCCTAAGTAGGAAGCCAATTTTCCAAAATCAGTTTCAGTGGTATTCGCAGTCTACTATCTGAGACTAACCAGGGAAAAAGAGTAGGTAGTCACCAATTTGTCGATCAACCCATCTGCATACTAGTTTCGGAGTCTAACCCTCATCAGTACAGCTTTAGCTGGTCGACAAATTGGAGACCGTGAGTTCGCGGCTTAAAGGAAAGAATCTACGGATCAGCGGTGAGATGTTGTACATAGCAGGAGCAGGCGACATTCTCCAGGGTATTAGAGCTAATACTGCATGGCAGTAAGATTATATATACGACTGAGGATTCTGTATTCGAGACTCAAGGTAAATCACCTCTTCTACTCTTTGATTGTTTGTGATAACGTCTGCCGAAGTTGTGGAATAAAGGTCTTTCCACCTCGGCTTTCAAAACTTGTACAACAGTTTGAATTGAATTTCATAGATTTTTTTGGCTACTTTTGAATCTTTAAGTTACCTGCTTGTTTGTACTTTTTTCTTGTTTACTTATTTAATGTTTTTGATGCCTTTATTTTATTTATTAAAACCTGATTTTTCTGCGTCAAACTAGCTCTTATCCCAAATCCTTTTCTATTTTTCATTATTCTTACATTTCCGTCTTTAATACTGACGATTTGTGAACTACAGAACTTTCCACCTCGGCTTTCAAAACTTGTACAACATTTTGAATTGCATTTTATAGATTTTTTTGGCTACTTTTGAATCTTTAAGTTACCTGTTTATTTGTATTTTTTTCATGTTTATTTATTTAATGTTTTTGATGCCTTTATATTACTTATTAAAACCTGATTTTTTTGTGTCAAACTAGCTCTTATCCCAAACTCTTTTCTATTTTTTATTATTCTTACATTTCCGTCTTTAATTCTGACGATTTGTGGACTACAGGTCTTTCCACCTCGGCTTTCAAAACATATACAACATTTTGAATTGGATTTCATAGATTTTTTTGGCTACTTTTGAATCTTTAAGTTACCTGTTTGTTTGTATTTTTTTCTTGTTTATTTATTTAATGTTTTTGATGCCTTTATTTTATTTATTAAAACCTGATTTTTCTGTGTCAAACTAGCTCTTATCCCAAATCCTTTTCTATTTTTTATTATTCTTGAACTACAGGTCTTTCCACCTCGGCTTTCAAAACTTGTACAACATTTTGAATTACATTTCATGGATTTTTTTGGCTACTTTTGAATCTTTAAGTTACCTGATTGTTTCTACTTTTTTCTTGTTTACTTTTTTAATGTTTTTGATGTCTTTATTTTATTTATTAAAACCTGATTTTTCTGTGTCACACTAGCGCTTATCCCAAATCCTTTTCTATTTCTTATTATTCTTACATTTCAAATTTCCGTATTTAATTCTGACGATTTGTGAACTACAGGTCTTTCCACCTCGACTTTCAAAACTTGTACAACATTTTGAACTGCATTTCATAGATTTTTTTGGTTACTTTTAAATCTTTAAGTTACCTGATTGTTTCTACTTTTTTCTTGTTTACTTATTTAATGTTTTTGATGCCTTCATTTTATTTCTGTGTCAAACTAGCTCTTATCACAAATCCTTTTCTATTTTTTATTATTCTTATATTTTCGTCTTTAATTCTGACGATTTGTGAACTACAGGTCTTTCCATCTCGGCTTTCAAAACTTGTACAACATTTTGAACTGCATTTCATAGATTTTTTGGCTACTTTTGAATCTTTAAGTTACCTGCTTGTTTGTAATTTTTTCTTGTTTACTAATTTAATGTTTTTGATGCCTTTATTTTATTTATTGCAACCTGATTTTTGGTGTCAAACTAGCTCTTATCTCAAATCCTTTTCTATTTCTTATTATTCTTGCATTTCCGTCTTTAATTCTGACAATTTGTTTTATTTACGCACTTACTTATATTTTTGACTTCTTAATAACTTCGTTTTACGTAAAATTCTTTTTCTTTTGTGTTTTAATGTTTGATTCTGCTTTTTGATTTGAGTTTTCAATTATATATGAATTTCTACAACTTTGGTTTACACGTCATTTTTTGTTTGTTTGTTGGAGGTTGCATTTTCGATGTCATTTCATTTCAAGCTATTTTTTATCTCACGCTTTAGCCTGTTTTTTTTTATTTTTATTGCCTCTTTGCCGACTTTTGTAGATTTTTTTGGATGCAAATAATTTTTCCTAGTTTTTCCTAATTCATTTTTCTTCCTAATCTTAAGGATATTTTACCACTTATTTCAGTCCATTTTGTCCATTGCTGCTTCTATAATGCAGACGATTAGGATAAGTATTGTTACTTTTCCTCCTAAACCTCATAACTCTATAACTTTATGGAAGTTGTTATTTTTGAGTGTTTTACTCTTCCTGTTTTTTCTCTTTATCTCCTCTTTTGTTTACTTTTAGTTCTTCAACTTTACACCTTGCTTTCCACTTTGTTTTTATTAAGTATTATTTGTTAGTTAGTTTTTATTTTTGGGTTCTAAACTAGATACAGAGTTTATATTTTTTTGTTATATCTGATGATTTTTTCCTGAACTAAATTGTCCTTTTTACCTATTTTACTAAACTTCTAATGAAATAAAATTTCTTGTCGTGGTAACTATTTTGTTCTTATTTCTTTTTGATAAGTTGTATTCCTACTAAACACATCCCCATTAGTTTTCATCTTTTTTACATTTTACTTGTTTGTCTTGACATTCTTCTGAATCAGAATATGAACTCAAATTCTGAAAGAAAGTCTTATCTATATCCACGTCAGAATTTGTTAATTTTTTAATGGAGAAAACCCCTTAAACTTACACATTAAAAGTTATAATTTTAGTCAGAACCTCAGAGTAGCGAATAGACAGCTTAAAGGATACTCAAAAAAAAATGTAAAAATAGTCCCTTTCAAGAAACCTTAAAAGAGCCTCAAAAATTGGAAATCAATTCCGATTTTGATCTAAAGCTATTGGCAGTTGAAATAGTAAATAGCTAGCTCTTCAAAAGGTCCCACTTTGCGGATATATGGTAAAGCGAGAATAGAGAAATTTATAGAAGATAGATAAACACGTGGAGTGTTTGAAACTGCTCAATGATCAAAAACCAAACCGAATTATAAAGCTATGAAATAAAAATCAAACAAATCAATTATTGAGAAATAACAAAGAATTCGATAGATTCAAATACACCACTCAAGGAAAAAAGGAGAGATTCCAATTCTCACTCACAGAACGTGACGTCATAATTTAACGCTCAACACGGTGGTTTCGAGAGACCGACATTGCCACAAAAACAAAAATAATCTTCGATTTGACAAGAGTGGCAACTGACGTACTGCCCTTTGGAATGATCGATCACAATGAGCAAAATGCAAACCTGTGACCTTAAAAAATAAATCTACGTTCTCATCTTCAAAGATAAAAAAAAAAGATAAGTGGCAGTAAACATTTTTTATTGCTTAGGCATTAAAATCACTGTTTTTTGCAACTAAAACGTAATTAAAAAAGAAAAACATATAATGGAATTCCATAAAAAAATCCAAGAGCTTAAACAAGAAGTAGAATGTTCTTCTTTGATTTCACTGTTCAAACAATAACCAACTTTCATCTCCCCTAATAATTGCAAAATTTACCCAGAGCCCTTGTTAAGTATTCAAGTGAACACAAATATTCGACCCGAAATCGAATTATATCCAAACTGAGGCCGTGACCGTAAAATTGGTTGTTCTGCGAAATACCTTTTCGTCGTTTTAAACTGGATCCGAAGGAATCTCGGCAATAGCTCTACCCCCCTGCCGATCGGAAAGGTGTGTTCCTTTTTTCCCTTTTCAATTGCCCTAAGCCTTAAACGATCCCCACTATCCCCAGTATTTTTTTCTTAAAGGCCAAATTGGATGACACGGTCTTATCTGTCGCTTAAAGGGCGTATTTATTGGACAAGAGCCCTTAACTTTATTCAATGTTTTTTCGCAGCCTCTTGACTCGAATTTTTTATAACATTTTGTGCTTTTACATGGAATTTTATACTGTTCGATAGAAATTGAATTGGTTCATCAAATTAGGAGCAGAAAATAGTGCATCTTATGTAAAGTAGGTAGAAAATAGTTCAGAACATGCTATGCAGTAAAGTTTCTGATTACGGCATTTCTAGTAGAGGGTGAGTTTCTTTCCGATATCTCAGAAAATAGCAGAGTTTTGGGAATAAAATTAATTTATATACAAAACTTGTTTATCTGTAACCAGTTGATCCAGAAAACTTTCCCTCTTTCAAGGTATTTTTGACCACCTACTCTTTATCGTAAATAATTTCCTATCTTCAGCATTTCGCTCGGCTTAGGGTTAAGTCCTGTCGCAAACCCTGCTGACATTTTATATAATGGCGAGTGGTACCAGGTGCAGCAGCCTGGATATCCTTATTACTCTGTCGTAAAACTGTTTGTTTAGGATCCAATTTGCTTCTTTACAGGGAACATTTGTTTTGATTATTTCGGCCGAGAACAGGAGGTCTAAAGGGTATTCGTGCCTCGAAGATTACAATACGGCTTTGCCCGAACGGTAAATAATATTATGGGATTATGGACGCGGGGATGTAACCATAAAAATGTCTGAATTAGTATTTCTATCACACGTAAACGGCCCAAACGAGCCCCCGAGAGGGGTCTTTATAGACCAAGGGAAAGTAAGTTTTACGTGCGATAAGCTTGTAATGTGCGACAGGGTTTCGCATGAAATTAATGTCTGGGATCCCCAGTAATGTGTTCCAAAGTGGCACAAATTTGTAAATTGCGTAGGAAATTTATGTTTGTTTAGTGTATATTATAGGCATTTGAGCTTTATTTGTTCTAATTTTGCTGGCTAACTTAACACCCTCACTAAATGATATTGTTTTATAGAAGCCTAAAAAACATTTACTTCTTTCTTTAGTCTCCAAAAGAAACTTGTAAGGCCAGATTTACAATAAGTTGAAAACTCTTAACTCTCCTTCGCTTTTAAGTCTTGCTCCTTCGCTTTTAAGACAACTTCTCTTTTTATAAATCTTGCAACTGTTGAAAAAGCTAAGCCTTACTGAGCTTTTTGGCCTGTTATTACAGCCATTCATGTCTGCTATCTAAACAATTAGTGCCCAAAATGAAAATTTTCAATTCGATCTCAATGTGCAGTGAATGGATTTTGACTAGGGGTACGCAAACAACCCATTATTTACTTATATTAAATTATATTCTTTCTCGATAAAAAGAATGTGGCTCGATGCAAGAAGAGTATAGAACGCGGTGTGTAATACGGTGGCAGCGGCCGATTAATCGGTCCATTTGTTCGCTGTTTGCCACAAGCAATTCCAATTTCCTTGTCGTTCACCCATAAAAATGGCACCATAAAGAAGAACTTAGTATTGATAAATGGTGATGGCGTATAGCGGCCGGGAAATGTGTTTCAAGATTTCAGCGTCAATCTGACGAGCTTTTCCATTGCAAATGTTGTGCAATTTGTCAGGCGTCGAAAAAGAGGAATGCTTCTAGTGGATAATAAAATGCGTATATAACCATTGGCAGCCAATTAACCCGACAGACAAAAAAGACTAAAATGAAAATCTGATATTTCTTTAACATTTTCTATTTTTAAGGCACTAGGAATCAAGAAATTTGGATCCTGTAGTCATCTGAAAGATTTCTACCTGCCTTCAATGGTGCACAGAAAAAAAAAACATTTCCTACATATTTTTAATTACCATTAACAAACATAGACCCACTAACATACCTTTAATTACATATTAGTGTTATTAGTCCTGATAGATAATATGTTATTGCGTCCAGAAAGAGCACAAACTAAGCATTGACCATGATGACGTCACAGGTTTTCAACTTTACTAGGCTATTTGCGCTAGTAGCGTAATGGTCGATACTTATTTCCTAAAGTTTACTGTTCAAGAGTGAGTTCATTGCTAAAGTTTTTGGCTAGTTACTGGTGAAAAAGGGGCTAAAAAAGTCCAGACACAGGAAACAAAAACGAATTCAACGGAAACTAATAAATGACAACACTCGCTATATATCGTTCTGTACTTTACTTATTTTACTTTATTCTTAATTCCATAACCTTCCTCACATCCTTTAAACCTAAAAGAAGCATCAAAACCTCAAGATTTTGTGGATAGAATTAAGAAGCCTTATGTGCTCATTCAATATCAAAATTGGTTCTTCGTAATTGACTCTACAAGGACTGTAATTTCTCTAGGAGACTAGATTTCAACGATACTGTGTACCTACTCTCTACAGCTAATAATTGCCTGTTTTAAAACATTTTCCAATTTAACAACAAATTTTAGGAACAAGAGAATCACCTGGCAAAGCTGCAGGCTGGGAAGATGTCCGTCAGCTCCTTTCTTGAGGAGCTCTTCATGGTTTTTTTCTTCAGGGATTGGCTGGGGTTGGGGGGAGTAGGGATATTCTCTTTAGCTTTATACTCTTTAGCGATATTCTCTTAAAATTTTAGCTTTCCAAGAGAAAAGTAGCGGGAGAAGGACCCAAAAGATAACTTGACCAAAATGCTTCCGCAGAAAATGCCGACGTTTCGACGTTTATTTTACGTCTTTTTTAAGACTATTCCACTCAAATGGCAGAAGTTTTTCGTCAGATAGTAAAGATGTTTGTTGTCCATCAGAACAACCACGGAGAGTGACGTACATTGAAACAAAAACGGACAAAGCGTGGACAAACATAAGGGAACCGTTCTTAGCAGTGTGTAACTACACACTGTGTTGGCTACCTACTACATAATGCTAAGCACGATTCCTTATGTTTATCATTTATACTTACGTTTTGTCCGTTTTCGTTTCAATGTACGTCACTCCTAATGGTTGCTCTGATAGACAATAAACATCTTTACTATCTGACGAAAAACTTCCGCAATTTGAGTGGAATATTCTTAAAAAAAAAAACGTAAAATAAACGTCGAAACGACGGCAATTTCTGCGGAAGCATATTTTGGAAGTTTTATATTCGGTTCTTCTCCCGCTACTTTTTCCTAGAAATTAAAATCTTGAGGACGCTACACCTAAGCCACTATTTTTAGTTTTTTCAAAAACTCTACTTCATAAAGGTAATGCAGACATGTCATAAATTTAACCACTGATTGTAGGTTCCCAAATAAGACTAAAACTTTATATAAACACATATCAAATAATTATTTGTTTACCATATACAGGGTATGAATGGTTACGTCATGAAGTTTTTTTTTAATTAATATTGTTTATATAAATTTCTTGAATTGGAGCCTACAATGCGTGATTACATTTATGATGATTAAAAAATAAAAAATCTGCGAGATAATTGTAGAGTTTAAAATATTTAGCTTTTTATAATTTTTTTATTAATATAAACTTTGTCCAATTTAACAAAGTGTTTTCTGAATACTTACCAGTGCTGCAAAAATGCAGTATTTATGATTTTGAAAATTGGAAACTTTTCTGCTTTCTATATTTCCACAATATTTCACATAGAAGCAGACAAAAACAGCTACTCCGAGGCCGAAGAAGTCTTGAAGAACCAGGTAATTAAAAATAAGATGCTTGATAAGGATAAAGTATCAGAAAATGTAACTGAGAAGATTAGGAAGAAGTTACCTAATGATAGGATAAGAGAAGAAGCTGATTGAAGATACTGACAGACTTTCTAAAGTTACTAACAGATACTGTAGCATCTGAGAAAGTGGAAAAATACTATAAAGTCAATAGACCAACTTTGAGAAAAGCCATTTATTGAGGAGCTCCCAGAAGAGGCCGAAGAACTCTTGAAGAATCGTTTAATTGAAAGGAAGAAGCTTGTCATTTAAATGTCAGAAAGTGTAACTAAGAATACAAGTCAGAAGTTACCTCCTGATAGGATAAGAGAACAAGCTGATTGATGATACTGACAGACTTTCTAAAGTTTCTGACATTTACTGTAGCATCTGAGAAAATGGAAAAATACTATAAAGCTAATACACCAACCTTGAGAAAAGCCATTTATTGAGGAGCTACCTGAAGAGGCCGAAGAACTCTTGAAGAACCGTGTAATTAAAAAGAAGAAGCGTGTCATTTAAATGTCAGAAAATTTAACTTAGAATACAAGCAAGAAGTTACCTCCTGATAGGATAAGAGAACAAGCTGATTGAAGATACTGATAAACTTTTTAAAGATACTGACAGATACTGTAGCATCTGAGAAAATGGAAACATACTATAAAGCTAATACACCAACCTTGAGAAAAGCCATTTATTGAGGAGCTACCTGAAGAGGTCGAAGAACTCTTTTAAGAGCCGTGCAATTAAAAAGAAGAAGCGTGTCATTTAACTGTCAGAAAATATAACTGAGAATACAAGCAAGAAGTTACCTCCTCATAGGATAAGAGAACAAGCTGATTGAAGATACTGACAAACTTTCTAAAGATACTGACAGATACTGTAGCATCTGAGAAAGTGGAAAAATACTATAAAGATAATACATCAACCTTGAGAAAAGCCATTTATTGAGGAGCTACCTGAAGAGACCGAAGAACTCTTGAAGAACCGTGTAATTAAAAAAAAGAAGCGTGTCATTTAAATGTCAGAAAATGTAACTGAGAATACAAGCAAGAAGTTACCTCCTGATAGGATAAGAGAACAAGCTGATTGAAGATACTGACAGACTTTCTAAAGTTACTAACAGACACTGTAGCATCTGAGAAAATGGAAAAATACTATAAAGCTAATACACCAATTTTGAGAAACACCATATATTGAGGAGCTACCTGAAGAGGCCGAAGAACTCTTGAAAAACCGAGTAATTAAAAAGAAGAAGCTTGTCATTGAAATGTCAGAGAATGTAACTGAGAATACAAGCAAGAAGTTCCCTCCTGATAGGATAAGAGAACAAGCTCATTGAAGATACTGACAGACTTTCTAAAGTTACTAACAGATACTGTAGCATCTGAGAAAATGGAAAAATACTATAAAGCTAATACACAAACGTTGAGAAAAGCCATTTATTGAGGAGCTACCTGAAGAGGCCGAAGAACTCTTGAAAAACCAAGTAATTAAAAAGAAGAAGCTTGTCATTGAAATGTCGGAGAATGTAACTGAGAATACAAGCAAGAACCTCCTGATAGGATAAGAGAACAAGCTGATTGAAGATACTGACAGACTTTCTAAAGTTACTAACAGATACTGTGGCATCTGAGAAAGTGGAAAAATACTATAAAGTCAATAGACCAACTTTGAGAGAAGCCATTTATTGAGGAGCTACCAGAAGAGGCCGAAGAACTCTTGAAGAATCGTTTAATTGAAAGGAAGAAGCTTGTCATTTAAATGTCAGAAAGTGTAACTAAGAATACAAGTCAGAAGTTACCTCCTGATAGGATAAGAGAACAAGCTGATTGATGATACTGACAGACTTTCTAAAGTTACTGACATTTACTGTAGCATCTGAGAAAATGGAAAAATACTATAAAGCTAATACACCAACCTTGAGAAAAGCCATTTATTGAGGAGCTACCTGAAGAGGCCGAAGAACTCTTGAAGAACCGTGTAATTAAAAAGAAGAAGCATGTCATTTAAATGTCAGAAAATGTAACTTAGAATACAAGCACGAAGTTACCTCCTGATAGGATAAGAGAACAAGCTGATTGAAGATACTGATAAACTTTCTAAAGATACTAACAGATACTGTAGCATCTGAGAAAATGGAAAAATACTATAAAGCTAATACACCAACCTTGAGAAAAGTCATGTATTGAGGAGCTACCTGAAGAGGCCGAAGAACTCTTAAATAACCGAGTAATTAAAAAGAAGAAGCGTGTCATTTAAATGTCAGAAAGTGTAACTAAGAACACAAGCAAGAAGTTACATCCTGATAGGATAAGAGAACAAGCTGATTGAAGATACTGACAGTCTTTCTACAGTTACTGACAGATACTGTAGCATCTGAGGAAATGGAAAAATACTATAAAGCTAATACACCAATCTTGAGAAAAGCTATTTATTGAAGAGCTACCTGAAGAGGTTAAAGAACTCTTTTAAGAACCGTGCAATTAAAAAGAATAAGCGTGTCATTTAAATGTCAGAAAGTGTAACTAAGAACACAAGCAAGAAGTTACTTCCTGATAGGATAAGATAACAAGCTGCTTAAAGATACTGACAGACTTTCTAAAGTTATTGACAGATACTGTAGCATCTGAAAAAAATGGAAAAATTTATAAAGCTAATACACCAACCTTGAGAAAAACCATGTATTGAGGAGCTACCTGAAGAGGCCGAAGAACTCTTAAATAACCTAGTAATTAAAAAGAAGAAGCGTGTCATTTAAATGTCAGAAAGTGTAACTAAGAGCACAAGCAAGAAGTTACCTCCTGATAGGATAAGAGAACAAGCTGATTGAAGATACTGACAGTCTTTCTAAAGTTACTGACTGATACTGTAGCATCTGAGAAAATGGAAAAATACTATAAAGCTAATACACCAACCTTGAGAAAAGCCATTTATTGAGGAGCTACCTGAAGAGGTCAAAGAACTCTTTTAAGAACCGAGTAATTAAAAAGAAGAAGCGTGTCATTTAAATGTCAGAAAGTGTAACTAAGAGCACAAGCAAGAAGTTACCTCCTGATAGGATAAGAGAACAAGCTGATTGAAGATACTGACAGTCTTTCTAAAGATACTGACAGATACTGTAGCATCTGAGAAAATGGAAAAATACTATAAAGCTAATACACCAACCTTGAGAAAAGCCATTTATTGAGAAGCTACCTGAAGAGACCGAAGAACTCTTGAAGAACCGTGTAATTAAAAAGAAGAAGCGTGTCATTTAAATGTGAGAAAGTGTAACTGTCTAAATGTCAGAAAACCATAGGATGTCAAAGAAATCGTCGAAATTGAAGAAATTGCCAAACAATTAAATCTGCCGATAGCATTTAGGGACAGCCAGTAGAAAAAACTTGAGAGGGTTTGAGTACTGTCAGAAACTGTAGAATCTGAGGAAGTTTGAGAAGGTGGAAAAGTGCTATACCAGACCGTTAAAAAGCAAAACCGCTGATACCATTTAAAGACAACCACTAGAACAACCTTGAGAGAAGCCATTTCCCGAAGAGCTACCTGGAGAGGCCGAAGAAGTTTTGAAGAACCGGTAATTAAAAAGAGGAAGCTCGATAAGGGTAAAATCTCAGAAAGTGTAACTATCAGGACAAGCATAACGTAACCTCCTGATGGAATACGAGAGCAAGCTGCCTAAAGATACTTACAGACTTTTTAACGTTACTAACGAAAACTATAGCTTCTGAAAACGTTTGAGAAAGTAACTATTGAAGGAACAAAACCTTGAGAGAAGCCACTTATGAACGAGCTACGTGAAGAGGTTGAAGAAGTTTTGAAGAAACGGGTAATTAAAAAAAAGGTGCTTAATCTCAGAAAGTGTAACTGTGAGGACAAGCACGATGTAATCACATAACATAAGAGACCATGTTGTCTGACGATACTGATCGACGTTCTAAAGTTAATGTTATAAACTGTAGCATCTTAGGAATTTAAAAGCAGCCACCAGAACAACCTTGAGAGAAGCCATTTCCCGAGGAGCTACCTGAAGATGCCGAACAAATCTTGAATAACCGGTAATTAAAAAAGAAGAAGCTTGATAAGGATAATATGTCACAAAGTGTAACTGTGAGGACAAGCAAGACATAAGTGATGGAATGCGAGAGCAAGCTGCTTAAAGATACTGACAAACTTTCTAATGTTATTGAAGAATACTGTAGCATCTGAAAAAGTTGGAGAAAGTAAAAAGTTACTATAACGTACCATTAACAATAAAAACAAGAGGATGTTAAGAAAATCGTCAAAATTGAAGGAATTACCAAACAATTAAAAACTGCCGATAGCGTTTAAAGACAGCCAGTAGAAAAACCTTGAGAGAAGCCACCTATCGACGAGCTACGTGAAGAGGATGAAGAAGTTTTGAAGAATTGAGTAATTAAAAAAAAAATTTAAGACGGATAAAATCTCAGAAAATGTAACTGTGAGGACAAGCGAGGTGTAATCTCATAAGATAAGACACCATATTGTCTAGAGATACTGAACGATTTTTTAAAGTTACTGTCAGAAACTGTAACACCTGAGGAAGTTTGAGAAATTGGAAAACTGCTATACCGAACCGGTAAAAAGCAAAACCGCCGATACCATTTAAAGACAGCCACTAGAACAACCTTGAGAGAAGTCATTTCCCGAGGAGCTACCTGAAGAGGCTGAAGAAGTGTAACTGTGAGGACAAGCGCAAGACGTAAGTTCGTGACGGAATACGAGAGCAAGCTGCCTAAAGATACTTACAGACTTTCAAACGTTACTGACGAAAACTGTAGCATCTGAAAAAGTTTGAGAGAGTAAAAATCTACTATAACGTACTATTAAAAAAGAAAACAAAAGGATGTAAAGAAAATTGCCGATATTATTTTGAGAGAGTCACTAGAAGAATCTCGAGAGAAGCCAATATACCTGAAGATGCTTTAAGAAACGTGTAGTAACAAAGAAGAAGTTTGATAAGTTTGAAATGTGAGGAAGTGATGAAGACAGGCATGAAGACTAGACAAGCATGAAGTCACCTCTTGATAGGATAAGAGAGCAAGCTGCCTGAAGGCACTTCTAAAACTACTGACACATACTGTAACATCTGACTAACTTTGAGAGACAAGGAAAAATACTATAAATGACCATTAAAAAGAACAACTTGACAAAAGATGTCAGGAGTGTAGATAAATGTAAAGGTAAAGTAAGTCGCCAAATTGAGCATCTGAAAAAGTTTGAGAGAGTAAAAATGTACTATAACGTACTATTAAAAAAGAAAACAAAAGGATGTAAAGAAAATCGTCAAAATTGAAGAAATTGCGAAACAATTGAAAATTGCCGATATTATTTTGAGAGAGTCACTAGAAGAATCTCGAGAGAAGCCAATATACCTGAAGATGCTTTAAGAAACGTGTAGTAACAAAGAAGAAGTTTGATAAGTTTGAAATGTGAGGAAGTGATGAAGACAGGCATGAAGACTAGACAAGCATGAAGTCACCTCTTGATAGGATAAGAGAGCAAGCTGCCTGAAGGCACTTCTAAAACTACTGACACATACTGTAACATCTGACTAACTTTGAGAGACAAGGAAAAATACTATAAATGACCATTAAAAAGAACAACTTGACAAAAGATGTCAGGAGTGTAGATAAATGTAAAGGTAAAGTAAGTCGCCAAATTGAAGGAATTACCAAACAATAAAAACCGCTGATACCATTTAATAAAAGCGACTAGAAGAATCCTGAAAAAGCCCATTTGTCGAGGAGCTACATGGAGAGGCCAAAGAACTCTTGAAGAGCCGCGTAATTATAAAAAGGAGTTTCTCATTGAAATGTCAGAAAGGGTAACTGTGGAGACAAGCAAGAATATGTAACCTCGCGTTAGGGTAAGAGAGCAAGCTGCCTAAAGTTGCCACAGAAACTGTCTATCAAATTAAATGAAATTTGATTAACAACGCCAACAAAATAACAAATTGTGTTTTTCGTGAAATTCAGGTTAGAATTATGGTAAAAGTCGGTTAAAAATGACCCACATTCTTTAAAAACTCAACTTCCGATATTTTTGGAGAACTTCAGTTTTAGGACCAAAATCAGACAAATCTTATTCAAATTTTTTAACAGCAAATTTTTTTATTTTTTTTTTTTTGGGAAAATTCAAATCTTCTTTGTTTTTGTTAATATTAATTTTTGAACCGAAATCAATAAAACTTAACTAAGACGGTCTCAAATGAAACTTTTGTTACGGGAATTTTTCGGGAAAGTTAAGTTATGTGTAACGCAAAAATTGTTGAAAATGACACAGAACTTGTAAAAACACAACTTTAAAATGTTTGGGGAAACTCAGGTTAGATATCTAAAATTTATAAAACATCTAAAAATGCAATTTGGAGGTTTATGAAAAGCGCAGTTTAGCATTAGGACCAAAATCGGTAAAAAGGACTCAAAACGTGTACAAACGCAAATTTAAAGGTTTTGGCGAAATTCAGGTTAAGATCAAGGTCAAAATCATTAATCTGGAGCAGAGTGAAAAAGTGTAGCAAACCAGTTATATATAAAATAGTTTTAAGAGATCGTCAAAATTGAGTAAACAATACCTGAAGAGGCTTGAAGAAGCCTCTTCAGGTTACAAGTTACAAAGAGTTACAGGGTTCAAGTTACAAAGAAGAAGTTTGATAAGGTTAAAATATGAGAAAGTATAACTGTGAGGACAAACATGAAGTCACCTCTTGACGGGATAAGAGAGCAAGCTGCTTGAAGATACTGATAACCTGAACAGACTTTCTAAAATTACTGACACTTACTGTAGCAACTGAGGAAGTTTGAGAGAAAGAAACGCACTGTAAATGACCATTAAAATGAACCACCTGACAAAAAATGTCAAGAGTGTAGATAAATGTAAAGGTAAAAGAAATCGCCCAATTGAAAGAATTGCCAAACATTTAAAAACCGCTGATACAACAGCGACTATAAGAACTTTGAAAGAAGCCATTTGTTGAGTAGCTATAAGAAGAGGCCCAAGAACTCTTGAAGAACCGCCTAATTAAGAAAAGGAGTTTCTCATTGAAATGTCAGAAAGGGTAACTGTGGAGACAAGCAAGAATACGTAACCTCGTGTTAGGATAAGTGAGCAAGTTGTCTAAAGTTGCCACAGAAACTGTAGCATCTGCAGAAGTGTGAAAAAATGGAAAAGTGTAGCAAACCACTATAATAAAAAATGGTTTTAAGAGATCGTCAAAACAGAGTAAACAATAATTAAAAATCGCTGTTACACTCAGATGGATCATCTCGTCTAAAGCCGTTCATTCAGTTGAGGTTATACTACTCGTGCACGTCATCGAGTATGCGTCCTTTGACGGATCGTGGACGAGGGACTGCGGCCATTTTTTCGGGATTACCTCTCTTTTTCTCTCTGTCTCTCTCTTACAGCCTTAAAAAATGATTGTTGAGTTGTGGAGAGATTACATTCTCATATCAGCGTCTTCAGCTTTTTAATAATAAAACTCCCAATTTTTTGAAACCAGGATGACCTGAACCCTTGTAAAGGTCACCTTCAATAAATTAGGACCTCCAACAAGAAACTAGAAATTTGTACTCTTTTTTAACTATTTTAACATGTCATGTTCGGTTTCTTGTAAATGTGTTTTTATTTTTTGTGTCTGGACTTAAACTGTTTTTATTATTCGTCTCTTTTTGATCTCTACGTTTCACACAGTTAATTTTAAGTTAAAAATTGTAACACTTTGATTTCAGTAAAGGTATCTCAGAATATTCAAAAAGCGCTCAGGGAAAAGTATCAGGTTAGGAACAAAAAGTGCTACAAAACCGACCGGTAAAGTGAGTTCGGGGCGTCACCAATTTTAATCAATTAAATTAGAAAAATCCTACGCTGTTAGGTAGCTGATCAGTTCCCTGTAGCCTCTTCTGAAACACCCATAGTACTTGCAGACAAAATAAAACTAAACAAGTTTAATTTATGACCTATAATATCGACGAACGAAATCAATGTTGTACAATATGATGATTTTACTTCAAGTCAATGAGTGAAATGTTTGTCCTTAATTCTACTTATCACAATTGTTTGGAATATATTTCCCTAGTGGTGATCACCAAGCGTAACAATAAAAAAAAAGGTTAACTTAAATACTACTAATTAGCTTGACAAGACGCTATTGCAGATGGTGACAAATGCTAGGCGCCTTAGGTCCAAAACAACGCAAAAGTTAGTGGCTATTGGCCCTCCAAAAATTATGTAGCTGTCTGCCTCTTACACACAATAGTGGTGGTTTTCAAACAATAAGGTGGTGATTTACACCCCTCGGAAACAATAAGGTGGTGATTAACCCTTCGGAAACAATAATGGTAGCCCCTTGAAGACAATAAGGATGGCTGTCGGCCCCCTTGGAAACACTAAAGGTGGCTGTTGGCCCCTTGGAAACACTAACGGTGGCTGTTGGCCCCCTTGGAAACACCCTCGTCCACGAGGGTTCCCAAAGACAGAGCAAAATAAACACGTGGAGTGGCTGCTTTCAGCCCTCACATTAACCTTGCTGACACGTGGTACAGTGGCTTATGTCGCCCTGGATCGTAGTATAGGTTGACAAATGCTTAGCTTGTAGGCCCAATCTCTCTTACTGCACAATCCCGAAATCGGTTCAACTTCCCTCATCCAAAAACGTCTCAAAAACTGGTCGAGTAACCACAAACTAACACCAACTAAGGTAAGTTGAAATACTAATACAAATTGACTAAATCCTAGTGGTGGTTACACTTTCACGTCGAATTGAGTAGCAGCGAAGAGATGAGTGGTGTCTTCCACGTGTCTTGATCCAGAAAGCAAGATCGTCTCCAATATTCCCATTTTCAATAGATAAAAGGTGGGGGTAGGAAAAGATATTGGTCGAGAACGCCAGCGCGAAACAAATAATTGAAGAATGACAATTTTCGTCGTTGTCGGAAGGCGTTTTTGGACGACACCCAAAATACTGCTCTCGCGACCCATTTTCTCCTCAGAAAATAAGCAAAATGTAACACTTTAAGTTTGTCCCACATGTTTCCCATTTCATCCGATGATATTATTATAAAATAACGTTTGACTTACAGCTGACAATGGGCTATTAGGTGCAAGCAAAGAATTAGCAAAGTCCTCTCAAACATGGCGGACTTCCGGCCTATTAACGAAACCCCTTAGGCTGATAGGCAGTTACCTCCACATCTACACAATTCGCCCATTGCCAATCCGTCAACAAATCAGTCAACAAACCCGACACTTGAAATAAGACTGTTGTTTGCAAGGAAAATGGGCGCAATTCACTGCCAGTATAGTCCTGAGACCCCTGACAAGACAAAACGCGGACCCTATCTACTTTCCACAGGTTACCAAAAAAAAAGGTAAATTAACAACCTCAAATCTTTACACTCGAGCAGAACACGAAAGGTTTCAGCCCCAGACAAACGACAAATATCCGCATTTGAATGACTAATTCTAGCGACAGTTTTCAATCGTTACAAAATATTGCGGAGTATCTCCTCTGAAAAGTAAACTTTAGGAAATCAGTAGTAGATAAAAACCTGTGACGTCATCATGGTCAATGCTTAGTTTGTGCACTTTACAACATACTACCGTCAGGACTAACAACCTCAGGCGGATACTATATATATTAAATTCATTGTAGGTAAATTTGTGTTCCATGACAAGCACCTGATGCCTGAATGGCGGCATTACCTTTGACATGTAACAACAGGTTCATACATAGTGTCAATATTTAGATTATTGTCACGCAAATTTTGTATCTATTCTGGTACAACTCGTTTAATTTTAGCCGCAGACTCGATATTTTGAGCTCGTGATGACATGCCTGACAAGATAATGTGGGATAATTTAGAAAAGTCACACAACCATAATATCTATTTTGTAAAAGCAAAAGTTATTCCAGGCGTGACTGCGCTGAACGCTTGTGTGGCACCGTGTTTATTAATGGCCCAACCACGTAAAAAATGTTAAAATATATTCATTCTCCAATGTTTATGGCAGAAAATTTCAAAAATTGTCTCACTAAAATTCACATCTTTCAAAGAATTGATGCCTAAACTATGGTCCCTTGACTTTAGGGATTTTAGGGATGAGTATTCAATTTTCCTAAACAATTGGTGGGTGGTTTAATTTTGTTGTCCTTAATGCCCTAGCGAACAATATGCTATATTATTACGTTCAGCAATTCCGCATACGTGACGTAATTCAACCCTTTGCACGACAACCAATAACGTAGACATTATTTCTTCCATGAATGAAGTGAAATCTGCCTCAAAATAATAACCTTTAGAGATTGATTTACGACTGGCATTTGTTGGGGCTAAATTACCCAATATTTGACTAGAGAGAAAGAACTTGATCTTTAACTCTTTACTTCCTTTAGATAACCTCTAGTGACCACAGTAACGAGGGAATATCGCAGAACGGCTTTCCCATTGAAACATCTCCTTGTTGGCTTTCCGACCCTCTTTGTACTCATAAAATAATCATCTCCCTTTAAAATAAACGCTCTAACTACTATGAGCGTTAGTTGTCCAAAGTGGTTAATAGGATCCTAAATTTCTGGACAGAGAATTTCGCTTTGGTTAGCTCCCGCTTTTGAGGCCTTTGTCCGTCTGGTACGTGCTCAGTTTTCTGTTTTAGAGATGTAAGTTACGCTCGTTTCGATTAATTCGCGATTATTATTCTAGCGAACGTGAAATAATGGACTTATCCAGATGGGCTGTTCGTTAGAGAGACATGTGTTTGGAATTAATAAAATCATTCCCGAATGATGGGAATATTAGGAGCCACGCTCAATGCGACCGAGACAAAGCAATTTCCATTTAATAAGATTAATTTTAAATACAACGTCTCTAGCCTGCTGAATTGAAATTTAAACTCTGGAGGAGGAGGAGAAAGAAGGCATGCGACAGGTGCTCCAGTTAGAGACGGAAATTTGAGTAAATTGGTCAACCAAGCCTAAGCACTCCGATCTTTGAAACTTTAAAATTGGATAAGTCGCCAATTTAAAAATTTGATATTTTAAGTCTTATCACTTTCAGACGTGTATCAATAACTTTTAATGGAGAAGGCACAAAATCATTCCCAAACTCGATAAACGGATAAATCTCGAGAGCGTAATCCGTATAAATAAAAGTTTTATGATTTATTTTTGAAAGGTGGACAAAAACCATGATTTATGTTCGTGAATCGCATGACTTGGGGGCATTTCGCCATCCGGGGGCTTAATCGAATGGCCATATTTCCAGCAACTGGGTCAAGTCGAGACAGACTTTGTAACAAATCTTTATTGAAAAAATAAATTGGATCCGAGTGCGACCTGAGACTCCCAGAAGTTTCCGGTTGTCTTTCGGAATTGTAATTTCTGAAAAAAAAAACGAATTTTGGGACGTCTCAGGTCTCTCTCAGGTATAACCCCGGTGTTTATTTTTAAAGTTGAGATTGTCCGTTGTTTTCTCGTATCACTCAATGTTTAATGAGATTATATTTAGTCTACACGCCCTTCGCCCTGGCGCTTTTAAAATTAAACACTCGAGGCAGTGACAAGGGTGCGACATCGACATTTTTGGCACAAAAGTAGTATTTTTTGCCTTGCTGCTGTCTTTTCCAGCCTATCTCTTGGATGTAGACCCGAAATTATTTATCGAGCTTTGTCTGGATTATCAAATCAAACCAAAAATAAATTATATTTTGTAAATAGCAGACATTCAAAGGAGAAGGGTTCGAAGTATAAGTATAAGCCGTTCACTTATTGTTGTCGTCAACTAGGCGTTGGAATATTGACTTTGACATTTTTATCGTCTCTTCTCAACATGTACTAATAGGAGACGGGTATAAAAAAAATGAAGATTTCAAAGGTAACTAGATGGTAAAAATAAGTGAATGGGCAATAGGTAGATGAAGCTTTATTAGCGATTACTTATATTCATAGAATTTGAAGACTTTTAGTAGAGGTTATTTATTAATTTGAAATTAAGAATCCCTTTGCTAATAAAACTTGCACAGACAGACACACAGACACAATAGCACCTTGAAGATATCACTTGAGTACTGGATACTGGGTAATTCTTTTTTTCTTTGGTTTTATTATTGTCTGCAAGTGGCATTTTCCATTTTTTCATCACACGCATCAAGCACTTTGCTTACAGCCAGAAAGCAGTCGACGGAGGTAACCGCGCTTTGCTAATGGACTTAAGGGAATTGTTAAAAAATAGTACTGGTGAAACTAGCAGAATTAGGACACATAATACACCTCTTCTTTATTGGAAAATGGCCAACGTTTCGACTATTTAATTAGTTTTCCCCCTGGTACGAAAATGCATTTGATCGTATGCAGCGGACGTGTGGTTTGTCTAGCTGAAGGTACCAGGGTCACCCAACAATCGAATGAAGTTTACAGTTTTAACCATATTGAAAACATTTCAAACTGACTATCCTCGCTAGTGGAAGATAGCCCTGAGGAAGACTAAATAAATAGTCGAAACGTTGGACATTTTCCGATAAATAAGAATTATTTGTCCTAATCCTGCTCCCTTCACCAGTACATACAACTCAACGACGCTAATCACAATCATGAGTTAAAAAATAGCTTCATTCTCCAAGGGATCAAATCCGTGGTAGGCCGTAGGTTTATTTCACTTTCTGCTTTCACTATATTAGTTGCTGAGTATAAAAGTAGTCCTCTGAAATACTGTTTAATGATATAAGGCAGTGTAGTTAGTTGAAAATTACTCACAAAAATTGCAATAAGAAAAAAAAATATTAAAATTACATTCACAATATTTACAAAGATGCTTCCAAGGAGTCGACGGACGTAATATTATGCTCTTTTTCTCAAAATACGTACAGAAAACAAGAATAGAACATAAGCGTCATGCCAATTTTTGAATATTGACGAAGGTGTCATTGATACCAAAAGAAGATAAAAATTTCCCAAGATTTCATTAAAAAAATTTTTGGAAGTAGGGTTGTCACTACAAATCCTATATTTCTGATCTGGCTAGATGAATATCTTCCTGAGTACGACTATATCTACTTTTTTATAATGCAAAATTTCTGTTCTGTTTTACCTTAATGGCGTCTGCTCCTGTGGGGCAATTTGCCAACTTAAAGTTCTGTATAATGAAAATTATCCTTACTTCTTAATATTTATTCTTAAAAAATAAAAAAAAATAAAAGATTTGCACAAGGTATTTTTTCCTTAAACGCTAAAGCATATTAGTTTTAGGATGAGGATTTATTACTCACGAAGACTACCTCAACTTACTCAGATTACACTTGTTATGCGAAGCACCTCTTAAAAGACCTGTGAAGTGACAATGGTCTTTTACTTCTTTATATTGACTCTCGTTTCTTAAACTTTTTTCCTAGCTCCTCAACAAGCCCCTACAGACAGTTCACCAGGCAACATAGGTACACTTTATATAATATAATTGGAATTTATAATATATAGGACATTCTCAAACTTCGTTAGGCTTAAAACAGCATGAACCTACTCAAATTTTACAAACTTCCGAATAAATAAGATCCACGTTTTTCCGTATTCTGGCACATGTTGAGAAGAAACAATAAAATCGTCAAAGCCTAATGAGTCGTCAAGCTAACTGGATGACATTAATGAATGAATAAGATATACAGGGTGAGTTTTTTTGACAAATGGGGAAATATTTACAGGTTTAGGAGATCAATTCAATACCGTTTCTACATTTTTGAAAAATTCCATGTCTTACTATATAATTGGCAAAAACCAAATTTTATCGAAAATGATTTAAATACGAAACTTGGAGATACTTTTATTCTAAACAAGCGGGGCTGCTCAATTTTTTTCTGCCAGCTGTCATTTTTTGTTTTATTCTGTCTGGGTTTCTGCATAACTTCTTCTTCAGGCTCTTTCTCCCGAGCCTTTGATACAACTTTTTCGATGGTTATTTACTTGGTTTCAAGTATAAGTTTCTCTGGTTTTTCTGGCTTTGTTTTCGTCTTTTCTCTAGTGGTTTATTCTTGTCTTTCAGGACTTGTAGGACTTCATGGGGGAAGTCAAATGATTTGAAATGCCGGCCTTAGTTTCCTTCCTAGAAGTATATGTTTTTATCCTTGTAATTGGTTTAAGTTAAACCTACTTTTTGGAAATGTAAAGAGAAACCTAAGGAAGAGTAAATCTTTTATTAAACAACTTGAAAAGAGGACAAATAATTGTTTGCTTTGTTCTAATTTTATTCTAGTTTCCAGTTCCAGATTTTTTGCTATTTGTCATATGACGTCTTCTACTCTTGACTAGAGATTTTTTATTTATTTTAGTTTTTTTTTCTTATTTCACTTCATTTCTGAATTATTTTTATACTACAAATTGATTATTTATGCATTTTCGTTCTTGAAACTATATTTTTAATTTATCTCTTTGTTTTTTTCTGAACTTCTTTGGTCTCTCTTATCTTCTCATATCTCTCTTTTCTGAACTCTTTTTCTCAGTTTTTGGTTTTTTGGCCGTATATGTTTTAATCTGCAATGTATTTAGTTTCTACTGAATAAATTCAGGTGAATAATATGTACAGGGTGAGTTTTTTTCACTCAACTGGTGAAGAAATCTCATAAGCTAGTAGAGCTAAGTAGTGGCTAAATGGGGACATATTTACAGTTTTAGGAGATCAATTCAAAGCAATTCCCACATTTTTTAAAAATTCCAGGCCTTACTAAATAATTGGCAAAAACCAAATTTTATCGAAAACGATGTAAATACGAAACTTGAAGATAATTTTATCCTGAACAAGCAGGGCTGGTCAATTATTTCTGCCAGCTGTCATTTTTGTTATATTGTGGTATAAACCTACTTGTTTGGAAATGCCAAGAAACAACTTGAAGTGGGAAAAAGTAATGTTTGCTTTGTTCAAATTTTATTCCAGGTTCTTCAGATTTTTTGCTATTTGTCACATTATGTCTTCTACTCTTGACTTGATATTTTTTGTTTATTTTCGTTACTTGTTTTTTCTTATCTCACATCATTTGTGAGTTATTTTTATACTACAATTTGATTATTTATACATTTTTGTTCTTGGAACTATATTTTAATTTATCTTTAATTGTTTTTTTTTTAATTTGCTTTGTCACTCTTTTCCTCAGTTTTTTGTACTTTTGCCATATGTCTTTTAATCTGGAATTTATTTAGTTTCTATTATAATATTTTCTACAATCCAAATATCAACATGTAAAATTTCATGAACCGTTCTAAACCTCTTTTCACTCTTATAAATATTTGTCAACAATTCTTTTTTATTTTATCCGATTTCGGTCTTTTTATGATTATTTGGCCAACAAAACAAAAGTACTATGTTTTTTTAACATTTGTCTATTCTAGATTCTGATGTCTACTGTGTTTCTTGGTAGCATCATCTAGTGTTGTGTCTTTGCTTGATTTCCTTGTTACTAAAATATCAGTATTTTTTAAGACTTCTTTTCTATTTTCGAACTATTTCCTTAAGTGCCATTTTTTTTAAAACCTGCAATTTGTTACATGTTGCACTTTAAGACTTTTTCTATTACAGTTGTTAGGCCAAACATCTTTAAAATTCCCTATGTAGTGAAAATGGTTCTTACTTCTTAATATTAGTTATCATTTCTTAAACTTTTTTCTCAGTTGCTCATCAAGCCTGTACTGACAGTTTCACCAGGTAGATTAGTTCTGGCAATGAATCAACATAAAAACACTTTAAATAATATAATTGGAACTCGTCATCTCTGCTTAGCGTATTTTATTTACTAATGTGAACGTTTGGATAGCAGGTGTAGGACAAGAACGCCACTTCACTTTTTAGAAATCACGAACGTTATGACCTGTAATTGAGGTTTTCCTCAAAGCTTTTTCAAACAGTCAAGCTTGTCATGAAAATTATAATAAAGTACCATATCGGTACTTACACATCTACGGACTTATAGTACACTTTAGACGAAATACCAAAGGACCACAAAACCTTGAGAACAACCCACAGCTGTTGGGTTTCTCCTGTGGTATCTCGTCTAAAATGTCTACGGATTGAAAGTGTCTTCGGACTAAAAAGTCCGTAGATGCGTAAGTATCGATATGGTAATTTTCGTGACAAGCTTCTCTGATTGAAAAAGCCCTGAGGAAGAACTCAATTAAAGGTCGAAACGTTGGCGATTTCTAAAAAGTGAAGTAGCTTTCTTGTCGTACACCTGATATCCAAACGTTCACATAATTGGAATTGACAAGATTCGATCCTTCGAAAAGCTACCTCAACTTATTCAGATTGCGCTTGTTATGCAACGCACCTTTAAAAAGCCCTGTGCAGTGACAATGGTCTCTTCTTAATATTTATTCTAATTTCTTAAGCTTTTTTCTCAGCTTCTCAACAAGCCCCTACTGACAGTTCACCAAGCAGCTCAGTTATAGCAATAAATCCACAAAGGAACACTTTATATAATATAATCGGAATTTAGAAAATTAACCATTGACTTGTCTGATATTCTTAAACTTCTTTTAAGATTAAACGAGTTTGAACCTACTCAAATTTTACCGGCACGTGTTTAGAAGATACAAAAAAAAATCTCAAAGTCTAATGGGTCGTCAAGCTAACTGGATAATATTAATAAGTGATTAGGATATACAGGGTGAGTTTTTTTGACAACTGGTGAAGAGATCTCAGAAACTATTAGAGTTAAGTAGTGGCTAATTGGGGACATATTTACAATTTTAGGAGGTCAATTCAAAACTGTTTCCAAATTTTTTAAAAATTCCATGCCTTGCCTCCTGTCATTTTTGTTTTATTGTTGTGTAAACCTATAATACCTTTTTCTTCTGAACCTCCTTGGTCACTATTTTCTTCAGTTTTTTGTCCTTAGCCTATATGTTTTTTAATCTGGAATTTATTTAGTTTCTATTATAATAATTTGTACAATCTAAATATCAATATTTAAAGTGTCTTGAACTGTTTTCAACCTCTTTTCACTCTTATAAATATTTGGAAAAAATTCTTTTTTATTTCATCCGGTTTTGTGTCTTTTTATGATTTTTTGGTGAACAATACAGAAGTTCCGGATTTTTTAACATTTATCTGTTCTAGATTTTAATGTCTAGTGTGTTTTTTCTTTAAAATATAGTAGACAGCAGATTTTTATTTCCTTACATGCCAGTTTTTCTTAGAAGCTTCAATTTTGTTACATGTTGCACTTTAAGGCTTTTTCTATTACAGTTGTTAGGCCAAACATTTTTAAAAAAGCATATGTAGGGTAAATGGTTCTACTTCTTAATATTAATGATCGTTTCTTAAACTTTTTTTCTCAGCTCCTCAGCAAGTCTGTCAGTACTGTCAGTTTCTCAGGTAGGTTAGTTCTGGCACTGAATTAACATAAAAACACTTTAAGTAATATAATTGGAAATGACAAGATTCGATCCCCCGAAAAACTACCTCAACTTGCTCAGATTACACTTGTTATGCAAAGCACCTATTAAAATCCCTGTGCAGTGAAAATGGTCTTTTACTTCTTAATATTGATTCTCATTTCTTAAACTTTTTTCTTAGCTCCTCAACAAGCCCCTACTGACAGTTCACCGGGCAGCTCAGTTATAGCAATAAATCAACAAAGGAACACTTTATATAATAAAATTGGAATTTAGAAAAATAAACATTGATTTTTCTGATATTCTTAAGTCTAAACAAGCTCGAACCTACCCAAATTTTACAAACTTTCGAATGAAAAAGATATAGGTTTTTCCTTGTTCCGGGTCGTCAAGCTAACTGCATAACATTAATAAATGAATGAGGTATACAGGGTGAGTTTTTTTGACAACTGGTGAAGAGATCCACACCTCTCCTATTTGGCCCTCCGAAAAGCTACTTCAACTTGCTCAGATTACACTTGTTATGCAAGGCACCTTTAAAAAGCCCTGTGCAGTGACAATTATCTCTTAATTCTTATTATTTATCCTAATTTCTGAAACTTTTTTCGCAGCTCCTCAACAAGCCCTTACTGACAGTTTCACTAAGCAGCTTAAGTCTAGCAATAAATCTACATAGGAACACTTTATATAATATTGTTATAAATAATTTACACGAGAAAACATTGACTTGTTTGATATAATTAAATTCATTACGTTCAGTTTAAACAAACTCGGACCTACTCAAACTTTACAAACTTTCAGGTGATTAAGATACGGGTTTTCCATCAAGCTCTCGATATCATACATCGCCGTTTGGAACGAAACCTGTTAAAACTCAGCCGAAGCCAACCGAGTGAAAAGGCAAAGATTTATATTCTTCGAATGTCTTATCTGGGAGTTGAAAACGGCCATTAGGGGCCAAAAGTAATAGTATTTCTGGCCGTAGGAAAACTACCGCAATGCGCTAATTCGGGCTAGCTTGATTCCGCGAGGCCCTACTATTTGCATTTAAACCACATTGAGGCTAGGAAATTCGGTGCTGTATTGCAAATCGTATGAATACGACCACTAATTTTACAACTGTAGTAGGGGCGAATGCGACTATAAAATCTAGAATATTACCGAGATATGCTAATTTAATTTTCTCGACCGTAGAATTATTATTAGAGATGTTCGTGTGCTGGTGAATAAGGATTTACTTGCTTTTTTCATGTTAGAAAGTTGTTAAATTTCTTTTTTCTTTTCAGACATGGATACAAGGCTTAAGAATTCCTAGACTGATTATTTTATTAGGTAAGTGTCGCAATTTTGCTAAAAACAAAGTTGTTACTGTCAAAGAACAAATAAAGTTTTAAATTCAACGCCAAACGGGCAAATGCATTAAAATTGGAATTTAGCGTAAAGGCTATCGAGGCCTTTCACTAAAAATGCAACCATTTTGGGTCAACCATTTCGCGTCTTCTTTCATGACGAAACTTCAAAAGATGCCCGACTTGAAAAGCTTTGAATAAATTGCTTTTCTATTTGAAGTTGTCAGTCTCATCTTTTAGCACGCTCCTTGAAAATATATTTAAATTAACGCTAATTGTTAATTGTTCAAGGATGACAGATAAGTTCAATATTTGAGAAGTCAGCGCATGAAAATGCGCACTAAGATGTCTGTTTTTATCAAAGACCTACTTAAAATCATATACTCACCTCTTTTTATTATTCATTATATATATACTTTCTATAGGTGATAAAATATTTATTTCAACTCCTATACAACCTCTTATATAGTGAAATGGCCATTTCTTAACAAATGGCAGGGCCCCAGGCCCAGTTAGATCAATTATTTACCAAGAGCACCCGACGTTACGATCAAGACTTCCATACAAAAACCCGTTTTATTTGGGCAATAAACATTCTTGGACAGCTGCTCCTAAAAGGTGTAACATAATTCTGGAACATTTATTACGGAAAAAGGTCCAAGGGGATCTCGTATTCTCAGGTGCCAGAGAACCCGCAATTTGGTTTATGACAAACCGATGGTTTTGGCGTGATTCTCTGATACATATTTTATTTGCGCCCCCGAAATTTCCACTCCAGAGAAGTCGGCTTCAGTCTCCCCTCTGGCTAAAAAGGATCGAAAAGGAGAAATATGAATTGCGACGTTTTGCCCATAAAGGGAACACTCTCTTATAATTTAAGGTTTTGAAAGTTTCAATATAATATGTGACTATAATAAGATATTTGACAAGATGGTTGCAAAATATCTTTTATATTGTTACTTACAAAATCGAGCTGCTTTAAGATACTGAGGAAATTCCTGTGAAACTTTTTTGAATTGATAATAGGTGCTCGAGCCCGCACTCAGCACCACTGCTTCGACTCACAAATTCACACAAAACAAGCTCTGGCAAAGCACATAAAAGGAAAACAATTTCGTCTTCCTGCCTGAATAAAGAATTTCAGGAATCCCAGAGACGCACCAAAGGCTCTAATAGAAAACCGGGTAAACCGTCGGGAGCTTAAGACCAAATTGCAGCAATAATAGAAAGAACCCATGTTCAAATAACGGCCTAATTCGGAGTTGGGGGAAATTAGGAGGGAGTTTGAAACAAAGAAGAGCCGTTAAGCGCGTCTGAGACGGCACAAAGGGCACACAAGTCGGAATTTATAAAGTTTTCAGATTGGTTTTGCGCCCTATTGCTCGGGATAGAACTCTTAAATCGTCCGATAATTTTATCGAAAGAATTTTGGGGTGCGGATAATTGAAAATTGCAAAAAACTTGTCTTTTCTGCATAAAATGTGTTTGGTGTTGCTGGTGTAGCTCTGGTGCCCGAGCTGAAATAATTAAATATCTAAATTTCGTTATAAACTATTCTCCATTTTCGGTATGGCATGAAACTGAAATTTTAATCAACATTAAAAGAATGTGTATAATTCAAAAAATTTCATTTGCATTATTCATAAAAGCGAATTTCCTGGAATTCCTTTAGGAAGGAATTTCATTGCTCTCGGAAACTATGAATTGTATAGCAAATTCCATTTTTTTTTCTTCATAAAATTAAATTTTCTTTCGAACCTAAACTGTAGCTATTTCGGCTTCATATTCGCTTCCACGACAAAGACATTATTCCAAGCGAAATAAGGAAATAAGATCACGTACGAAATTTGTCCCGAAATTACACGAATTTATTCTCATCCTCGTATATATCTAAATAGAGGGTAAGAAACGTGAAACGTCGGAACATCAAGGTAATAAATTTCAGTTAGAGGATTGTTTCCGAATATTTCCATGGGGATAATCCAGGAAGGAAAGGTTCGAAATTAATGAATGGGATCATACGTTTTGAATTTCATAATCTTGTATATGAGCAAATAATAATTAAATATGAGTGAACAATATTTAGGGAGTTTAAGGTAAGAAGAAGACACAAAACATGAAGGGACAAAACATTTTTTTATTTAAATCCTGAATAATAATAGTGACGTGATGCCAAAAGCGTTACTAGTAAATTTGGTTGCATATCAGAAAGCTTAGAAATTGTAGTATGTAATTAAAGAATATAGCTTTTCAGTGGTAGTTCGGTAAGAAAAGGTCATATTCTTAGTGAAGAAATATAAAAAAACCTTTAAGGTGAACCGGGTTTTGACCCTCAAATTCACTATTCAGTTTAACTTGGATGACATTAATGTTAAGAAATGCTTCAAAAATACATGGTGGACTGGTCAGGCATAGGACAGACTCGACAGCTTAAAAATGCCAGCTGGAAGCCTTCAACCATAGTCCTCAATGATAGAATAGACGAAAAGGTTTTTCCAAGATTATCCTGTATATAGGTATATTTAGGGCGATCTCGGGAAGGAGTTTTCAAATTATTGAATTTTAATCGGAACTGAATCGGTTTAGATTGCACGTAAAAGCACATCCTAATGCCTCTGGTAGGGTTTAAACTAAAGACGTAAGAGCGGCCTTTGAACTTTAGGTGCAAACTTGCCTGCAATTAGATGGTCTTTCCATGATTATTCGCAATGATCGTATATTTATGGCGATCTTGAGAAGGAGTTTTCAAATTATTGAATTTCAATGGAAATTTAATCGGTTTAAACTGCACGTAAAAGCACACTTCAGTGCTTCAGGTAGGATTTAAACTAAAGACGTAAAAGCGGCCTTTAAGCTTTAGAGGCAGTTTTGTCTGCGCTTACATGGTTTTCCATGATTTTTCCCTATATAGGTATATTTAGGGCGATCTCGGGAAGGAGTTTTCAAATTATTGAGTTTTAATCGGAATTGAATTGATTTAGATTACTCGTAAAAGCACATCGTAATGGCTCTTTTAGGGTTTAATCTAAAGACGTATGAGCAACCTTTAAAGTCTAACGGGAAAGTTAATTGCACTTGCATGTTTTTCCATGATTATCCGGAATGCAGGTATATTTAGAGCGATCTCGGGAAGGAGTTTTAAAAATTGTTGAATTTTAATCGGAATTGAATCGGTTTAAATTACAGGAAAATGCACACCATAATGGTTCTAGTGAATTTTAAACTAACGACGTATGAGCGGCCTTTAAACTCTAGGGGCAACTTTGCCTGCAATTAGGTGGTTTTTCCATGATTATCCGGAATGATGTTATATTTAGGGCGATCTCGAGAAGGAGTTTTCGAATTATTGAATTTCAGTTGGAATTGAATTGGTTTTTGTTGCACGTAAAAGCACACTTCAGTGCTTCAGGTAGGATTTAAACTAAAGACGTAAAAGCGGCCTTTAAGCTTTAGAGGCAGTTTTGTCTGCGCTTACATGGTTTTTCAAATTACTCGTAAAAACACATCGCAATGGCTCTTGTAGGGTTTAATCTAAAGACGTATGAGCGGCCTTTAAAGTCAAACCGCAAATTTAATTGCATTTTCATGATTTTTCCATGATTATCCGGATTGCAGGTATATTTAGAGCGATCTCGGGAAGGAGTTTTAAAGTTGTTGAATTTTAATCGGAATTGAGTCGGTTAAAATTACAGGAAAAAGCACACCATAATGGTTCTAGTGGAGTGTAAACTAACGACGTATGAGCAGCCTTTAAACTCTAGGGGCAACTTTGCCTGCAATTAGGTGGTTTTTCCATGATTATCCGGAATGATGGTATATTTAGGGCGATCTCGAGAAGGAGTTTTCGAATTATTGAATTTCAGTTGGAATTGAATCGGTTTTAGTTGCACGTAAAAGCACACTTCAGTGCTTCAGGTAGGATTTAAACTAAAGACATAAAAGCGGCCTTTAAGCTTTAGAGGCAGTTTTGTCTGCGCTTACATGGTTTTTCCATGATTATTATTTAACTTTATTCGGAACTGAATCGGTTTAAATTACAATTTAAAGCACACCATAATGGTTCTAGTAGAGTTTAAACTAACGACGTGTGAGCGGCTTTTAATCTATAATGGCAAATTTAATTGCCCTTGCATGGTTTTTCCATGATTATACGCAATGAAGGTATATTTAGAGCGATCTCGGGAACGAGTTTTAAAATTGTTGAATTTTAATCGGAATTGAATTACATACATTAAATTACAGGAAATAGCGCACCATAATGGTTCTAGTGGAGTTTAAACTAACGACGTATGAGCGGTCTTGAAACTCTAGGGGCAACTTTGCCTGCAATTAGGTGGTTTTTCCATGATTATCCGGAATGATGTTATATTTAGGGCGATCTCGAGGAGAAGTTTTCTAATTATTGAATTTCAATTGGAATTGAATCGGTTTCAGTTGCACGTAAAAGCACACTTCAGTGCTTCAGGTAGGATTTAAACTAAAGACGTAAAAGCGGCCTTTAAGCTTTAGAGGCAGTTTTGTCTGCGCTTACATGGTTTTTCCATGATTATTTCCTATATAGGTATATTTGGGGCGATCTCGGGAAGGAGTTTTCAAATTATTTAACTTTAATCGGAACTGAATCGGTTTAAATTACAGGAAAATGCACACCATAATGGTTCTAGTGAATTTTAAACTAACGACGTATGAGCGGCCTTTAAACTCTAGGGGCAACTTTGCCTGCAATTAGGTGGTTTTTCCATGATTATCCGGAATGATGTTATATTTAGGGCGATCTCGAGAAGGAGTTTTCGAATTATTGAATTTCAGTTGGAATTGAATTGGTTTTTGTTGCACGTAAAAGCACACTTCAGTGCTTCAGGTAGGATTTAAACTAAAGACGTAAAAGCAGCCTTTAAGCTTCAGAGGCCGTTTTGTCTGCGGTTACAAGGTTTTCCCATGATTATACCCTATATAGGTATATTTAGGGCGATCTCGGGAAGGAGTTTTCAAATTATTGAACTTTAATCGGAACTGAATATGTTTAAATTACATTTAATAGCACACCATAATGGTTCCAGTAGAGTTTAAACTGGCACATTTAATTGCCCTTGCATGGTTTTTCCTTGATTATCCGAAATGGAGTTATATTTAGAGCGATCTCGGGAAGGAGTGTTAAAGGTATTGAATTTTAATCGGAATTGTATCGGTTTAAATTGCACGTAAAATCACACCATAATGCTTCTGGTAGGGTTTAAACTAAAAACGTAAGAGCGGCCTTTGAACTCTAAGGGCAAATTTGCCTGCGCTTACATCGTTTTTCCATGATTATCTGGAATGCGGGCATATTTAGAGCGATCTCGGGCAGGAGTTCCATCCATGTTAAGGGGGTATTGAATCGGTTTAAAGGAGTTTTAAAATTATTGAATTTTAATCGGAATTGTATCGGTTTAAATTGCACGCAAAAGCACACCATAATGCTTCTTATAGGATTAAAACTAAAAACAAACGTGAGAGCGGCCTTTGAACTCTAGGAGCGAGTTTGCCTGCACTTACATGTTACAAATTAACCTGTAGGTACAAAAAATGTATATAATATTGGTACTAACTTTACAGGATGCCCCACGATATTTGCTTTTGACCACCCTGTATAATTTTTGATTTTTTGAGTTTTGGCTTCAAGTCTCAGTATTTACACAGAAGTGGATTGCACAGTCCCTCCTTACTTTTTTTTAACTTTTAATAGTGTTATATATAATGTGGTAATCAAATTTGTGCATCGCATCTTTTGATAGCTTATATATCGTTTCGGTGAAGGTTTAGCCGAATTTTTATAATAAAGCTAAAAAAAATATAAAAGTGAAGCTACATTATGCGCTTAATTCTATCTATCATAGTAACACGGGTGGCCCAAAAATTAGGTACAAATTTTGCTGTCTAGTCACTATGCAGGCCTATCATAGGCAGGTAAATTATCGGTCGATGGGCACATAGAATTAGTGTCACTATTACTATTTAAGTTTGAACCCTATCTGAAGACTGAATTTTAGATTTGACTTAGATTTCATTGTTCATTTGTCAAAATCTTTTGTTTGTCTTTAAACTAAAGTTTAAATTGAACTTGTAAAAAATTGAAAGCAATTATTTGAGGGATGGAACGCGAGCCAAAAAAAGTGTAGAAGTGATCTCAACCACTCCAAAGTGTGCCCGGTCTATTGCTACCTACCTGCTATCGTTGGTTATTTTGGATGACTAATCTCTAGTACTGCTTCTGATTTATGTTCTCTTGCATGGTTAGTTAGTGTTGTTTATTTTTTTCCTCATTTTCCTTCTATCAATCCGAGGTTCTTCTCCAGTTTTGCTTTAATTTAGGAGTTAGTTCAGGTTAGTGATCTATATCAGAGATCCTCGCGCTCCCCGTTAACAATCGAACCCTATAATTCCTTGGCCCACATGCCGCCCCAATCCCGCCACGCTAATTAATTAATAGCCTGGGTATAAGTCAGGACTTCAAACGGGTCGCACGGGTATTTGTACCCGCTGAGCTGTGATTGCTCCTCATTTAACTGCGAAACAACGTTTGAATTGCAAATTTGGCGAACGAGGTTCCGCCAAAGCTTTCCGTCCCCCTGATGTCAGCCATAAAACTCGTTTTTCTGTTTAGGCCCGAACGCGACCCTTGTAAATGGGTTAGTTATTGAAATATTCGGACCTCCTACGCTATGGTGGGGATTTTCCAAGCTCAAGCCCAAATTTGCCGGAAATAATAATTAAACATTTCGCTTTCAACTTGTATGTATAGCAGTTGCTGACATCCTCCCCTATAATTCGTTTTAAGACACAGGCACAACTCAATTTTCTTGTACATGTCTCGAAACTTTGCACCCTAAATAGCTCACCTGGCTCTGGGTGCCTCTGGGCTGAAAGCTAACGTAAATCACTTCCCGAATCACAGAAACTCTATATTTAGTTCGAGTAAGTTTGCCTTGTGTTGCAACTGTGCCTGCACTTTTTATGCAGCTCGCGTAGGTTCAGCAATAAAACTTTACGTACTGGAAATTTCTTCTAACCTTCAGAATTCTCCGGCATAAAGCTCCGTTTCGGTCAAACTTCCCTGAATGGGTTTGCATAATCGCACGGAGAAGTCCCGGATAATGGCAAGAATCGAGAAAGAGCAGAGGAGCGATAGCTGCTGTTAGCCTAATCCTCAATGATACAATAGACAGGCAACTTTGCCTGCACTTGCATGGTTTTTCTAAGATTATACGGAATACAGGTATATTTAGAGCGATCTCGGGGAGAAGTTTTCAAATTTTTGAATTTTAATCGGAATTGAATCTGTTTAAATTTCACGTAAAAGCACCCCATAATGCTCCTGGTAGGTTTTAAACTAAAGACGCAAGAGCGGCCTTTAAATTCTAGGGTCAACTTTGCCTTCACTTAGATGGTTGTTCCATGATTATTCGGACTGCAGGTATATATATG
This sequence comes from Taphrorychus bicolor, assembly GCA_951812265.1. Classification (NCBI taxonomy): domain Eukaryota; kingdom Metazoa; phylum Arthropoda; class Insecta; order Coleoptera; family Curculionidae; genus Taphrorychus; species Taphrorychus bicolor. The sequence continues at coordinate 14,645,147 of OX638305.1, forward strand.
TATTTAACGCGATCTCGTGAAAGAGTTTCCAAATTATTGAATTTTAATCGGAATTGATTCGGTTTGAATTGTACGTAAAAGCCCACTACAATGCTTCAGGTAGCGTTTAAACTAAAGACGTACGAGCGGCCTTTAAACTCTATGGGCAACTTTGCCTTCACTTAGATGGATTTTCCATGATTATTCGGACTGCAGGTATATTTCGAGCGATCTCGGGTAGGGGTTTTCAAATTATTGAATTTTAATCGGAACTGAATCGGTTTATATTGCACATAAAAGCACACTATAATGCTTCAAGTAGGGTTTAAACTAAAGGTGTAAAAGCGGCCTTTAAGGCCCAAGGAGCAGCTTTATCTGCACTTAAATAGTTGTTCCATGGTTTTCCAAAACGGAGGTATAATTAGAGCGATCTCGGGCAGGAATTTTCAAATTATCAAATTTGAGTCAGAATTTCGTCGGTCTAAATTGCACGCATAATTCAACAGTTCAGATAGAGTTTTAGCTAAATACGTAAGTGCGGCCTTTAAACGCTGGGGACAAATTTGCCTGCACTTACATGGTTTTCCATGATTATCTGGGATAAAGTTATATTTAGAGCGATCTCGGGGAGGAGCTTTTAAATGGTTGAATTTCAATCGGAACTGATTCGGCTTAAATTACATGTAAAAGCACACCATAATGCTTCTGGTAGGGTTTAAACTAAAAACGTAAGACCGGCCTTTAAACCCTAGAGGCAAATTTTCCGGCACTCACATGGTGCACTTTTGCATGATTATCCGGAATGCAGTATATTTAGAGCGATCTCGGGGAGTTTTCAAATCATTGAATTTTAGTCGGTATTGAATCGGCTTATAGTGCACCTAAAAGGACACTACAATGCTTCAGGTAGGGTTTAAACTAAGGACGTAAAAGCGGCCTTTAAACTCTATGGGCAAATTTGTTGCATATTGTGGGCACACATGGATTTTTTATGATTATCTGGAAAAAAGGTACATTTCTAGCGATTTCGAGAAAGAGTCTGAAGCGGTTTAGATTGCACGTAAGAGCATATTTCAGTTCTTCAGGTAGGCGTAAAAGCGGCCTTTAAATTTTTGGGGCCGCATTGTTTGCACTTACGAGGTTTTTCCATGATTACCCAGAATGTAGGTATATTTAGAGCGATCACGGGAAGGGGTTTTTAGATTATTGAATTTTTAACGCTATTGAGTCGGTTTACACTGAAAGTAAAAAGACCCTACAGTGCTTCAGGTAAGGTTTAACCTAAAGACGTATGAGCGGCCTTTAAACTCTATATGCAAATTTGTTGCACTTACGTGTTCTTTTTCCATGATTATCTGGAATAAAAGTATATTTTTGGAGCGATCTTGAGGAAGAGTTTTCAAATTATTGAATTTCAATTGGGATTAAATCGGTTTATATTGCGCGTAAAAGCATATTTCAGTGTTTCAGGTAGGCGTATAAGTGGCGTTTAAACTTTAAGGGCTGCTTTGTCTGCACTTACGTGGTTTTTCCAGGATTACTCAGAATGTAGGTATATTTAGTCTCGGGAAGGAGTTTTTAAATTATTAAATTTTAAATGCTATTGAATCGGATTCGGCTTCAGGTAGGGTTTAAACTAAAGACGTAAGAGCGGCCTTTAAACTGTAGGGGCAAACTTTGCTTGCACTTAGGTGTCTTTTCCATGATTATCCTGAATGTAGGTATATTTAGAGCGATCTGGAGCAGGAATTTTCATATTATCAAATTTTAATCGAAATTGATTCGGTTTAAATGACAGGTAAAATGCTTCTGGTAAGGTTTAGACCAAAGACGTATGAGTGGGCTTTAAACTCTAGGGGCAAACTTTATTGCATTTGCACGGTGTCTCCATGATTATCCGGAATGTAGTTATATTTAGAGCGACTTCGGTAAGAAGTTTTTAAATTATTGAATTTTAGTCAGAATTTAGTTGGTTTAAATTGCACGTAAAAGCGCAACATAATGCTTCTGGTAGGGTTTAAATTAAAACACGTAAGAGTGGCATTTGAATTTTAGAGACAAATTTGCCTGCAGTTACATGGTTTTTCCATGATTGTTCGGAATGAAGATATATTTAGAGCGCTCTCAGGAAAATGTTTTTAAATTATTGAACTTTAATCGGAATTTATTCGGTTTAGATTGCACCTAAAAGCACACCATAATGCTTCAGGTAGGGTCTAAACTAAAGATATAAGAGCGGCATTTAAGCTCTAGGGGCAACTTTGCCTCCACTCAGGTGGTTTTACATGATTATCCGGATTGCAGGTATATTTTGAAGGACCTCGAGAAGGAGTTTTTAAATTATTGAATTTTGTTTGGAATTGAGTCGGCTTAAATTGCACGAAAAAGCACACCGTAATGCTTCTGGTAGGGTTTAAACTAAAAACGTAAGAGCCGCCTTTGAATTCGAGAGGCAAATTTGCCTGCACGTACATGGTTTTTCCATGATTATCCGGAACTGAGGTATATTTAGAGCGATCTTGGGCAGGAGTTTTCAAATTATCAAATTTTAGTCGGAATTGATCGGTTTAAATTGCATGTTTTTGTCTGCACCTATATGGTTTCTCGACGATTATCCGGAATGAAGGTGTATTTAGACCGCTCTCAGGAAGGAATTTTTAAATTATTGCATCTGAACAGGATTTTTTTGGTTTAAATTGCAAGTAAAAAGAAACCATAATGCTTCTGGTAGGTTAAACTAAAGAGGTACGAGCGGCTATTAAACTCTATAACCACTTTGCCTGCTCTTACAAGGTTTTTCCACGATTATCCCGAATAAAGGTATATTTAGAGCTACCTCGGGGTAGAGTTTTTAAATGGTTTGAATTTCAATCGGCTTAAATTGCAGGTAAGAGCACACCATAATGCTTTTGGTAGGATTTAAACTAAAAACGTAAGGGGCAAATTTGCCTGCACCTACATGGTTTTTCCATGATTATCCGGAATGGAGGTATATTATTGAATTTTAATCGGATTTGAATCGGTTTATATTGCACGTAAAAGCACACTATAATGCTTCTGGTAGGGTTTAAACTAAAGACGTACGAGCGGCCATGGCCATGGCCACTTTGCCTGCTCGTACGGGTTTTTTTCTTGATTATCCGGGATAAAGGTATATTTAGATCGATCTCGGGTAGGAATTTTCAAAATATTGAATTTTTATCGAAATTTAATCGGTTTAAATTGCACGCAAAACGAACCATAATGCTTCTGGTAGAGTTTGAACTAAAGACGTATGAGCGGCTTTTAAACTCTAAGGGCAAATTTAACTGCATTTGCATGGTTTTTCCATGATTATCCGTGATGCAGGTATATTTAGAGCGATCTCGGACAGGAGTTTTCAAATTATCAAATTTTAATTGGAATTGAATAGGTTTAAATTACACGTATAAGCACACCACAACGCTTCAGGTAGAGCTTTAACTAAATACCGTAAGAGCGGCCTTTAAACTCTAGGAGGTATTTTTAACTTGCGAAGAATGCGTTTATGTGTTAATCGTTATTTTGATAAACTCGTTGCTGGTGGTATTAAAATGTCATTAGGGTCTAATTACACCCTCTAGTTGACTTATTAGCAGGAAATTGCTTTTTAATTGTTGCTGCAAAATTTCATAACGCAGTTTTAACGTAAATGGCGAATCTTGAAGAAAGTTTTAATGAAAAGAGATAGGGTGGGGTAATTAGGGCAGCGAGGGTCAAGCACAAATTGTTTTGATATCCATGTAATTCTCGCTTAGCTGAAAATTAAATCATGAAGAAGACTGAATAGAGATTAGTGATGAAGCCTTTACTCATCTTTTTTAAAAAACTTAAACTCCCGGAGACCAGCGGAAGTACGTTTTTGAAGATATCTGTTGTATTATTAAAAGTTGAGAAATCAGGTGAAAACTTTTTTATTTAGTGGTACATCTCAAGTAAGGTAGTAGTAGACATTGGTAGGGCCCTTTTCACAGTCATCCGATCCATTCCCTCCGCGATTCGACCCGTCCCTCTAATGAAGGAGAGTATCCTGTCTCATCTCAGAGTCGAAAGTTCATCTCGATAGAGGACGGAGGCTCCGGTCCAGTAAAGCACGTATAGGAACCCACGCTTGGCCGGTTTATTGGCGCGCTCATTTCTCTCAATTCCCCTATGTCCAGAAACCCATCCCAGAGTTACCCTTTTTGTTTCTGTCAGTGACTCTAGAGCATCCCTGTAGTCCTGAACGAGCTTTGAACTCATTCTGTTCCCGCAGATGGCTCGCAGTGCCACCGTCTGTATACCATACCTGATTATTCTCAGAACGTTGCTGAAACAGCTTTTCTTTGAATTCTTTTCTTGTTGGGATGTTTATCCCAAATGGCTATTTTAGTCTCATCCGATCGTAAAGGCGCCCCTCCTGCGACAGGACGATTAGGATAGTGCCGCTTGATGAGGTTGGCGATCTGCGTATGAACGATTTCTATGACTGTTTCATTACACTGGTCGCAGCAGTCCATCCTCCTGCAGGAAGCCATCTCCTCCATCTTCATCCAGATTGCAAGCTCCGGCAGATCCAGTAGGGCATTGAGAGCTGCTCCCGGTGATCTTCTGAATGCACAAATAGCTAGGCAGACTGTTCTCTGCAGGATAATTCTCAAACTCAAGTTCGCTGCAGGGTACTTGAGGCAATAAAAATCTAACACAAAATGAGGTGGAAATTGGCGGGTTAGTTACACGTGTCAAACACTGCAAAAACTGCAAAATGAAAAATATCCCATACTTAAATGCCTAAGCAGAAAACACAAGTTATCAACAGGTCAGGTGGTTACGATAATTTACTCCAAAGCTACCCGATCTCTAAAATGGTTTTCTCTAAACTAAGGGTAGAGAAGAAGGTCGCTGAGGCCTTGGAGCTTGAAGAGAATTATCTGGTTGTGGCTTCCCATGTAGGAGGGACTTTACAGACTTTCCTCCCATGCTGCTCCGCAAAAACTTTCTGGTCCTTTCGCCTTCACCCGAGGCTACAGAAATTTAAGATTCAATAGTTTCAGAGTGAATGAGTATTCAAACGTATAAGGTAATTTATTAATTTTACTTCGTCAAAAGTAGATAGTAAAATAGAAAAGGCTTACAAGGAACCGTCTTATGAAACCAAGCACGACGCCCCTCTGACATGTCACATGATAATGTGTGGCATACGAGAAAATACATTTCTGACTAGAGACTTGGCATGGACAGTTCCCCAGTCATAAGTGTAATGTTTGTAATATATAATGTAGATTATGTAGATATTAAAATAATAATCGTAACAAGAAGGATTGTCTAAAGCCTCTTGAAAAGTTAAATATAAATCATCTTTTTTAGTTGAGGCATCTAGTTGTTTTTTTTTCTGATGAAGATACTGAAGAATAGGTGGTGGGCTACAAGGAAATTGGAAGACAAAGAAAAGAAAGCAACAGGCGGAGAACGAAAAAGAAATTACAGTGGAATCTGCAACAGAGAAGAAAATTGAATATGAAGGTCATCCTATCTGACAGGTTCTTCCCTGAATATTCAGTTTATGGGGGGTAAAAAAGAACATCAAAAATAGGATAAACCAGTTTGATTTAGTACAATCGTTCTAAAGATACAGCAGGTAAAAGTTGAAAATTCCGCCAAAAAAAGATGAATCGAAAAAATCAAGAAAAAAAAAACGAAAAAGTTGCTGCCTTTAAGCTGATCAATATGGTATAACCTGAACTAAAATGACTAACCTGCCAAGTCTGGCTTGAGGCTAACTTGAACTAACCCGCCAGTCAGGTTTCAAGGTATGACTACGTGATAGTGTAGGTAGAAAATTTGACCACCAGACTTGGGAGTCAACATGACAAAAATGTTAAAAAAACTACACTCGTAATTTTGAGTGCTCTTTGTGGAAGTAATTGCTATCATTAGGTGACCATACACTCCACCATATCAATAAGAACAATAGCTAAACATTTACCTAGCTCCAAATGAGAGCAATGAGATAAAAGATAATATGGAAAGAGCGAACAATTTCCCAAAATTCCCTAATATTGTTTTTTAGCTGAAAGTCGTCCAATTGGAGGTACCCTATGCCAAAATCGAATCATTTAAGTTAGTCACGTAGCGTTATTCCCCCAAATTTGGCTGTTTTATTGGTAAAAAGAAAGGGACGAAACTCTCTCCATCTCTCCATTATCTTCTACCTCATTGGTTTTACACAAATATAATTTCCATAGAAAAAGTTGGACGGCTTTTATGATTTCCTGGATATGGACCAAACCTACTTTCTGTTTTCCAACATTTTAATACATCAATATCTATGACAGAGCTCGGTTTCAAGATGACCTCAAAGGTCGGAAAACCTTGAAAGGGACATTACACGACGACATAAAAACCATAGAAAATATCCATCCTTCTTCATAAAGTATGGTAATTCCCTGCCCTTAAAGCCATCAACATAGTTTTTGAGGGCCGGAATTTCATTTTCGCAAGAGCCAGCCGTGAATATTGTGCTTAAGTCGTAAAGGGTGAGATATGGACATCTAGGGCGTGAAATGTGGTCGAGGCGTGAGCCCTTTATGCATAATATTTCCTCGTTTAGAGACGTCCTCATAAGCAGCTTCTCATTATGAACCTGTGAAGGATGCGACGTGTCTTCAAGCGTATTCTTTTGCAGAATCGATTGGAAATAATCCTGGATGAGCAATTGGGATGAGAAACGGAAAAGAAATATTTAATCGCCGGCAATTTTGGCTCTTTCCCTTTCTCGGTTTTTGGGTCGGAATTTAATTATGGATTAAGAGTCGACGAGCTCGGTCCTTCGTGACATTTGCGAGTAGACATTTCAATAAAAAAACCATGTTAATAAAAAAGGGCGAATCCGAAGATGGGACGTTTTCGTCCCTCGGATGCTCCAGTTCCGTTTTTTTCGTTCTGAAACCAAGTTTAAAAATAATTACCCTTAGACAAAGAAGTCTGGCTCAAAACTCAATTACTTTCGTGTCTCTACTTTCAAAGTGTAGATAATAGAATATAACGTGGGCGTCATCTAAAGGGAAATTAATCACCGGTAGGAATAGATAATTCTTCTTTTTTCTATTCCCGAAATGCCCCCCTCGAAGCAATAAAAAAAGGCAGACAAGGATTAATCATGGTCCATTAACCGAAACACTTTCTCCTTTCAGTCGTGGACACCCCGGCGGGCAATCAGATGTCCAGGTCCTAAGGGTCAACCAACTAAAATTTATCTTCCAATAAAATGGAGATCGATCAATCCGCAACGGTCATTTGCAATTTGGACACCGGTTGTTGGAAGTGAAGATTTACCTGGAATGGGTTACTTAAGTAAGTTTGATACTAATGGTTTACTGGAATTGTAATTAATTTTGTTTCTAGATAATATTACCTCAATGTCTTACAACGCCACCATAGAAAAGATCCCTGATGACGATGTTTGGGACAACTTTGTGCTTTTCGTCAAAGCGACAATCATGGGAAGCATCATCATCGCCTCAATTTTCGGTAACCTTCTGGTCATCGTATCTGTCATGCGTCACAGAAAATTACGCGTCATCACGAACTATTACGTCATATCGCTAGCGCTTGCTGATATGCTGGTTGCCATGTTCGCGATGAGTTTTAACGCGAGTGTTCAAATTTTTGGCAGGTGGCTGTTCAGCTACACGTTGTGTGATGTTTGGAATAGCTTGGACGTCTACTTTTCTACTGTTTCCATTTTACATTTATGTGATATCAGTATAGATAGGTAAGGTGAAAAGCTGGCAGAAAATTTTTGTGAGTATTTATAATCTAAATGTTTCAGGTACTGCGCAATATGTAAACCGTTAAAGTACTCATTATATATGACAAAGAAGGTAGTCGCCTTGATGCTGGTCAACACGTGGGTGAGTCCGGCTTTCCTCAGTTTCCTTCCAATTTTCATGGACTGGTACAGCACAGAATCCCACCACAGGTTTCGAGAGGAGCACCCGCATGAATGCGGGTTCGTTGTTAACAAGACATACGCCGTGATCAGTAGTAGTATAAGTTTCTGGATTCCTGGATCTATTATGATATATATGTATTCGCAGATTTTTAAGGAAGCCAACAGGTAATAGAACAACACCAAAAAGTATGGAGTGATGTATTTTTTTTGCATATTTCAGACAAGAAAAGGAAATGTTCAACAGACACGGAGCTGCTATGCTACTGCAGGCCAACAACACCAACGGAGACATGTTGTCCAACTCTGGAGGATCATCCAAGACACTGACTCTTCACGAGATCAATCAGGATCTACATCATACACCCACAAGAGAGCGTAGCATAAGCAGAATGAAGAGAGAGCATAAGGCTGCAAGGACCTTGGGCATAATCATGGGTAAATGATCAAAAAAATCCTTCCCAACTCTTAACTCACACAATGTATCATTACAGGCATCTTTATCCTCTGCTGGCTTCCTTTTTTTCTATGGTACGTCAGCGTAGCGTTTTGCACTGAATGTGAATCCCCTCCGGTGGTGGTAGCGATCCTCTTCTGGATCGGCTACTTCAACTCCACCCTCAACCCCCTGATCTACGCTTACTTCAACAAGGACTTCCGAGAAGCGTTCAAGAACACCCTTCAGTGTGCGTTTTGCTCGTTGTGTCAAAGACCTCCTTCCGATCTCAATTACATTGATCAGCGGAGACCTAGTGTACGGTACGAAGACCGGACTCGTAGTGTGTTTTCGGAGACCTATCTGAAGCATAACGTGGACAGGAGAAGTTCGGACTTTGGGTCCACCCTTTGAGTGGACCTCGCTAGTAGCAGATTGACTACCACGAGTTTCTGATCGGATACTTGGGTCTAAGGTTCGGTGGAAATTTGCGAACAAGGTTTGTTTGTTTTTGTTGTTTAAAACACCAATGTTCTGTCTTTCAAAAAATCACAGGGAAAGTTAATTTTATTAATTTATCAATTTCCGTTAGTTTGATGTACAGTATAATAAACAATTATAACTGTTTTTGAGGAAGCTGACTGTAGCTATTCATTGAACAATTTTTTGCCTGCACATTGCGTATTACGAGACTTCGTTTTATACTAGCAAAACTGTATTTTTATCTTCAGAATAATGACAGAATTGGATTTTCCATTTAATTTATCTATTTTAGAAAACATCTTGGCCTTGCAATATTCTTAAATTTAATATCTTTCTTAATAATAGCAAACTAAAAACTTGATATTTCTCAATACAGCTCTTCCCTTTATCGCTATTTTTTTTTTGTCAAAAATCTAGTTGTGTTAAAGAGCAAGAGACCGAAGTTGTCGAATCTAGTTTAATTAACTAGAACGCCATTTTAGAACCAAAGGGCTTTAGTTGACGCCAACAATACACTGAAGTTTTAGTTTTACTGTGCTTATCTCTTAGGTAAGCTGGAATAATTGCTGTTGGTCTGCCTCGTAAAAATCAAGAAATTAAATAGTTGACTAATTTAGATATATTGTCTGGTAGTAAACTGACATTCGGGTTACTTCAGGTTAATATTATAAGTGCAGATGACCAGTGACTTTTTCCATGTGTGTGACCAGAAGAAAATGGGTTTGGTTCCGTTGCTATTGATGGAAAATATTCTTTAAAAAATGTGCTTTTTAAAATATCTAAAAAAACTTTACCATACGAAACTACTAAATTAAAGGATATAGTAATTTTGGGAACATGACACTAAAGAATTAACACTTGACCAAGGAGGATGGACGTCGTTTCTCTATTTCAAAAAATGATTCTTACTTAACCAAGTTTTACTACTACAAAGAGAAAATTTCATCAAAATTGATGATTATAGATATTTTAGAAAACACATTCTTTTTCAAGATCTTTTCTCTTCAATATCAGCGAAACCAGATTTGTTCTTTATAAAAGTTTGATCTTCTTTTAACCTATGTCGCAGTACCCTTTTGATCATTCTTTTACGGGACACCCTGTATATTCCTAATAAAATATCTTTTTAAACATATTATTTTCTATAAGACATCTTAAAACATTCATGTCTAAAAATTTCAATGCGGCATATATCAGATTATTTGAGGTACTAGTAGAGTAGCACTACGAGTTCTAACTCAACTGTGGTTTACTTTTTCTCTATATTTAAGAAAATGCTCTCAAATGTTTGATGCATTTGTTTTTCTTTGCTTTCATTTTAGTATAACACGTGTCTTTAGTTTATCGCTGATCTGCCTACAATTTTTGAAATTTTTGCATTTGGCCCTCTATTGCAACTTTTTTTATTTCTTTCGTATTGTATTCTTTCTTTTTCTGGTTTTAATATCGTCTATAGTTCCTACTGATTAGCAATTTTTTATTAAATCTTTGAATTAATTTTTCCCATTCAAAGAATTTGTTTCCTATTGTAGAAGTAAAAGTATGTTTTCTTTTTAATTTTTGAGTCTTCCATTATAATCTGTTTCTAGCTAGTCTAATCTTATAATCTGTTAAAACTAGAAATTTCTATTTCCAGTTTTAGATAGTTTCGATAGATTTTCAATCGTTCTAATTTAATCTTTGAAATGTCCATTTCCTATAGGTTTTGGCGATTCTTTGTCTCTTTTGGTTTAGGCTGACTGCTTTGCAATTTTTTACTTCTCTGGTTTGCACTTTACTATTTATTTTCAATTTCCTTCCGTTCAGCTTCAGCGGTTTTTACTTTTTACTAGTCTCCTCTTTCTCCTTTTTCCTCCTGTTTTGATATTTTACGCCATACGCCCAAACATTTTTATACTGTTTATACTATATTTTTTCTTTAGGAATCCTAAATCCCATTGTTGTGGTAATTTGACGTATTATTTATTCATACACTAAATCTTTAACAAACCTGGTTTCAGCCATTTTGCACCTATTTTGGCTTCTTTAGCTAATTATTTAACTAAGAAGGACGAGGTTGGTCAAGAACTCTTGTAGCTCATCTACTATCCGCTTTTTCTTTAAATCCTGATAGCAAAGAAAACACTTTTGATCTTATTCAATAGCAGAGCTATCACAAGAATATATTGTCTGCTTTTCCACTTTAATTACTGTTAACAAGGCCCTTGATGCCTCTTTCCAACAAAGCCATCACGTAAATGGTTTGCAGCCTTTTCTAGTTTTCTAGATATTTCCAAAAACAATTTTTTCTTCAAGACCTTTTCTCATAAACACCCGCGAGAGCAGACTTGTTTTTAATTTTAAAAAGTTTGATCTTCTTTTAACCCAGAGAAAGTCGCAGTACCCTTTTGATGAAGCGTTTACGGGACACCCTGTATTTTTAACAAAATATCTTTACAAACATATTATTTTCTATAAGTTTTCTCTCTTAAAACATTCATGACTCTAAAAATTTCAGTGCGGCATATATCAGATTATTTGGGGAATTAGTAGAGAAGCACTACGAGTTCTAACCCAACTCTGGTCATTTTTATACTGTTTATATTGTATTTTTTCTTGAGGAATTTTAAAACCCGTTGTTTTGGTAATTTGTCGTATTATTTATTCATACATTAATTCTTTACCAAATTTGCTTCCAGTCATTTTGCAGCCATTTTGGCTTTTTTAGCCAACGACTTAACTAAAAAGGGACGAGGTTGCAGCTCATCTACTATCCTCTTTTTCTTTAAATCCTGATAGCAATAAAAATACTTAAAGCTTTTGATCTTGTTTGTCAGCAAAGCTATCACAAGAATATATTGTCTGCTTTTCCACTTTAATTACTGTTAACAAAGCCCTTGATGCCTTTTTCCAACAAAGCCATCACGTAAATGTTTTGCAGCCTTTTCTACTTTATTTACCCACCTGGAGGTCAATTTCTTATAAGTTGTCTGCGGTGCTGCTCTGCTCCAATGGCGATTAGTGTAATTATTACTATCATTAATGTCCAAAGCGATTATTCTTGAGGAAGTCCTACCAAAACGTACGAAGAAAAAATAGTTCCCAAGGATTGGGGATTTGCTCCCTCTTACAGAGATTAATATTGACTGAAGAGAAGGATCAAACGGAAGTCAGTATTGCGGAATAGACCTTGGCACTTCTTTTTGGATAAGGTCGGGATAAATTGAAGAGTTGGAATTTTCAACAACAATTCTTTGGTTCAAAGGAAAGCGATTTCATCAAACATTCAGTAATAAAAAGTCTCTGGTGTCGTTGCTATTTATGAGCAAGGTTCTTGAAAAAAAATGTGCTTTTTGGAATATCTAAAAAACGTTACCATACGTAACTACGAAACAAAAAGTTCTGGTAACTTCTGGAACAAGACGGTGAAGAATTTACCACTTGACCAAGCCGGATAGACGTCGTTTCTCTATTTCAAAACATGAGCCTTACTTAGCCAAGTTTCACTACTCCATAGTAAAAATTTCGTTAACATCGTGACAGCGTTTTCTAGATATTTCAAAAAACACATTTTTTTTCAAGATATTTTCCCATCAATACCAGCGAAACCAGACTTGTTCAAAATTTTAAAAAGTTTGATCTTCTTTTAACCCAGAGAATGTCGCAGTACCCTTTTGATCAAGCGTGACACCTTGTATTTTTAATAAAGTATTTTTTAAACATATTATTTTTTATAAGATCCTTTTCTTAAAACATTCATGACTCTAAAAATTTCAGTGCGGCATATGTCACATTATTTGAGGTGCTAGTAGAGTAGCACTATGATTTCTAACCCAACTCTGGTCATTTTTATACTATTTCTCATGTATTTTTTCTTTAGGAATTTTAAAACCCATTTAAATTTAAATTAAGAAGTAATTTGATATATTATTTATTCATACATTAAATCTTTACCAAACTTGGTTTCAGCCATTTTGGCTTCTTTAGCTAACTATTTATCTAAAGTGGGTCGAGGTTGGTCAAGAACCCTTGTAGCTCATCTACTATCCGCTTTTTCTTTAAATCCTGATAGCAATGAAAACACTAAAAGATTTTGATCTTATTCGTCAGCGAAGCTATCACAAGAACATTTTGCCTGCTTTTCCTCTTTAATTACTGTTAACAAAGCCCTTGATGTCTTTTTCATTGGATTCACCTGGAGGTCAATTTCTTATCAGTTGTCTGCGGTGCTGCTCCACTCTAATGGCGATTGGTGTAATTACTACTATGATTAATGTACAAAGCGATTATTCTTGAGGAAGTGCTTCCAAAACATACGAAAAAAAAAATCCCCAAGGAGTTGGGATTTGCCCCCCCCCCCCCCTTACAAAGATTACCATTGACTGAAAAGAAGGATCAAAAGGAAGCCAGAAATGCAGAATAGGCTTTGACACTTCTTATTGGATAATGCAAGTATAACTTGAAGAGTTCCAACTTTTACTGTTTTACAGCAGTTTTTAAAGCTTTTAATTCCTTTCGCCAACAAAGCCAGCACATGAATATTTTGCTTGGCCTTTCCACTTCAGTTTACTATTTTGGACGTCGATTTCTTATATTATCTTTGCGTGCTATTTGGCACTCCAATGGCGATGGGTTAATGACCCTATAATCGATGTCCAAAGCGATTATCCTTGAGGAGGTACTCCCAAGGCATGCAAAGGAAAAAATAGTCCCTAAAGAGTAGGATCTGCTCTTCCTTAGAAAGATTATGGCTGAGAGAATAAAACGACCCTAATAGGCCTTCATTCTTATGAAATAATACAGGTAAAAATAAAGGAGGTGGCACTCTCACTGATCATCTACTAGTATGTTTTCTTAAAATCCTGATAGCAATGAAAACATTAAGAAATTTTGATTCCTTTCCCCAACCAACCCATTTATTGAATATTTTGCTTGGCATTTCCATTTCGATGTTCATTATGGAGGTCAACATTTAACAAAACTTTCTCACTCTATAGGCGAAGATTGTAATGACCTTATAATCGATGTCAGAAGCGATTATCCTTGAGAAAATACTCTTAAATCATATGAAGGAAAAGATACAGACAAAATGGATCAAACGGAAAACAGAAATGCAGGGTAATCGAGCGGAAGCCAGAAATAGACTTAATACTTCTTATTTGATAATTCAAGTAAAAATTGAAGAGTTGGAACTTTTATTGCTCATCTACCAGCAGTTTTAAAGGTTTTAATTCCCTTCACCACCAAAGCTATCACATGAATGTTTTGCTTGTCCTTTTCACTTCAGTTTACCATTTTGGAGGTCGATTTCTTATATTATCTTAGCGTGCTATTTGCAGTGCCATTCCACTCCAATGGCGATGGGTGTAACGACCCTACCCAGTAAACACAAATTGGTCCCTAAGACGTACCCAGTAAGTCAATACGGGATATTATTGAAGTCCCTGGGATATCCCGTAAGTTCCCATAAAGTTCCTAAGATAATTCTAGGACATACTTTTGGAACAATTCGGGTTGTTGTTGGGACATAAGAAAAGAAAATAATTTTTAACTGGCATGTGAACTCAGGACCTCTCGCATGCGAGTCCAAGTTTCTAATTTGGAGCTACGGAGATTGCCACACGCATAGACAAACTTGGGTCGATCTCTTTCATATTATCCAATTGACAATTCGTTAAATGTCCGAATTAAGTCCAAAGACATCCTAAAAAAAATGAAAACGTCATCCAGCCCACCGAGATTGCTGATAAAAAATTGGCGTATTTTGTCAATTTTGTGATTTCCTAAGGACGTCTTTAAGACATTCCCATTTTGGTCCTGGATTTGTTAAAATTTTTACGTATTATATTGATATCGGATGAACATCTGTTGGACATTCCATAATTTAATATCCTATCTGAGATGTGAGGACCAAAATGAGTACCAGGGATCCAGTGTGTTTACTGGGTAGAGATGATGTCCCAAACTATTATCCCAAGGCATATCAAGAAAAAAATAGACCCCAAGGTGTAGGAATCTGCGCCCTTTTATAAAGATTATGATCTATTGACTGAAAAGAGGGATCAAACAGTATCCAGGAATGCAGAATATATCTTAACACTTCTTATCGGATAACACAGGTAAAAATGAAAAAGGTGGAACTTTCATTGCTTATCTACTAGCAGTTTTTCTTAAAACCCTGACCACAGTGACAAACATTTTTCATCCCTTTTGCCGAAAAAGCCACCACATGAACATTTTTCTTTGCATTTCCATTTCAATTACCACTCTGGAGGTGGATTTCTTATAACATCTTTGCTGGTTATTTGCTGTGCCACTCAACTCCATCGGCGATGCCTGCAAGGACCCTATAATCGATGCCAAAAGCGAGTATTCTTGAGGAACTACTTCCAACACATGCAAGGGAAAGTATACAAAAAAACAACCGCCAGGAGTGGCGAACATACCTTAATGTTTCTTACTGGATAATACCGGTAAAAACAGGTGGTGGAACTCTTACTGCTAATCTACTAGTAGTTTATTTTGAAACCTTTCAGTGAAAATTTGAATTATTTTGATTCTTTTTTCCAACAAAGCCATCACGTGAATATACTTCTTGGCATTTCTATTTTAGTTACCATTCTGAGGGTCCATTTATTTTATTATCCTTGCGTGTTAGTTGCGATGTCACTCCACTCCATTGGCGATGGGTGTATGTACCTTATAATTTTGTCCAAAGCGATTATCCTTGAGAAAGTATTCCCATTATATACGAAGGAAAAAATACAGAAAAAGAAACCAGAAGTGCATAGTACCCCTTTTACTGGAAAATATAGGTACAGATTGAAGAGGTGGAACTCTTACCACTCATCTACTCGCAGTTTTTCTTAAAATCCTGATAGCAATGAAAATGAAAACCTCTTGATCCTCTTTGCCAAAAAAGCCATCATGCGAACATTTTTATTGGCATTTCCACTTTAATTACCATTCTGAAGGTCGATTTCTTATATCACCTTTGCTTCTTATTTACTGTGCCACTCCACTCTATTGGCGATGGATTTAATGACACTATAATCGATGCCAAAAGTGATTATTCGTGAGGAAGTACTCCCAACACATACAAAGAAAAATATACAGAATAAAAGAATTTCCAGAAGTGCAGAAAGTGCCTTAATGCTTCTTACTGGATAATATAGGTAAAAATAGAAGTGGTGGAACTCTTACTGCTCATCTACTGGCAGTTTTCCTTGAAACATTTCATCTCGATTCAACTTCAATTACCATTCTGAAGGTTGATTTCTTTTATCAACTTTGCATATAATTTGCAATGCCACTCCACTCCATTGGCGATGGCCATGGTGTATGACCTAATAATTTTGTCCAAAGCACTTATTCTTGAGTAGGTACTCCCAGGACATTCGAAGGAAAAAACACAGAAAAAGAAACCCAGGATCCTGAAGTGTGGAGTGGACCTTAGGAAATTAAAAGCTTTTGATCCTTTTTGCCAAAAAAGCCATCACGCGAACATTTTTATTGGCATTTCCACTTTAATTACCATTCTGAAGGTCGATTTCTTATATCATATTTGCTTCTTATTTGCTGTGCCACTCCATTGGCGATGGGTGTAATGACCCTATAAACGATGCCAAAAGCGATTATTCTTGAGGAAGTACTCCCAACACATACAAAGAAAAATATTAAAAAAAAGAACCGCCAGAAGTGCAGAAAATGCCTTAATGCTTCTTACTGGATGATACAGGAAAAATTAGAGGTGGTGGAACTCTTACTGCTCATCTACTAACAATTTTTCTTGAAACCCTTCAGTGAAAATTTTAATTATTTTGATTCCTTTTGCCAACAAAGCCATCACGTGAATACATTTCTTGGCATTTCCACTTCAATTGCCATTCTGGAGGTCGATTTCCTGTATCATCTTTGCTTGTTGTTTGCTGTGCGACTCCACTCCATTAACGATGGGTGTAATGACCCTATAAACGATGCCAAAAGCGATTATTCGTGAGGAAGTACTCCCAAGATAAACAAAGAAACATATACAGAAAAAAAGAAGCGGCGTACAGAAAATGCCTTAATGTTTCTTACTGGATAATACAGGTACAAATGAGGTGGAGGAACTCTTACTGCTCATCTACTAGCAGTTTTTCTTGAAACACTTAATAAAAATTATTTTGATTCATTTTGCCAACAAAAGCATAACGTGAATATATTTCTTGGCATTTCTATTTCAGTTACCATTCTGAAGGCCGATTTCTTTCATCACCGTTGCGTATTAGTTACGATGCCACTCCAATCCATTGGCGATGGGTGCAATCCTTATAATTTTGTGCAAAGCAATTTTCCTTGAGAAAGTACTCCAAGAAAAAAAAACCAAACGGGAGCCAGAAGTGCAGAGAGGGCCTTAGTACCTTTTACTGGATAATACAGGTAAAAATTGAAGAGGTGGAACTCTTACTACTCATCTACTCTTAATTTTTCTTAAAACCCTGATAGTATTGAAAATTAATAGCTTTTGATCCCTTTTTCCAACAAAGCAATCACGTCAATATTTTGCTGGTTTGGTAGCAGATAGAAGACAAAAAACTCTCTGTCTTCTATTGAAGAATGCCGATATTTCGACTAAAGTTTGTCTTCTTCAAGTCTATCTCCTATAAAGGAAATTAAACATCTACCATACTGAAGCGTTACAATGTTTACTCGGCTGAATAAAGGATCTCTCATTTCATAGAAGATGGCCTTGAAGAAGATTAAATTTAGTCAAAACGTCGGCATTCTTCAATAGAAAATAGAGTTTTTTTTGTTCTATACCTGCTACCAATCCAGTCTAATTTACATAAGGACACTACTACACTAAACATCAATATATAACATCATCTTTGCGCGCTATTTGCCGTGTCAATCCACTCAATTGGCGATAGCTGTAATGACCCTACAATCGATGTCAAAGGTAATAATCCTTGGTAAAATACTTCCTAGGCGTTAAAATTGGCCCTAAGGAGTACTGATCTGAACTCTTTTAGAAAGATTACAATGGACTGAAAAACTGGATGGGAGAGTGTGCAGAATGGGTCCTAATATTTCTTATGTTACAGTACAAGTAAAAACAGAGGAGTAAAACCCTTGTTGCTCATCTACTAACAGTTTTTCTTAAAACCCTGATGGCAATAAAATGGCTGTCAGGATTTTAAGAAAAAGCACTTAAATCTTTTGATTATTTTGCCTTTAAAATCTGCAGCTGATCGTTTACCTTCTCTCTTCACTGGAGGTCAATTCTCTCTAGTAAGTTTTTGAGAACATGTATGTGATGTGATATGTTAAGTGTAAGGGATGATTTGGCTTTCAAATATTTTCAACTTTGACTGCCTATAACTTTTGATGATTCGAATAGAGTAAATCCATCTGTTTTTGTCCCTTTTCTCCTGTCAAAGAAGGGTCTTATTGTTCAATCATTTTGAAGACACTCCTCTTCAAGGTTAATTTTTAAGCACCTTTAAAATCGACTTTTTTGCCATTCTTCATATGTAACTGAAGAAACTCTAACTTTTGATACTCAAATTTAACTGAAGAAAATTTAATATAGAGAGCACTGTGAACATTCGAATGCAAATCATCAGATATCTTTGAAAAAGCTTTATAGCTAGTGCACTAAAATTGGTAAAGGGCTATGCCAATTAACCGACAAGCTAGAGAAGATTTGTTGTCTAATTCAAACCAAAATAGATATTCAAAAGCGGTGAGATGGATTGTGTCACAAGAGCAAGGGACATCTAGCGACGTTTCAAACAATCATGGAAACTTAATGCGTCGGTAGATGTCGTCTCTTCCTGCACAATACGTCTCACTGCTTTTGCATTTTTTTTTCCAATTTGTCCTCCAACTGGGTTCTCACTTACCAGCCATTTTTTTCAATTTTCCTCATCTTGAGCCGCAGTGCCAATGCAAAAAAAGCGGCATGTAAAATGATGTAAAAATATAAGGAGGGGCCGTTTAAGTACAGATTTCAGTCCTCTTTGTTCTGCCCTGATATAGCTTTTCATTTCAAAACTTTTCCTCCCCACATTGTTTGTTGAATACACAAACTTTGAGATGAATACCTAAGAACTTAAGGAAAAGAGTTAGTAACGAGTGAACATATATCAATATTCAGGTATTTTACACCTCAAAAAAACCATTTAAAAATTCTTTTGGTTCTATTAAACAAAGCAAACCTGTTTGTAAGAAATTTTTTGACGAAACCTTAGACAATCTGCTACTAGTCGTAAGATTTGCCAAATAAGTTAACAAATAATGGTGCTCCATTTTATAAGATTTTTGCCTTTTCTTCCCTTAGAACCGACGACAAGGGCCCTTTTAACAATATCCCGTTGCGTCACAATTTTTCATCGAATCTGTTCGTATTTACATGCTTAATCTCTCACCATAAGCAGGGTTAATAGGATGATTTTTGAAACGCCCTTATCAGAGGTTGGTCATACGTAATAACGTGTACAAAAGTGATAGTTGAGGTATAATTATAAAATACGACTTGTAGGCTTTACTTAATTAAAAGTTAACTGACTAACAATACGGTTTGTATTGCGTATTGTAGTAAATTTATTTTATATTTCTATCGGGCATACCACAATTTGTACATTTTTGCCAAAAACTGCGTAATAAAATCTACTAACGATGTTGTACAGATAGTCTAAATCCGTGTCTCTATATATTTTTTATCTATCGTTAAGTCTATCTCTTTGCTGTATATATAAATAGATATAATGTAAGTGACACAGAGTGTGTAAAAGCGGGCTTTAAGCCCGTTATAGAAAATTTTTTGTTACCAGTGCCAGTGCTTCGTAATTCCCAAAAGTATAATACTATGTTAATCTAAATTTAAGCTATTTTTGAATGGGATTAGTTGTGAACAGCAAACACAGTGAATTTTCGTTTTTTAATATACAATTGTTTTGCTTAGAACAGGTGCATCGTAAAGGCCTAATTATGCATGTTTTAGTGTGCTTTATTCGCTAGTAGTAATAAAAAAACTCCATTTGCTATTTTCGTAATTTGTTACTTATAATAAAAAAAAGACTGTGTTATTGACTAATAGGCTAGCAACATATGTATATACATAGTTATAAATTAGGAATTTTCTTTGTTGAAAGAACCCAATTACCATAAAATTATAATAAACCGAAAATTTGTTCCAAATTTCATAAATAAGAGAGGGTCGCATTAATTAGCGGTAAATTGAGTTTTAAACTCTAAAAAAAGCGTCCATCGGTAGCCCATTTTCTAATCCGAGTCCTTTGTACAAGGCGTGGAATACAAATTGGTTATTATAATATTTAATGCTATTTGCAAAAAACAGTTTTTAACAAAAAAATGCCAATTACTCGAAGACTAATTAATGAGTTTTGGTCGTCAATTATTTAAAGGTTCTTTCAGCACCTAAAGCTTCCTACAATATAAAGTGTAGCGAGATACAATCATGACTTATAGGCTAAACGTAAATTAGACTTCTAGGGACATAGGTATGTGACCAAAGTGTAGATTTATACTTGGGGTTTATTAAAGCAATAATCAATTTAAAAATGTGAGTGTCTGTTGTGTAGGGTTATTTGACATCGAAATATAGTGTACGAACTTGGTTGAAACCCCCTACTTGAGGCCAATTAATAAACAATTTAAAAAAAAATTGAGACCAACAAAAGTTCTGTAATAGCCCAACATATTTATGTTTTTTAACTTGAGTTCTTCTCTGTTTTCTTTTTGTAATTCAACAAGAAAATTTCCAACAGGTTTTTTATTAGGTGTTTTCAATGTCTTAAAATGGTAAGTCGGTGTTACATGTACAAAATTATCTTTACTAACTACCTACCTAATCTACCACCGCGGATAATTCCTGATATAATTGTATCTATTAGTTCAAGTGTATAAAATGTATTTATTTAATTTTGACTGGATAGCTGCTATTGCATTTTCTTAATAAAACATATAATTACTATTAAGTTTCACTTACTGCTCCACGTTTTTTTGATATACAGAGTGAAAACTTTCGAGATGAACCATCACTAGATTTCTGGGAATGGTGACAGTTAAGGGTTGGTTGAATTGGGAGCAAATTGCGACATTTAGTGCCCGCTCAGGTTAGTTTAGATTAATTCAGGTTCAAAGTTTCAGGTTAGATTAAGACGCTTAATGAGTTATTACAATGTGTCTAAGATATTTACACCTTTGTTTAAAGGTGATGTACTGTTAAGCGAAACGTCTTAGACTTCCATTGTTTTTATTGAGTTTTTTACACGACATTTCGAGCAGTGGAATTTCTGCTTGAAACTCTCAATGCTCAGTTTCACTTGAAAACGAGCAGAGATTACACTGCTCGAACCGTCGTGTAAAAAACTTGATAAAGCCAATGGAAGTCCAAGACGTTTTTACCAACTTTAAACAAGCGCCAGTAATCTGCATAATTTTACAACAAAGTATGCAAGTTACTGAAACTTAAAAAAAAAAAACTTAGGAATCATCAATCGCTCACAGTTTTGCGCCACAATTGTCTCAATTGAAATTAAATTAATTTAAAATTGTTTAGTCGTTGGAAAAGCCCAATTTTACTTCAAGTTGGAAGAACAAAATCTAATTTAGTTCGATAAAAAAATTATAAAGAAAAGAAATTCTACCAAATATGACAAAGCACATATGTAGAACAAAAGAAAAATAAGAAAAAAAAAAGTTACAGGGTAAAGTCTAAACGTTGTAAGTAGAGGAACAGATTTTGGGTGAAAATACTGAATAACTTTGCTAAAAACTCCTTTTTGGACTGCTGCTTTTTGGACCAATCATTTTTCAACAAAAATTGATTTCTGGCTCATTGAAGAAGTTTTATTTCGGGCAAAAACCATATCAATATCACTCGTACATCAGCCGATCATAAACTGTAAAAAATTAGGTAAAACTAATTTAAAAAATGCCGTTTTGGTCCTAAATGGTCTCAATGCAAATAAATTCGTGTCTTCACTGGTTGGAAAAGCTCAATTTTAAGTCAAGATTCTCTTAAAACAAAAATGTAATAAAAGTACCAATTTAGATCGACACAAAAATAATAAAAGGAGAATATCAACAGTAATAAAACATAAAAAAAATTGTTACAACAACAAAATACGAAAGTTAAAAAATCTGAATTGGTCAGAAAATTATAGAATAAAACAATAATATATCCGAAAGTGGCAGACAGTTTGAGGCATAAGTTTAAAATATTTCTAATTGTAGGCGAAAATCGTCTAAAAATTTGCTAAAATGAAGTCCAAGTTCGGACCATATTTGTCTAAAAAAAAACTGTAAAAAATAGTTGAAAAATCAAGAATGTTGAATATTAAAAAACAAATTCAATGGCCATTAATTTAAATTACAATTATTCACTCGCTGGAAAAGCTCAATTTTGGTTCAGATTAATATGAAAACAAAAACACAAAGAGAACTCTAATTTAGATCGACACAGAAATGTAAATGATGAAAATGTAATTAATGAAAGAAAAATATCAACAGTAATAAAACATAAAAAAATTGTTACTACGTAGTAGTGTAAACTCGTGTTTCATTTTCAGTTTAATATGGTATAAATAATGAGAATAAGAATAAATAGGAACTCTAAAACAAAAAGAAAAAATATGTAATTTAAGTAAAAAAAGAACACAAAATACGAAAGTTAAAAAATCTGAATGGGTCAGAAAATTATAGAATAAAATTATAATATATCCGAAAGCGGCAGACAGTTTGAGGCATAAATTTAAAATATTTCTAATTGTAGGCAAGAATCGTCTAAAAATTTGCTAAAAAGAAGTCTAAGTTCGCACCATATTTGTCTCAAAAAAAAAACTAAAAAAATAGTTGAAAAATCAAAAATGTTGAATTAAAAAACATATTCAATTGCAATTAATTTAAATTACAATTGTTTACTCGCTGGAAGAGCTCAATTTTGGTTCGGATAAATCTGAAAGTCAGAAACACAAAGAAAACCCTAATTTAGATCGACCAAAAAAAATAAAAAGAAGATTAAAATAAAAATAATAAAAAAAAAATTAAGAAACCAGAAAAGTCAGGAAACTAGAAGAAAATACGTTCAAAATAGTTAATTAGAAGCACAAATTTAAAATATTTCTATTTTTGGGCTAAAAACCTTTAAAAGCTTTGTTAAAGCATTTTTTTTGCCGATCACAAATTTCTCAACAAAATTCGATTTCTGCCTCTTTAGAGATGTTCAATTTGAATTACCCTGTATATATTTTAAATTATCTCTATAATATCAAACGATGGTTTTAGGATTGCCATATACAGGGTATTTCAGAAAGGTGCTGACAAGCTTTATAGAAGACTCCAAGTCATGCAGCTTTTGCTTACAAACCCTTATCGGCAAACTTACCGTTTTTGAGATACAGGGTGTCAAAATTTTTTTTTTTTTTAGTTTCTTGGTTAAATATATTTCAGAAACTGATTGAGGCACACACAAGTGGATTTTAGTGCACGTTTTACCATTACTTTATCACTGTTAGAGCGTCCTTTTTCAAGTGTCAGTGGAGTGGATTTTGGGGTCCTGGAGTTGTTTTGTCTCCAAAGTCTACGCCAATGGAAAAAAGTGCCACTAGGAAGCACATTGTGATAGGGCAACAGTTTCTACACTAAAAAGGTGCTTTTAGCTAAAATCGGTAATGTCTGCCATTTTTGAGTTAAATGGTATTTTCTTTTGAAGCAAAAACAAGGGTAAAACAACAAAAATTTTTTTTATTTATTGTAGCAAATTATCCAGGAGAAAATTGTTTTTTTTTAACTGCATGATTGTTCATTTTCATGAAAAACATCAGTAACAATCTAATTTCGAAAATGTTTGTACTCTGTACTTCAAAAAAAATTATTGTTGAGGGTAGAGGTTTATAAGCAAATTGGATGAATTGTCGTCTTCTATGATACCCTAAAGTTACTCAGCCTTTTTCTGAAACACCCTGTATATTTTGATATTTGACATATTGTCTTAACGTCAACTTTTAATAAAATAATTATAAAAAAAAATTTTTTTTCGTAGTTCTGTAATAGCTATATGAACTTCCAGACACATTCTAAAAAGGCACTTTTTCGTCCACTTAATCATCCCTGAATCTCCTACCGTTTTCCAGATCCCAATGATGGGTCACCATAAAATTATTCACGCTGTATATTAAGAGAATGAAAATACGTTTTTCGCTACTTAACTGGCATAATTGTAAGTTTGTTTAATGTAACTACGTTTAATGTAAAAAAAAATACAAGTTTTTTGTTTTTATATAATTTTGTTAAATATTGCTAATAAGCCTGTTACATAATATTATATGTATATGACGTGAGTGCTGTTTTTCTGAATTGACAGATTTGCTTTTTCAATAAAAATTTGAAACTGTATTGTGTCTTTTTTTAAACATTTTCCTTTACATCGTAGTTAAATTTGAAGGTGCTTGCGTTATCTTGAGGATGATTTTTTTGACTATTATTACAAGAAATCACAACAAAGTTATTCTAATGTATTTAAAAAAAAAATGCGTTTGGTCTACGAAAGTAGCCGACCAAATAAAATTGATTTACCACAAAATAATATTAAATAAAGAAAAAAGTGCCTTTAATATTTCTAAAATAGGTTCTAAAAAACAATAAATTGTGGCAAGCAACGAAAAGTGTTGTTTCAGGTGACTGCAGAGTTGCCAAGAATAGTTTTTGGCTTTTTCTGTGTGGTAAGATGTAATGACGTCAACGAGACGTCACTTCCGGCGGATATTGTCACCAGTTTTAAGGTTCTCACTGCTAAAAAGGGGGACCAAGACTGTAGAATAGGAGGGGGTCTCCAGATTAGCTCGATGGGTACTGCTGAATCAAAGGTATCTGGCTGATAGACCTCTTTTAAAAAAGTTTTCACACCAAGGTTGATTTCCTAATGGATATAAAGGATATGGCGCGGAAGGTTATTATTGTTTTTATATGTACCAGCAACTGGTGCCAGTTATGCACCAATTTTCAACTTGTAAAGAGTTCACTCACAAGCACTTCTTCACTTGATGAATAAGAAGATAGTAAATGTCTGATTGCGCAATGAAAAACACTTTAAATGAAAAATTTACATGAGAAAGTCTTCTTGGATTAATTATTCCAAGCTTTGATCAGTCTAGGGCAGAAAATAGTGCAGTTATGAGGCAACAGCAACACTCTATTGGAACATACGGAGAAATAAACGCAAACAATGCAATCAACTCACGATAATTAACTCTACAACACGTTGAAATTGCTCTGCAGAGAATGAGCAGATAACATAAACACACTTAGTCCAATACACGAGACTACAATTAAGCCCAAACGAACACCAAACGATTAATTTATTGAACTTTCAACCAACTTTTCAAACGATGTTTTTCCTACAAAAACTAAACGTGAACACCCTTTCATATGGGTGAACAAATGCATTTATGCAAACCATCCATACCGTTAATCCATCGAAACGCTGCAGAGCCAATCGGGAAATCAGTAAACGCATACCGACGTCCTCGTTGTCTAGGGAAATAAAACTGTGGTCTGGACTAATTTTGGATATTATTACCGACCGACCTTCAGCACGCTTTATTGGGATTTTTGCTGTTTGAAATCATTTTGATCTGAGTTTATTATTTCCTTCTTATATTGGGTTTTCCCAACAGTATCAACAGAATTGCCAAAAAGCTTTCCAGAATCGAAAACAAGGCCTGCATTAAAAGACAAATTTGACAATTAGAACACATCAGGATGGATCTGCAGAATGGACTGAAAAATTGACTTTTTATTGATAGAATTGTTCCCTAAATGAAAGTAAATTGTGAAATCTTAGGAAAACTACCAATCAAAATAAAAATAAAAATACAAAGATTTAAAGCTGAAAAAAGTTGAAAAAGCTGAGATTTCACTGAGAAAAAAAATTAGGATTATGAACTGATGACAATCATAAATTCAGATAGTTTGCCTATTGGCATTTAGACTTATTGAAAATGAGATTACATATTGATTGAAATAGTACAAAATAAGAATAGCCTTCACTGTCCTACGCAAACACAAACAACACAAACACGATTGCACCGGATTAGACTCAAACCTGCAGTCTACTCTGAAGAACTAGCCACTCTTTGTATCTAATCCTATTTGCGGATGGTTTCAAAGCCGAGGTGCCTCTATATTTACACAAAGCCCTCACGTAAAGTTGCATTTAGTTCCCTGTGGCTGTCGTTCTTTTTCTATCGGATGATAAAACTCTGGCAAACTTTACTGTTACTCAAATCTTATTTCTTTTCAAGCAAAGTTTTCTTGTAAAAACGAACGTTGAATGATAGAGCCGACATTTACGACTATTTTAAAGTTTCATAAACTTAACAAGAGTTAAAGTATATATGATTAGGTACAAGATAGACTTTGGAATTACTGAGTTTCGAACTTCTCAAAGAGCCGAGTTGCGGGATAGTTACAACAGCCGCAATCTCTTCCGAGTTGGATTTAAAAATTATTTTTCAATTAGCTGAAGAAGAGCCTCGGTTAGGCTCTGGCTTCTTGCTTCCGAAGAGTTTATTTCCCAAGACAGATCAATCAAACTGTTTCATCATAGATTAATTAAAGTCGACGAGAGCTTTCATAAAACCTTTGTCTAAAAGTTTTTCCTTGAGCAAGCAATTAATTTCTCCCTCTAATAAAGTGAGCCTGCAATGAAGAGGCATTTATCTCGTTGAATAAATTGGCTTAAACGAACCGACGTCCCTAATAATTTGAGAACCTGTCACTATTGAGCTTTCAAAAGAAGCTCTTCCTGAGGGAGATTTATCGAATCTTAATAGTAGAGTGTCTCCACTGTATTAATTTCTATATAAATAGTGAAATTATTAGAGCACTTTATACAACTTTTGACAGAACCATGCATAAATTTAAAGCACATTTCGAAGAATGGATTTCCCAATCACGCCAGTTACGTGAGTTTGCATGCCGAGGAACGACCTTGCAATTCTATCGGAACTTACGTGACGGGCAACTGTTTTTTAATTGGCCTCTTACATTATTAAAATCCACTTTAATTTTGACCCTGATCATGATTTATTGCTGCGTGTTAATGTAGGGCTCATACGTAACAGGGTTAATGTGAAAGTGTGTAGGGCAGGTACTTAAAGTTGTATGGGAACGGTGATTTACTCTTCCCTTCAAGTGGTGTTTGACTAAAAGGAATAATTTGGTGTTTGGGATATGGATTTCGTGTTTAGGTGTTATGTTACCGCAGGTTTCCATTAAACAAAACACTTGACATCGACTGCTTTGTAATTATTATATAGTGGTTTCTATTCAATAATTACTTCAGAAAAACGATACATTTTTGTAGGTGCGTAACAAAACACAATCTGCTTTTAGAGTGCTTATATAATTACTTGATAAAACTTAAGCATAGCAATGTATAATATTCTAAAAGTAGCTTCACATCAAGCTACAACTTTGAAACGTCTGAGGTGATGAGCGAAATGGTCTTCTATAAGACTGTGAAGGCTTTCACGGTCGGTCAAAATACAATCTAAAGTGTTTTCTGAGCCTTGAAGTGGTGGTCCAATGGTATTCCTGCTTCCTGTTGAAATTGTTATCGTGTTTACCCGTTAACCGTGTTTAAGAATCTCGATGGCCTCTCCGTAATAAAATCTAAAAATAGCTAAGACCACAGTTTTATTACCCTAGATAATGAGGACGTCGATATGCGTTTGCTGATTTCCCCATTGGCTGTACACCGTTGAGACAGATTAATCGTATGAATGATTCGATATGATTGACTGATGTTTGTATGAATGCATTCCTTCACCCGGATGAAAGAGAGTTCACGTTCAGTTTTCGTAGGAAAATCATCGCTGTTCCCGGGCGGGAAATATATCGATTGAAAAGTAGGTAAGCAAGTTGGGCTTAATTGCAGTCTCGAGTACTGGACTAAGTGTGTTTCTGATATCTGCTCATTTCTCGATGGTGTCCAGATTGTCTTCTCGTGCTTTGCAATTGACAAATGTGTTTGTAATTGCAAGAATAGTTTCTCTCGCCCGTTTCTAAATTAGTTTGTCTCTGTTTGCGCCCATAAATCTGCTGTTTGTGAGCAATTCATCGTGTTGTGCAGTTAATTATCGTGATTTGAATGCCTTATTCCTGTTTATTTCTCCATGTGACCCAATAGAGTGTTGCTGTTGCCTCATAACTGCATTATTCTCTGTCCTGGACTGATCAAAGCTTGAGATAATTAATCCAAGAATACTTTCTCACGTACGTTGTGCATTTATTGTGTTTTTGAGTGCGTAATCAGGCATTTACTGTATTAGTCAGTCAACGTCGGAAAGCACGGCAGATCACTTCGCCCATCGCCTCATCGTCTTTGGGAATGTCTGCCGCAACTATAGACGAAACGTCAGGAAGAAATGCCATTGGACCACGGATTCAAAAGCCGGAAAACACTTTAGATTGAAATGATCTTCCTTCCTTCTCAACGTTTACTGATTAAAAAAAAAGAAGAAACTATAAGCAATAATAATAGAAAAAAAAGTAGTTAATGCGTAGTTTTTTTTTGTTAGTTTCATAAGATTTAAAAAAATGAGAATAAGAAGAAATAAGAACTATAAAAGAATAATTAACGACGAAAAGACCCGCAATCAAAAAAATCTGGAATAGTCAAATAATTAAAAAACAAGAAATTCAACAACTCATAATAAAAGAAACAAATAGAAAAATATAAAAAGTAAGCAAGAAAAAATTAAAAAACCAGAAAAATCAAGCACATTAGAAGAAAATAAGTCCAAAAGAGTTAAGTAGAAATTTAAAATATTTCTAGCTTTGGGCCAAAATCACGTAAAAGCTTTGCTAAGAATGTTTCGTTTTTCCGTACCAAAAATCTGTCAACAAAACTCGTTTTCTGGTTCTTTGGAGAAGTTCAATTTCGGACCAAAACTGTATAAAAACTTTCGAAAATTTGCTTAAAAAAGTGCAAGCTCCTGCCATATTTCTCTCAGTAAACATCTGTTTTTGCCTCTTTTGGAAAACTCTATTTTGGTCCAGAACTATAAAAAAATACTTTAGGAATCATCAGATGTTAAAAAACACAGTTTTGTGCCAAACTTGCTTCAATGGAATTAATTTAAACTACAATTGTTGAAAAAAGTCTAATTTTGATTGATAAAAAAAATTAAAGAATAAAAAATACAACGAAATATGACAAATGATCATTAGAAACGTATCTAGAATAAAATAACAATAAGAAAGAAAAAAAAAATACAAAATTACAAAAGCGCTGAGCTAAGAAACCAGAAAGGGTCAGGAAATTATTGAAAAAAATCATTCCAAAAGAGAGAGGAAAGTAGAGGCATAAACTTAAACTATTATTCATTTCCTCTTTCGAGCAAAAATCTTTTAATAAAAATCGATTTCTGGCTCATTGGAGAAATTTTATTTCCGATTAAAACCGTATAAAAAAGTCGTTAAGGTCAGAATTACCTCGAGATAATGAAAACCCAATTAAAAGTCCAACTTAGGTAGGCAAATAAAATGTAAAAGAAAAAAATTTGAGCAAACATGATAAAGAATAAAATTAGAAAAATATGAACAATGAAGGAAAAGTAAGGAATAAAAAAGAATTATGAAAAAATCAAAAGTTAAAAAACCTGGAATAATTAAGAAATTATAGATAGAGGCATTAATTTTAAATATCGATAACCGTTTAAAGGCTTTGAAAAGCTTGCTAAAAGAGGACCCTTTTTGGATGTTGTGGAAGAAGTTTTACTTCGGTTCAGTACCGTATAAAAAAGTTGAAAAAATCAGGAACAATTGATCGAAAGGAAACGTTTTGGGCCAAAATTGGCTCAATTGAAAAAGTCCATTCTTGGGTCAAAATCTCCTCTAAGAAGTTAAAATAATGCAAAGAGCAATTTAGATTGACGAAAAGAGGAAATGAGGACACAAAAAAATTCAACGAAACATGACAAATAATAAATATGAAGAATGAAAAAACAATAAAAAAAAAATATCAAAATTATTTGGGTTAAAATCATCTAACATTTTCAAAAAGAAATTCATTTTCGCAACTAAAACCCTTAATAAAAATTAATTTTTGACTCATTAATTGTTTTTTCAGGTCAAAACCGCATCAAAACATAGTATTTGGCCAAAATGCATCAAATCAAACCACCTCACATGACTATAAAAGTTTATTCGTTGAAAATGTTCAACTTTGGTTCAAAATTACTTCGAAAGATGGAAACAAAAATCAGGCCTATTTAGATCGATGAAAAAAATGTATGAAATAATACTCTACAGGAAATTTGACAAAGAATAAAAAAAATAAAATAATAGGAAAAATAAAAAATTAAGTTTTTAGGGATAAAAACGAAAATTACTGAAAAAATAGAAAAGAGTTTATAGAAAAAATGTATGTCCATAAATTATGTAAAAATTTGCATACAATGATTCTTGACTCGTATTTTATAAGTTCTATGTCGAACCAAAACCGTATAAAAAACTTAAAAAATCGGGTATCATTATAAACATCTAAAAAACAGATTTGGGTTAAAATTGCCCCAATTGAAAAAGTTCAATTTTGGGTCAAAATTTCCTCCAAAGAATGAAAAAAGTGCTCAAAGAAAGAAAAAATTTAGATCTTTAGAAAAGTAAAGAAAAAAATCTCAACGAATCATGACAAATAATAAGAATAATCAGAGAATAATGCGAAATGATAATTGATAAAGCTCGTTACAAGAAAAGCGGCAAAATCTGAAAATTATGAACAAAAAGTAAGTCCAAACCAGGTTAGTCAAAGTTAATTCAGGTTAGTTCAGGTTAGTTCAGGTAGGTAGAAACATAAATTTAAAAAATTTCTAAGTTTTCAAAATCGTCTAAAGTTTGAAAACATTCAACAACTTTTCCAAAATCTTGGAAAAGTCCAATCTGTTGGTCAAATTTACCTCCAAAGAATAAGAACAATGCAAAGTGCAATGGATGAAAAAAAAAATAAGAACAAAAAAATTTAACGAAACATGACGAATAATAAAAATAATAATATGTGAAGAAATATGAAGAATAAAAGAACAATAAGAAACAAAAAAATAAGAACTACAAAACCACAAGTTAAAGATTATTAAAATTCTAAAAATTGGTAAAATATAAAAATTATTAAAACAAAGCGCAAATCATGTATATAGAGGCAAAAATTAAACATTTAAAAAAATATAAAGGTTTTGGGCCAAAATAGTCTAAAGCTTAAAAACATTTTCTAAATGCATAAGAAAAAATTGGTTCGCTTGAAAAAGTCTTATCTTGGAAAAGTCCAATCTATGGGTCAAATTTACCTCCAAAGAATAAGAACAATGTAAAGTGCAATGCATGAAAGAAAATAAAAAACAAACAAATTTAACGAAACATGACAAATAATAAGAATATGTAGAGAAATGTGAAGAATAAAAGAACAATAAGATAAAAAAAAATTGAATTACAAAACCATAAGTTAAAGATTATTAAAATTAAGAAAAGTGGTGAAATATAACAATTATTAAAAAAATAAGTGCAAATTATGTAGATAGAGGCAAAAATTAAAAATTTTTATTAAAAAAAATTATGTTTTGAGCTACAATCGTCTAAGGCTTAAAAACATTTTATAAAATAAGAGTCCAATCTATGGGGCATATTTACCTCCAAAGAAAAAGCAAAATGTAAAATGCAATCAATGAAAAAAAAATAAAGAACAGAAAAATTTAACAAAACATGACAAATAATGAGAATATGTAAAGAAATGTGAAGAATAAAAGAACAATAAGAAAGAAAAAAATAGGAACTACAAAACCGCAAGTTGAAGATTATTAAAATTAAGAAAATTGGTAAAATGTAAAAATTCTTAAAAAAATAAGTGCAAATAATGTAGAAAGAGGCAAAAATTAAACAATATTATAAAAAAAATAAAGGTTTTGGGTCAAAATCGTTTAATGTTTAAAAAACATTTTATAAAAGAATATGCCCAAATTGGTTCTATTTGAAAAAATCTATGGATCAAATTTAGCTCCAAAGAATAAGAATAATGCAAAGTGCAATGGATGAAAAAATAATAAAGAACAAAAAAATTTAACGAAACGACAAATAAAAAGAATATGAAAAGAAATGTGAAGAATAAAAAAACTATAAGAAAGAAAAAAATAGGAACTATAAAACCACAAGTTAAAGGTTATTAAAATAAATTAAGAAAAGTGGTAAAATATAAAAATTATTAACAAAAATATGTGCAAATCATGTAGATGGAGGCAACAATTAAATAATTTTATTAAAAAAAATAAAGGTTTTGGGCCAAAATCTTAAAAACATTTTTCGAAAGAATAGGCCAAAATTGGTTCAAAAAAGTCTAATCTTGGAAAAGTCCAATCTAGGGCCCAAGATTTACCTAGAAAGAATAAAAACAGTGCAAAGTGTGGATGAAAAAAATTAAGAACAAAAAAATTAACGAAACACGACAAATAATAAGAATATGTAAAGAAATGTGAAGAATAAAAGAACAATAATAAAGAAAAAAATAACAACTACAAAACCACAAGTTGAAGATTATTAGAATTAAGAAAAGTGGTAAAATATAAAAATTATTAAAAAAATAAGTGCAAATCATGTAGATAGAGACAAAAATTAAACAATTTTATAAAAAAAACAAAGGTTTTGGGTCAAAATCGTTTAAAGTTTAAAAACATTTTATAAAAATATGCCCAAATTGGTTCTATTTGAAAAATCTATGGATCAAATTTAGCTCCAAAGAATAAGAATAATGAAAAGTGCAATGGATGAAAAAATAATAAAGAACAAAAAAAATTAACGAAACGACAAATAATAAGAATATGTAAAGAAATGTGAAGAATAAAAAAACTATAAGAAAGAAAAAGATAACAACTACAAAACCACAAGTTGAAGATTATTAGAATTAAGAAAAGTGGTAAAATATAAAAATTATTAAAAAATAAGTGCAAATCATGTAGATATAGACAAAAATTAAACAATTTTATAAAAAAAATAAAGGTTTTGGGTCAAAATCGTTTAAAGTTTAAAAAACATTTTATAAAAGAATATGCCCAAATTGGTTCTATTTGAAAAATCTATGGATCAAATTTAGCTCCAAAGAATAAGAATAATGCAAAGTGCAATGGATGAAAAAATAATAAAGAACAAAAAAATTAACGAAACGACAAATAATAAGAATATGTAAAGAAATGTGAAGAATAAAAAAACTATAAGAAAGAAAAAAATAGGAACTATAAAACCACAAGTTAAAGGTTATTAAAATTAAGAAAAGTGGTAAAATATAAAAATTATTAACAAAAATATGTGCAAATCATGTAGATAGAGGCAACAATTAAATAATTTTATTAAAAAAAAATAAAGGATGTGGGCCAAAATCGTCTAAAGCTTAAAAACATTTTTTGAAAGAATATGCCAAAATTGGTTCGACTGGAAAAGTCTAATCTTGGAAAAGTCCAATCTAGGGGTCAAGATTTACCTAGAAAGAATAAAAACAATGCAAAGTGTGGATGAAAAAAATGAAGAACACAAAAATTAACGAAACACGACAAATAATAAGAATATGTAAAGAATAAAAGAACAATAATAAAGAAAAAAATAACAACTACAAAACCACAAGTTGAAGATTATTAGAATTAAGAAAAGTGGTAAAATATAAAAATTATTAAAAAAGTAAGTGCAAATCATGTAGATAGAGACAAAAATTAAACAATTTTATTAAAAAAAAAATAAAAGTTTTGGGTCAAAATCGTTTAAAGTTTAAAAAACATTTTATAAAAGAATATGCCCAAGTTGGTTCTATTTGAAAAAATCTATGGATCAAATTTAGCTCCAAAGAATAAGAATAATGCAAAGTGCAATGGATGAAAAAATAATAAAGAACAAAAAAATTTAACGAAACGACAAATAATAAGAATATGTAAAGAAATGTGAAGAATAAAAAAACTATAAGAAAGAAAAAAATAGGAACTATAAAACCACAAGTTAAAGGTTATTAAAATTAAGAAAAGTGGTAAAATATAAAAATTATTAACAAAAATATGTGCAAATCATGTAGATGGAGGCAACAATTAAATAATTTTTTAAAAAAAAAAATAAAGGTTTTGGGCCAAAATCGTCTAAAGCTTAAAAACATTTTTCGTAAGAATAGGCCAAAATTGGTTCGATTGGAAAAGTCTAATCTTGGAACAGTCCAATCTAGGGGTCAAGAATTACCTAGAAAGAATAAAAACAATGCAAAGTGTGGATGAAAAAAATTAAGAACCAAAAAATTAACGAAACATGACAAATAATAAAAATATGTAAAGAAACGTGAAGAATAAAAGAACAATAATAAAAAAAATAACAATTACAAAACCACCAGTTGAAGATTATTGGAATTAAGAAAAGTGTCAGTCACAAATCATGTAGATAGAGACAAAAATTAAACAATTTTATAAAAAAAAATAAAGGTTTTGGGTTAAAATCGTCTAGAGCTTAAAAACATTTTATAAAAGAATATGCCCAAATTGGTTTGATTGGAAAAGTCGAATCTTAGAAAGGTCCAATCTATGGGTCAAATTTACCTCCAAAGAATAAGAATAATGGAAAGTGCAATAGGTAAAAACAAAAATAAAAAACAAAAAAATTTAACCAAGCATGACAAATAATAAGAATATGTAAAGAAATGTGAAAAAGAACAATAAGAAAGAAAAGAATAAGATCTTCAAAACCACAAGTTAAAGTTTATTAAAACTAAGAAAATTGGTAAAATATAAAAATTATTAAAAAAAATAAGTGCAATTCATGTAGATAGAGGCAAAAATTAAACATTTTTTTTAAAAAAATATAGGTTTCGGGCCAGAATAGTCTAAAGCTTAAAAACATTTTCTAAAAGAATAAGCCAAAATTGGTTCGATTGGAAAAGTCTAATCTTGGAAAGGTCCAATCTATGGGTCAAATTTACCTCCAAAGAATAAGAACAATGGAGAGTGCAATAGGTAAAAAAATAAAGAACAAAAAAATTTAACCACACATGACAAATAATAAGAATATGTAAAGAAATGTGAAAAAGAACAATAAAAAAGAAAAGAATAAGATCTTCAAAACCACAAGTTAAAGTTTATTAAAATTAAAAAGATTGGTAAAATATAAAAATCATTAAAAAAAATAAGTGCAAATCATGTAGATAGAGGCAAAAATTAAACATTTAAAAAAAAATATAGGTTTTGGCCCAAAATAGTCTAAAGCTTAAAAACATTTTCCAAAAGAATAAGCCAAAATTGGTTCGATTGGAAAAGTCAAATCTTGGAAAGGTCCAATCTATGGGTCAAATTTACCTCCAAAGAATAAGAACAATGGAAAGTGCAATAAGTAAAAAAAAAATAAAGAACATAAAAACTTGACCAAACATGACAAATTATAAGAATATGTGAAGAAATGAGAAAAAGAACAATAAGAAAGAAAAGAATAAGAACAAGTTAAAGTTTATAAAAATTAAGAAAATTGGTAAAATATAATAATTATTCAAAAAAATAAGTGCAAAACATGTAGATAGAGGCAAAAATTAAACATTTTTTTTTTTTAATAAAAGTTTTGGGCCAAAATAGTCTAAAATAAGCCAAAATTGGTTCGATTGGAAAAGTCTAATCTTGGAAAAGTCCAGTCTATTGGTCAAATTTACCTCCAAAGAATAAGAACAATGTAAAGTACAATGGATAAAAAAAAATAAAGAACAAAAAAATTTATCGAAACATGACGAATTATAAGAATATGTGAAGAAATGTGAAAAAGAACAATAAGAAAGAAAAGAATAAGAACTTCAAAACCACAAGGTAAAGTTTATTAAAATTAAGAAAAGTGGTAAAATATAAAATTTATTAAAAAATAAGTGCAAATCATATAGATAGAGGCAAAAATTAAACATTTTTTATTTAATTAAAGATTTTGGGCCAAAGCCTTAAAAACATTTTCTAAAAGCATACGCCAAAATTGGTTCGATTGGAAAAGTCTAATCTTGGAAAAGTCCAATCTAGGGGTCAAATTTACCTCAAAAGAATCAGAACAATGTAAAGTGCAATGGATGAAAAAAAAATAAAGAACAAAAAAATTTAACCAAACATGACAAATAATAAGAATATGTAAAGAAATGTGAAAAAGAACAATAAAAAAGAAAAGAATAAGACTTCAAAACCACAAGGTAAATTTTATTAAAATTAAGAAAAGTGGTAAAATATAAAATTTATTAAAAAAATAAGTGCAAATCATATAGATAGAGGCAAAAATTAAACATTTTTTATTTAATTAAAGATTTTGGGCCAAAACCTTAAAAACATTTTCTAAAAGCATATGCCAAAATTGGTTCGATTGGAAAAGTCTAATCTTGGAAAAGTCCAATCTAGGGGTCAAATTTACCTCAAAAGAATCAGAACAATGTAAAGTGCAATGGATGAAAAAAAAATATAAAGAACAAAAAAATGTAACGAAACATGACAAATAATAAGAATATATGGAGAAATATGAGGAATAAAAAACAATTAGAAAGAAAAAAATAAGAAGTACAAAACCACAAGTTGAAGATTATTAAAATTAAGAAAGGTGGTAAAATAGAAAAACTATTAAAAAAAGTAAGTGCAAATCATGTAGATAGAGAAAACAATTAAACAATTTTATTTAAAAAAAAATAAAGGATTTAGGTCAAAAACGTCTAAAGCTTAAAAACATTTTTCGAAAGAAGTTTCTTGTCGCACCAAGATTCTTTTAATAAAAATTGATTTGTGACTAATTGTTTGTCCTAGCCAAAACATTATCAAAAACTGGAATAATCAGGAATCATCGATTTGAGAAACACAGTTTTGGGCCAAAAGTCTCAATGTAAATCTATTTACATTACCATTATACACCGTGTTCATTAAATCCATCTCCTAGTAGGCTATGACTGTTTGGCAGAAAAGGATGCCATAACCAAAGTAAATGGTCTTTTCTTCTTTCATTCTTTTTTTATGTTTTACAGCCAACTAGATAACGTTATCAAATGAACAGTCCTTAGGGTATTCGTTGAAAATGTTCAACTTTTGTTCAAAATTTCCTAAAATAAAATGGCAACCAAAAGTTACTCAACTTTAGATCAATAGAAACAAATAAGAAGTTAAAGAGAGAAAATTGTGAACAATAAAAAGCACTAAAAAAAATTTGGAATATAAGAAATAGAAAAAAATTGTGTCCGAAAAAAAAACAACAAAATTAAAATGTTAAGCAAAAATTGTGAAAAACTTTGCAAAAATTGGCACTTTTTCGGACTGAAACGCTTTCAGTAAAAATATATTTTTTACTCATGTGTTAAAACTTCTGTTTCTAACCAAAACCGACCGCACAAAAAACTTAAAAAGTCAGAAATCATTAATCGTTAAAAAAGTTTGAGTCAAAATTGTTTCACTCTAAAGAGTTCAATTTTCGGTAAAAAATTCCTTCAAAAAATGTTTTAAAAAATTTTTGAAGGGATAAAAAGGACAAAAATTTTACAGAGTCACCAAATCACCAAAGTGGCCAAAAAAATTCCAAATCTGAAGTGGGTGAGAGGGGGGGACTGCGGTACGATTGAGATAGTTATTAATAGTTATAAAATAATTACCTCAAGTGGTTTGGCAGTTATTAATACATTTTAAATATTTAAATTAAGAAATGCATTAAAACGATTGAATTTTGTTACGTTGTATCTCCGCCAATGTTAATATTTTGAAAAAGCGCCAAAGGAACAACATAAGAACTCGTTTACCTTTTTTATATCTACATACGTCACTAACTCAAAAGTGGTGAAAAGAGATGAAAGCAATGTTGAGGTAAGAAAAAAAAGAAGTAAATTATTTTAGTTAAATTTACTACAAAAAAAAATGCTCATAATTTGTAAGTCAAATCAAAGACACTACAAAAACTCCAAGGAAAGCAATCTTAGATCTAGGGGACCGATTTTTTGAACTTTCCCATAAGAAAACATTTCTTTCTAAACCAAAATAAAACAAAAATTCGCTCGATTTCCTTGAAGTATATTTTTTGTGTCAAAACTTAATAAAGATTGCCGCTTGGCTCTTCTCCGCTTACCTGCCCCACTTGACTCTCCTGAAACGCGAAATTAACACTCGCATTAACATTCCGGACCCGAAATTTTCCTTCTCAAAACTCGCCAGGCCCGAAAACTTTCCACTCATCCATCTTGTCCCTTTTAAGTGTTTTCAGAATCGGCGCAAAAAAAAAAAGTTTTTTTTTAGGGAAAAAAGCCGATGGCTTATCGCCTGCAGCTTCATTAGCCTTAATTTAATTTGAATGAAATCCCGAAGGAGAAAAGGGAAGCTAAATGGAGTGTAAATTTTTTGTTATAAATTAGAGTAATATTTTTTTATATTTTGACAATAAATAGAAAAGGTTTTAGATCTTGCTTTCAGGACCAATAAGAGCACTAAACAGACTTGTCTGAACAGAAAATGCAAGGAGGGGTTGTTTATGGCACAAAAGACGATTTTCTGGGAAATACATTTAAGCCCTGAACCCATCTATTGCATCTCGTTGCCGCCATATAGAATAACTTTCCATATGTACTCCGGTTGTAAAATCAAATATATCCAAGATATCGCATCCGGGCGGATCTTCAAATTCCTGCATCTCAAGGGGACAGCTGCCACTACCGGGCTTGCCCTATTAAATTTTGCTCGAAAATATAGTTAAAATGGAAATTTCCACGTTCCAATATATCGCATATAAAACTTTTTGAATCATTTGAATAAATGCGGGTCTCTTCCCAAATGTTGTCCCATGTTCCCAAAGACACTAAGCTCTGGAAATAAATGGCGAGTACATCCTCCTCAAGACCATCATATACAAAGGAAAATATCGCGAGTGTCATCCCCGAAGTAAGTAAACTGCAATGATATATCAGATTTGTTATCCCCGGGAATCTTTTACGGTGACGTCAACGGGAAATTGGAGGGCTTTTTACGTTCTTGGCTGTTCCCCAAATACGCCAGGTCTAGAGGACGAGTCTGCTGGATAAGTCTGGATATTTACTAGGAAACCTCGCGCCAAAGGCGGGGATCCGTGAAAGTATGGCCAATTTATCATCTTTTTTATTTCGGGATTTCGGTTTTCTTTTTTATTACGTAGTTATCTATCTATTGAATTTTCTAAAGGACTTGTCGCAGTGCTTTTGTACTAGAAACAAAAAAAATACAATTAAAGGGAGTTTAAAAAGTAATTATATCCGAACGTCTGTGAGGATACCGGGTGTCTAACAGAACCCTGGACATAGGAGATTAACATGGGAAATCGGTTTTTATTTTTTTTTGCGCATGTACGGTTGATTTGATTGAAAAACTTTTAAGAGTAAAGTTGTAGAGTTTATGGTCAGCTATCATCCTGTAATTTTTTCAATACCACAGTTTTGGCTGTTTTTTGGAAAAACGCCTCGAAAAGTGCAAATATTTGAATTTGGAGCGTCATCACCGCCATGCATGTGCAGTGTCGCCAACATAATAATTTCTTATGTCAGAGTCAGAGCCGATTTTCCTTTCTTATTTATTTTGAGGGACTATCATGTAGTAATTAACGTGATTATGCAGTGAAAATTAACCGAAAACCTGACGATAATGTTCTTAAATCATAGGGTAAGTAAAAGTTACGTTTATTATTATCATAATTAGTAAAAAAAAAATCATTCCAATTTGTGTATGGCTGGTTGTCTAATTCATTTTAGATTAGCAACAGACAACGGATCGACGATATGTCTCTTGTCTTTGTCATTGGTAAAGCTAAAAGCTAGGTTAATGTTAAGAATTATTAAGGACAGCGAGTTGGGTGGATACATTTGTTGAGCAAACCAAGAACCAAGCTTGAAATGTGATTGTACTCTACAAATGAGTTATCGTGGAATTGGCGAAAAGAAAATACGGATTGGCGGCTCTTAAAAGAACCATTTAATTACATACTACAAAGAAAGTGAATAATCACCCATGTGTTTAACATCAAACACAGAGGTAAACAAGAACAATAAACAAATAAATAAAATACAAGACTGGATGTGGCACATCAGAGAAATTGTTCAAAATGACCACCTTCTGCAGAGGTACAATATGCAAGCCTCTGTTCAAAATTGCGACATGTATTGTCCAACATCACCACCGTGACTTGACCACAAATATCTTGAATGGCAAGTTTCAACTCTTGAACATTTGCATATTGTTTATTTCTCTGGTAGAGACGATCTTAAATGAATCCCTAAACAAAAAAATCACAGGGATTCAAATCCGGAGAGCGAGGTGGCCAATTAATTGCTCCAAAGTTTCTGATCCACCTATCACCAAATGTTTCGTTTAAAAAACGTCTATATTGCAGTGCAGTGTGACACGACGCCCCATCTTGCATGTAAAAAACCCGTTCTAATGGCTGGATGGCTTCTACAGCAGGCAAAATTTCATTGCGAAGCATATTGCCATATTTGTTGGCGTTCAAACTGCCATCAATAAAAAATGGACCTATGGCGGCCCAAAATGCCGATCCACACGTGTACAGTTGCTCGACGTTGGTCCCGATTGCCATGCACTATATGTGGGTTTTGGAGTGCCCAAATCCGATCATTTTGTTGATTTGAAGAGCCAGTCAATCCAAATGAGCATTCATTCGTGAAACAAATGTTTCTAACAAATCTCGGGGCTGCAATAATTTTTCGGTCAGGATTTCACAGATCTCCATTCGGGGGAAAAGGTCGGTCGGTAAGAGTTTTTGATGGTTCTCTTTTTTGTAGCTTTTAAAACCTTCTTTTTGCAGATAATTATGGATGGTCGATCTACTAAGTCCAGTTTCTGGGCCAATCTGTCGAATACTCTTGGAAGAATCATCCTTTACTGTAGCAAGAGCAACAAGTTTTGCCACATTTTCATCCTCTGGAGCCGCACCAGCTTGAAGTCGTCGCTTTCGCTCACAATAACATATCGGGTTAATACTCCCAGTTTCCTCAAAACGAGCAACCACCGCCTGAAATGAACTGCGCGCTGGTACTGGTCGTTCAGGAAACAATGCAGCAAATGTTGTCTCGCATTTGAGTAAAGGAATTACCAGCCCAGTATTGTTTTAAAGCAAGTTTTCTCTCCTCAAAATGCATAACTAATGAAACATTTAAATAAGCAATAATAAAAATAAGATTTTACACTGTATCAACAAAATGGTTCCTAATTTCGATGTTCAATTCTGCTTTTCACGATGTTCATTTCCGCTCAAGCTTTCTGTATACATTACGTTTTTATTTCGGGGAAATTGTGTGTGAAAAAGTGGATGCAACAAGTACCAAAAGGGAGCACCACACATGGCAGTATGGCCATCGGGCATACTTCATTCATAAAATCGATGCGGTGTTCATTCATAACTACTGGCCAATCAGGACAGGCTACAGGATGTAAACAATATCAGCTGATCGCTCATCCAATTTAAAATTATATTAAAGAAGTATTAAAAAATTATTTATTAAAAAGCATTTTTTTTAAGTGGATATTATTGAATATGTATTTCAAGAAGTTATAATAAGTTAAATAGTAAATACTTGTATGATGTGCATGGTAACAGAGAAATAAAAATCATCAGACATATTATGAAATGAAAAGAAATGTTGGGCTAATGTGGACTATCCGAATCAAAAAATTTATAATTTTATAATAGGGCATGGAAGACGAGGAACTAAGATAGTGAGAAGAACTTTTTTACTACCTACCTGTTCGTGTTTAGTTTCTGCGTAAAAGCTTTTGTTAGTTAAAATCAATATCACCAATAGTTGCAAAAGTTTTCTTGTCTATAAGAAGACATAGATAAGAGGATGACTAAGATAGGATCCCACACAGTTCTTCAATATGCAAATGCAAAAGAGTCAATTAAAAACAGGTAGGCATAAATAAATTCAAATTGATATTTATTAAATACATTGTTAAATAAAGTTAACTATATTACATTAAAGATAGGTATTGTATACAGGATGGACTTCTTAACTTGAGACAATCAGATATCTTGAGAACTAGTAGTGGGGAATAAATTTTTTCCAACGATGGCCTATATTGTACAGTAGAGCCTATTTTAGGTACATATTTTTTTCTACAAACGTCAAATAATGACGCATTTTACGCTTTCATTTGACAAACGAAAACCTAGCCTTTTTTGAGGATCAGAATGTGAGTGTACTTTTCCGCGCGTTGCCCAGGACAGCAAGCGAAAAAGATTTTTTTGCTTGCTGTCAATAGCAACTACCACCACTCAACCAATTATTAAAAACGTCATTGTCACTTTGATTTAAATTTTCAGATTGTGTTTTCAGTTATGCTCAGTTGTGATTCACATTATTTGAAATTGATCGTTTGAAGAAAAAACGTTGTATGCATTACGAGCAAAAAGTAACTTTTTTGCTCTCGAGTGATTGCCGCTCTCCGCTTCGCGTCGCGCGGCAAACTTCACTCTCCGAGCAAAAAAGTTTTTACTTTTCGCTCTTAATACATAAATAACTATTACCTACACATAGGTTTTTGAATTTGAATTATCTTATCATTGCAAGAAATACATACCCTTTGCTACAGTGTCACATTTTTAGATAATAATAATTCGTGTTTTGTTTTAATGTAGATGTTATTCAACTAGTTAAGTATAATAAGCTTATTGGTAATATTTGACTGCCTATTTAAGTGTTAGTGATACCATTTGGTTTCCCCATGAAAAAAGTTGTTACGTCTTTCAACAAATCTTATATTTAAATTGTTACTAAGTAATTGATATGTGTCTACCAACCTTAAAAGATAAATAATATATTTACAATTATGTTATGTATATATTTATTTATTCCCTTATCTTAGCTTAGCAATCAACATAAGTACACGATAAAGTAGCGGGAGAAACGTCAAAAGAAAAAAATTAAAGTATAAAAGTCTATTTACTTGAACACATGAAAGTGTGATTTTTGTTATTGATTTAACAGTTTACAGTTTGACTTTTAGGTGTTTGCACATGATTATGGTCTTTTATCCCTTCATTTTCACTCTTTCCTTGTAGTTAGGGACCAAGAAAAATTGATTCTCACCCATTTTTAAGCAACCCTAAAGGCTCAAAACTTTTCAGTTTCGCTTCCACCCATTTCTATAGAATAATTGTCTTGGTCAAGTACCACTCAAGTTCAGTTGAATCACAATTCTACAACTGACTCTAAAATGGCCCATTCACTTTCTCTTTGGACCCAGTTTTATAGTTAAGTCACCCTGCCCCGATTATTAAACATATTGAGAAAACACAGCTGACTCTTAAGTTCAGTCTTAGGGCAGAGTCAAGTTAATTCAAAGAAAATCTGCTGTGT
The DNA here is from genome assembly GCA_951812265.1 of Taphrorychus bicolor. Classification (NCBI taxonomy): domain Eukaryota; kingdom Metazoa; phylum Arthropoda; class Insecta; order Coleoptera; family Curculionidae; genus Taphrorychus; species Taphrorychus bicolor. The sequence continues at coordinate 14,688,371 of OX638305.1, forward strand.
TCATCAGCAAACACTGCTGAAGATGAAGGTGATAGTAAATCAGCTTCATCCAGTGATTTCAAGTGTGTTTGTGTTCGTTGTGTCCAAAAAGGGCTTTTACTCATACCAGTAAGTTCATTTCAACAAAGCAAAAGCTAACTTTATGTATAAGAATAATGAATTGTAAGGCTTCTTACATAAAGAGTGGGCTTTCACCGAACTAAAGTGTTACCAGTAACCAGTTGCTGAGTGTCTACTTATCAGTAGGGTTATTCTCCAATATGCATAGGTTGGTTGCATTTTTGCGTAATTAAAATCTTATTGTCCAAGATGAGCAAATATATGTAGGTACCTATTCTAGTGCCTCTTAACTTAATTTACTTATATATGATAAAACTTACTGCCATTTGCACCACACAATTTTCAAGTACATCTAGTTAAGGCTTTCCTTATTACTTCCTCATTTGGTGGATATCACTAAATTTGGTGCAAATAGGGGTAAGGTAACTAAAGTGTGCATGAACAAAATCATCAGGACTGATGAAGAATGGCACGACTGATCGAGAATGAAACTAAATAGACATGGCACTCAGGCACTATAATCGCTGGGAACCTGTGCTCTATTTTCTTAATGGGTTGATAAGAATTCTAATTTTTATGTACCAATATTCATAAAAAAAGAGACACAATATGGGCACAAGGTATACAAAATCTGCCAAAAATAATAACAAAAACAAACTAACCTCAAAATTTCGTCAACATCGTATCTTTACTATCATAGTAAATTTAAGGACCGCCTCCAGTGCAAGGTTGCCGATGTGATATTTCTATCTTTAATCAACAGCACGCAAAGGGCATAACAAAAACCAAAGTAGATAAAGTATCATTATAACGATTTATCCTCTATTCATTTTATTCTCTTATTAATTTTATGGCCGAAGACACGCATTTAGAACTTCTAACTGATGACTTTTACTACATGAAAATACATTATAGGTTACCTATAGAATAGTTATGCTTAAATATCTATAATGATGAAGCATACATTCATGCACCACAGTTTAAGGAATATAACATATTCCTTAAAGTGTGGTATCGTTTAGGTAAATACTTCATTTACAGCAAATAATTTATAATCTCCTCACATGAACCTTAGGAATGGGTTAGTCCTTAAGACAACGAGTTGACGTTAGGTCAACCTCCCATATACAGGGTTACTGGTAATTCGATACATTCCTTTGGAGATGTGATAGGGGAGGAGGTAAGGAGTAAATTTAACCCTAATATGCATTATGCAAAACTCGATAGTTTTTGAGATATTTCAATTTTTCTTTTTTTTCTCAAAAACGTAGACCTTAATGTCTTAAAAGCTAGTTATCAAAAAATGTATTGTACTTTATTAAAACTTTTCAACTGGATTACTTGCCCAACACTATGATCTTATGTTTGGAATGAAAAAAGTCCGGAAACATTTGGATTATAGGAAAATTTTAAATAAAAAAAGCGCGAAAAATGTTTTTCAAAAATAAAGTATCACAATTTCTTATCGGTTATTTTTACAAAAATCATCAAGCAACATTTGTACAATTTTTTTTAAAACTTCCTTATTGCAATAGCTATCCAAATAAAAGGGAATTTGTCTTTTGAAAATACAAGTAGGCTATGCTTGAGAAACAATAAAGAATCTACTACAACAATTTAATTATTTGCGATGCAATTTGACAGTGACAGTAATCCAAAGTAGTTGCGAAATTTGAGTTTATTTTTCACCGTTTTTGTTGTTATCGTGTTTTGAGTGCTATGGCTGCGTACATACCGAACTATCGCTGAAACTGGATCCGTGAAACGTAGAAGAGGTGACGCCGGTGCTCCTCCCGTATATCAACCAGAGGATGAGGAAGAAATATTGAGGCATTTTGAGGACGACCCAACCACTTCAACTACTACAGTCTCGAGGCAAACCGGAGCATCACAATGGAAAGTTTGGTCAACGATACACGGAGTTGGAAGCCATCCTTACCATTACACCCCTGTTCAGGGCTTGGAGGAAGGTGATCCTGGAAGGAGAGTAGAATTCTGCCGCTTTGTGATAAATTCAGATGCAGAAAATGTAAATTTTTTAACAAACATTTTATGGACGGACGAGTCAAAATTTAATCGCGAGGGCATATCAAATTTCCACAACTTACATTATTGGGCCGAAGAAAACCCCCGTTTAATAAGGGAAACTAGTTTTCAAAGGAAGTTTTCGGTAAATGTGTGGATGGGACTCATTGGCCGCTATTTAATAGGACCACATTTTTTTCAAGACAATTTAAACGGGGAAATGTATGAAAATTTTTTAAGGCATGACCTACCGGTGCTTTTAGAAGATGTTCCTCTCGCCGTCAGAGAGCGAATGATATTTCAGAACGACGGTTGTCCAGCACATTATCGGCTGACAGTGCGGCAGTTACTGGATCAATGTTTTCCTAACCGTTGGATTGGAAGGGCAGGTCCAATACTTTGGCCAGCGCGAAGCCCCGACTTAACACCTCTTGATTTCTATGTGTGGGGTCATATGAAAGAGATGGTTTATGCAACCCCAGTGAATACCCGAGAAGACCTTACAGAAAGGATAACCGACGCTGCCCAACACATTCGGAATACCCTGACAACCAGGATAACGAAGACGGAAGTAAGAAGACGCTGCCGAGCATGTATACGAAATAGGGGCTCTCATTTTGAACAAGATTTGTAACAAATAGGTAAGTATTAATATGAAAATAATAAAAAATTAAGCACTATTTTCAAGTACGTTTTTCACTGTTCACATAAAAATAAAAACCGTATCAAGGGTTTTTGGTATCGTTTTTACCTTGTTGGATAGCTATTGCAATAAGGAAGTTTAAAACAAAATTGTACAAATGTTGCTTGATGATTTTTGTAAAAATAACCGATAAGAAATTGTGATACTTTATTTTTGAAAAATATTTTTCGCGCTTTTTTATTTAAAATTTTCCTATAATCCAAATGTTTCCGGACTTTTTTCATTCCAAACATAAGATCATAGTGTTGGGCAAGTAATCCAGTTGAAAAGTTTTAATAAAGTACAATACATTTTTTGATAACTAGCTTTTAAGACATTAAGGTCTACGTTTTTGAGAAAAAAAGAAAAATTGAAATATCTCTAAAACTATCGAGTTTTGCATAATGCATATTAGGGTTAAATTTACTCCTTACCTCCTCCCCTATCACATCTCCAAAGGAATGTATCGAATTACCAGTAACCCTGTATACATAATATAACCACCAATCTATAACTACATAACTTGTTCTGCTTGTTGGAGGATCAAAGTTACCCCTGGTTCAGTATAGATATCTACATTAATTCTCGAAAATTGCCAAAATCACATAAAAGTATATAAATTAATGTCATTAAACAATAATTATCAATTAAAACAATTCATAAATTAGCGAAACTTTATTATTTATATATGATTATTACGAATATACCCAATGAGCCGCAGAAATATTTTATTCAAAGAACTTTGCATTTTATATGTGGCAACGTTGCAAATACTGCCCCGTGCGCATACTGCTGGATGCAGCCATCTCGTACCAAAATAAGTATATTTCCATAATCAATCTATACATAAATTTCTTAACGGAAGAAATTAACAAGTGGACATGAAAAAGAAATGTAACATACATTTAGGTAATAACACAGATAACAACAATTATTCGTATAAAAACACTATAACCATTATTAAGATTTGTTGTCACTGAAAAGAGTTTTTTTCACTGGCACTATCTCTGCAAGCTATATCTCTACTATCTCTGCAAGCAATATCTCCAGATACATAGATAAAACATGAAAGAAACTGGTCTTAGCAGATCAAACATCCATCGCTATCTGCTTACTGGTCTTGCTTGTTTGCTATAAACATTTGTTCCACCAATGAATGTTAATTTGGATTAATGGGTCCCTCAAATCAACAAAATGAATGAGTTTGGACTCTCTAAAATCCACATACAGTGCAGGACAATTGAGACCAACGTCGAGAAGTTGTATGTGTGGATTGGCATTTTGGGGCGCACTGTATTTGGTTTTCCAATGAGATTTTGTCTGTCATAGAAGAATCCAGCACTTAGCAAGGGTTTTTTACATGCAGGATGGGGCCTCGCTTCACACAGCACTGCAAAATAGACACTTTTGAAGTAAAACATTTGGAGATAGATGAATTCACCTCAATAACAACAACAACAACGAACACCCTTAATTGGTGACAAGAGACAAATTGTCATGTCATCGTGGTTGTCGTATTGCTAAACTAAAATGAACTAGACAACCAGCCATACACAAATTGGAATGATTTTCCTTTTACTAATTATGATAACTATAAACGTAACTTTTACTTACCGTATGATTTAAGAACATTATCATCATGTTTTCGGTTAATTTTCGCTGCATAATCACGTTAATTACTACATGATAGTCCCTCAAAATAAATAAGATATTAAACTCGGCTCTGACTCAGCTCTGACTAAGAAATTATTATGTTGGCGACACTGCACATGCATGGCGGGGGTGACGCGCCAAATTCAAATTTTTGCACTTTTTGAGGCGTTTTTCCAAAAAACAGCCAAAACTGTGGTATTGAAAAAATTACAGGATGATAGCTGACCATAAGCTCTGCAACTTTACTCTTAAAAGTTTTTCAATCAAATCAACCGTACAGGCGCAAAAAAATAAAAACCGATTTCCCATGTTAATCTCCTATGTTCAGGGTTCTGCTGGACACCCGGTATATAAAGCCGTGTGACAAACTCGATTTTGTTTGTACATATTTGATATTTTTTTGGTTCTGACGCTTATAACTCTTAGGGCCGGTAGCTTAAATTTCCATAAATAATGATTATCCTTTTAATCGTGTGAATGGATATTTTAGGTACCGATTAACCTGAAACAGGAATCAAATACCAACATACGTTGATTGATTTTAATTGACAGTCGCTAAATATTTAACCGTCGCACACTGGCGCATTTTCAAGATTTCGTGGTCAATATTACGTAGTTAGTTAGCTAATTTCGATAATGAAACAAGGTGTAAAAGATACATCGATATTTAATAATACTAAGTTTACCTAAAACCTAAATATATATAGTACAACCTAAAAATGTCCAAAACTGACTATCAGAGCTTTTGCTTAGAGGCAAACCATCAATCAGAAATATTGATTGCTAAATTGATTGAATCAGAATCTATAATTAATATTTTATGTTTTTTGAACAGATAAAAAAATGGTTGATTTTAGAGCAAAGTAAACAAAATTATTTGATGATTTGTAGGGTAAAAAATTTGAAGTATAAATTAAGATTAAAGGAAAATTGGTTAAAAATGACTTAAAGCGTCCAAAAATGCAAGTTTTAATGTTTCTGAAAAAATTCTCAATTTTATGACAAAATCAGGCAAAGCTGATTAAATCTTCAAATTTGTTGTGTTTGGTAAAGTTACATTTTTGGTCCAAAATAAGTGAAATTTGACTAAAAACGTCCCAAAACGCAAGTTTGATTTTTTTCGAAAAAGGCAGGTAAGAGCTAGGACCAAAAATCATTTCGAAACGACTTAGAACTGCAAAAAATGCCCATTTGGAGTTTTTGAGAAAAAAAAAGATTAAGATTAGTGCGAAAATTGGTTAAAAACTACTCAAAGCGTCTAAAAATGCAAGTTTTCATGTTTTGAAGAAACTCAATTTTATGGCAAAATCAGAAGAAAGTGATTAAATCTTATAAGTTGTGGTTTTTGGTGAATTTACAATTTTGGTCCAAAATAAGTGAAATTTGACTGAAAGCGTCAAAAAATGCAATTTTAAAGCCTTTGGAAAAATACCGGTTAGAATAAGGGCCAAAATTAATTAAAAATGATCCACACGGTTTGTTACTCTTCTGTCTTTATTGTCAGTCGTCACATGTCAAAGAAACGTCAACGCGTCATTCGCACGAAATCTAATAGATGTCGCTAATTATTATGGCTGCTATTTAAATCCTGCCGCCACAGATGAATAAAATTTAACTTGAAATAATAATATTATTAAATAGTATACTTACAGAAGTGTACGCAAAAATAGCGATCAGTTGAATGGCTGGGGTTAAACGCAACCTATCAGTAAAAAATATAAAATAAATGTACAAACTACATCCCAAATCGAATTAATTGAAAATGGAAATTTTAGCACTTCTAGCCGATTTAAGCATTTTAAGATAATTTTTTATTTAAATCAAGTATAACCTCGTTTCACGATTTTTATTATAAAAAAAAATACGAAAATCGGTTAACTGCACCTACCTATTATACACTGTCCAACCCTGGATATTCATAAGATGTCCATTGGACATCCACGAGAGAGGTAATTCCGCTCACGTAATTTTATAACCGCTTTTGAATGCTTCATGAATATCCAATGGACCTCCCAAAAATGTTTCCGGGTTTCTCTTTAAGTAAGTTCAGAAAATCAATAAAACAATTCGGAATTAATTCGATTTTGTGTGGCCATGTCGAAACGTCAGACCACAAACTGAATAATACAGTCTTATAGAGGTCAAAAAGTACCCAAAATGTTCAATTTATAATTTAAGATAATTCTTCAACTAATTTCAGGAAACAATTGAAACTAATTTCGTATATTTCGGTTTTTTTTTTTCGAAAATTTTTTAACGTAATCAAAATTTTTGAAATTTTGAAATGTCATTACGGTATTCACCTAAATGCGCAACTTTGACCAATTCAATCGAATCTGTATCTTGTACGGTTTACGAGGTCTCAATAATGAGCGGCGAATTTCAAAAACGTATGAAAGGTAAATAGGTACATAAGAAAAAAAAAGTTTTTAAGGCTAACGAAACACATTTCATTACAATAAAAGGGAGTTTAAGAAGTAATTATATCCGAACGTCAGTGAGGATATACCATAAAGCCGTGTGACAAACTCGATTTTGGTTGTACATATTTGGTATTTTTTTGGTTCTGACGCTTATAACTCTTAGGGCCGGTAGTTTAAATTTTCATAAATACTTATTATCCTTTTAATCGTCTGAATGGATATTTTAGGTACCGATTTACCTGAAACAGGAATCAAATACCAACATACGTTGATTGATTTTAATTGACAGTCGCTAAATATTTAACCGTCGCACACTGGCGCATTTTCAAGATTTCGTGGTCAATATTACTTAGTTAGTGAAAAAGCTAATTTCGATAATGAAACAAGGTGTAAAAGATATATCGATATTTAATAATACTAAGTTTAATGAGACTGTAAATTATAAACAATTGTAGAACAATTCCTGCAGGGTGTTATGGTAGAATGAATACTTACGGGAGCCCCACTTTAATGTTGTATCTAATTATATCCAGTATTAAGGCAGATATAAGGAAAGTGCAAATAGAACCTTTTTTTAATTTCCTTTGAGTACCCCAGTGCAATGGTCAAAAATACATTTTTTTTAGGCACAAAATTTTTTAATTACTTACAGAGTTATTCAAGTTCACCGTTTATCATTAGAATCTCGGAAACCGAAAGAGATACAGATTCAGTTAAATTTGGGAAAAATTGCGCATTTGCGTGCCTATCAAAATGATATATTAAAGTTTTGACTACTTCCGAAGAATTCGAAAACTTCTGAAAACTATTCGAAAAACACCCAAATTTACAATTTTTTTTTTCATATACTTAATTGAAGCGATATTCTGAAATAAATTGAACATTCTCGTGGGCACTTTTTCTGATCTACATTACAGTGTTGTTTATTTTTTAGTCAGACGTTTCGACTTTCCTGGAGCATTATCAAGTTCAATTTTTTGAAATATGGCTATTACATTTGAAAATTGAAAGCCCTTTTGATTACAAATTTAATGATGTGTAGCACTTCATGCTATCGTTGGAGTTTATGTTCTTTGTAACGATTTACTTACTTTTATACATAGTATGCAGATTACTGAAATTCATTGCCTACTATTGTACTATGTAGAAAATTGTACTTTTTCCGGAAATAATCGAATAAAGTTGAAATTTGTTACAATTGGTCTTATTTTTTCCTGAACTAAGTTTCGAAAAATGATTTTTATTTTCTTATTGGCACTTTTCTACAGATCAAATTTCAAATATAATGTTTGAATTTTAGTAAACTGTCGCCAACAACTTTTTAATAGGGTTATTACCATTTATATTGTTAGAACTTTTTATTTTTCTTCCTCTTCACACAATCTTGTAGAATTTTTTTTTCCATGGCTTCCCACATAGCAAATTGATGGATAATCAGTGAACATACAGTGGTGGACATGGATATTTTCAATGATATCCAATAGATTCCACTATGTATGTTCCATTGTACATCCAATGGATATACATCCAATGACACCACTGAACATTCAATGGACATCCAATAAATGTTCATGAAATTACGGAACTGGACATTCCCTTCTTCGACAAATAAATTATAATAGATCACATCAAAAGAAAACATATCACATACACTCAAAAGAAAAAACATGTCGTTATGTGTCCTAGTCTTGTACTAGCAAAATTAGGAATTTTTTCAATGATGATTTTTGTTTCTTTTTATAATGTTCAGGTTGAGTGCGTGCTCTAGTGTAATCTGTACGTTTTGCTACATTATTGCGATCAAGAAAAGACATTTTGGTTAAAGTTGCCTTCTATTGAACATTTAGGGTATGAATAGTAAGTATTTGGTATAAGCTGGAAAATCACATATCAACATTTAAACATTAAAATCAACAGAAAATTCAATAAAGGAAATTCAGTTGGAAGACCATCAGAATTATCTGGTTTTTCAAATCCGTCCTATCACAAAAATTTTATTTTCTACTCTCTTATTGACTTATACAACCTAAAAATGGCCAAAACTGACTATCAGAGCTTTTGCTTAGAGACAAACCATCAATCAGAAATATTGATTAATAAATTGATTGAATCAGAATCTATAATTAATATTTTATGTTTTTTGAACAGAATAGTTGATTTTAGAGAAAAGTAAACAAAATTTAACCACAACTTCCATAAAATTTCAAATTGTGCTTTTTTTTTAACTTTGATGTTTTTTGAGTGGCTCTATTGGAGTTGTATTTTTTGTAAATTGGTGTAATGAAATCTTTGCAGGTCATCTATGTTTGACATATATAAAAGTGAGCAAAAATAAGTTTTAAATTGAATTTTGTTTTATCTGGGTTAAATAAAAAACGAAGAAAATCTTCGAAAGAAAAAAAATCTGGAATAGACAAAACATATAGAAAAAATACGACCAGAAGAGAAGAATAGATTTAAATTCCTTTTAAAGTTAAGCCAAGATCGTGTAAAAATCAACAAAGCATGGTCCTTTTTTCGGACGAAAAGTATTCCAATAAAAATCGAATTTTACTTATATTCAAAAGTTATTTTTCAAACCAAAACGTAAAAGAAAGGAATTATTAATCGTTGAAAAACATAGTTACACCAAAATCGTCTCATTACCAATCAATTTATATTTGAATTGTTCAGACTTTTCACTGAAAAAGAGAAAACTCTAAGTTTGGGTCAAAATTACGTCAAAATAATGAATATTCAATAAAAGGTGTAAGTTGGATCTATAAAAAAAATTAAAGTACAAAAAGCTGAAAAAGCATGGCAACGAATAATGCAAAAATGTCAAAAATAAAAAAAAAATCTTATAGTTAAAACAAAACATTTCATTTGTTTTAAACATAAGTTTGATAAAAACCTAAAAATGTGCCTTATTTTTTGTTTTTGAGGCGCTCTAATGAAGTTAAAATATAAAAAATTTGGGGCTTTGCAGATAATTTGAGTATGACATTTATAAAAACGCACAGAATCAAATTTAAAAACTGAAATATATCCCAACATTTTATACACGGTGACACAAAATGATCTGCACATTTATGTTTTGGTGATTCAAGCAATTTAACCTGGTTTATTCAAACGAAAAAGAACAAAAAATGCAACGTAACATGACAAATAATAATAATAATATGTAGAGTATTATGAAAAATAAAGGAACGCTGAAAAAAAAATAAAAAACTAAAACACTGCAATGAGTTAACAATTTCAAAAATTAAGAAGAGTGAGAAATGCTGAAAATTTAAAAAAATAAAACAATTGTAAGTATGAACCAAAATTATCTAAAGCTTAAAAGCATTTTCTAAAAAAAGTTTCCTTTGACACCAAGATTAGGTCAACAAAAATTGAGTTTAAACTAATTGTTTTTTTGGGCCAAAACTGAAAGAAAAACTTTATTAATAATCATTAATTTAAAAAAAAAACACAGTTTTGAGGCAAAATGTTTCAATGCAAACCAATCTAAATTACCATTCTAGTTTATTTGTTAGAAATGTTCAACTTTGAGTCAAAATTTCCTATAAAGAATGAAAAAACGAAAATTAGTCTAATTTAGCTTAATAAAAAACCTCCGAAAAAAAATCTGTAATAGACCAAAGCCCTTTTAAAGTTAAGCCAAGATTGTGCAGAAATCAACAAAGCATTGTCCTTATTTCGGAAGAATAGTATTCCAATAAAAATCGACTTTTACTTACACTTAAAAGTTCTTTTTCAAACCAAAACCGAATAAAAAAAACTTAAAAAACATGAATTATTAATCGTTGAGAAACACCGTTTTATACCAAAATAGTCTCATTAAAAATCAAATTTAAATTAGAATTGTTCACACTTTCACTGAAAAAACTCTAATTCAGGTTGAAAATTACTTCAAAGTAATGAATATTCAATAAAAGGTCTAATTTAGATCTATAAAAAAAAGTGAAAGGACCAAAACCTGAAAAAGCATGACAAAGAATAATGCAAAAATATAAAAAATACAAGAAAACCTAATGGATAAAACAAAACGTTTCACTTATTTTAACCATAGCTCTTATAAAAACCTAGAAATGTGCTTTATTTTTTATGTTTTTGAGAGGCTGTATTGAAGTTAAAATGTTTAAATTTGGGGCTTTGCAGATAATTTGAGTATGACATTTATAAAAACGCACAGAATCAAATTTAAAAACTGAAATATATCCCAACAATTTATACACGGTGACACAGAATGATCTGCACATTTATGTTTTGGTTATTCAAGCAAGTTAACATGGTTTATTAAAACGAAAAAAAACAGAAAAAATGCATGCAAACATGACAAATAATAATAATATGTAGAGTAATATGAAAAATGAAGGAACACTAAGGAAGAAAAAAAAATCTAAACAAACTTCAATTAGTTAACAATTGCAAAAATTAAGAAGAGTAACAAATGCTGAAAATTTAAAAAAATAAAACAATTCTAAGTATGAACCAAAATTATCTAAAGCTTAAAACCATTTTCTAAGAGAAGTTTTCTTTGGCACAAAGATTAGGTCAACAAAAATTCAGTTTTAACTCATTGTTTTTTTGGGCCAAAACTGAATGAAAACTTGAAAAATCGATAATCATTAATTTAAAAAAAAACACATAGTTTATTTATTAGAAATGTTCAACTTTGAGTCAAAATTTCCTCGAAAAAATAAAAAAACGAAAATCAGTCTAATTTAGATTAATGAAAAAAAAAATTAAAGAAAGCTGCAGCGAAAGCGTGACGAAGAATAAGAATTTAAAATGATAAACAAAGTAAAAGATGTAAGTTTTAAATAAAAAACGACGAGAATCGCCGAAAGAAAAAATCTAGATAGACAAAATACGTCCAGAAGGGAAGAACAAATTTAAATTCCTTTTAAAGTTAAGCTAAGATCGTGTAAAAGTCAACAAAGCATGGTCCTTTTTTCGGACGAATATTATTCCAATAAAAATCGACATTTACTTATATTTAAAAGTTCTTTTTCAAACCAAAACTGATTTAAAAAAAACTTAAAAAACAGGAATTATTATTCGCTGAAACGTTTTACACCAAAATAGTCTCATTACTAATCAATTTAGATTAGAATGGTTCACACTTTCACTGAAAAAACTCTAATTTTGGGTAAAAATTATTTCAAAATAATGAATATCCGATAAAAAGTCTAATATAGATCTATAAAAAAAATTGAAAGGATAAAAAGTTGAAAAATCATGACAAAGAATAATGAAAAAATATCAAAAATAAGAAAAAACTTCATATGATTAAAAGAGAACGTTTCATTTATTTTAACCATAACTCTCATAAAAACCTGTAAATGTGCTCTATTTTTTTATGTTTTTGTGAGGCTCTATTGAGGTTAAAATGTTTAAATTTAGGTTTTTATAAAGACTTTGCAGATAATTTATGTTTCACATTTATAAAAAAGCACAGAAACAAATTTAAAAACTGAAATGTATCCCAACGGTGAAACAAAATGATCTGCATATTTATGTTTTGGTTATTCACGCAAGTTAACCAGGTTTATTAAAACGAAACAAAAAACAAAAAAGTGCAACGCAACATGACAAATAATAAGAATATGTAGAGAAATATGAAAACTAAAGGAAAGGTAAGGAAGAAAAAAAATAAAAAAATTAAAAACTACAATTAGTTAACAATTTCAAAAATTAAGAATGACAAATGACTCATTGTTTTTAGGTCCAAAACTGAATGAAAAACTTGACAAATCAACAATCTTACATTTAAAAATCACAGTTTTTGGGCAAAATTTTTCAATGCAAACCAATTTACATTGCCATTCTAGTTTATTTGTTAGAAATGTTCAACTTTGGTTAAAAGGTTCCTCGAAAGATTGAAAAACCGATCAGTTTAATTAAGATTAATGAAAAAAAAAGAAAGAAGGCTGCAGCGAAAGCGCAACAAAAAATAAGAATTTAAAATTATGAACATAAAAGAGTAATAAAAATTTGTTAAAAAATTAAATTAAAAACGACGATAGAAAATATCTGGAATTGACAAAAAATATAAAAAAATACGTCCAGAAGAGAAGAATAATTTTAAATTCCTTCTAAAATTAAGCCAAGGTCATGTAAAAATCAACAAAGCATAGACCTGGTTACGGACGAAAAGTATTCCAATATAAATCGATTTTTGGTTATATTTAAAAGTACTATTTCAAACCAAAACGAAATAAAAAAAACTTAAAAATCAGAAATTATTAATCGTTGAAAAACACAGTTTCACACCAAAATAGTCTCATTACAAATCAATTTAGATTAGAATGGTTCACACTTTCAATGAAAAAAACTCTAATTTCAGGTCAAAATTACTTCAAAATAATGAATATCCAATAAAATGTCTAATATAGATCTATAAAAAAAATTGAAAGGATAAAAAGTTCAAAAAAGCATGTCAAAGAATAATGAAAAAATATCAAATATAAGAAAAAAATTCTTATGGTTAAAACAGAACGTTTCATTTATTTTAACCATAAGTCTCATAAAAACCTGTAAATGTGCTCTATTTTTTATGTTTTTGAGAGGCTCTATTGAGGTTAAAATGGAAAGAAATTTAAATTTCTTCTAAAATTAAGCCAAGGTCATGTAAAAATCAACAAAGCATAGACCTGGTTACGGATGAAAAGTATTCCAATATAAATCGATTTTTGGTTATATTTAAAAGTACTATTTCAAACCAAATCGAAATAAAAAAAACTTAAAACACAGAAATTATTAATCGTTGAAAAACACAGTTTCAAACCAAAATAATCTCATTACAAATCAATTTAGATTAGAATGGTTCACACCTTCAATGAAAAAAACTCTAATTTCAGGTCAAAATTACTTCAAAATAATGAATATCCAATAAAATGTCTAATATAGATCTATATAAAAAAATGAAAGGATAAACAGTTCAAAAAAGCATGACAAAGAATAATGAAAAAATATAAAAAATAAGAAAAAAATTCTTATGGTTAAAACAGAACGTTTCATTTATTTTAACCATAAGTCTCATAAAAACTTGTAAATGTGCTCTATTTTTTATGTTTTTGAGAGGCTCTATTGCGGTTAAAATGCTTAAATTTGGGTTTTTATAAAGACTTTGCAGATAATTTGTGTTTCACATTTATAAGAAAGCACAGAAACAAATTTAAAAACTGAAATGTATCCCAACGGTGAAACAAAATGATCTGCATATTTATGTTTTGGTTATTCACGCAAGTTAACCAGGTTTATTAAAACGAAAAAAAAGCAAAAAGAGTGCAACGCAACATGACAAAGAATAATAATATGTAGAGAAATATGAAAACTAAAGGAAAGGTAAGGAATAAAAAAAATAAAAAAATTAAAAACTACAATTAGTTAACAATTTCAAAAGTTAAGAATGACAAATGACTCATTGTTTTTAGGTCCAAAACTGAATGAAAAACTTGACAAATCAACAATCTTAAATTTAAAAATCACAGTTTTTGGGCAAAATATTTCAATGCAAACCAATTTACATTGCCATTTCTAAAAAAGTTTCCTTTGACACAAAGATTAGGTCAACAAAAATTGAGTTTTAACTCATTGCTTTTTTGGACCAAAACTGAAAGAAAAACTTTATTAATAATCATTAGTTTAAACAAACACAGTTTTGGGGCAAAATGTTTCAATGCAAACCAATCTACATTACTATTCTAGTTTATTTGTTAGAAATGTTCAACTTTGAGTCAAAATTTCCTATAAAGAATGAAAAAACAAAAATTAGTCTAATTTAGCTTAATAAAAAATCTCCGAAAGAAAAAATCTGTAATAGACCAAAGCCCTTTTAAAGTTAAGCCAAGATCGTGCAGAAATCAACAAAGCATTGTCCTTATTTCGGAAGAATAGTATTCCAATAAAAATCGACTATTACTTACAATTAAAAGTTCTTTTTCAAACCAAAACCGAATAAAAAAAAAACTTAAAAAACATGAATTATTAATCGTTGAAAAACACAGTTTTATACCAAAATAGTCTCATTAAAAATCAAATTTAAATTAGAATTGTTCACACTTTCACTGAAAAAACTCTAATTCAGGTTGAAAATTACTTCAAAGTAATGAATATTCAATAAAAGGTCTAATTTAGATCTATAAAAAAAAGTGAAAGGACCAAAACCTGAAAAAGCATGACAAAGAATAATGCAAAAATATAAAAAATACAAGAAAACCTAATGGATAAAACAAAACGTTTCACTTATTTTAACCATAGCTCTTATAAAAACCTAGAAATGCTTTATTTTTTATGTTTTTGAGAGGCGGTATTGAAGTTAAAATGTTTAAATTTGGGGCTTTGCAGATAATTTGAGTATGACATTTATAAAAACGCACAGAATCAAATTTAAAAACTAAAATATATACCAACATTTTATACACGGTGACACAAAATGATCTGCACATTTATGTTTTGGTGATTCAAGCAAGTTAACCTGGTTTATTAAAACGAAAAAGAACAAAAAAATGCATGCAAACATAAAAAGAATAATAATATGTAGAGTAATATGAAAAATGAAGGAACACAAAGGAAGAAAAAAAAATAAAATCTAAACAAACTTCAATTAGTTAACAATTTCAAAAATTAAGAAGAGTAACAAATGCTGAAAATTAAAAAAAATAAAACATTTCTAAGTATGAACCAAAATTATCTAAAGCTTAAAACCATTTTCTAAGAGAAGTTTTCTTTGGCACAAAGATTAGGTCAACAAAAATTGAGTTTTAACTCATTGTTTTTTTGGGCCAAAACTGAATGAAAAACTTGAAAAATCGATAATCATTAATTTAAAAAAAACACAGTGTTGGGGCAAAATGTCTCAATGCAAACCAACCTACAATACCATTCTAGTTTATTTATTAGAAATGTTCAACTTTGAATCAAAATTTCCTCAAAAAAATAAAAAAACGAAAATCAGTCTAATTTAGATTAATGAAAAAAAAAATTAAAGAAAGCTGCAGCGAAAGCGTGACAAAGAATAAGAATTTAAAATGATAAACAAAGTAAAAGATGTAAGTTTTAAATAAAAAACGACGAGAATCGCCGAAAGAAATTTTCTAGATAGACAAAATACGTCCAGAAGGGAAGAACAAATTTAAATTCCTTTTAAAGTTAAGCTAAGATCGTGTAAAAGTCAACAAAGCATGGTCCTTTTTTCGGACGAATATTATTCCAATAAAAATCGACATTTACTTATATTTAAAAGTTCTTTTTCAAACCAAAATTGATTTAAAAAAAACTTAAAAAACAGGAATTATTATTCGTTGAAACGTTTTACACCAAAATAGTCTCATTACTAATCAATTTAGATTAAAATGGTTCACACTTTCACTGAAAAAACTCTAATTTTGGGTAAAAATTATTTCAAAATAATGAATATCCGATAAAATGTCTAATATAGATCTATAAAAAAAATTGAAAGGATAAAAAGCTGAAAAAGCATGACAAAAAATAATGAAAAAATATCAAAAATAAGAAAAAAATTCATATGATTAAAAGAGAACGTTTCATTTATTTTAACCATAACTCTCATAAAAACCTGTAAATGTGCTCTATTTTTTTATGTTTTTGAGAGGCTCTATTGAGGTTAAAATGTTTAAAATTAGGTTTTTATAAAGACTTTGCAGATAATTTATGTTTCACATTTATAAAAAAGCACAGAAACAAATTTAAAAACTGAAATGTATCCCAACGGTGAAACAAAATGATCTGCATATTTATGTTTTGGTTATTCACGCAAGTTAACCAGGTTTATTAAAACGAAAAAAACCAAAAAGTGCAACGCAACATGACAAATAATAAGAATATGTAGAGAAATATGAAAACTAAAGGAAAGGTAAGGAAGAAAAAAAATAAAAAAATTAAAAACTACAATTAGTTAACAATTTCAAAAATTAAGAATGACAAATGACTCATTGTTTTTAGGTCCAAAACTGAATGAAAAACTTGACAAATCAACAATCTTAAATTTAAAAATCACAGTTTTTGGGCAAAATATTTCAATGCAAACCACTTTACATTGCCATTCTAGTTTAATTGTTAGAAATGTTCAACTTTGGTTAAAAGTTTCCTCGAAAGATTGAAAAACCGATCAGTTTAATTAAGATTAATGAAAAAAAAAAGAAAGCTGCAGCAAAAGCGCAACAAAAAATAAGAATTTAAAATTATGAACAATAAAAGAGTAATAAAAATTTGTTAAAAAATTAAATTAAAAACGACGATAGAAAATATCTGGAATTGACAAAAAATATAAAAAAATACGTCCAGAAGAGAAGAATAATTTTAAATTCCTTCTAAAATTAAGCCAAGGTCATGTAAAAATCAACAAATCATGGACCTTGATACGGACGAAAAGTATTCCAATATAAATCGATTTTTAGTTCAGGTTAGTAGAAAGGATAAAAAGCTGAAAAAGCACGACAAAGAATAATGAAAAAATATAAAAAAAATATGGTTAAAACTAAACGTTTTATTTATATATATATTTTTTGAGAAGCTCTATGGAAGTTGAAATGTTTAAAAAACGCACAGAAATAAATTTAGAAACTGAAATGTATCCCAACATTTTATACAAGGTGTACCAAAATGATCTGCACATTTATGGTTTGATTATTCACGCAAGTTAACCAGGTTTACTAAACGAAACAAAAAACAAAAAAATGCAACGCAACATGACAAATAATAAGAGTTTGTAGAGAAATATGAAAAATAAATGAACAGGAGGGAAGAAAAAAAATGAAATACTACAATTAGTTAACAATTTCAAAAATTAAGAAGAATTATATATAACTCATTGTTTTTTTGGGGCAAAACTAAATGAAAAAACTTGACAAATCAGGAGTCATTAATTTAAAAAACACAGATTTGGGCCAGAATGTTTCAGTGAAAAACTAAATTCATTATCATTATAGTGTATTTATTGGAATTTCGGAATTTATCGGTTCAGGTTATGAAAAACTAATCAAAGAAAAAATCTTGAATAAATTATAGGAAGGCAAATATAAAATTTTTCTAATGTTACACAATTGCTTTTTGGCACAAAATCCTTTTTCGTTCGTTTCAACCAAAATTTTATTTTGGCTGATGTTTTAAAATTTCTATTTCGAAACGAAACGTTATAAACAGCTAAAATTAAATATTGAGTCAAAATCACTTGAAATGAGGGAAAGTCCAATAAAACGTCCAATTTAGATCGATGGAGAAAATTTGAAGCACAAAACATGACAAAGAATAATATAAAATATAGAAACTATAGAAGAAAAATTTATGGTTGAAAGAAAACGTTTCTTTGATTTATGTTTGAGTGGCTCCATTGGGTTTAGGTTTTTGTAATTGAATTTTGAAATTTATTCTAACTACAGGGTGCAACAAACTGAACTTCATGCCATATTCAAGCTAGTTAACCAGGTTTATTAAAAAGAGTCAACTATTGTTTTAAAAGATATCAACTGTTCCTGGAGTTGTTACAAATTCATATCTTTTCAAAGAGATGATTATACAGGGTGATTCAAAAGTACTTTGACAAACTTCAGGAGGTGACTGCTTTGATTATTATACTGATAATACTACAGTTTTAATAAACTAGAAAAAAAACTTTTTTTTAAGTAAAAGTAATGGAGAGGGTCAGTAGGAAATTTGATAAATTTACTGCAAAGCACTCATGGATTTAGTTTTTAGACTCATGAAAAAAAGTTTTTGGTCTAGCTCAAGAGAGTGTTTTGTGGTAATTTTGTCAAATTTCCAATTTTCTTTTTAATAAAATATCATCATACAAATAACGGTCTTGTGCTTGGAGTTACTGAGTCTCTTCATTAATTTTTTGTCTTACAAAAATTGAAAAAAAAAAAACTTTTTTGACGTTTTTTCTTGTTCTTTCACCCAGTATTAATTTTGTGTTTTCCCATGTTTTTTTGTATTTTGCAATTCTGATGAATGCAAAATTTTGTGCCTTACCAAGAGCCATATCCGAAGAATCCAACCATGACAATGCAACAAGAGTCTAAAAATACAAAAAACATCTGGCATTTGGTTGAATGCAGAATTGAAAGCTCTTCAAATATTGGATATTAAAAAAAAGCAAATGGATGATGGCCACGGCTACTCGAAAACGAAACGTCGGACAAAAGGAAAAGCTTTTCAAATAATGGGTAGTAAAAAAATCACTTGAAAACTAAAGGTTGGACTCCAATTTATTGCATACTACCATTAAAAAATTAGAAAAAAATTTCATTAAATTTATTGTCAATGATGAACTAACAATTTGTCAAAAATGAAATCGTTAAGGTTCGCTTTTGGTCGCAGTTTTGAAAAACCGTGTTAGGGTGAAGCTCTCTGAGGGTTAACTTTTCTCCAATACATTTAACTTTCTATCTCTTATTATTTCTAAAATCCCCGTTGTGGCCCTCCTTATCTTGGAGCAACGAGTTAGTATATTTTTTGGCCTCCTTTTTTAGCAGTGGGCACCTTAAAGAGGGCGGCAATATTCGCCTGAAGTGACGCTGCCATTATCTTATTACTTCTTTTTTCCATCAAATGTCGAGCCCTTAGTTGACCTAACTTCAAGGTTTTGTAAAACTTAACTTCTAACCTAACAAAAACCAAAAAAAATCGACGCAAGCAATATCTAGTCTGGCTTTAAGCTGCTATGACGTGCGCATAATTGACAACATTACGTCATGGGTATCTCAAAAATGGCGGATTTCCGGCCAAAAGACGGGAAAATTTTTAGGCCATTTGTTGGTTTCGTATAAGTGATTGATTATCTTAGACACAGTGTATACTTAACATATTTTTAAGGCAAGATAAACTGAAGACTTTTTTTTTTGGTAAGTGACTGTAAAAATTGCCTTAAAATACCACGTTTCGCTTAGTGTGGCGTGCAGTTTAGTTAAAGTAATTTGAATTAGTGCAAATAATATTTGTATACTAAGGCACCTCCTTATGCCAAGACGAAAACTTCCTGAACACTGAATAAGAGAAAGACTAATTTTTAACTTATCGATCCTCCTCTTGGAAACCCTGTAATCCCAAGAGAAAAGTGGAGAACAAACGCGTCCCGGTTGATAAAGGATTACTTGCTCCCCCAGTAATAAATCGAGACAAGATATAATTTGCATTTCTTTTTAGCGTCTCTAGGGATTTATGATTACGAGTTTAAACCGGATTGCTTATGGGCAAGGTCGACTCGGAAAACCCCTGCAAAGGCAACCCAATTGACGAAACGTATTTTTTATCATTTCGAAGCAGAAACGAAGAAGGCTTGGAAACAACGAAATTAACATTTTTTATGTCTTAAAGAAGTAACAAAATCTTTAAGCCTCCATGCTGCATTTTTTATATCATGCGTTCATTTAAAAACTCAAGCAGGCCATAGGAATAGAACAGTATACCTCATTCACTTATATTTGGCATCTCGTTACCTTTGAAACCTTCATTTTTTTATACCTATCTCTTTTTGCCGCATGTTGAAAAGATAAGATAAAAATGTCAAAGTCAGATTTCCAACGCCTACTTGACGGCAATAATAAGTGAATGGTTTATAGGTCTGAGATGGCATGCTGCAATACACTTTATTTGAAATTCACAATGCCTCAGAATAGATTTGTGATAGATGTGATAGACAGTGGGAAGCCTTATTGCGCATTAAGCCTGGAGCGTTCCAGCCTCAACCTCAAGGAAGTCTATTCGAGTAAATATTTGCTTGCGAATCCAGATTTCCTTAAGTCAATATTTTATCCTGAAGGGCTGAACTGCAGCTTCGATGGCAGATGCATATCTTTGCGGCGTCCCCGTGAGAGCCCTTTTCCTCGCATACCGAAGTCTCTAAAGTGTCGGATTCGATAAATCTCTTTCCAGAATTTTTTCGATGTTCGGCTTTTAATGACGTTCAGGGAACTCGTCCAATTCATCGAATTTTGCCACAAATTAATCGTGTTTTTTCATAATTACGTGTTTTTTCGGTGGCAATTTTCCATAATCATACAGCCGCAAATCTCGTTGGGCTTAATGGCCAATATTCCCCTCTATGTATTGGGGTAAATTGGAAAAGTTGATGTAACGCATTAAAACGATTCAAATTTCATTAAAATGTGTTCAATTTACTAGTTTGTCTCTTCAATTGGGGGTCATAATTGAACAACAAATACACTCGTTTGAAGTGAAATTGAAGGATTTTGTGGCGTGCTTAGTTACATCCAGGCCCTTAACATTCCATTTCCTGCTACCTGCATCTAACGGGTTAATCCGTGTGATAACTGAATTAGCTGCAAAGCGAAGTGATCCTGCTAAACGGATTTCGAAGGTGAATGGTCGTCACAGGTATGATTAATGAAAGCGTTTTGCCCGGCTTCTGCTACAGGCAGCGGCGGAACTTATAGGTAAAGTACAATTCATTAATTTGAATTTGATTTAACATCTTGACTAAATATTGGAAGTCGGCAAGTGGTTTAAATTGGAATAAATTTTGCTTAGAAATAATGAAATGTTGAAAGCCTCGATATACAAAATTTTTTTACTTAATTAAAACTCAGACACCTAGAGATCGTTTGAACTTCTTCAATAGCAAGTGGATGTGGAAAATAATAGACTTCTGGCAGTAAATATCTTTCTAGTCAATCCAACTAGAAGTTTACGTAATTTTACGACTATTTAATCCCAGAACCCCCCTCCCCACAACGGGTTCATCCAAACGAACTATCAAAAACACACTGTACGCAAAGAGTAGCAAGACAACGCAAAATTTGTTTGTTGCTTATCGACTTTGTTTAGAGAGTAAATGTCTTACTAAAGCACTTAAAGTCACATTAAATGCATAACGTGAGAAAGTCTTCTTGGATTACTAATCCTCAATTATCATTAATCCGGAAGGGGAAATACTACAGTTGTATGAAAATAACTACACTTTACTTGGCTGCACAGAAAGGAAGAGAGAGAAAAAAAACCCTATTTATCAATTAAAATCACTCTCATTTAAATTATTATAAATTGCGAAGAACTAAACACCCTCAATAATACACACACCACAAAAACACGGTTAATATAGTACATAAGACTGCGATTAAGCCCAAATGAACACCAAACGATTACTTCATCGAACCCTCAGCCAAGTGGCACCAATACTTTTCGACCGACATATATCGCCATCGATAGAGCAATGTTTTACCTACGAAATCTGAACTTGAACCCTCTTCGCCCCGGTGCAAGAACGCATTTATGCATTACGAGCAAGAGCAAGTAAGATTAATTGCTTGATTGCATAGAGAAATTCATTAATTTTATTGATAATTATTGTCTCTTCTCTATTATATTGTCTTCTTCGATATTTGCGTCATTAATTTGTTATTAACAGCACAAGTTTCTCCATCTTCACTTTTCTAGCATATTATTGCAGCCTGAGAAACACGAAAATTTTGTCTTCAGATATAGCGTATTCCATTTTGCCTCTCCCTCATATACAGATTGAAAGAAACTCTAAACTCTATAGATCTCCGCGTTTGTTCCATTTTCGTTTAATACAGCTAATTGAAAACTTCTATCTCAAAGAGAACATATTATGTATACTACCTCAATATAATTTATTTTCTAGCCATATTTTGTCGTTAGCTAGACTTCAAAGAGGGTAAAGAAGTCATGTTCCATACCTATTTTATTCGAAACTGCTGGCCATGGCAGCGTGTGAAATTTAAACTGCAAACAAACTGAAACTTTTAACTATTATATCAGCTTCGCTCACGTACCATAGCTCTGGCATAATACTTTAGCCATTTTCATGACTGGTTCAAACTTTTCGCGCTTTGCTTGGACAATTTTAAGCCTCGCCGAACCCGAATACGCCTGTAAATCCCTTCATCCGAATTAAATACTAACGCTTTGTTTGTAGTTCTAGGAATCAGATGCAGGCTCTTGAAGTATTGATTTAATAATAATTTTTTCCTCGTAAAGAAACAACAAGGACACATCAAGAAAATAAAACATTTTTCACCAGACTGCGTAATTCACGTATAAAGTCTTCATGGAAAGAGTGGAAGAGGGTAAAAAGCTGCTACATTTGCCGGTTGTTTTTTTTTGCGAGTTCATGAGGCGAATATCGTAAACAGTTTGCTTCCCCTGATATGGAGAATCGTAAAGTTATGCTGTTTTCTTTTTTTTGAAAATTTGTTGGAGAGACAGCAGGAGGTCATCCATTAAAAGTTATTTGACGACCCAAGACTTCTTGGTTTGACGTAGAGTTTTTATGTTCACTCTTTACAAGTAGTTGTATCGACGGGGTTCTGGGACACTTTGACCTTGAAATCTACTTGAGTCCCTGAGTCCCCAAATGCTGTCATTCTTGTTGAAATGTGACAGACTTCACAGATGACATATGACATATTACGTGTGACATATCAGAGTTGATACTTGTGACACCTAGGTGAGGCTAGACAGGCTAGACAGGCTTCACAGACAGGGCAGACGGGGCAGCCAGATAGAACTTTGCAAGATAAGCACCCCTGAGTTCCAATACCATTATTAATGACGTAGAATGACTGTAACTTGACAGGTACCATTCTTCTAGTGCATCTTCCAGTTCGTAGATAAGCAAATCTCTTTCGACCTTTAAACATCGGGGACCATTTGTTTTTGATTTCCTCGGTCTAAAAATATGTTGAGTTACTTCATTTATAGATAATGTATTATTTTCTTAACTAACCTTAATAACAATCTTGAAAAGCGCTTGTAGAGTTTGGTAATTGTCTTAAACTTAAAACAAATGGATATCGTATAGAGAGTATATTGGAAAATAAATTGTAGAGTCAGGAGAGTATGAAAGAAGCTCCAAACAAAAATCCCATTAATTACTAAGATCAAGTTTTCAAAATTAGAAGAAGTTTTTACATCTAATGCAATTTTTGGATAGTTTTTTACCACCTGGGTAATTCTTGTCACATTACGTTTACCTCTATAATTAGTAATTTTTCAGGAAGTGGCCCAAAAAAAATCAAAATTTTGTCAGAGTATTCTTGTAGTATATATTGTAATGCAAATTAGATCTACAATCACTAAAATTGTACAATGTCAATTAACAACAAAAATGGCTTCTAACGCAAGCACTCGGCACCCGTTAATGCATTAACCCACAGCTAAACCAATCCGTCCGGTTATTGAACGTATTCATTTCATGTTCCATTATAACTAATGGCCGATGCAATTCAGCGCGGCTCCCCTATAACCAATCAATTCATCCACGATCAATTCACTGCGACCAAAAAAGCTAATCTTTCAGCTTTGAAACGTGTCCGAGCCATCAATTCTTCTTAATTACCTATAGATATGGCGCCCGTTGGGGCATGGAAAATAAAACCATCACGTAAAAGATCGATTGTATCGGAAAAAAATTTGGAGCAAATATTAGTTAATTAGTGTGATGGGCATGATAAAAAGTTCGCTCTATATACTTAATGTAACTTTTGTTCTAAGTAAAAACGTGAAATTTTGAAACAAAAGTTTTTAGCTAAAATACATTGAACAAATGATTTCCGAAGAACTCAAAGGTATTTTTTTTATTTGGACAAGCATTTGGGCATTAAGTTATAGAGGGTCCTCAAAAATTAAAATAAAAAAAATAAATGAAATTAATATGTTCCATTCAAATTAAAAAAGATCGAATAATAAGAAAAATTTGCATTCGTATCGACATGCATATGCAGTCCTTAGGAAAATTGAAAGAATTTTGGTTATAAAAACAGAAATCGTAAATTTTCGCTTAGAGAACGTTTTAAAACAACTCTGAGATCCCGAATGAACTTCTAATTTCAAGGTAGTTGAAAGCAGAAAGCTACAAGCTAAAGTTATTTCAAAAATTAAGTAAAAACCTTTAAATATCTTTAGGTTGTTGGAGCAAAATTTTTAGATCTAAAGGAATAAAAATGACTCTTTAATATCGTTTTTATCATATAGAGTCCGAAGAAAAATGTAAAGAGTTTTAGTTCTAAAGACAAGAACCCAAAAATTGAAATCCTAAATTTTCTAATTTCTTTCTTAGAAAAGGCTTTCGAACAATTCTGAGGTCACGAATAGACTTCTAATTTCAAGGTAGTTGGAAGTAGAAATCCAAAATTCTGAGGTCAGGAATGGTCTTCTAATTTCAAGATAGTTGGAAGCGGAAAGCCACAAGCTAAGTTTACGGAGACCTCAGAAAAACTGAAAGATTTTTCGTTATAAAGACAGAAATCTAAAAATGTAAATTCTAAATTTTCTAATTTTTCACTTAGGGAAGGTTTTAGAATAATTCTGAGATCAGGAATAGACTTCTAATTTCAAGGTAGTTGGAACCAAAAAGCCACAAGCTAAGGGCATTACAAAAACTAACTAAAAACTTTAAAATATCTTTAGGTTGTTGAAAAACTGAAAGGGTTTTCGTTATAAAGAGAGAAATCTAAAACTGAAAATCCTAAATTTTCGAATTTTTCATTTAGAGAAGGCTTTAGAGTAATTCTGAGATCAGGACTAGACTTCTAAATTCAAGGTAGTTGGAACCAAAAACCCCAAGCTAAGGGCATTTCAAAAAATAATTAAAAACCTTTAAATATCTTTAGGTTGTTAGAGCAAAATTTTTAGATCTAAAGGAATAGAAATGAGTCTTTAATATCGTATTTTCATATAGGGTCCAAAGAAAAATTTAAAGAGTTTTGGTTCTAAAGACAAGAATCCAAAAATTGAAATTCTAAATTTTCGAATGCCTTTCTTAGAAAAGACTTTTGAACAATTCTGAGGTCACGAATAGAATTGCAATTTCAATGCAGTTGGAAGTGGAAAGCCAAAATTCTGAGGTCAGGAATGGTCTTCTAATTTCAAGATAGTTGAAAGCGGAAAGCCACAAGTTAAGGTTATGGAGTCCTCAGAAAAACTGAACGATTTTTCGTTATAAAGAGAGAAATCTAAAACTAAAAATCCTAAATTTTCCAATCTCTCACTTAGGGAAGGCTTTAGGATAATTCTATGATCAGGAATGGACTTCTAATTTCAAGGTAGTTGGAACCGAAATGGCACAAGCTAAGGGCATTTCAAAAGCTAACTAAAAACCTTAAAATATCTTTAGGTTATTGGAGCAAGATTTTTAGATCTAAACGAATAGAAATGAGTCTTTAATATTATATTTTCATATAGGGTCCGAAGAAAAATTTAAAGAGTTCTGGTTCTAAAGACAAGAATCTAAAAGCTGAAATCCTAAGCTTTCGAATTTCTTTCTTAGAAAAGGCTTTCAAACAATTTTGAGGTCACGAATAGACTTCTAATTGCAAGGTAGTTGGAAGTGGAAAGCCAAAATTCTGAAGTCAGGAATGGTCTTCTAATTTCAAGATAGTTGGGAGCGGAAAGCCACAAGCTAAGTTTATGGAGACCTCAGAAAAATTGAAAGTTTTTTTTGTTATAAAGACAGAAATCTAAAAATAGAAATCCTAAGTTTTCGAATTTTTCACTTAGAGAAGGTTTTAGAATAATTTTGAGATCAGGGATGGACTTCTAATTTCAAGGTAGTTGGAACCAAAAAGCCACAAGCCAAATCCATTTCAAGAACTAACTAAAAACCTTTAAATCTCTTTAGGTTATTGGAGCAAAATTCTTAGATCTAAAGGAATAAAAATGATTCATTAATATCGTTATCTCATATAGAATCCGAAGAAAAATTTAATTAGTCTTGGTTCTAAAGACAAGAATCCAAAAATTGAAATCCTAAATTTCCGAATATCTTTTTTAGAAAAGGCTTTCGAACAATTCTGAAGTCACGAATAAACTCCTAGTTTCAAGGTAGTTGGAAGTGGAGAGCCAAAATTCTGAGGTCAGGAATGGTCTTCTAATTTCAAGATAATTGTAAGCCGAAAGCCACTAGCTAAGTTTATGGGGACCTCAGAAAAACTGAAAGATTGCTCGTAATAAAGAGAGAAATCTAAAACTAAAAGTCCAAAATTTTCCAATTTCTCACTTAGAGAAGGCTTTAGGATAATTCTATGATCAGCAATGGACTTCTAATTTCAAGGTAGTTGGAACCGAAAAGGCACAAGCTAAGGGCATTTCAAAAACTAACTAAAAACCTTAAAATATCTTTAGGTTATTGGAGCAAAATTTTTAGATCTAAAGGAATAAAAATGACTCTTTAATATCGTTTTCTCATATTATAGAGTCCGAAGAAAAATTTAAACAGTTTTGGTTGTAAAGACAAGAATCCAAAAATTGAAATCCTAAATTTTTGAATTTCTTTCTTAGAAAAGGCTTTCGAACAATTCTGAGGTCACGAATAGATTTATAATTTCAAGGTAGTTGGAAGTGGAAAGCCAAAATTCTGAGGTCAGGAATGGGTTTTTAATTTCAAGATAGTTGGAAGCGGAAAGCCAAAAGCTAAGTTTATGGAGACCTCAGAAAAACTGAAAGATTTTTTCTATAAAGACAGAAATCTAAAAATAGAAATCCTAAATTTTCGAATTTTTCACTTAGAGAAGGCTTTATAATAATTCTGAGATCAGGAATAGACTTCTAAATTCATGGTAGTTGGAACCAAAAAGCCACAAGCTAAGGGCAATTCAAAAATTACTTAAAAACTTTAAATATCTTTAGGTTGTGGGAGCAAAATATTTAGATCTAAACGAATAGAAATGAGTCTTTAAGATCGTATTTTCATATATGGTCCGAAGAAAAATTTAAAGAGTTTTGGTTCTAAAGACAAGAATCTTAAAACTGAAATCCTAACTTTTCGAATTTCTTTCTTAGAAAAGGCTTTCGAACAATTCTGAGGACACCAATAGACTTCTCATTTCAAGGTAGTTGGAAGTGGGAAGCCAAAATTCTGAGGTCAGTCATGGTCTTCTAATTTCAAAATAGATGGAAGCGGAAATCCACAAGCTAAGTTTTTGGAGACCTCAGAAAAACTGAAAGAGTTTTCGTTATAAAGAGAGAAATCTAAAACTAAAAATCCTAAATTTTCGAGTTTTTCACTTAGAAAAGGTTCTAGGATAATTCTATTATTAAGAATGGACTTCTAATTTCAAGGTAGTTGGAACCGAAAAGGCACAAGCTAATGGTATTTCAAAAATTAAGTAAAAACTTTTAAATATTTTTAGGTTGTTGGAGCCGGGGAGCCGGGGAGGGTCCAAAGAAAAATTTAAAGAGTTTTGGATCTAAAGACAAGAATCTAAAAACTGAAATCCTAACTTTTCAAATTTCTTTCCTAGAAAAGGCTTTCGAACAATTCTGAGGACACAAATAGACTTCTAATTTCAAGGTAGTTGGAAGTGGAAAGCCAAAATTTGGAGGTAAGGAATGGTCTTTTACTTTCAAGATAGTTGGAAGCGGAAAGCCACAAGCTAAGTTTATGGAAACCTCAGAAAAACTGAAAGATTTTTCTTATAAAGACAGAAATCTAAAAATAGAAATCCTAAGTTTTCGAATTTTTCACTTAGATAAGGTTTTAGAATAATTCTGAGATCAGGGATGGACTTCTAATTTCAAGGTAGTTGGAACCAAAAAGCCAAAAGCTAAGGGCATTTCAAAAACTAACTAAAAACCTTTAAATATCTTTAGGTTATTGGAGCAAAATTTTTAGATCTAAAGGAATAAAAATTATTCATTAATATCTTTATCTCATATAGAGTCCGAAGAAAAATTTAAATAGTTTTGGTTCTAAAGATAAGCATCCAAAAATTGAAATCCTAATTTTCGAATTTCTTTCTTCGAAAAGGCTTTCGAACAATTCTGAGGTCACGAATAGACTTCTAATTTCAAGGTAGTTGGAAGTGGAAAGCCAAAATTCTGAGGTCAGGAATGGTCTTCTAATTTCAAGATAGTTGGAAGCGGAAAGCCACAAGCTAAGTTTATGGAGACCTCAGAAAAACTGAAAGATTTTTCGTTATAAAGACATAAATTTAAACATGTAGATCCTAAATTTTCGAATTTTTCACTTAGGGAAGGTTTTAGAATAATTCTGAGATCAGGAATAAACTTCTAAGTTCAAGGTAGTTGGAACCAAAAACGCACAAGCTAAGGGCATTACAAAAACTAACTAAAAACTCTTAAATATCTTTAGGTTGTTGAAAAATTGAAAGAGTTTTCGTTATAAAGGGAGAAATCTAAAACTGAAAATCCTAAATTTTCGAATTTCTCACTTAGAGAAGGCTTTAGGATAATTCTATGATCAGGAATGGACTTCTAATTTCAAGGTAGTTGGAACCGAAAAGGCACAAACCAAGGGCATTTCAAAAATTAATTAAAAACCTTTAAATATTTTTAGGTTGTTGGTGCAAAATTTTTAGATCTAAAGGAATAAAAATGACTCTGTAATACCGTTTTCTCATATAGGGTCCGAAGAAAAATTTAAAGAGTTATGGTTCTAAAGACAAGAATCCAAAAATTGAAATCCTAAATTTTCGAATTTCTTTCTTAGAGAAGGCTTTCGAACAATTCTGAGGTCACGAATAGACTTCTAATTTCAAGGTAGTTGGAAGTGGAAATCGAAAATTTTGAGGTCAGGAATGGTCTTCTAATTTCAAGATAGTTGAAAGCGGAAATCCACAAGCTAAGTTTATGGAGACCTCAGATAAAATTGAAAGATTTTTCGTTATAAAGACAGACATCTAAAAATGGAAATTCTAGATTTTCGAATTTTTCACTTAGAGAAGGTTTTAGAATAATTCTGAGATCAGGGATGGACTTCAAATTTCAAGGTAGTTGGCACCAAAAAGCCACAAGCTAAGGGCATTTCAAAAACTAACTAAAAACCTTTAAATATCTTTAGGTTATTGGAGCAAAATTTTCAGATTCAAAGGAATAAAAATGACTCTTTAATATCGTTATCTCATATAGAGTCCGAAGAAAAATTTAATTAGTTTTGGTTCTAAAGACAAGAATCCAAAAATTGAAATCCTAATTTTCGAATTTCTTTCTTCGAAAAGGCTTTCGAACAATTCTGAGGTCACGAATAGACTTCTAATGTCAAGGTAGTTGGAAGTGGAAAGCCAAAATTCTGAGGTCAGGAATGGTCTTCTAATTTCAAGAGAGTTGGAAGCGGAAAGCCACAAGTTAAGGTTATGGAGTCCTGAGGGAAACTGAACGATTTTTCGTTATAAAGAGAGAAATCTAAAACTAAAAATCCTAAATTTTCCAATCACTCACTTAGAGAAGGCTTTAGGATAATTCTATGATCAGGAATGGACTTCTAATTTCAAGGTAGTTGGAACCGAAAAGGCACAAGGTAAGGGCATTTCAAAAACTAACTAAAAACTTAAAATATCTTTAGGCTATTGGAGCAAGATTTTTAGATCTAAACGAATAGAAACGAGTCTTCAATATCGTATTTTCATATAGGGTCCGAAGAAAAATTTAAAGAGTTTTGATTCTAAAGACAAAAATCTAAAAACTGAAATCCTAAGTTTTCGAATTTCTTTCTTAGAAAAGGCTTTCGAACCATTCTGAAGTCACGAATAGACTTCTAATTTCAAGGTAGTTGGAAGTGGAAAGCCAAAATTCTGAGGTCAAGAATGGTCTTCTAATTTCAAAATAGTTGGAAGCGGAAAGCTACAAGCTACGTTTATGGAGACCTCAGAAAAACTGAAATAGTTTTCGCTATAAAGAGAGAAATCTAAAACAAAAAATCCTAAATTTTCGAGATTCTCACTTAGAAAAGGCTTTAGGATAATTCTATTATTAGGAATGGACTTCTAATTTCAAGGTAGTTGGAACCGCAAATGCACAAGCTAAGGGTATTTCAAAAATTAAGTAAAAACCTTTAAATATTTTTAGGTTGTTGGAGCAAAATTTTTAGATCTAAATGAATAAAAATGACCTTTTAATATCGTTTTTTCATATAGGGTCCAAAGAAAAATTTAAAGAGTTTTGGTTCTTAAGACAAGAATCTAAAAACTGAAATTCTAACTTTTCGAATTTCTTTCTTAGAAAAGGCTTTTGAACAATTCTGAGGTCACGAATAGAGTTCTAATTTCAAGGTAGTTGTAAGTGGAAAGCCAAAATTCTGAGGTCAGGAATGATCTTCTAATTTCAAGATAGTTGGAAGCGGAAAGCCACAAGCTAAGTTTATGGAGACCTCAGAGAAACTGAAAGATTTTTCGTTATAAAGACAGAAATCTAAAAATAGAAATCCTAAGTTTTCGAATTTTTCACTTAGAGAAGGCTTTATAATAATTCTGAGATCAGGAATAGACTTCTAAGTTCAAGATAGTTGGAACCGAGAAGCCACAACGTAAGGATATTTCAAAATATATTGTATATATATTTGAGTTGTCAGAGCAAAATTTTTAGATTTAAAGAAATGAAAATTACTCTTTCATATCGTTTTCTCATATGGAGTCCGCAGACAAATTTAAAGAGTTAAAGAGAAAGTTAAAGAGTTTTTGGGCTCCAAAACACCTTAAATTGTTTACAGGTCTAAAACAGTCCGAGAATACATCACTGGATGGTTTATTAGTAGCAAAAATATATCAATTTTTTTCATAAGTTTGTGCTATTTGTCCATAAAGTGGTAAAAGGAGATGATGTTCTCAACAACTCGTAGCAGGCTTGTTACCTTTTATTACTGAACCCTCCGTAGTTTGCTGTGTGAAGTTTAGTGCGTGATTTAATGAATAGCTGAGACTGCTGCTTAGTCGAAAGCTGACAGAGATTCGGCTTGCCTGTAATGCAGCAGATGAAGTTTTGGGAAAATCTGCATGCAAGTCCGTTGTGAAATTTATGGGCGGACTGCAACTCCAGGCCATTTGAACCGAGAAGTTCCTTAATTAACCGCCGACAGCGACTCCGTTATTTACCGGTTCTAGCACCGGTTGTTTCAGGTTTTAATTTGAGTGGTCGAAGTTAAGTTATTACTATGACAGTTGTCTCTTCTAGACATGACTTTTTTTTTATTCAGTGCATTTTTCCATAATTAGGTTCGTGCTCTATCGCAAAATGGGCAGGAGACGTTTTTTGCAGCATACACGAGCGAGACGGAGAAAACGCTGAAAGTCGTTAATATCTGACACCGACAGCCCTTATATTAGATTTTCTTTTGATTTACTTTCTTTTTGAAAATTATCTCTCGGGCCGACGCGTATACTTTGTCATCGGCGTTTTTCCAACGTTTTCACTTTTTTCCCGACCCCACCCGGCCTGTAAAGAAGTCGAAGACAAGTTACAGAAGTTTATATACGATAATTCGTCAAAAAAGTTCCGTTAAAGTACGAGGGCAATACGAGGGGATTTTTGGCCGTTTGTGGGGTAAAGTTCGAAGGGAACGGATCTATTATTGCCACGAATGTTGTTGTTCAGTGTTCTGAAGTAAAAGCAAAATAATGAAAATGGACGAATAATAACAGTTGATGATATTTATAAATTATATTCAGCCAAAGCAAAGCAATACTTTTGTAACATCCACATGTAGAAAATGGTCGATAAGCTCAATATATCCAGCAACCAATGTCTTCTCTCTCTCTCTGGTCCCTGTTAAAAAGGTTTTTGAGATACTTGGCAATAGAATTATACTAAAAAATAATCAGCGGATTTCTTTAAAAGGGTGCAAAACAATTGTCTGTTTTAAGATAAAAAATAGCAGAGCGTACTGATAACAACGAAAGAGTTGCAAAACTCTTTTTCGACCTCTCGAAGGCATTTGATACTATTGCACATACGTTATTGCTTGCTGGCATTCTGGCATTCTGCAGGATTCCCGAATAGGAGAAAATAGCGTGTTTTTTTTGTCACCAATTGAGTAGTGTTACGGTCAGTGGAGTGAGTTAACAGAGTTGTCTGTGTCGTCCTTATTGAGGCAGGATGTACTGCAGGGCATGTACTGCATCTGTTTTACCTTTAGTGTTCACCTTTGTACAGAAATAGCCTTTGTGATGGCCTTACGACAAGCTTAGTTTTCTCACACGGTAATGAGTGTTTTGTGGTAGCGTATGGCTACTAAACCTCGTAGGTTTAGTACCCATACCCTACGACTAAACACCTACCTATACAAAACACGATTATCGTCGTTCTCATAAGCTACTAAATAGCAAGTCTTGGCGTGAACATGGCATTTCGTAGAGTATATCTGAACTCCTTCCTCTTCCTTCTGTGTTCGCTGCAAAGTTACTCATTCTGGACCCCTGAGGTAGTACTACTTTGACTCTTTGTAGCCGGTTATAATTGAAATTGAGACTCGAGTGCCGCCACTCAAAATGCGAACAATACTTTTTTGTCTCCGATCGAAATGGCTGAATGCGATTCCAGGATAGTTGATAGGACAAATGTACAAAAATGGGAAAGAATAGATTCTTATGTTAGAATAGAGTATGGCTTGGGGCGCTGAGAACAAAATGCCTGAAATTGGAAGAAAAAAATGTTTACAGAGTTAGTGGTGTGATTTGAGCTAAGCCATCGACAGCTAAGGCCGTATGTTTCCTATTATGTTTTTACCTTTGTTATTTCTAAAAACTCTGTTATTTCTTAACAATATTATTTCTTAAAATCAAAGTTGACAAACAACTTGTGTCTTTAGAACTGGGGGCTCCAAAATCGAATGCTAGAGAAACATGGAAACAAATTAATAAATAAACACAGCTCCTGATATTTATTAACAGAATTGCAACAAAAATATATAAGCCATTCACTTATTATTGTCGTCAAGTAGGGATTGGTATATTGACTTTGACATTTTTATCGTATCTTTTCAACATGTGCTAAAAAGTACACATAAAAAAAATTAAGGCTTCAAAGGTAACTAGATGACAAAAATAGGTGAGTGGGTACTATGCATATACCATATTTCATTATTTTCTGCATCTTACATTGCCATGGAATTTACCCTGTATAACATCGATGGCAATTGTCGTTTACTTGTCGTCAAAGCAGATACGGTAAATAGAGAATTGGAAGGTGATAACTAAAATCGGCAATTTGAAAGCTGGCCAATAAGATCGCTTGACATGTTTTTTTTTAACCAATACAGTCATATTAATTACTAATTGATATTTTTAGTCGCAATTGTCTCCAATAAGCTTTAAGATTTTGTCAAATTGAATTTGCGTCGTTGTCAATTTTCAATACGTGTAACAACATTTTAAGTGGATTAAAGAGTATCAGAATTCTAAAATACCCAAAATAATCGACAAGAAAATTCGAGAATTTATAAAAAAAGAGCTTTCCAAAAAAGGATTTGCAATATTTTTGAGGTAAGTACGCATACAAGTATAATTTTTTCTTGCATTAGCTGTAGGATCTATTTGAGGACTGGAAATGCTACTGAATGTCTTCATTCATAAGCTGTTAATGGTTTAAGTATAAAAGTATTATGTACTATAGTTAATTTCTTTTTGTAGTTTTACTTAATATAGGATAGAGAAATACAACAATAATAATTTTATTAACCAGGATATGCAAAGCAAAATAACCTAGGTAGATACCAGCACCCCCGACCCCCGAAAACGTCTACACGACAGTACTACAATTCACATGTCAGTTAACTCCGCTCCTCGGCCCTTGCACAAATTCACTTTCCAGCTGCCAACTATTGAAGGGCTGAACGTCAGGCGTGAAACCTTGAGACGCAAACATTACAAAAAGTGCGCCAGGCGAAAAAGACAATCATAGAAGAAGACATTTTGAGTAGCAGTAGACGCTCATGTAGAAAACCTAAAGGTCTCCTGACCCGCGATGATTAGCTGCAAAGCGACTCACGTCTAGAAGATTTCCTGGAATAGAAAGCTACTAACACTAATACCAAAAAGCCATTCAAATTTAAATTGCCCCGTGTAGGGGGGGTGCAAAGAAGCGCCTTCATACACGATCTGTAAGGAAATTACTTATTACCAGGTATTCATTAATTATTTTGTAAAAGCCTAATTTTTCATATACGAGTACATATTTCGCTTGGGTTTACAAAAGAGATCATCATGTTCACTCAGTGCCACTGCGCCATTATATACCTACTAGAACCTCAGTTCTGTAAATAACAAATTGTATAGGAGTACTCCAAGTACTCCACCAAGAACTACTCTACCAAATGTGATAAAGATCGTGCATATTCTGGTTGCTTGGTAAAAATAAAAATATTTAGTAGCACTTTCAGTTTAAGATAAACAAAGGAAATTATTGAATCTAATTTATTAAATAGATGAGTTTTCAATATACTTTTAGATGTACTTTATTTTTAGGTGAGTACCTACTAGAACTGTACAAATCATTATATAAGAATACGCCCTCGACAAGGATGAAGCAGACCATGTGACACCAGTAATAAAAAGACATAAAAAAAAAGTTTTACACTTTTTACTTTTTACAGAATAAATTATTGTAGTTTCTTGATTTTTTCCTCAGAATGTTACTGTTAAACATAATATAGCTATAGCTTATTATTTTTTATTATTTATATGATGTAAATAATGTTATAACCTCAAGGTAAATTGTAAAACTGTAAAATTTCACTTTTTGGAACGCTCAATATATGTAAAAAGAATAAGGCTCACGAATTTTAATAGTATATATTATAGGTATGATGATGAATGACAATAAGCTTAGAGTTTTGGAATTGAATGAAAAGTAGCGAAGAGTGAAGAAAAGTCTGTTATATTGATTTATTGCTAATAACCGCCAAAGTTCAATAATTAAATTAATCAATAAAACCACATAGAGAATCGCCAGACTTAAGAACTATGAATAAATTAGTTGCCTTAAAACCTGGAATAATTGGTAGAGTCTGGCATCTATGTAGGCTTAAGTGAAAACAATATCCATAACCTTAAACCCATTTATCAATCACTGTCAGTGTCCGTTATATATACTGGGTGAAATATGTCAAATTTCCAAGGCTAACGAGATGCAGAAAAAACTGGAACATATTATATGTATGAAGGTCTGGTTTAATTATGGTTCTTGTATACAGGGTATCTTGATGTTTTGTCTCGATCTTATATACAGGGTAAAAGATAAGAATGCTTCCAAATGAAACCAGCTACATGGAGACAAATGTTTGTAAGTAATATATTCACTTGACTGAAAATTAGATAATAATATAATGTCTTTTGAACGGTTTTTTTTTTTATTAATTCCATTTGGTGTTTTATAATATCTGTTGACGCGTTCTCGAGAATCTAAAAAATACAGATTACATAATCTATGACAGCTTTAATACCTCATTAAATGCGAGTTGAATACCTACTATTCTTTATCCATGACCCCACGACCAAGATTCCGGGTTTTCTCAAAACGTGATAGGTTATAGCTGGGATTATAGGTGCCACAAAGATAATTCACAATTTTAAGACCACTACTGGTTTCACTAATCGACGGTGCGACCTTTGATGCGTCAGATAGATGACGGTCTACCTGACGTGTACGTTCATTTCAATTTTACGATGCTGAACGGTAAATTACTTCATTTTATAGCCTATTTTAAGTATTTTTCAGTGAAAAGTACATTTTTTTACTGAAAAAGAGACACTGTAACCTACATTTGTCTCAATACATCCTAAAAGAAAGATAATTATTTGAATGAACCAGTGGTAACTACCGATTTAATGTTTAGGGTACTTTTTGAGTTGCCAGTTGCCTACGACATCTTTCGTATCCATGACAACTCATTACTCACTTGTATCTCGATTAAAAATTAGCATTAATCTTGAGAATGTACAAGAATAATGTGATTATTATAGTGTGGTCGTGGATAAAACATATGTTTTTTTCGGAAATTGATACCTCCTTTTAGAAACGTTAACATTAGGTATACAAGCTCTTCGGTTCTAACCACTGTTTTACCCCCAGTTTTATGTAAATGGGAATTTCGGTACAAAAAACCAAATAGGTAAGTAGAAAATACCTCGAAAAATAGGTACCAAAAAATATTTCAATTTATGTTGTATTTAGATATCAAATGGGGTGGGGGACTTGTTTTTTGTCTTAAAGCATATCGCGAAACATGTCGTGGATAACTGCGCCTGATATCACGTAATTATTTTTGGACAAGTACCTACTGAACCCTGCCTGAGCATCATTATTTTGTTAATTCATATAATTTTTTGATCTTGCTTAGATGTTATCTTTTTAAATTAAACGGTTCACATCCGACAAGTTCAATTGGTCCATACAAGAAATGGCCCTCCTATATACCATTGCTTTTCATACGCAAATTTCTGGAGACTGGAATAGGACCATCTTCGTAGCCATCAGAGGAGCCATCAGACAGATATGAAATGGATTATCTGAGGTGGGAGATTCCACACTACTTTTCAATTTCTGCAAGGTTCTCCTACGTGTAATTTTCCTTTTCTGTTTGGCCGAGGTTATATCGGAATTGACCTTAGAACCAACGTCTTCTTTTAGAAAATCATCATCGAGCTGATCACAATCTGATATTCTTATAACGTGATAAACGTTGTACATAACGTGATAATATTGAATACGTTCTATTAGATTTTTAAGGCAAGTCGAAAAATTTAAACGAAATTTAGAAACCCAGCTTAGAAGGGTGTTAACCAGGACCGGCTTAGAGAATTTTTAGCCCTAACTCTTTTATTATTAACTTTTTCTGAGTTTGAGCACAGGAGCTTAAAAAGAACTTTTTTACATTAAAAAGATGCTCTTGGACGACTTCTTAAAAATTCACCATTTTCGAGTAAAAGAGGTTTAAAATACCTGCACGCAAATTTATATGCAGTTATTATGATTTTTTTTGCTTATAGTCTTTTGATAGGTGGTTTTCGAGATTTTAATTTCCAGGAGAAAAGGATCCAAAATAAAATTTCTACTCTTCCGCAGAAATTGTCGACGTTTCGACGTTTATTTTACGTCTTTTTCAAGGCTATTCCACTTAAATTGCAGAAGTTTTTTTTTATAATCTGACTGAGTTTACTATCTGACGAAAAACTTCTGCAATTTGAGTAGAATGGCCTTGAAAAAGGCGTAAAATAAACGTTGAAACGTCGGCAATTTCTGCTGAAGCGCAGAAGTTTTATTTTGGGTCCTTCCCCCGCTACTTCTCCTGGAATGATTGATTGTAAAAGGCCACTTTTTGGAGTTTCCAACGGCGTTTCTAAAGAATTCTCTGTTGAGGTTACTTGATAGACCTAGAATATGCGGCAGCTTAAAATACTGCAAACCATTTGGACCCGGACCAACGGGCAGTGGACTGTTCGCTGATAATTCTGACTGGTTTCGGAAATATTCGCAAAAAATTGAAATTATTAAAAAAGTTTTCTATTTCTTCTATAGTCTTAGTTTGAAAAGATTCCTAATTAAAAATTAACAGTTTTTCATATATAACTAACAGTTTTTCATAGCCACTTTTTGCTTCCTTCAACGTAGCATTTTTAAATTTAAAATCCAATGTTTCGTTTTCATGAAACCATCATCAACTTGATTTTTTTAAAGGCGGTTCTGGATTGTACTTTATACGTATCGAGATCTGGATTCTTTTGCAATTCTGCATTCGGTGACATCCGACAAATAATAATTCTATTGAGGTTAGGTTTTGGTGATTGGTATTTGTTAGTTCGGCCCTGTTTTCATTTTCACGTAAACTGAAAGCTTAATAATTAAAACCTTTGAAATAACTACTAATAAACATTCTACCCCACAACCTAATTATAATGTAAAACATAATTATTATTGAAGTATCAAATAAAATACAAATTACAAAATTATAAAAGGTGTTCAAATACTTCACCATCTGCGTCTAAACAAAGGCGTGCTCGTTTTCGCAAATTGTAAACCGCTCGTAAGACATGTCTTCTTATTTTAGTCTGTATGGTTTCTTATTATTTTCCTACGTAGTTCATTAATATCAAGACGTATAAGTACGGTTTTAGTTTTTTTTAAACCAACACAAAAGTTAAAGAATTATTAATTGTCGCATATCATCGATTACATAATTGCAAAGGAATTCCGACATTGAAAATCTAGACCGTATTTAAAAAATCAAGTTAATGATGGTTGCATGTAAAGAAAACGTCGGATTTTTTATTTGAAAATACCTTACTGAAGAGAGCAGGCATCTTGGCATCTCATATTAGGTAATTAATATAAATATTTTTCTCTTTTACAATAAAATTTCCTCATAAGTGCCTACTAAATGCTCACTAATGCCTACCAATTCCCACTAATTCCTTGAAAAATTCCTACGAATGCCACTAATTCCTCGAATAATGCCTACGAATTCCTACTAATGCCACTAATTCCTCGACCAATGCCTACTAATTCCTACAAATTCCCAGTAATTAAAACTAATTCGTCGAGTAATTCCCACTAATTCCTTCTAATTCCTCTCGGCTGTACACCATAACTCCTTTGCGGTTTACCCCTCGGGCCGATTGAAAAGAGTCAAAGTAGTAGTGTTTAAGAGGTCCCGTGTATCCCGAGTACCTTTGCAGCAAAGCTCAGAAGTGGTTTGGTCTAGCAGTCGCACCATTTGTCTGACAATTCCAATTTAGGGATGAGTCCATATACATTCCTCCAACTTCAACCCTCAACGTTGTCTTATTGTCTAGTGTCCCCCGAACCCCAGAAATTAATTTGTTAAAACCAGGATAAGAAACAAAGATAAGACCAGGATCAAAACTGATATACCAGTGATATTTTATCTACGTCCTTCTATCCTGTAAATGCCCAAAGCTCATTGGTTGGGGAACGGTTTTGAATAGAAATTCTTTTAAAACAAAATACATGTAAAAACGTGTTTGTTCTCTTGTTCCACCAATGTTTCCATTTCTAGTTTAAAACGAAAAAACTCTTTTCAAATTCTTCTTTTCATGAAACGAAGGCAGAGAGGAAGAAATACTGAAGAAATTGGGAGACAAAAGAGGTCGACTAAGGAAAGAGTTGCAACCTCTGTGAGCTGGAGGAGAGTTGACAAGGCAAAAATTCAAAGAAAGGGGTGTGGAGAGAATAGGCTTTTGTAATGGCGCCATGGTCTATGAAACAGGTGGCTTTGAAAACGAAATGTTGAGAAAGAAATGTTCATAGATTATTTCCTGTGACTTTAGGGTACATTTTGTGAACCCAGCGTTCTAAAAGTAAACTGATCAGTTCTACCTCTCGCTTTATAGGAGGAAAGGAGCTGAATAAGTTTAGGATGAATAACACTAGCTAATGGATACCACTAGGATGAATACCATTGAATTTTAATCTGTGTCGGAAACGGCAAATTTTAATATCTGTTATGTGTATACCAAAAACAAGTTTTCACTTATTAAGGATGCAAGATATCAGTCTGTCATCCGCTGAGGTTTCTTCTGATGTTGCTATTGTTTAAGAATAATTAATAATTATGGTGTTCGTACAGTACATTCCTGACTCAACCACTCTAATAATGATATGTAGGTGTACTGTATTTACCTATTTTCTAACTCGGGATAAAGATGTCTTTTGGGATTTTTTAATCAACGATAGAACAATTAGTACAGCCACAACGAGGTGACAGATTTCTTCTCAATATTTTTAAAACCTGAGCTGGCATATTTCTGATTTTAGTATCGTGGCAGACATCAGATGTGGCATACGTATTCTGGGACATAGGTATATATAGACAAAGGCAGTACTTATTAAAAAACTCACTTTCCTTATCATATTTGAATGTTGCATGAGAACGTGAGTGAAATTGGGTCAGAAGCCCTGCATTCATTCTACTATAATAAACTTCGGATTGGCCCAATTCAAAGTTTTGGACCTCTAGCTAATATTCAATAGACATTATGTAATAGGCGAATTGTTGCCCTGAGCATACGTAATCATTCCAAATATTTTGAGAAAATTGAAGTACTACTATTTTGCATTTGCATTTAATGGGGAGTCATTCCATAACACTCAAACTGATCACTTCGATATATTGCTTTATGCATTTACCTTTCCCTTACGATGATGAACAAGAATCTCACAGATCTATTTAAATTCCCTGCTCTACATGTCGCATCTAATTTAGTTTATTTCAACAGAACCGAACTTGCATTTTCATGCAAATAACCAGAAAGGCGCCTCTCTGTTTAGTAATTGGCCTTTCTCGCACTCCTCCAAGAAACGTAGGTTGAAGTTGATTCTGAAGGATTTCGAGAGCTTTATTAGGTGCACAACGTCGCATGCGAAAATTAGACAGTCAAATTGCAGTCTCGTGTCTGATAGAGTGGCTTTTAATCCAACATCCCTCCTCGAATAACTAAACTTTTGGCAATCCCTTGATTCTTTGGGCTAATACTCTGCATAATAGATGTGTCTCCGGAAGCCGCGGGTCTTAGGATGGATTCGTCTTTAACGTTCTTTCCAGGACATTTAAGCTACGGCCTTTGGGACCTCAATTATTATTTCAGGTCCAATTTCACGCTACGTTTTATTTTAAGACTTAATGTTAAATAAGAAGAAATTAAATCTAACCACTTTTTATAATTTACAGACGTTTTATAAGCCAATTTTTCAGTTCTGGGATACGTTTTACCTTTGTTCCATTAAACTTCTTAATTGAGCCATTTCACTAAGGCCGAGGGACCACTTCAAATTGCAGCATTTCAATGTACATTAAGTAGTGTTTAGACAACGAGAGCACTCCACCTATTGTTCAAACTGGCAGGATTTAATTTAATCTTCCTGTTTAATAATAGAAAAGCATTTACTGTAATGTTGTTGGAACTCAACAAGTTTGTGGATAAAACTTTTTTCATTTAATTAATGGAAAGCAAATTCCCCGGGGCAAATATGGTGTTTTCCATGTTGCTCTCCCAGTCTTCGTTTCTAATGCTCAATAATTAGTCGAGGTTTATTCGGATTGTAATGCAGCATTTTAACCTAATTCGATTGCTATTAGCTAGGCATTCAGCGAACGTGATTAATTATACTAATTTAAAGCTATAATACTGGTAGCTTAACAGTTTTAGCAAAGTCATGAAACATTGACCGAATAAGGGATAATATGAGTTGGGTTTTCAATTCCCATGGGAAAAGTGTCTTTCGTAGATCTAGAGGTAATAAAATAAATCTGGAACTGACACAAAAAGAATTTTTACTGTGGAGCGTTAACTTTTAAAGACAAGAAGAGGAACCGTCGAAAAAGTAGGAAGTTTCTGATCCGACAAATGAAATTTCATTGTCTTTGCGGTTGTGCGATTTCTGCGGTCTAAATTAGTTCTGTACGTTGGGGAAATATTTTCCTGACAGCGACATTTTTCAATTGCCTCGCTTTTCTCGCGATTTTCGAGTGTAACAGGAGTATATTTGTCGGTGGCAGTTCTATATTCACTTCGCAAAGAGAGTTTGACTTTTAATTTTTCCCTCGTTTAACAAGCGACAAATTAACATTCAGCCAGTTAATCCATACAACTTTCGCAATTCGCAGCTTAACCGCAGCCCTTTGGCCAACCCTCAACCTTTTCTTATTATCTAGTGTCCCTCGAATCCAAGAAATTAATTTGGGGAAACCATGATGAGTGGCGTGTGTCACTTGTAAAGTCGGTCGCTTTTGGGGGTCCAAAGGGTTTCTCGTTGCTTGCCCTTTAGACCATGTGTGACTGATTAATGGAAGGGATATCCGTATTATGTCCTTATGTGACGTAGCAATTCACTCGCCATAAGGGTTTGATTGAAATTGAAATAAACATTTTGTGTAGTTTAGAAGGACGTTCTGAAACGTTAACGTCTACTTTCAAAAATTATTACCATAAATATTACTAAAAGACAGACAAGTTTTGTTAGATGATAAACTAAAATTTGGCTTTTGGGTTATGGAAAATGCTAATCTGGTCTATTTACTCCATTGCTGGTTGTGTTTTTTTACTTTTCGTTCAGTTTCGGTTCAGGTTCATTTCCTCGGTTCGGTTCAAAAATAAACTAACAACCAAAAATTCAACAAATTTGACAAAACATGTTTTTTTTGTCATGTTTATATTAGAAAGAACAGAAAAATTTGGCGAATAAAAGATAATAAGTGAGAAAAAAATAAATTTTCTACTACAAAAACACCGAGTTGATAAATCTAACAAAAGGGGCAGGTAGAGGCACATACTTAAAATATATTGAGCCGAATTCGTCTAAAAAAAGTTTGTTAAGAGAGTTTCCTATTCGAACTAAAATATTCTCAATTTAAGTCGATATTTGGCTCGTTAGAGAAGTTCTTATTTTGGGCCAAAACTGTATAAAAACTTATACCTAAAAATAAGTGTCACTATAAATATAAGTATTATTATAAAAACACATTTTTTCTGCCCAAATTGTCTCCATGCGAATCAATTTATATTACAATTGTTCACTTCAGGAAAACTCAATTTTGGGTCAAAATTATTTCAAATGTATAAAAAATAAAATAATAAATAAAAATAAAATACTAATAAAACTACCTACTTCTTTTGTCGATAGATTTTATCGATATGGAACATACATTTGAATGAAACATAACATAGAGAACATAAACAATAAAAAAACAGTAAGAAATTAAAAAAATAATAAACCACTAAAAAAATTTTCGGATAATTAAGAAATTGTAAAAATATATATATTTTAAAAGACAAATAGCAGGAGTACACAAATATTCATAATTTTAAACCACAGTAATTTAAAACCTTTCAAAAACTTCTGGTCTAAACGTATTTAATTCATTAATAAAGCTGAAATTTAAATAATTATT
This sequence comes from Taphrorychus bicolor, assembly GCA_951812265.1. NCBI lineage: Eukaryota > Metazoa > Arthropoda > Insecta > Coleoptera > Curculionidae > Taphrorychus > Taphrorychus bicolor. The sequence goes on from OX638305.1 coordinate 14,731,836, forward strand.
TTACTGGAAATTTAATAAGCGGACGTAAAAAAAAGGTTTTTGGTTTTACTACTCATTTTTGGGTTCAAATATTTATAGACTAGAATAATAATTATTCTAGTTTGGCTAGTAGAAAAGCTGCAAAGGAGCGAGCACACTTCATTAATATAAATTCCGACGCTGACAAACTTTAAGGGATTAAAGAGGACGCAAAGTTATCCAACTTGTGTTTAAAAACCACTTTTTTGAGTGGTTTTGAACCACTCAAAAAACCACGTTATTTGAGTTGCTAAAGAATTTTTTTATGAGTTTTTTGGTTATATTTCAGGCAGTAATTAAGATAAACAACTAAACTTTTGTACACGATTTACCATTATTTCGAGCGTTCTTTTTCAAGTGCCAATGGAATAGATTTTGGGCTAGTAGTAGGAATTATTTGGTCTCTAACGTCTACGGAAAAAAATTGCAATTTTGAAGCAAATTTTGGATATTTTCTACTTTTTTAACTGCATTATTGTTATTGCTTTTTTACAAAATAGTCCTGCTTCTTTATAAAATAATCCTATAACCAAAATCTTACAAAATCACCATTATAGAAATTTTTGTTTTGCTATTTAATATAAAACAATAAATCATACGATTTGAATCAGTTTTGATATATTTTGTGGTAAAAGTTTATCAAAAGCAACAAAATTTTAATTTTTTGAGACTGTGGGAATTTTTAATCAATTTTGGTCCTAATTCTAACAAGCAATTTTTCAAAAATTTAAAATATTTACTTTTAGATACTTTAGGTAATTTTCTAACTGATTTTGGCTCTAATTATGATTTGAATTTTTTTCAAAAACTAAATATTTAAAACGATTTTTAAAATCAAAAAAGACAACATCAAAATTTGCATTTTTTAGGTGAGGTGGGTAATTATTAATTGAATTTAGTTTCATATCTAACCTGAAATTCTCCAAAGATTCCACATTGGTGTCTCTAACTTTAATTACCTTGAACTAACCTGAAATACAAAAACTTCCAATTGAGAAATCTACCAAAAGAAGCTTCTATATCCACAAAACTTAAAAAGTTTGTAATTTTTGGCTAAAATCGTGTAACAAACTTAAAAAACTCTCCTAAAAGGGTTTTCTTTTCAAACCAAACTGTTTGCAACATTTTTCAATAAAAATCGATGTTTAGTTTATTGGAAAGTTCTACTTCGGGCCAAAACTGTATAAAAACTTATTTAGTTAAACTTCCTTGACTGCAAATTTCTTCTTGGAATATTTCCGAAACTTTCCGGAATATTTCTTACGAAAAGTTTCCAAAGGAGGCGACGTGGGGACAGCCATTTTCGCGTAATTCTAGTCTAACCCCAACTTTATTTTTACAAACCAACTGAAAATTTCGAAGGCATTTTCTAAATTTAGTAAAACATTCCTTGAGCGAAAATTTCCATTTGGAATATTTTTGAAATTTTTCGGAATATTTCTTACGTAAAGTTTCGATTTTGGAAAGTTTGAAAGACTCAACGTTATGTTTACAGATCAACTGAAAATTTCGAAAAAACTTCCTAAATTTAGTGAAACATTCCTTGACTGCAAATTTCTTCTTGGAAAATTTCTGAAACTTTTCGGAATATTTCTTACGGAAAGTTTCCAAAGGAGAAGACATGGGGTCAGCCAGTTTTGCGCAATTCTAGTCTAACCCCAAGTTTATGTTTACAAACCAACTGAAAATTTCGAGAAAACTTTCTAAATTTAGTGAAATATTCCTAGACTGCGAATTTCTTCTTGGAATATTTTCTATGGAGGATTCTATGGAACTTTCCGGAATATTTCTTACGGGAAGTTTCAAAAGAAGAAGACCATGGATAGCCATTTTCGCGTAATTCTAGTCTAACCACAATTTTATTTTTACAAACCAACTAAATATTTCGAAAACACTTTCTAAATTTAGTAAAAAATTCCTTGAGTGAAAATTTCCTTATGGAATATTTCCGAAATTTTTCGGAATATTTGTTACGAAAAGTTTCGATTTTGGAAAGTTTTCAAAGGGGAAAGACTCAACTTTATGTTTACAGATCAACTGACAATTTCGAAAAAACTTCCTAAATTTAGTGAAATATTCCTTGACTGCAAATTTCTTCTTGGAGTATTTTCGAAATTTTCCGGAATATTTGTTAATGAAAGCTTTGAAAAAAGAATTCATGGGGAGAGCAAGTTTCTCGCAATTCTAATCTAACCGCAACTTTATGTTTAGAAACCAACTGAAAATTTCGAGAACACTTTCTAAATTTAGTAAAACATTCCTTGAGTGAAAATTTTCTTTTGGAATATTTTCTAAATTTTTTGGAATATTTCTTACGGAAAGTTTTGAATTCGGAGAGTTTCCAAAGGGGAAAGACCCAACTTATGTTTACAGATTTACAGATAAATTTAGTGAAACATTCCTTGACTGGAAATTTCTTCTTGGAATATTTTCGAAACTTTCCGGAATATTTTCTACGGAAAGTTTCCAAAGGAGAAGACATGGGGACAACCATTTTCGCGCAATTCTAGTCTAACCACAACTTTATTTTTAGAAACCAACTGAAAATTCCTAAAAAACTTTCTAAATTTATTGAAACATTCCTTGAGTGAAAATTTCCTTTTGGAATATTTCAGAAATTATTCGGAATTATTCTTACGGAATGTTTCGATTTTGGAAAGTTTCCAAATGGGAAAGACCGAACTTTATGTTTACAGGTCAACTAAAAATTTTGAAAAACTTCCTAAATTTATTGAAATATTCCAAACGATAAGAAATGAGGACTGCCAGTTTTGCAAAATTCTAGTCTAACCCCAATTTTATGTTTACAAAACAATTGAAAATTTCGAGAACACTTTCTAAATTTAGTGAACAATACTTTCTTTTGTCATGTTTATATTAGAAACAGCAGAAAAATTTGGAGAATAAAAGGTAATAAGAAAGAAAAAATAAATTTACAATTACAAAAACATCGTGTTGAGAAATCTATCAAAAGAGGCTGGCAGAGGCATAAATTTAAACGATTAAAAAAAAAATTGCTGAAAAACAGTCCTCTTTAAACTAAAACTTTTTCAATAAAAATCGATTTTTGACTTGTTGAAAGAGTTCATATTTCGGGCCAACACTGTACAAAAACTTGAAAAATAAATATCATTAATACAAAAAACACATATTTGAGTCAAAATTGTCTTCATGCAAATCAATTTATATTACAATTGTTCACTTGTTTAAAAAGCTCAATTTTGGGTCAAAGTTACCTCGAATGGTGTTTGTTTACACCTCATAAAAAGTAAAGCGTAGATAGATAAAAGTCAGTGTATAGCGAAACAAAAATTGAAATAAAACATGATTAAGAATGAGAATGAGAAACATGAACAATAAAGAACTGTGAGAAATAAAAAATGGAAAGTTAAATTGTAGAAAAAAATATCCAAAAGAGCCAAATAGCTAGAGTTTAAAAATAATTCTAGTTAGGCCAAAATCGGTATGTCTTTCCACGAGATTTTTAAAACCAAAAATTTTTAATCATTAAACTGCCAAAATGTTCTGAATGACAATCTTTTTTGTCTTGTTTTTTTTTTTAGAAACAACGGAAAAACTTGAAGAATAAAAGGTAATAAGAAAGAAAAAATAAATTTACAAAAAATAAATTCACAAAAACATCGTGTTGGGAAATCTACCAAAGGAACCTGGTATAGGCATAAATTTAAAATATTAAAAAAATGGGCTAAAAAAACTTTAAAAATTTCGCTGGAAAACAGTCCTTTTTAAACTAAAACTTTTTCAATAAAAATCGATTTTTGGCTCCTTGGAGGAGTTTATATTTCGGGTAAAAACTGTATAAAAACTTGAAAAATTAATATCATAATATAAACAACACATATTTGAGTCAAAATTGTCTTCATGCAAATCAATTTATATTACAATTGTTCACTTGTTTAAAAAGCTCAATTTTGGGTCAAAGTTACCTCGAATGGTGTTTGTTCACACCTCATAAAAAGTACAGTGTAGATAGATAAAAGTCAGTGTATAGCGAAACAAAAATTAAAATAAAACATGATAAGGAATAAGAATGGGACGCATGAACAATAAAGAACTGTAAGAAATGAAAAATGGAAAGTTAAATTGTAGAAAAAAATATCCAAAAGAGGCAAATATCAAGAGTTTAAAAAAATTTCTAATTTTAGACCAAAATCGTTCGGCAAGTGCATGAATTAGTGCAAGTTTTCTGCCGAAGTTGTCGCTTCCCACAGACAGATGGCCGAGATTCGTACCTATACTGTCTGGGGACCATGTTCAAACTCATTCTTCATCAGGCAGAGAAACCATAAACCGGTTTCGCTCTTATTGGAACTCCTCAGTATGGTATACCTCAAACCTGAAAGAAATACTAGTTCGAATGAAACTTGAGCTCCTCTTTTGCTCAAGGCGCTGTGTACATATGCAAGTGGCGCCATCAGACGACAGCATGTGCTTCCACTAGGGCATGCGAGATAATAGTGAAGTGAAACCAAGCCAGTCCTCTGCCTGATAGAGAAATGAGTTATGTACACAGCGCCTTGAACAAGAGAGGAGAGCAAGTTTCATTCGAGCTCGTATTTCTGTCAGGTTTCAGGTATACCATACTGATGAGCTCCAATAAGAGCGAAACCGGTCTGTGGTTCGTCGTCCCCAGACAGTATAGGTACGGATCTCGGCAATCTGTCTGTGGGAAGCGACAACTTCGGCAGAAAACTGGCTTGTTTTCACTTCACAATTTTTCACTTGTTTTACAAGTTTACAAAATTACCTCGAGCGAACAAACACCTTATAAAATTTAACATTTGGATGAAGAAAAAATACCATTTAAGAAATATGACGAAGAATAAGAATAGAAAACATAAACAATAAAAAAAGGCTAAGAAATAAGAAATTTATTAAAAACTATGTTAAGCATCGAAAATAAATATTTGGTAATATCTAATAATTTGTAGAAAAAAATATATCCAAAAGTAAATAGCTAGAGTTTAAAAATATTTCTAAATTTAGAATAATCGTATGGCGGCTTTCCTAAAAGAGCTATTTACTTTTCACTTTTCCTCATTTTTGTGTATCTTTTCCAATGAATGAGATTTTATTGTCCATTGTTGCAAAATCAGTTCCCGATTCCTACAAAAGTTGTAGGAGCTTTGGAAAAAATTACATAGTTCAATTATTATTCACGAAAATCTTTATTTCTAAGCATTTGGAAACGTATGTTTATATGCACCGTTTGCTTGCTTACGCATAAGCTTAACATAACAAAAATGGTTTCAGAAAATAAAACATCTCAAGCCTCAAATTTGTCTGCTCTGCAAATTAAGGAAATATTTTAGAATAAATATATTTAAAAAACATCTAATCTTTGATAAAAAAAATGCGATGAAAAGCCTTTTCAACAGCACTTCAACAGAAACTTTTTAGAAGGTTTTTCTCTGATTTATAATTATCTCTATTTTTCCTGTTAATAAACATGTTTTTTTTTTTATTTTGAACCAAACCTCTAACGAGAAGATCCATAAAAATTCCTGGAATTGCGGAATTAACGTAAACATCCCATTTTGGCTAAGAATTAGGAAAGAAATAATATTTAAACCCACAAGATCCTTCAAAATAGTATTAAATGCAACTTTTGAGTGGTGTTACCACCTTGGTTTTTATCAATCTGACAACTCTTTTTTTTACCATATTGGTGTACAAATTTAGCCATATTTTACTTGTGTCCTTAGCCCTCAAATTATAATAAATTTTCTCAAGTCGACTAGCTACCGTCATGTTTCCATTTGATAATTTGGAAAATAGCTTATACATCATCACAAACCATTGTCGTATAGATTAATCCACATGCATAGCAAGTAAGGAGTTTGCATATTGTCTGCCATAAATGTTAAACTATAACTCTACTCCAATACTCCTAATAATTAATATCCAGAACTGCTCGATATTCCTGAGAACGCCAATAGCACTGCAGTTTGATAGATGATTTCCACAAAATTATTTGGTTTATTGACGTCTAATAGAGGCTGTATTATTCCCTCTAAATACAAGTATTACATAACAATGTAATGAAACTCAAAACAGCTTTATTGTCTAGCACTTCAATTACAAATTCATTGCTACATCACAGGCAAAAACCATGTAGATAAAAAAAAGTCCAATACTGCGCCATTATGCAACGGATTCCAGTTCCTATAATTTATCGTCAATTAACTACATACTTTTATTTACTTTTAACTATTACAACACGATTAAAACACAATTGTTCTCTACTAACAATTCGCGTGGTTCGAGTGTCCGCTTACTTACTACACTGCACTATCTATCCAATCCCATCTCGCGCGGCTCGCACACTCTCGTACTTTCGAGAACGGAGGTGACTGTTCCCGGTTCTCGTTTATTCTAGGTGGGTTACTGGAGTCGCGGTCGGCGCTCGGCGTTGCCGCTTCCGTCCGAATCTCTGGGGACGAACGGTCGGGCGTAGCAATATGTAGTACTTAAATTTAAATATGTTGAAAAAATTTGACTTGGTCTGTCCGTCTGAGTTGGGAATCTTGATTGCTTGTCTCCTGATTTCTTCATCAAATCATACGTATGTAAAATACGAATAATTATGCCCCATTAACAAATATTATTATTATTAAAGAAAGCGAACTGACTATTCGTACTAGATTATGTGTGTAATAATTGTTAATTTGGGTTTGTCCGAATTCAATATAAACAGCGCTTGGACATTTAATTAACAACCTAATAACTGGTCCTGATAATCATCCAATAGTCCAGCAAATTATTGTCCTGTGCACATGCAATCATTCCAAATTTAGTGAACAAATTGAGATTCCAAACAGTCATTTCCGACCCCAACATCTGTCGGTATAATAACAAAAGAGAACACAACTGTAATGGCGGTCGAAATATTGCCCATGCAGGACGTTCGCAGGAAATTTATCACCTATAATATGTAAGTATCAAATATTTGCCTATTATCATTTCTCCTGTCCAGTTTAAGATAGCATATATTTCCTTTTATGTATTCACGCCTTTCTCCTGCAAGACGATAAGCAGGAAGCCGACAGGTCAATTTAAGTTCCTTGTTCAACACGTCGCAACTAATTTTCTCACTACTTCAACAAATATAAACATTTTCTTTCATGCAAATAACCAGAAAATTGTGTTTTGAGCGATTTTTGCTAGGGACTAAATAAATGCTTTGAAACTTACAGAAGAACAGCACATTTTTTCTGAAAATGTTTAAAGGTACATCAGAAACTTATTAAACTAATAATGAAAGAACACAGCAGGTTAAAAGATATGAAAGGATGATGCGATCGAGAAAAATGGAATTTTTGATATTTTTGGATACATTTATTCTAGAATAGAATCACTCAAACCGTTTCAAGTAATTAAGTAGAAAAAATAGAGTTTTGGGCCAAAATAATTGAAATTTTACTCAAAAACCCTGGAAAATGCAAATTTCAGGTTTTTGGGGAAACAAAACTAGGTAGAATGTAAAAATACACCTTTCGAGTTTTCGGAAAAATTCACTGTAAAATTGTTGTTCAAAATCGGTTATAAATTACCCAAAGCGTCTAAAAATGCAAATTAATAGTTTTTCAAAAGATCTAGGTAAAATCAGGGTTTACATCGATTATTACTTAAAGCGCTAAAAAAACGCAAATGTTGCCTTAGAGATATTCATGTTAGATATAGGGCGGAAATCTACTAGATGACAAAATTTTTTTTATGTTTTTGGAGAAATTACATTTTAGAAAAAAATTATGCAAGACTTAATATAAGTGAAATTTGAATCGAAGAGAAGATAATATCGTTTCTGTCTTCTCTTTCTTGTCGTAATTTTTTCTTTATCCACGTTTTTCTGTTTTACAGTTTTCTTCATTTTTCAAATATTCACTGTTAGGTTTTGTACAAATGTTTTGTTCATTTAATTTTTTTTTCTTAGATCTAAATTGAATTTTAAATCCAAAAGGAGATATAGTTTCTGACTTTTCTTTCTTGTCGTAATTGATCTTTGTTCAAGTTTTTTTTGCCTTACTGTTTTCTTCATTTTTCAAATATTCGTTTTTATGTTTTGCTCTATTATTTTTTTTTTCTTCGATTTAAATTGGATTTTTAGATCGAAGAGAAGATATCGTTTCTGCTTTTCTCTTTCTTGTCGTAACTTTTCTTTGCCTAAGATTTCCTGTCTCCTTCATTTTTCAAATATTTGTTGTTCTGTTTTATGCAAAGGTTTTGTTCTGTGTGTTTCGTGTACGGTCGAAACAACAAGTTGTCTGTCTCGCTCGTGGATTTTTCTCATTAATTAACAGAGTATTGGGTTAATATTATCGTGACTATAGTCATATAAATCGTTATTCGACGAGGAATTCAGTGGTACTATTTGTTAAGTAATAATAATATCAGTGTGTTTGTAAAATTGAAAATTCCTTAGTACAATGAAATTCTATTGTTAGTGAAATAGTGGATCAGCCAAATAAATAAACAAACCAATACATCGCAGGTGATTTATCGTACATTGGCGGCGGCAACGCCGGCCAAGGAAAATATGGACAGTAATTCAGATTTAAAATGTTTTCGGTGCAATACACACTTTGACGACATTAAAGCGATTATACAATGCACAACATGTAAAAATTACTACCACGGAAAGTGTGAAAATGTGGACCTAAGAGGGTTCCATATGAAAAAGGCTCTCTGGAGATACAAGACCTGTTCGGAAAGCCAAACTGAAACAACTAAGCTTGAAAGATCGAGAAAGAGAAGCCGTGTTGAGGAAACATACATTGATCAAGAAACTATTGACACGATTAATGCACATTTGAATTTTTTTGTCAACAATTCTAAGGATTTGAGTAAAAAAGTGGATATGCTTATAGAAGAAAATCGACTTCTCAAGTTGGAGATTGCTAATCTCAAAGGATATCAATCACAGGAACATAAAAATGATGAACCAAAATTGACTTATTCGTCGGCTGCTAAAAAAGTCAACAAAGTACTTGCAATAAAACAAAACGGAACTCAGAAAGATATTAAAGAAGTGAAAGAAGATCTAAGGAACAAAGTAGACCCAACAGACATGGGAGTAGGTGTCACAATGGGACGTGTGACAAAAATAGGAGACCTTATTCTAAACTGCAATACCAACAAGGAAATATCAAGTACACAGTGAGAAATCCAAAATAAACTTGGTGACAACTACGATGTAGAGAAGCCTAAAACACTACAGCATCGAATAAAAATAGTAGGGGTGGATGAGAGTGACTTTGGCAGCAGTGATAGTGACATCTTATCTAAAGTAATTAAACAAAATGATCTAAATTATATGGCACCAGTTTTATCATGAAGGTAATACGTAGAACCAAAGTTGTTAATAAAAAAACCAAGATAGCATACATTCTTTTATAAATCAGTGCCAGCCAAAAAGCGTTTTCTTATCTGAAACTCACGTGTGTGCTGAAATAACTATGAGGGAATTGCTCATTGATGGTTATAAAATAGAACAATGCATAACTAATAACAAAAGAACTGGTGGAGTGATGGCAATAATAAGAAAGGATGTAAAATATAGTTTGGGTTCAGCACAGTGTGTGCAAAATTTTGTGTGGTTATTGTCCATTGAATTCTCTGAATCCGGGTTGAAGTATCTTTGTACAGTGTTGTACCATCCACCTCAGAGAGAGGAAGTAAAATTTGTGGAATATTTTGATGCGTATCTTGATCAAATATGTACACTTGGGGGAATCAATATAATTTTTTGTGATTTTAATTTTGATTTATTGAAACATGCATTATATGGAGAAAAAATTCTTAAAAGTGTATACTTGAATGGTTTCACTCAAATTGTAGATTCTCCAACCCGCATTACAGATAGAAGCCAAACCTTGATTGATTATATAATAACAAACAATAAGAACATGCAGCACAGAGTACATCTTACGCCTAAGATTAGCGATCATTGTATATTGTCTGTTGATATGAATAAGGTAGGTTTTGTGAATACTAGGGATGTTGTTTATCGTAGGTCTATGAAGGCATATGATACAGACAGGTTTCATGAGTATTTTTTTGATATCCCATGGAATGGTAATATTAGCAATGTCAATCTCTTGGCTGATATTTTTGTAAATGATATAAAAAGGATTATAAGTACTATGTGTCCATTATTAAAAATAACGTATAAGCGGAAGTATGCGGACAAGAGATGGATTACTGATGATATGGATTACTGGAGATAGATGGTAATCGCTTATCGTATGAAAAACACATAAAGTACCTTAGGGTACTTTTCGATCTGCTTTTAGATTTTTGTGCACATGCTGATTACGTAATGAGAAAGTATTCAAAAAAGGTTAACTTTATCTCAAGAGTGGGTCAACATTTGTCCTCACATACTAAACTTTTACTGTATAATAGTATTGCAGCGCCGCATCTGCAGTTTTGCTCCACGCTTCTTTGCGGTCTCCCAAATTTTAAAGTCCAACAATTTCAAATAATTCGAAACAGAGCTATGAGAACCATTTTAAAGTGTAATAGGTATATGCCTATAAGCAGGATGCAAACAGCATTGAATATGCTATCTGTACAGCAGAAGGTAACGTTTGATGCCCATTTGTTTCTGTTTAAACTAAAAAATAAGTTACTGCCTGAATATGTTTGTAAAAAAATAAGGTTTTTCTCGGACGTACATTTATATAATACAAGAAACTGTAACGATTTCATTGTTGAAAAAAAATGTAAAACAAATCAGACCTTGGACTCAATATTTTTTTTAGAGGACTTATAAGGTTCAATGAATTGCCGCAGAACATAAAAGAGTGTAGTAATGTAAAAACATTCAAAAGAGTTTTGCGACAGCACCTTCTCAGCCTTTAATATGTTGGGAAATGGAAATATTGATGTATCTATGTATTGTATTTTGTTTTTGTATGTAGCATTTTTTGCTAAATAAATACTACTATTATTATTATTATTATTATTATATTATTCTTTTTTTTTTTTCTTCGATCTAAATTGGATTTTTAGATCAAAAATATATATCGTTTCTGGCTTCTCTTTCTTGTCGTAGTTGGTCTTTGTTGTTCAAGTCTTTTCGTCGTACTGGTTTCTTTATTTTCAAGTATTCGTTGCTATGTTGTGTACAAATGGTTTGTTCTTTTTTTTTTTCATCGATCTAAATTGGATTTTTAGATCTAAAAGATGATATGGTTTCCGGCTTCTCTTTCTTGTCGTAGTTGGATTTTGTCCAAGTTTTTCATCTTACTGTTTTCTTTGTTTTTTTCAAATATTCGTTTTCATGATTTGTACAAATGTTTTGTTCTTTTAATTCTTTTTCTTCGATTTAAATTGTTTTCTCGATTTCGACAAAAAAGAGAATTCGATTTCTCTTTTTTGTCTTAGTTGGAAGTTTTTTCGTCTTAATGTTTTCTTTATTGCTCAAAAATTCGTTATTACAAACGTTTTGTACAAATGCTTTTTTCTTTTAATTTGTTTGTCTTCGGTCTAAATTGGATTTTTAGATATATATACAATAAATTGGATACAATAAATTGGATTTTTAGATCGAAAAGAAGATATCGTTTCTGGCTTCTCTTTCTGGCCGTAGTTGGTCTTTGTCCAAGTTTTTTCTCCTTATTGTTTTCTTTATTTTTTCAAATATTCGTTTTCATGGTTTGCACAAATGTTTTGTTCTTTTAATTCTTTTTCTTAGATCTAAATTGGGTTTTTAGATCGAAAAGAAGATATCGTTCCTAGCTTCTCTTTTTTGTCGTAGTTGGACTTTGTTCAAGTTTTTTCGTCTTAATGTTTCCTTCATTTTTCAAATAATCGTTGCTACGTTTTGTACAATGTTTTATTCTTTTAATTTTTTTCCTCGATCTACATTGGATTTTTATATCGAAGAGAAGATATCGTTTCTGCCTTCTTTTTCTTGTCGTAATTTTTCTTTTCCCAAGTTTTTCTGTGTTACTGTTTTCTTATTTTTTTCAAAAATTCGTTATGTTTTGTACAAATATTTCTTTCTTTTAATTTTTTTTTTCTGGATCTAAATTGGATTTTTATATCGAAGAGAAGATATCGTTTCTGGCTTCTTTTTCTTGTCGTAATTTTTCTTTGTCCAATTTTTTTTCTGGCTTCTGTTTTCTTCATTTTTCAAATATTCGTTTTTATGATTTGTACAAATGTTTTGATCTTATAATTCTTTTTCTTCGATCTAAATTGGATTTTTAGATCTAGGAAGATATCTTTTCTAGCTTCTCTATCTTGTCGCAGTTGGACTTTTTTCAAGTTTTTTCGTCTTAGCGTTTTCTTTATTTTTCAAATGTTCGTTGTTATGTTTTGTACAATTGGTTCGTTTGTAGTTTTTTTTCTTCGATTTAAATTGGATTTTTCTTTGTCCAAGTTTTTCTGTCTTACTGTTTTCTTCATTTTCCAAATATTAGCTGTTATGTTTTGTACACATGTTTTGTTCTTTTAATTTTTCTTTCTTTAATGTAAATTGGATTTTTAGATCGAAAAGAAGATATCGTTTCTGGCTTCTCTTTCTTGTCGTAGTTGGTCTTTGTCCAAGTTTTTTCGTCTTACTGTTTTCTTTAGTTTTTCACATATTCGTTTTCATGATTTGTACGAATGTTTTGTTCTTTTAATTCTTTTTCTTCGATCTAAATTGGATTTTTAGATTGAAAAGAAGATATCGTTTCTAGCTTTTCTTTCTTGTCGCAGTTAGACTTTATTCAAGTTTTTTCGTTTTACTGAGTTCTTTATTTTTCAACTATTTGTTATTATGTTTTATACAAAGGTTTTATTCTTTTATTTTTTTCTTCGATCTAATGTAAAGTCTTTGGAGATATTGAGTTTAGAATTAGGACAAATCATTGTCACAAAACATTACCCAACAATGCAATATCTTATATTTTTAGAGAACTAAAATAATCTAAAAATAAAAATTTTGTTTTTTTCAAAAAAGTTAGTTAGGATGGGGCCAAAATTCATTGAAAAATTACTCAAAGCATGAGAAAATCATATCATCATTAGGACCAAGTTTGGTTACAAAATTACTTAAAGTGTCTAAAAAATGCAAATCTGAAATTTATGAAATTAAAATACATAATAAAGCAAAACTGATGTAAATCTTCTGATTTATTGTGTTTGATATATTTCATTCTTGGACTAAAATTTACAAAATTTGAATGAAAGCGCCTCAAAATGCAAGTTTGGTATTTGTCAGGAAGGTCAAAGTACAAAAATCAGTTTAAATTGATTCAAAGCATTTAAAAAGCAAATTAGAAGATTTTGAAAACATCTTGTTGCAATAATTAAGGACCAAAATGGTTAATAAATTATCGCGTCTTAAAGCGTCTAAAAAAGCAAATTTATTTTGTTTTAAAATGCCTTTTAAGTGAAGTGTCTAAATATGCAAACTTAAAGTTTTTTGAAAATTTTACGCTAGAACTAGGGCCCAAAATGTTTAAAACTCTACAAAAAAGGTGAAAATTTTGATATTTTTGAAGAAACTTTTAAGACAATACCCTCATAGACTAAATAAAATAAAAGAAATCTGGCTCAAAGCGTCTCAAAATGCAAATTTGGTACTTTTCGGCAAAGTCAAGTAAGACTAAGACTAAAAATAACTTACAGAACTACAAATTTGGAGTGTGTAGGAATTTCATATTAGAATTATTGCTAAGATCAGTTTAAAACGATTCAAAGTATTTTATATACAAATTAAGAATTTTTGAAACAAGACAATAATTAATCGCCTAAATTGGTTAACAGGTTAACAACCACTTAAAGCGTCTAAAAGAACAAATTTGAAATGTCTTGAAAATCGATGTTTAAGATAACTAAAACCAAAGACGGCTAAACGGCTAAAAATGAATCAGATCGTCCAAATAGGAAAATGTGTTGTTTTTATAAGAATTTGGACCAAAAATCAGTTAGAAATGACTCAAATCATTTAAAATACACATTTTGAGATTGTAGAAATATTTAGGTTAGGATTTAGGCCAAAATCGGTTAAAATGTGCAGATTTGAAGTTTTTTGAAAGATGTGAGCATTCCAAAATGCATTTCTGGAGTTGTATGGAGAGAACGTAGATACGTTAAGAATAGGGAAAGAATTGGTAAAAAATGACTTAAAGCTTTTGAAATACAAAATCGATTGAAAGTGACACAATGTGTTAAAAAAATGTGAATTTTAAAAAATTTTTTTTGAAAGAATATAGGTTAGAAATAGGGACAAAATTGGTAAAAGTTTACATAAAGCGTTTTGATGTACAAATTTGGAGACTGTGAAAATATTTAAGTGAGAATTGAGACTAATATCGGTAAAAATAACTCAATTTTTCAAAAAATGCAAATTTAAAGTCTTTTTTGAGAAATTCAAAAAAGGATTAAGGCCAGAATCGACTAATTCAACTCAAAGCGTTAAAGAATACATATTTGGAGTTTCTGGAGGCACGTAGGTAAGAAATTTGTTGAAATTACTTAAAAGGTTTTATAGTACAAATTTAGCTGTGTGGAAAAACGGAAGTGAAAATTATGGCCAAAATCGTTTGCAAGTGAGTCAAGACCACTCAAGACATATCTAGTCTTAACGCATGTTGTCTTGTCTCTCTTACTAAGACAAACATGTTAAAAAGTAGTCAAAACAACACAATATAAGATGTCTCAAGAAAAGACTTGTTTTGTACTGCGGCATCACTATATAATTGAAAAGTATTACAAATTTTTTAAAACAGTTACAAGTTTGTGAAATTATGCCACATCTGACAAATTGTTTCAAAAAGCTTAAAAACAGTAGTCAAATTCTGGACTCTGAGAGGAATTTGATACATTTATCAACCAACTGCAAGTCGACCAAGACTGGAAAAATAAGCCTCAAAAACATGGAAATATGTAAGTTAAAGGTATTATGAAAGGGATGTGAAATGTTTTCTCCTCTGCAAGGTTGTGATTTTTGGTCATTAAGTCTGCAATATTCTTCTTTCCATAAAAAACGACAGTTCGAGCAACAACAATCTTGTTTTCTTTTGTTTTTTATGGGATCCACAACCTATATATATTGTGGTTCTTAGTTGCCACTGCCGACTTTTTTGGCTACATTTGGTTACCAATTACTTTCAAGTTTATTGGCTCTGGTTCTTTCTTGTATTGTAGCTTTGCAGGTGTTTCGCTGCAGGACTTCTAATAGTAATATAGGTCGTACACAAAATGTCCTAGTGCACTTTTGACCCCAGAACCATGGCTTGTCACTTCTCAATTAAAGTCCGGGTTTATCTTTCATTCGATTTTGAAATATATAGAAGGATAGGCTCACTGAGAACTTCTTTGTTCTTATGTCTTTGGCCTTCGCTACAAAGAAGGCAAAACAATTCCGGAAAGAAGCCAAATCGAAGAATTTAAAAAAAAAGTCTCGGATAGAAATATTTATAACTTCTTAAGGTACGCGATAATGTATTATTTGCTCTATCTTACAGCTTTCAAACATACGAACTGGTGGACTTCTTGACCATAGGAACTAGTTTAATTTTATATATAGAGCTTAATTCTCATTTCTCTTGCGGCTAATAAAGAAAAAATTCCCCAAGTTGTTAATCAGTACCTGGAAAACACGTCATAAACACAGAAAAACTCAATATTTCCATTGTTATGTCAATCTCTAGATCTCAAAACGACACAAGCACCTTTTGTATCAGCATTAATTACATATTTCTGTCATCTAATCCATTTCAAAGGATTTAAGAATTGATTACAGAAAACGAATTGATATACGCTTTATCTTATCTATTAGTAAATCATCCAAGCACTCGAACTAAAAATGTATTTTTGCCTTAGTCCTTCGTTAAATACTCCCTAAAGCAGAAGCAAAGTTTAAGCCTCCATGAAGCAAAATGGATGACGATGACTTAAGTGACTTCAACGACGATGATTCCTTGTTAAGTACTAGTGAAAGGTACGTAGGTGTAAAAAATCAATTGGCTTTTTAATTAAGTGTTGCTTAAACTCAATTTGTCCGTCTCGATGAATTGTATAAAATGACTTTAAGCCTCTATCTTCTGTATTGTACCCGTAGATGGAAATTAAGTGCAAGCACTGTAATCACCTTAAAATAACGCTGATGAGAGCCTTTTATTCACGGAACATCGTTTAGCGTAGCGAACCTTGTTATCGAGTTTTACTTAAGTGGAACAAAGGGAATTTTCTTTAAAGTGAAAATTGGAAATTCCGGCAATTTTCACGTTTACGCCTTGACTCGTTCGGCGATAAATTTAGTAGCGTCATAGCTACCAGGCTAACTAGAAATAGGAAAATTGCTTTCACCTCATCTAATTACGCTTCAAGAGGTAAAAACTTCTACTATATCGGTGTAAAGTAGATAATGCTATTATTATAACATGATCTAAGAATTCATGTCCTTATCGAGTGGTAGTTGCAAAGATGGTGGGTGTAACCCTACAAAAAAAACAACCTTATACATTCTCTGTTACAAGTTCAGTATAAACTTTAGTTTGAAGTTAAATCTTGACAGATAAGCGAGGCAATGTATGTCATCTCTGGAGTTTAAACTTCAAACTGAAGTTTTACTGATAGTTGTAAAAGTCGTCCTAAGAAGCCGACGTTTCACCAGCCATCAAAGCACAAAGAACATTAATTTCTTCATTGACTACAGGCAATTCGTTTATTATTGACCACAAGTAGGCGTTGGCCTACTTGACATTTTTATCTTATCTTCTCAATCTGAGCTGAAAGGAGATAGGTATAAAAAAATTAAGATATTAACAGTAACGAGATGGTAAAAATAAGTGAATGAGTAATAGTGACTGAGTCTTGGCAATAGAAAATGGTTTTGAGAAAAACCTCCACTCCAGTTCGGTCCACAAAGTCTACTCTTATAATAGAGAAGGGCTCAAAGAGTCAATTTGGAGAGGCTGTACTAAGCTTTGTCTCCACATTTGTCTTGTTTGTGGAAGATTTAAATGATTTATATGTAATAAAATAAATACCATAAAGCTTTGATATTGATCAAGTTAATAAAGTTTACAATAATGAATTGTATGAAGTTAATAACAATACACCAATAAAACATTTACAACTCCAGTAAAGTACCAGATACTACGTGAAGCAGTAAATTTGAGCTAATCCTCGAAATAATCTTGATTGATCCCTAACTTTCTCACCAAAAGATTTATGGGGACATTCGATTCTAGTTTTTCTAAAAATTATTGATCCCTGATCTCAGCTATTGTTTGTTTCAGCCTGCAACCCCTCTTGATGCAAAGACCCAACTTTATGTTTACAGATCAACTGAAAATTTTGAAAAAACTATTCTAAATTTAGTGAAAAACCCCTTGACTGCAAATTTCTTCTTGGAATATTTCCGAAACATTCCGAAATTTTTCTTACGGAAACTTTCCAAAGAAGAGGACATGGGGACAGCAGTTTACAGGTCAACTAAAAATGTTGAAAAACTTCCTAAATTTAGTGAAACATTCCTTAACTGCAAATTTCTTCTTGGAATATTTCCGAAACTTTCCGGAATATTTCTTACTGAAAGTTTCGAGAGTAGAAGATATGCTGGCAGTAATTTTCACGCAATTCTAGTCTAACTTCAACTCCAAGACTTTCTAAATTTAGTGAAACATTCCTTGAGTGAAAATTTCCTTTTGGAATATTTCCGAAATCTTTCGGAATATTTCTTATGGAAAATATCGATTTTGGAAAGATACCAAAGGGAAAACTCCCAACTCTATGTTTTCAAATCAACTAAAAATTTCGAAAAAACTCACTAAATTTATTGAAACATTCCTTTACTTCAAATTTCTTCTTGTAATATTTCCGAAACTTTCCGGAATATTTCTTACGGAAAGTTTCCAAAGGAGAAGAAGTGGGGACATCAATTTTCGCGCAATTCTAGTCTATACCCAAACTTTATGTTTAGAAACCAACTTAAAATTTCTAATTGCTTATGGAAAATTTTGAGTTTAGAAAGATTCCAAAGGAAAAAGACACACATTTTTGTTTACAAATCAACTGAAAATATCGAAAAACTTCCTAAATTTAATGAAATATTCCTTGACTGTAAATTTCTTCTTGGAATATTTCCGAAACTTTCCGGAATATTTCTTACTGAAAGTTTCAAAAGTAGAAGACATGCGGACAGCAATTTTCGCGCAATTCTAGTCTAACTCCAACTCCAACACTTTCTAAATTTAGTGAAACATCACTTGAGTGAAAATTTCCATTTGGAATATTTCAGAAATATTTCTTAAGGAAAGTTTCAATTTTGTAAAGATTCCAAAGGGGAAATACCCAACTTTATGTTTACAGATTAACTAAAAATTTCGAAAACATTTCCTAAATTTAGTGAAACATTCCTTGACTGCTGGTTTTTTCTTGGAATATTTCCGAAACTTTCCGGAATATTTCTTACGGAAAGTTTCCAAAGGAGAAGGCTTGGGACAGCCATTTTCGGGCAATTCTAGTCTAACCCCAACTTTATGTTTAGAAACCAACGGAAAATTTTTTGAGTAAAATTTCCTTTTGAAATATTTCCGAAAATTTTCGGAATATTTCTTACAAAAAGTTTCTATAGGAGAAGACATGGACACAGCAATTTACACGCAATTCTACACTATCTTCAACTTTAAATTTAGAAACCAACTAAAAATTTCGAGAATACTTTCTAAATTTAGTGAAACATTCCTTGAGTGAAAATTTCCTTTTGGAATATTTCCACAATTTTTCGGAATATTTCTTACGCAAAGTTTCGATTTTGGAAAGTTTCTAAAGGGGAGAGACTCAACTTTATGTTTACAGATCAACTGACAATTTCGAAAAAACTTCTAAAATTTAGTGAAACTTTCCTATATTGAAAATTTCTTCTTGGAATTTTCCGAAGCTTTCCGGAATAATTCTTACTGAAAGTTTCGAAAGGAGAAGACATGACGAAAGAAATTTTCGCGCAATTCTAGTCTAACCACAGCATTATGTGTACAAAGCAACTGAAAATTTCAAGAACACTTTCTAAATTTAGCGAAACTTTCCTTGAGTGAAAATTTCCTTTTGGAGTATTTCCGAAATTTTTCCGAAAATTGCTTATAAAAAATTTTGATTTTGGAAAGATTCCAAAGGGAAAAGACCTAACTTTTTGTTTACAAATCAACTGAAAATTAGGAAAAAACTTTCAAAATTTAGTAGAAGATTCCTTGCCTGCAAATTTCTTCTTGGAATATTTCCGAAACTTTCCGGAATATTTCTTAGGGAAAGTTTCCAAAGGAGAAGAAGTGGGGACATCAATTTTCGCGCAATTATAGGCTAACCCCAAATTTATGTTTAGAAACTAACTGAAAATTTCGACTTTCTAAATTTAGTGCAACATTCCTTGAGTGCAAATTTCTTTTGGGAATATTTCCGAAGTTTTTCCGAAACTTGCTTATGGAACATTTTAATTTTGGAAAGATTCAAATGAAAAAGACCCAAATTTTTGTTTACAAATCAACAAAAAATTCGAAAAAACTTCCTAAATTTAGTGAAACATTCCTTGAGTGAAAATTTCCATTTGGAATATTTCCGAAATTTTGTTAAGAAAAGTTTCAATTTTGGAAAGATTCCAAAGGGAAAAGACCCAACTTAATGTTTACAGATTAACTGAAAATTTCGAAAAAAACTTTCTAAATTTAGTGACACATTCCTTGACTGCAAATTGTTTCTTGGAATATTTCCGAAACTTTCCGTAATATTTCTTACTGAAAGTTTCGAAAGTAGAAGACATGCGGACAGCAATTTTCTCGCAATTCATGTCTAACTCCAACTTTATATTTAGAAACCAACTGAAAATTTCGAGAAAACTTCCTAAATTTAGTGAAACATTCCTTTACTGCAAATTTCTTCTTGTAATATTTCCGAAACTTTCCGGAATATTTCGTATGGAAAGTTTCCAAAGGAGAAGAAGTGGGGACATCAATTTTCGCGCAATTCTAGTCTAACCCAACCTTTATGTTTAAAAACCAACTTAAAATTTCGAATTGCTTATGGAAAATTTTGATTTTGGAAAGATTCCAAAGGAAAAAGACCCAAATTTTTGTTTATAAATCAACTGAAAATTTCGAAAAACTTCCTAAATTTAATGAAATATTCCTTGACTGTAAATTTCTTCTTGGAATATTTCCGAAACTGTCCGGAATATTTCTTACTGAAAGTTTCAAAAGTAGAAGACATGCGGACAGCAATTTTCGCGCAATCCTATATTGAAAACTCCAACTCCAACACTTTCTAAATTTAGTGAAACATTCCTTGAGTGAAAATTTTTATTTGGAATATTTCAGAAATATTTCTTAAGGAAAGTTTCAATTTTGGAAAGATTCCAAAGGGGAAATACCCAACTTTATGTTTACAGATTAACTGAAAATTTCGAAAACATTTCCTAAATTTCGTGAAACATTCCTTGACTGCTAGTTTTTTCTTGGAATATTTCCGAAACTTTCCGGAATATTTCTTACGGAAAGTTTCCAAAGGAGAAGGCTTGGGGACAGCCATTTTCGGGCAATTCTAGTCTAACCCCAACTTTATGTTTAGAAACCAACTGAAAATTTCGAGAACAATTTCTAAATTTATTGAACATTCCTTGAGTGAAAATTTCCTTTTGAAATATTTCCGAAATTTTTCGGAATATTTCTTACGAAAAGTTTCCATAGGAGAAGACATGGAGACAGCAATTTACACGCAATTCTACACTATCTTCAACTTTAAATTTAGAAACCAACTGAAAATTTCGAGAACACTTTCTAAATTTGGTAAAACATTCCTTGAGTGAAAATTTCCTTTTTTAATATTTCCACAATTTTTCGGAATATTTCTTTTTACGGAAAGCTTCCAAAGGGGAAAGACCCAATTTTATGTTTACAGATCAACTGAAAATTTCGAAAAACTTCCTAAATTTAGTAAAACTTTCCTTGACTGCAAATTTTTTCTTGGAATATTACCGAAACTTTCCGGGAAATTTCTTACGGAAAGTTTCCAAAGGAGAATCCATGGGGACAACCATTTTCGCGCAATTCTAGTCTAAACCCAACTTTATGTTTACAAACCAACTAAAAATTTCGAGAACACTTTCTAAATTTAGTAAACATTCCTTGAGTGAGAATTTCCTTTTGAAATATTCCCGAAATTTTTCGGAATATTTCTTACGCAAAGTTTCGATTTCGGAAAGGTTCTAAAGGGGAAAGACTCAACTTTATGTTTACAGATCAACTGACAATTTCGAAAAAACTTCCAAAATTTAGTGAAACTTTCCTATATTGAAAATTTCTTCTTGGAATTTTCCGAAACTTTCCGGAATAATTCTTACTAAAAGTTTCGAAAGGAGAAGACATGGGGAAAGAAATTTTCGCGCAATTCTAGTCTAACCACAGCCTTATGTGTACAAAGCAACTGAAAATTTCAAGAACACTTTCTGAATTTAGCGAAACATTCCTTGAGTGAAAATTTCTTTTTGGAATATTTCCGAAATTTTTCCGAAAATTGCTTATGAAAAATTTTGATTTTGGAAAGATTCCAAAGGGAAAAGACCTAACTTTTTGTTTACAAATCAACTGAAAATTTCGAAAAAACTTCCTAAATTTAGTGAAACATTCCTTGCCTGCAAATTTCTTCTTGGAATATTTCCGAAACTTTCCGGGATATTTCTTAGGGAAAGTTTCCAAAGGAGAAGAAGTGGGGACATCAATTTTCTCGCAATTCTAGTCTAACTCCAACTTTATGTTTAGAAACCAAGTAAAAATTTCGAGAAAACTTTCTAAATTTAGTGAAACATTCCTTGAGTGAAAATTTCCTTTTGGAATATTTCCGAAATCTTTCGGAATATTTCTTATGGAAAATATCGATTTTGGAAAGATACCAAAGGGAAAACTCCCAACTCTATGTTTTCAAATCAACTAAAAATTTCGAAAAAACTCACTAAATTTATTGAAACATTCCTTTACTTAAAATTTCTTCTTGTAATATTTCCGAAACTTTCCGGAATATTCCTTACGGAAAGTTTCCAAAGGAGAAGAAGTGGGAACATCAATTTTCGCGCAATTCTAGTCTATACCCAAACTTTATGTTTAGAAACCAACTTAAAATTTCTAATTGCTGATGGAAAATTTTGAGTTTAGAAAGATTCCAAAGGAAAAAGACACACATTTTTGTTTACAAATCAACTGAAAATATCGAAAAACTTCCTAAATTTAATGAAATATTCCTTGACTGTAAATTTCTTCTTGGAATATTTCCGAAACTTTCCGGAATATTTCTTACTGAAAGTTTCAAAAGTAGAAGACATGCGGACAGCAATTTTCGCGCAATTCTAGTCTAACTCCAACTCCAACACTTTCTAAATTTAGTGAAACATTACTTGAGTGAAAATTTCCATTTGGAATATTTCAGAAATATTTCTTAAGGAAAGTTTCAATTTTGTAAAGATTCCAAAGGGGAAATACCCAACTTTATGTTTACAGATTAACTAAAAATTTCGAGAACATTTCCTAAATTTAGTGAAACATTCCTTGACTGCTGGTTTTTTCTTGGAATATTTCCGAAACTTTCCGGAATATTTCTTACGGAAAGTTTCCAAAGGAGAAGGCTTGGGACAGCCATTTTCGGGCAATTCTAGTCTAACCCCAACTTTATGTTTAGAAACCAACTGAAAATTTCGAGAACACTTTCTAAATTTAGTGAAACATTCCTTGAGTGAAAATTTCCTTTTGGAATATTTCCACAATTTTTCGGAATATTTCTTAAGCAAAGTTTCGATTTTGGAAAGTTTCTAAAGGGGAGAGACTCAACTTTATGTTTACAGATCAACTTACAATTTCGAAAAAACTTCTAAAATTTAGTGAAACTTTCCTATATTGAAAATTTCTTCTTGGAATTTTCCGAAACTTTCCGGAATAATTCTTACTGAAAGTTTTGAAAGGAGAAGACATGGCGAAAGAAATTTTCGCGCAATTCTAGTCTAACCACAGCATTATGTGTACAAAGCAACTGAAAATTTCAAGAACACTTTCTAAATTTAGCGAAACTTTCCTTGAGTGAAAATTTCCTTTTGGAGTATTTCCGAAATTTTTCCGAAAATTGCTTATGAAAAATTTTGATTTTGGAAAGATTCCAAAGGGAAAAGAACTAACTTTTTGTTTACAAATCAACTGAAAATTAGGAAAAAACTTCCAAAATTTAGTAGAACATTCCTTGCCTGCAAATTTCTTCTTGGAATATTTCCGAAACTTTCCGGAATATTTCTTAGGGAAAGTTTCCAAAGGAGAAGAAGTGGGGACATCAATTTTCGCGCAATTATAGGCTAACCCCAAATTTATGTTTAGAAACTAACTGAAAATTTCGACTTTCTAAATTTAGTGCAACATTCCTTGAGTGCAAATTTCTTTTGGGAATATTTCCGAAGTTTTTCCGAAACTTGCTTATGGAAAATTTTAATTTTGGAAAGATTCAAATGAAAAAGACCCAAATTTTTGTTTACAAATCAACAAAAAATTCGAAAAAACTTCCTAAATTTAGTGAAACATTCCTTGAGTGAAAATTTCCATTTGGAATATTTCCGAAATTTTGTTAAGAAAAGTTTCAAATTTGGAAAGATTCCAAAGGGAAAAGACCCAACTTAATGTTTACAGATTAACTGAAAATTTCGAAAAATACTTTCTAAATTTAGTGACACATTCCTTGACTGCAAATTGTTTCTTGGAATATTTCCGAAACTTTCCGTAATATTTCTTACTGAAAGTTTCAAAAGTAGAAGACATGCGGACAGCAATTTTCGCGCAATTCTAGTCTAACTCCAACTCCAACACTTTCTAAATTTAGTGCAACATTACTTGAGTGAAAATTTCCATTTGGAATATTTCAGAAACATTTCTTAAGGAAAGTTTCAATTTTGGAAAGATTCCAAAGGGAAAATACCCAACTTTATGTTTACAGATTAACTGAAAATTTCGAAAACATTTCCTAAATTTCGTGAAACATTCCTTGACTGCTAGTTTTTTCTTGGAATATTTCCGAAACTTTCCGGAATATTTCTTACGGAAAGTTTCCAAAGGAGAAGGCTTGGGACAGCCATTTTCGGGCAATTCTAGTCTAACCCCAACTTTATGTTTAGAAACCAACTGAAAATTTCGAGAACACTTTCTAAATTTAGTGAAACATTCCTTGAGTGAAAATTTCCTTTTGGAATATTTCCACAATTATTCGGAATATTTCTTAAGCAAAGTTTCGATTTTGGAAAGTTTCTAAAGGGGAGAGACTCAACTTTATGTTTACAGATCAACTTACAATTTCGAAAAAACTTCTAAAATTTAGTGAAACTTTCCTATATTGAAAATTTCTTCTTGGAATTTTCCGAAACTTTCCGGAATAATTCTTACTGAAAGTTTCGAAAGGAGAAGACATGGCGAAAGAAATTTTCGCGCAATTCTAGTCTAACCACAGCATTATGTGTACAAAGCAACTGAAAATTTCAAGAACACTTTCTAAATTTAGCGAAACTTTCCTTGAGTGAAAATTTCCTTTTGGAGTATTTCCGAAATTTTTCCGAAAATTGCTTATGAAAAATTTTGATTTTGGAAAGATTCCAAAGGGAAAAGAACTAACTTTTTGTTTACAAATCAACTGAAAATTAGGAAAAAACTTCCAAAATTTAGTAGAACATTCCTTGCCTGCAAATTTCTTCTTGGAATATTTCCGAAACTTTCCGGAATATTTCTTAGGGAAAGTTTCCAAAGGAGAAGAAGTGGGGACATCAATTTTCGCGCAATTATAGGCTAACCCCAAATTTATGTTTAGAAACTAACTGAAAATTTCGACTTTCTAAATTTAGTGCAACATTCCTTGAGTGCAAATTTCTTTTGGGAATATTTCCGAAGTTTTTCCGAAACTTGCTTATGGAAAATTTTAATTTTGGAAAGATTCAAATGAAAAAGACCCAAATTTTTGTTTACAAATCAACAAAAAATTCGAAAAAACTTCCTAAATTTAGTGAAACATTCCTTGAGTGAAAATTTCCATTTGGAATATTTCCGAAATTTTGTTAAGAAAAGTTTCAAATTTGGAAAGATTCCAAAGGGAAAAGACCCAACTTAATGTTTACAGATTAACTGAAAATTTCGAAAAATACTTTCTAAATTTAGTGACACATTCCTTGACTGCAAATTGTTTCTTGGAATATTTCCGAAACTTTCCGTAATATTTCTTACTGAAAGTTTCAAAAGTAGAAGACATGCGGACAGCAATTTTCGCGCAATTCTAGTCTAACTCCAACTCCAACACTTTCTAAATTTAGTTCAACATTACTTGAGTGAAAATTTCCATTTGGAATATTTCAGAAACATTTCTTAAGGAAAGTTTCAATTTTGGAAAGATTCCAAAGGGAAAATACCCAACTTTATGTTTACAGATTAACTGAAAATTTCGAAAACATTTCCTAAATTTCGTGAAACATTCCTTGACTGCTAGTTTTTTCTTGGAATATTTCCGAAACTTTCCGGAATATTTCTTACGGAAAGTTTCCAAAGGAGAAGGCTTGGGACAGCCATTTTCGGGCAATTCTAGTCTAACCCCAACTTTATGTTTAGAAACCAACTGAAAATTTCGAGAACACTTTCTAAATTTAGTGAAACATTCCTTGAGTGAAAATTTCCTTTTGGAATATTTCCACAATTTTTCGGAATATTTCTTAAGCAAAGTTTCGATTTTGGAAAGTTTCTAAAGGGGAGAGACTCAACTTTATGTTTACAGATCAACTTACAATTTCGAAAAAACTTCTAAAATTTAGTGAAACTTTCCTATATTGAAAATTTCTTCTTGGAATTTTCCGAAACTTTCCGGAATAATTCTTACTGAAAGTTTCGAAAGGAGAAGACATGGCGAAAGAAATTTTCGCGCAATTCTAGTCTAACCACAGCATTATGTGTACAAAGCAACTGAAAATTTCAAGAACACTTTCTAAATTTAGCGAAACTTTCCTTGAGTGAAAATTTCCTTTTGGAGTATTTCCGAAATTTTTCCGAAAATTGCTTATGAAAAATTTTGATTTTGGAAAGATTCCAAAGGGAAAAGAACTAACTTTTTGTTTACAAATCAACTGAAAATTAGGAAAAAACTTCCAAAATTTAGTAGAACATTCCTTGCCTGCAAATTTCTTCTTGGAATATTTCCGAAACTTTCCGGAATATTTCTTAGGGAAAGTTTCCAAAGGAGAAGAAGTGGGGACATCAATTTTCGCGCAATTATAGGCTAACCCCAAATTTATGTTTAGAAACTAACTGAAAATTTCGACTTTCTAAATTTAGTGCAACATTCCTTGAGTGCAAATTTCTTTTGGGAATATTTCCGAAGTTTTTCCGAAACTTGCTTATGGAAAATTTTAATTTTGGAAAGATTCAAATGAAAAAGACCCAAATTTTTGTTTACAAATCAACAAAAAATTCGAAAAAACTTCCTAAATTTAGTGAAACATTCCTTGAGTGAAAATTTCCATTTGGAATATTTCCGAAATTTTGTTAAGAAAAGTTTCAATTTTGGAAAGATTCCAAAGGGAAAAGACCCAACTTAATGTTTACAGATTAACTGAAAATTTCGAAAAAAACTTTCTAAATTTAGTGACACATTCCTTGACTGCAAATTGTTTCTTGGAATATTTCCGAAACTTTCCGTAATATTTCTTACTGAAAGTTTCAAAAGTAGAAGACATGCGGACAGCAATTTTCGCGCAATTCTAGTCTAACTCCAACTCCAACACTTTCTAAATTTAGTGCAACATTACTTGAGTGAAAATTTCCATTTGGAATATTTCAGAAACATTTCTTAAGGAAAGTTTCAATTTTGGAAAGATTCCAAAGGGAAAATACCCAACTTTATGTTTACAGATTAACTGAAAATTTCGAAAACATTTCCTAAATTTCGTGAAACATTCCTTGACTGCTAGTTTTTTCTTGGAATATTTCCGAAACTTTCCGGAATATTTCTTACGGAAAGTTTCCAAGGGAGAAGGCTTGGGGACAGCCATTTTCGGGCAATTCTAGTCTAACCCCAACTTTATGTTTAGAAACAAACTGAAAATTTCGAGAACAATTTCTAAATTTATTGAACATTCCTTGAGTGAAAATTTCCTTTTGAAATATTTCCGAAATTTTTCGGAATATTTCTTACGAAAAGTTTCCATAGGAGAAGACATGGAGACAGCAATTTACACGCAATTCTACAATATCTTCAACTTTAAATTTAGAAACCAACTGAAAATTTCGAGAACACTTTCTAAATTTGGTGAAACATTCCTTGAGTGAAAATTTCCTTTTGGAATATTTCCACAATTTTTCGGAATATTTCTTTTTACGGAAAGCTTCCAAAGGGGAAAGACCCAATTTTATGTTTACAGATCAACTGAAAATTTCGAAAAACTTCCTAAATTTAGTAAAACTTTCCTTGACTGCAAATTTTTTCATGGAATATTACCGAAACTTTCCGGGAAATTTCTTACGGAAAGTTTCCAAAGGAGAAGACATGGGGACAACCATTTTCGCGCAATTCTAGTCTAAACCCAACTTTATGTTTACTTACAAACCAACTAAAAATTTCGAGAACACTTTCTAAATTTAGTAAACATTCCTTGAGTGAGAATTTCCTTTTGAAATATTTCCGAAATTTTTCGGAATATTTCTTACGCAGTTTCGATTTTGAAAAGTTTCTAAAGGGGAAAGACTCAACTTTATGTTTACAGATCAACTGACAATTTCGAAAAAACTTCCAAAATTTAGTGAAACTTTCCTATATTGAAAATTTCTTCTTGGAATTTTCCGAAACTTTCCGGAATAATTCTTACTGAAAGTTTCGAAAGGAGAAGACATGGGGAAAGAAATTTTCGCGCAATTCTAGTCTAACCACAGCCTTATGTGTACAAAGCAACTGAAAATTTCAAGAACACTTTCTGAATTTAGCGAAACATTCCTTGCCTGCAAATTTCTTCTTGGAATATTTCCGAAACTTTCCGGAATATTTCTTAGGGAAAGTTTCCAAAGGAGAAGAAGTGGGGACATCAATTTTCGCGCAATTCTAGTCTAACCTCAACTTTATGTTTAGAAACTAACTGAAAATTTCGACTTTCTAAATTTAGTGCAACATTCCTTGAGGGCAAATTTCCTTTGGGAATATTTTCGAAGTTTTTCCGAAACTCGCTTATGAAAAATTTTAATTTTGGAAAGATTTAAATGAAAAAGATCATCAACTAAAAATTTCGAGAAAACTTCCTAAATTTAGTGAAACATTCCTTGACTGCAAATTTCTTCTTGGAATATTTCCGAAACTTTCCGGAATATTTCTTTCTGAAAATTTCGAAAGTAGAAGACATGCTGGCAGCAATTTTCGCGCAATTCTAATCTAACACCAAATCCAACACTTTCTAAATTTAGTAAAATATTCCTTGAGTGAAAATTTCCATTTGGAATATTTTCGAAATTTTTTTTAAGGAAAGTTTCAGTTTTGTAAAGATTAGAAATTAGTGGGGACAGCAATTTTCGCGCAATTCTAGTCTAACCCCAGCATTATGATCAGAAACCAACTGAAAAATTCGAGGACACTTTCTAAATTTAGTGCAACATTCCTTGAGTGCAAATTTCCTTTGGAAATATTTCCGAAATTTTTCGGAATATTTTTTACGGAAGTTTCAATTTTGGAAAGATTCCAAAGGGAAAAGACCCAACTTTGTGTTTACAGATCAACTAAAAATTTCGAAAAATATTCCTAATTTTAGTGAAACGTTCCTTGACTGCTAGTTTCTTCTTGGAATATTTCCGAAACTTTCCGGAATATTTCTTACGGAAAGTTTCCAAAGGAGAACACTTTCTAAATTTAGTGAAACATTCCTTGAGTGAAAATTTCCTTTCGGAATAGTTCAGAAATTTTTCATAATATTTCTTACGGAAAGTTTTTTTATCGCAAAGCTGATAAAATTGTATGGCTATTTTTTCAAGAGATATTTCTTTTTTGTTTGTTGTGTATTGTAATAACCCAAAATGTATTTTTATAACTTAATATTACAAATTTCTATCCAAAAATGTGTTTTATTTATTTTATTTCAAAACTTTTCTGCAAAAATTCTGCAATTTTTTTTTCTGATGACGTGAAAAAAATGTGTTTTGACGATTTTCTTTCAAAAGTTTCTTTACTTTTTTTTAAGTCTTTGAGTTCGTCTTTTTTCTCTTTATGAGACAATTTTCATGAATTTTGATCCAAATTTTTTTACTATATACTTTTTCTTATTATTATAATTAGAATGCAAAATTTCTTTGCTGGACTTAATCCAAACCTAATGCTAAAAAGCCCTAAGTAATTGCATTTTGAGACTATACTATATACTATACATATTTTTTCACTGATTCTGATAAAAAAAAAACTGGGCTTGAGGGTTTAAAGTGTTATAAAACAGGCAAACAAGACCGATTTCTTTGAACTTGGTGTGGGGAACCTTTTTGGGGCTACTTCGTTACAAAATAATTTAATTTGATCTATTTACAAGGTAAATTTCAGATTTTTGAAGATTGGTACAGATTTTAGAATATTTTTGGCATTAGAGCAGAGAGGTCACCTACCTCTCTGCTCCAAAACCTTCATTCTGTATCTTTCCGGTCCAATTTATTTCCAACAATATCTCTAGATTCACCGACGTAAAACTTTAAATGGACAAACTGATTAGCTGCTTTCCATTCGCCATTAATTAGGATTTCTTGCTAGTGCTTCTGGCCGACTTAATTAGGAAGCTTTGAAAGTAATAATATTTTCTTCTTCCAGAGGAAGGAGGATAAATTACGGGAGTTTAATTACTACTGCTTTTGTAGAGGGTTTATATCATGCGTTCAATAAAAAAAAATGAAACAAGCCATGGAGTTATAAAAGCAGGTCTGAAGTGACTTCATGTAAAGTCGAAATGTCATAAAATGTTCCGATTTTCATATTTTTATTTGTTTTAATTTCATGGCTTGCTGGAAGTCTTTTTTTTATCAACACACGTTAGTTAAACGTTTTTTCTTTAACAGGCAGGGAGAAGAGGTAAAGAAATGGGACCAATTTGCGATCCTCCATAGGAAACCGGCTGTTGGGTCGACGGTCGAGAACCACTTTATTAGTAATGGTACCAAGTTCCTCAAAATTGCGTGCATCGTCGTGGTTTTTTTGGTGGTCTTGTTAGGAGCAGTGGTCACTAAAGTTTCATTGCTCTTTATGACGTCACAAATAAAAAAGAATGTCACCAGGGATTATTGCAATAGAGGATTTGGTAAGTAGACCATCCTCAGGTTATCCTTCATTACTTTGTGATGTTCTTTTTTGCAGGAGACACTTCAAGGCAATACGTGTTTTCAATGCCGGACATTGAGAGAGCCACTTGGATTTGGTTGTTGATGTTTGCCTATTTTGTTCCTGAAATAGGTGCTTTAATTAGGTAATATTTATAGGGGTTGTTCATTAGAAAACGTCATCTGATAGGCTACGAAAGGGCTGGATGACTTTTTTTTATTGAACAGTAAATAAAATCTCTCTTTATCTTGACTTTTGCAAAACATTTTAGATCTGTTCGAATCCTAGTCTTTAAGGCCCACGCCTACCCCAAGCTGTGGGACTTCTTGGCACTCTTGGCCACAGAAGCTCTGCCTGCCATTGGCAGTAGCTTGCTTTTTTTCATAGTATTACCAGAAATCGATGTTGTGAAAGGGGCTATGCTAACTAATGCCATGTCTTTAGTTCCTGCCTTAGGTAAGTATGATAAACCCTAACAACATTTCCTAATGACGGGTAAAAATTGTTTTTTTTTATGGCAGAACTAGTTCTGATAAACGCGAAAACACTGAAAGGCTTCGAATCCGAGTATCTCTTTGACGTGGCCGCCTTGGTCGCTCAAGCTTCTGCATTCGTTGCCTGGCCTTTATTACCTAATGCCGACCCTGTTTTGTGGCTAATCCCAATCTCTCTTGTACTTATTTCTGCAGGCTGGTGGGAGACGTTTTTGTCAGAGACTACTAAGGTAAAGCTTCATCCAAAAGGAACAGGATGACGTATCAAAATAAATGAACTTTTGTTTCTTCATCCTTTTCTATTTAGATCAAGTTTATACGGGAGATGGCAAAAGCAAGAAAAGAGTTTCCCCACAGCAAATACTTTTCTTACGCAATAATAGCACCGATCAAGTGCCTCATTTTCTTCGGGACCACCGTGGCCAGCCTCTATGTTAAGGAAGGAGATGTTGGGTTTCTATTCCGAGACATGGGATCTATATTCAGCAGCCATAACATGACAGTTTCTGCGGTAAGTTTCAAAATTGCTTGCAACGACATGGAACCAATCATTGAGTCATTCACAGATTCAGCCCAAGGTAGCAGGAGAAGAGGCGATCAGTATCGGTGAATCGCAGATCATTCAAAGCGACTTAACGGTACAGTTGAGCATTTGGTTCGTTTGCATTGCTGCAGCATACATTTGCTACGCATTTGGAAAATTTGCTTGCAAAATTATGATACAAGGTAAACACAAGTTGTAGGGGATGTAAAAGCTCTCCAGCCATGCCCTAATAGGCCCAGCCCAGAGACTTTATATTAGAAGACACCAACATGGCAAAAGATTTTTTAATTTGTCTTTTATTTCATCAAGAATTTTACTTTTGTCTTGGCACTGGGTCACAAGAGATAACGGTCCAACAAGAGAGACAACATTAGCAAAGTTCCTAATAAAGAAAGATATTCGTAGAAAAGAGAACGTTGGACCTTTGGAAACTATATGCGACCATGTTGGTGTCTGCTATGCAAGGTCTCTGTTTCAAACTTTAAGGTAGCTAATCGTTTAAAATATTTACTAAACCCAGTTACTGCATGGCTGAAAATGAGCCTATCATTCGGTTTAAAGAAGTAACATATCAGCACTGCTCTTTAGTAGTAGCACCTAAAAACCATTGCTTCTTCTTTTTGCATTGGTACAACCCTCTCTATTCATAGTGGGAGTCATGTATAGCTTCTTAATTATTGAAAACTCTAAGGGTTTCAACATCAGGCTTGATAATGACTTGCGGCATAATGCTGATGAGAATTAGTTACCGTTGGTAAGTATAACGAATTCTCAACAGTTGGTTCCCAACAATGAAAAAAAAATTTGGAAAACGTGTTTATTAGTATAATTAACTGAATTTCTCTATTAAATGTGGTGGTAACTTATATCTTCCTAGAACCTCATTTCTGACAACATTACACTTACAATTATTTACAAGAAACTACAGTCGCTGTGAATCACGTGGATACAACATTTTATTCCTAGTAACTTATCGGTTACCAATACTACTTTTGATTCTAATATATTACCTTAGGCTAAGATAGTTTTGGAATAAGGTAAAATTTAAAATTAAGAAAACGGACATTACTTAATTATGTGTCTTTTTAAAGGCGTAAGCTTCGCTTTTCCAATCACCTTAGTAGTACCTGTCCTCATTTCCGTCCTCGTCACCGTTTGTGGTTACTGGGCCAAGGACCAATGCGCCTTCAGCAAAACACTTCCCCCATACTTGTTTTTTAACGCCCCACCATTGCAGTACTTGCAGGATTTTGTTGGGCACGAGTACGCCTGGTTATGGCTATTTTGGCTTCTTTCACAGGTAAAATTACTTTTATGTATAATTGTCACCTGCTGAGAACTCTACAATAATTTTAGATATGGATTACGAGGCACATATGGATAAACAAGAACTCCAAGCTGGCCTCAACTGAACAGATTTTTATGAGACCAATGTACGACTCGTTCCTCATCGATCAGTCCATTGCTATGAATAGGAGGAACGTTGTTGACAGACTTATGAAAGATGATGGTATACGAAATCGTATATTTAAGAGATTTTTCTTTTAACTTAAATGGTTCTTTGATAGCCGTAAGGGAAGCTCCTTCAGACCCAAATCTTGTTGATGAAGACAAAATAACTAGAATTTACGCTTGTGCAACTATGTGGCACGAGACTCCCGAGGAAATGATGGAATTCTTGAAGTCGATCTTTAGAATGGACGAGGATCAAGCCGCACATAGAATCGTGAAGCAGTATTTGCAGTATCCCGACGACGACTACTATGAGTGGGAAAGTACGATTTTTTTATCGGTAACAAACTTGATGAAACTAAAATAATCTTTTAGCTCACATATTCTTTGACGATGCCTTTATAAGGGTCGACGAGAACGACAACGATCCAAAACTAAACAGTTACGTACATGACCTGATATCGACTATTGGTGATGCAGCGTCTGAAGTTCACAAGACGACTGGTAAGTTACCATTGGTTAGGTCTTTTAACACAAATTGGTTGATTTGTGCTTTTAGTCAGGATTCGTCCGCCTACAATTTATCCAACCCCATATGGAGGGAGACTGATGTGGACCCTTCCTGGGAAAACCAAGTTGACCTGTCACCTCAAGGACAAAGCTAAAATCAGGGCTAAGAAACGATGGTCTCAAGTGATGTATATGTACTACTTGCTTGGACACAAGTAAGCTTTTAGTATTTTCATGCATATCACGAAAATGCAACAAAAACTTAGAATTGTAGACAATGACGAATACAGCGATGAAACTAGAGCTTTTAACCGCTCCAGGAACACATATCTCCTAGCCCTAGATGGAGACATTGATTTCCAGGCTGACGCAGTGCACCTTCTAGTCCAGTACATGAAGAGAAAGGATAATTTGGGTGCTGCGTGTGGTAGAATTCATCCTGTGGGTACGTAGCAAACCTCATGATCTTTCTTCTTCTCTAATCCATTTTAACAGGATCTGGGGCTATGGCTTGGTACCAAGTCTTTGAGTACGCGGTAGGGCATTGGATGCAGAAGGCTACCGAGCACGTGATTGGTTGCGTCCTTTGTTCGCCTGGCTGTTTCTCCCTTTTCAGGGCTAGCGCCCTAATGGACGACAATGTTATGGCAAGGTACACAACTAGGGCTACAGAAGCTAGGCACTATGTGCAGTACGATCAAGGTGAGTTATTTTATCTATCTTTCAGCTATTTTCAAATAACTTGATGCCTACAGGTGAAGATAGATGGCTTTGTACGTTGCTTCTACAAAGGGGATTTAGAGTAGAGTACTCAGCTGCATCAGACGCGTACACCCATTGCCCTGAAGGCTTCAACGAATTCTACAATCAGAGAAGGCGTTGGATGCCCTCTACCATGGCTAATATCTTGGACCTTTTGGAAGACTCCTCACATATCAAAAAAGTGAACGACGACATTTCTACGCCTTATATTTGGTACCAGGTAAGTCAATTATTTGTTTTTCAGGAAACCCAGTATTTTGGATTTTTATATAGATGATTTTGATGATCGGGACCGTAATAGGACCTGGGACGATATTTCTGATGTTGGTGGGTGCATTCGTTACGGTATTCGAGATGTCGCAATTTACAGCTTTATGGTGGAACGTGGGGCCCATTCTATTTTTCGCCCTAACTTGCATTATTTGCAAATCAGATACTCAAGTAAGTTATTTATTACTAACCGAGTCCACCGAATAATCTCAATCCTTTTAGCTATTCGTCGCTGCAGTAATTAGTGCCATTTACGGCCTAGTCATGATGATGGTCCTCATTGGGGTTGCAATGCAGATTATAGCGGATGGTTTACTGGCACCTTCTTCACTTTTCTTCTTCATTATGATGGGTAGGAGCGTAGACAGTTTTTTTTTCAATTTATCTTCAATAGAAATTCATATTTAGGTGAATACGTCATAGCTGCCATAATACATCCGAAGGAGTTTTACTGTCTGAAGTATGGTCTAATCTACCTGCTCACTGTTCCCAGCATGTACATGCTTCTGGTGATATATTCTGTCTTCAATATGAACAATGTCAGCTGGGGCACCAGGGAAGTGTCAGTTGCTCCAAAACCAGCGGTCAGTACTAAACATTTTCAGTCATAAACTGAACTAAACTGCTTTATGTGTTTAGAAAGGAGAAGCCCCCAAGGTGCCTGAAAAGAAGCAGTCGTACGTCGAAAGCTTACTGAGCAAGACGAAAGCCTTTTTCATGTCCTGTTCAGCAGAGGCTAAACATATGGCGCTGATTAGCAATCATTTAATAAAAATCCAGGAGAAAGTTGAGAAAATTGACCAAAAAGTGAGCGATCTGGAGAGGATTACCTTGGACCCCGAAGGCGAAGGGGCAAAGAAGTCTAGTGCAAAGAAAAGGCCTACATTCGTCGAGGGTAATAGTTACTTCAAGCAACAACATTATACAGGGTGTATCAAATTGGTTGTCTGGATATGGTATATGTGCTATTGTTAGTACTACAAGAAAACTGACCTCGCATTTTTATTTTGAAGAACCGCTAAACGCTTGATGGTCAGAGTTCTTGGAAAAAATTGTGTTTCTTTTTATATATCTAGAGAACATACAAAACTCCTTGAATGAAATGAATCTAATAGGAATTGAAACACGACAAAGTAAACAAAACAACATCAGCTGTGGCTACAGTAAATCTGACTACGATCTGCGATATTAAGTGAAATACAAGCCATTTTGAAATTAGGCAAAAATAAAAAAAATCGACTGTAGAGCCAAAACTCTGAAAACACCATTAAAAACATCTTGAAAAAAAAGCACAGACATACGAGGTTTTTTTGTAGAGCTAATAATATGGAAGATACCCAATTCTACCAGCCAATTTGGGTCACCTTGTATATAGTAACCATTTAGGTTTAAAAGGAACGAGCATAACCATGGAACCAGGATCTTCGGGAACTAGAAAATCCATCAAACCGAAGCAGTCAGGAAACTTTTCTAGTGATCCACTGGACAGCATCAATGATGAGTATGGTGACGCGGAATCCCTAAGGAGTTCCTCAGAAGATCTACAAAACAACAGCTGGTTCTACGATGGTGAACTTGTTAGAGGACACGTAACTTACTTAGATAAAAAAGAAGTCACGTTTTGGAATGAACTGTTGGACAGGTACTTACATCCAATCGAAG
This sequence comes from Taphrorychus bicolor, assembly GCA_951812265.1. Lineage (NCBI taxonomy): Eukaryota > Metazoa > Arthropoda > Insecta > Coleoptera > Curculionidae > Taphrorychus > Taphrorychus bicolor. The sequence continues at coordinate 14,767,887 of OX638305.1, forward strand.
ACGATAAGGTCAGAGTTGTAGCATTTTTTGTGGATGAGTTGACAATAAATGTTGGTTTACGCAGGTCAAAGTAGCAAAGGATCTAAAGGACTTAAGAGATAGGATGGCAATGAGTTTCTTCGCGCTAAACATCATCTTTGTAGTGGTGGTATTTTTGCTCACGATCAAAAAGGAAATTCTACATTTACAGTGGCCATTCAATCCCACAGTAAATTTCACCTACGTCAGCACGATGCACATCAATCAGGTGAAAAAACTTGACTTGCAGCAAAACTGTTGATTATAAGTTATTTTTCAGATCATTGTTGAACAGACCTACCTAGAACTTGAGCCCATAGGTTTCGTATTTCTTATATTCTTTTTCTTCTTGATGGGTATTCAGTTTATCGGCATGATTGTTCATCGTTTTGGAACTTTCTCGCACATCATGGCCAACACTGATGTAGATTTTAGTGAAACCAAGGTAAAATATTTCTTGTTTTTAGACCTATCGGTAGTGTTATACTTTTTACAGATTGAAAACATGACACAAGACGAACTATTGGAAACAAATCCTTTGAAAATATTCAGAGAACTCATCAAACTCAAGGGGGTAAACGGAGACGATACCAAGGACGAGGATGAGCACGTTTCCCGCAGGAAGACTGTGATGGATATTGTTAAGAACAAGGACAAAAAGAGGGCAGTAATTAACGATCTGGATTCAGCTTTTGCTGCCAGAATGGCTAAGTTGAGAAGGGGCGAAGAATGTAGGTCTCGGATTATCAAAAAAATATATTTCCGCTAAAATAATATTATCTTTTAGCTGATGTGGCACTGCCCAGAGAAACTGTGATGGCAATTCAACGTAGAAGGACCACGGTCCTCCAGAGAAAGTCACAAATGAAACCGTTTGATCCTAAGGTCCTGAGCAGCTTTGCTCAGCATTATGACGATGATAACAGTGTCAGTCAACAAGGACATCCTTATGAGTACGAAAATGAAGCATTTGAAGCAGGGGCTTAAGCTGACAGAAAGATATTTAGAAACACTGATATTAACATGTACATGTGAAATAATTATTAATTAATATATTTTCTTAGGCAAATATTTAGAAGTCATTTTTACTTATTATTATTATTAAGCATAAGAAATTGGTTTGATGTGCAAACCAAGATATTTCACAAACGTAGGTATCCATGTCACAACACAGAAAAAAGCACAACAATTAAAAATCCAAATTTACTCAAAAGCAAATGAATGTTTAACTAAAAATGATTTTAATTCTTCATCCATCCAAGGGCAGACTTTATTTGCAACTGTATAGGCTGGTCAAATGTATCTCCCTGCTTTTAAATAAATATCTAATTGTTTTGGCAAAATTGGTGGCGCCTGCTTCATATTTTGTCTTTTTCTTTTGTAGCTTTAGTTTTAACAACAAAAAAGTTGTATATAACCCGGGCCTAGAGACCAGTGGCCAAATAGCTGCTCTCCACATCAGTTTGGGCGCTGATGATGGATTGCGTGCCGAAATCGTTGGGTCAGAAAGGACTGACATAAAGGAAATATTTGAAAAATCGTTATTAATTTAAAATAAATAATCACCCCCTAAAATAGTAAATAAAACTTTTTCTTTATTTTCCATTGCACACACTTTGAGGTAAGTCGTCGGCCACTTGGTTGGAAAATAGATAGTCTCTGACCATGTCGCAGCTCTCCTGCGAAATGTAATTTTCGTCCCTCAAATGATGTAAAATCTCCGTTATGGTAAGAAGGGCGTGGACTTGGATTCCTCTTCTGGATACCTTTTCTATTGCACCTTGTTGCCTATCGCATATGACCACTACATGCCTACATTTTATACCTGGAAATAATACAAATATCATAATAAATTGTAAACATTAGGGCCACTTTGAATCGAGAAGTAGGCGTCTGATCAAAATACTTCTAGTTTTTAATGATATATAATTTATTTATTATGAAATTATGTCGTATCTTATAACGTGAAACAACAATACATCTTCTGACAATTTTTTTTCAGTGCCTTTAACAAGAATAGAAGCCCTTTTTTGCTTTGATGAAAACTTCACTAAAGTCGAGATGTTGTCAGTTTATTAGTAAACAAAACATGGAAGCAACTCATAAACTACTAGTGTGGCATTAAGCTACATATTTAATAAGTAATAAGTTAGTAAAAACCTATTACTTCTGAAGAACAGTATAAACCGCACCTTCTGCGCCCTGACTAGCCTAGACCTAGTGTCAAGTAATTTACTGCGTGTAAAAAGTTACTACTCATACAAATCGATCTGTTATTCAGTGATTTATTACTTGAAGAGGATGTGAGTAAAAATCTAGAAAAAAAATTAATCTAGTGTCGAATACTAAAACATTTTTAATTAAAAATAGAGGGATATTAAGCTTAACCTCAGTATAAAACTTATCCGTATGCTTGATTTAACAATTCTGAACAAAAACGAAATTACTCGACAGTGCAACCTTAAGTAAGTCATGCCTGTTTTATTACTTGTTCGTTACTTTTCTACAATTATTAGTACTCCTACAGGATGACTTGTTTCTGCTCAAACCAACTTCAAATAAGTTATACACTTTTTATTACTTGTTGGCTATGTGTTTTTTTTTTCATTACTGTTACTTCTCTAATCTAAACTGACGATGCCTCTTTTCTGCTTCGTTAAATAATAATTAATACCTTCTGAGCAAAAACCAATATTACTCATCAGTAACTGCTACTTCAAATAAGTCGTGCACGTTTTATTACTTGTGCGCTTGTGCGTTATGTTTTTTTTTTATTATTATTATTAGTTCTACTATCTAAAGTGACAAAGCTTCTTCTCTGCTCTGTTAAATAATAACTAATTACTACTAAGCAAAAACCAAATTACTCATCAGTAAGTGCTACTTCAAGTAAGTCATATTACTTGTTCGCTATGTCTTTTTTCATTATTATTACTTCAACAATCTAAACTGACAACGCCTCTTCTCTGCTCCGTTAGATAATAACTAATTACTTCTGAATACGTTACTCATCAGTAGGTGCAACTTCAAATAAGTCATACACGTTTTATTACTTATCCGCTATTTTTTTTTTCATTAAGATTACTTCAACAATCTACTCTGACGACGCCTTTACTCTGCTCCGTTAAATAATAACTGATTCCTTTTGAGCAAAAACTAAATTACTCATCAATAAGTGCTACTTCAAATAAGTCATGCACGTTCTATTACTTGTTCGTTACTTTTTCTACAAATATTATTATTACTTCTACAATCTAAACTGATAACGTTTTTCCACATGCTTTATTAAATAATAAATTATTACCTCTGAGAAAGAACCAAATACTCATCACTTTCATTTTAAGCAAGCAATGTATGTTTTATTACTTGTTCGCTATTTTTTTTTTCATTATTATTATTACTTCTACAACCTAAACTGATGGCGCTTTCTTTCTGCTCTATTATATAATAATTTATTACTTGTGAGCAGAAACCTAAATACTCATGAGTAAGTGCCACTTTAAATATGTCACAAACGTTTAATTAAATGTTCATTATTTTTTCTATAATTATTATTACTTCCACAATCGAAACTGATAACGCTCTCCCTCTCTCTCTGCTATACTAAAGAATCCTTTATTACTTGTGAACAAAATTAAATTACTCATTAGTCCCACTTTAAATAAGTCACGTTGATTTTATTACTTGTTCTTTATTAATTAGATATTGGTTGGACTACATGGAAATCATATATGAATTTAATGACATTGCGCTACAGACCTGAATTCGTAAAAAATTCATTTAAAAAAACTATTACTTTTCTATCTGAACTGAAGATTATATTTTGGGGCTGGCAAGTTTCAACAGTAGGCAGCTGAATGTATGTAGGTACTAATTACTAATTATTGTTAAATAAACGAATTACTAATAAAAACTAATATAGTACTTTAAACTGATTTATTACTTGGAGGTAAATATAGTAAAATCACTCGATTACTTTGTGTCCAGTAGTGAAATAGTAGGTTTTTAATTGAAACTTATGACTCTTTACTGCTAATAATTTATTACTTCTGAGCAAAAACCAAACTACTTATTTAGAGTGGTTAATATCAAAGACTTTGAGCATGAACTCTACTACAATTTTAATAAGTGTAATAAATTAATTAAGATTTGTTGCTTCTAGGTTTAGACTAATCTGGAACTGCAGATTATAACATCTTCAGACTAGTTTTCAGTAAATATCTGAATCTATATGTATATCTTCTACTAATCTAAATCAATCCCAACCAAACTAACGACGTTTTCTTTGCTGCTCGATTAAATAGGAATTTATTACTTCTGAGCAAAAACCAAATTACTTATTTTGAGTTGTTCATGTAAAAGATATTTAATTATAGCAGATTGGAAACTTTTAGCAGGTTTACTATACTCGTAGTCACTTCGACCAAGCACTGCAGATTTACATAAAGTAATAAATTAATGAAAATCTTTTACTCCTACGAAGTAATTTGAACTGTAAATGTGGAAGTTGTTAAATAAGTAGAATTTTTTTTCCACGATTGGACATTAACAGCACGATGGTGATTGGACTTTTCTAGATACTTTTGAGAAAACAATACCACCAACGATAGAGTACAAATAAATTTTGTGAGGACAGTTAGAAAGAAGATGACATATAATTTGATTCAAGAAAGGAAGCTAACAAGAAATAAATTCAAAACACAACCTACGTTTGCTACAAATCTTACCGGCATCAATGAGATCTTCCACGGTTCGCAAAATACTGTCCCCAAACATGATCACGTCATCGATCAAAATACACGTATCCCCTTTATCCCAAACTCCTTCAATCAGCTGTTTGGTGCCGTAGCTTTTAGCAACTTGCCTTTTCAAAATCATAGGAATGTTGGTGTGGGCGGACACCAATGACGTAATTGGTATGGCGGTGAGGGGAACACCGCAAACTACTGTTCGAGCACCCGATGCTGGACTTGATTGGATGTCTTCTTTTATCAGTTGTTGAACGCGTTCGCTCAAAAGAATTGACAGGTCTTTCTGAAAAAGAAATCCAAGAATTGGGAGGTCCATCAACTTGTTATTGAAGGTTGTTTTGAGGAAGTGTTAGTCCTCTAGTTTAAGATGATTATTGTGGAGAAGGATTTCATGCTACACGCTAACATGAGCTTGTCATAATGTTAATGAATATTTCTTTATTTTAAATCCAAGGTTGGGTAAACTACACCAGATATCTAAGGCAAAGCTGTCTTTGGTGTCATGAAATAATTCTAGAAATGAGTAAAAAACTGAGAGGTACCTTCAAGTGATGAATTTTTTCTACCCAGCACAGCCTTTTTTTATTTTCATTTTTGACTTTTTTGCATCATAGTCTGTTTCTTAGGAAGAGTTTTACTAGACAAGTTACCTAATTACTAATTTCTTAGTGCTTCTGTAGGTACAGCTATTACCAAACCCAATCAGCACAAGTACATACCTAGTTCGACTTATGTACGTACCCGATATACGTAGCATATGTACAATGTATGTACAATTCCTGTTACAATACGTGCACAGAACGTACTACATTATTTGCACAATGTCTTGTTGATTTGCGGACTTATAGCGAAATCTAGTGAGCTAAACTAGTATTGTTTAAAGTACGTACTGTTGTTTAAACTACGTATCCTATTGTTCTATTGTTCTTGTACTTCTACCCCAAGAGGACAAAACTAAAAATCTGGAGACAATCTGCAATCCTCAAATGGGAAAAGAACCGCATGTTTTTTTTTTGTAATTTGCTTGTTTGCATTTGCACTTATACGTACTGAAAACGCATATATTCATACCTATTCATGGGATATTTTAGCCCTGTAAGTACACGTTTGATGTACGTACATATAACGTCGTGTACGTAAAGGCATAAAAGGTACTTTAAGTGTACCTGCAATGTACGTACTGTGCTGTTTGAGAAATGAGTGTGTCAGCCCCACATTATCTTAACTGTTGGAGTAGGTTTTTTACTTTTAGAATGGGGATCATCAATCAGCATTCTTCATTCTTTTGCTAAGTTTGACAATTTTAACAACCACAATTTGGCATTATTTATTCTAAAAGAGATTGATATAGAAGTATAAGCGCCAGTAGCAAACAATCATTCACCATAACATTCAGAAATTATCATGTAACCTTGGCTTGGCTTATCGTTCACGATTCACGTGATACATACATAATAACACTACTTATATTCATGGTCATGGCATTTCGGCAAAACTTACCATCAAACTCGGGTAACTAACAAGTACCCTTAAGTCAAAGTACACGGGCGTAACAGCACCACTTCCCGTAGTAAAATTTCCGAATTTGATGGCTTTAGCCTCAAATAATCTTATAGAGAGATCTTTTAAGGTTAACTTTGGGTCAGTCATGGTAAACATCTCTGGCGTCTACTAACTACACCGGTCGTACTGGTGGCATTGAATTTGGTTGGTGCACGTGGTCTTATCGGCTGAAATTTGATGCATCTGTTCGGCCTATATAGGCCGACCCGATGAGATAAGTAATTATGATAAATCATTCATAGCAGTGGATTATCTCATAAAACTGGGATTTCCTATTTGTAATACATATCTTATAAAATTGGAAATTCCTGTATATTTTGTCCAGTTCACTCAGGTAGAAATTTCTGGTTCAAAGAGAGTTTTAACTTGATTAAACCTTCTTGTGCATCATGCTAATTGCAACTAATACCTTTACAAGAGCTGGACCTTGGTGGAAAAAGATTTAATTTTTCTATTGTTTGGGGAGGTAGGTATAATTAGGAGTTACCCTAATCACTAAAACGTTTTTGATAGGTTTAAGGGGAGTCCCTATACCCGCAACTGAAAATGTTATTTTTATTGCAATTTAAAAATGCATGTACCTAATTAACTTAAAGCAATAAGTTAATAATAATAAACAACAAACCCATATAGGGCAAGGCTATAGCAGATGTCAATTACAAGCAAGAATTCAAGGTGTATACTATAATAGTTTGACCATTTATGAGAGGAATACGACCGTGTTTTGTAATTGCTACTTATTGAAAAGCACAAAATGCTGGAAAGATATGCCAGTTTTATTATTGAGAAAAGAAGAAAAAACTGTTAAAAATAATAAGAGATCAGCTTTAGAGCCAAAATGTCAAGTTTTGCGTATGCAGTAACGACCTTACTTTGTAATTATATACTAATTATTATAACGCCTTTGGAAAAAGGATATGCCAGTTTTTATTATCCAGAAGACAAGGACAGAACCGTCAAAAATAGGCCAGAACTAAGTTCAGAGCCAAAATGTCATGCAAAGTGTAATTAGATAAAGCTGGGTTTGGATTGGGAATATGCCAGTTTTTATTGGCGAAATTACAGTAATAGTTCAGAATTGGATTTATTGGAACACCCTACTTTGCAATTATAAAATAATTATAATAAAGCAGGAAATTCTTAGTTTTTGAAGAACAATGTGTCAGTTTTTATTATCCAGAGACGAAGAAAAACTGTAAAAAATTGTCCAAAACTAGGTTTAGAGCCAAAATGTCACGTTTGTATTTCCAATCGCTGACGACTGAAACTTGTAATTACTTAATTATTGAAAATTGGCTGAGTTATTATTATCGACTCAATAGAGAAAAAAATGTAGAAGCAGCTTCAGAAGTAAAATTTCAAGTGTATCATTGTGTTGTAATACAGCTTTAATTTGCTAGTATTTACCAATTATTAAAAAACAGTAAATTCTGAGTTTGGAAAAAAGATATTCCTGTTTTATTATCGAGAATATAAGGTAAAAACTGTAAAAAATAGACCAGAACTAGGCGTAGGGCCAAAATGTCATGTATTGTGTATGCAATTTGTAATGACCAAAAATTACTAATTACTGAAAATTAGAAAAAGCTGACTTTGGATTGATAATGTGCCAGTTTTTATTATCAAGAAGACAAGGAAAACAAGGAAAAGCTGTCAAAAATAATCTAGAACCAAAGGTAGAGAACAAGGTTTTAAGTATTTTGTATTTTCGTGCAATTACTAGTTAGCTGAAGTCAGAAAAATTTGATTTTGGAGGAGCGACATACCAATTGGTAATGTTCAAGCATGATAGAGAAAAACCTGTCAAAGGTAGCCCATAATCCTGACTTAGGTAGAAAGTTTGAGCTTGAAGGAAAGATATGCTGTACGTGATCAAGGAAATAAAAGAAAAGTGTCTAAAGTTGTGCAGAACCTGTTTGGAGCCCTAATTTGAAGCGTCGTGTATATGCAGTAACAAAGTTATTTTTCAATTATTAGAATATTTATTGAAGAGCACACAAATTTGAATTTGGAAGAAGGTTCTGCAACTTTTTATTATCGAGAAGGCGAGGAAAAAGAGAACCAGTAGCTTTAGAGCTAGAATATCAAATATTGTGGGTGAATTAACGGCCATATCTTGCAATTACTAATTATTGCAGAAATTCTATGTTGCAATTAATAATTATTGCAGAATTACTAAAAGCAGAACAATCCTTGAATTTGGAGGAAGAATATACTGGTTTTTATCGATAAGAGAAATAAAAACTGTCAAAAATAGTCCAAAACCAGATTTAGAGTACAAGCTCTCAAGTATTGTGTATTTTCCTGGAACTTTCGTGCGATATACCAGTTTATATCATTCAAAAGACAAAGAAGGAAGTGTCAAAAATAATTCATAATCCCAATTTAAGTAGAAAAACTTGAGTTTGAGGGAAGAAAATGCCACTTTTTTTATCAATATGTCAATAAGACAAATAAGAGACTGTCAAATATAATCCATACTCCGGGCTTAAGTGAAAAAACTTGAGCTTGAAGGAAGAATATGGTCCTTTTTTATTTGAAAGAATAACTGAAAAACAGTCAAAAATAGTTCATGACGATCATCTTAAGCAAAATGCTCTGAGTTTGGCAAAAGGTTTAGTTTTCATTATTAAGAAGGCGAGGAGAAAAAAACTGTTAAAAATTGTACAGAACCAGTTTTAGGGCTAAAATATCAAGTATTAGGCGTGCAGTAACGAGCATAATTTGAACTTGCTAAACTTTCCTAGTTTTCGGCAATTACTTGTTACTGAAAAATAGAAAAATATTTGAATTTGGAGGAAGATAATGCCAGTTTTATTATCGATAAGGAAAGTAAAAACTGTCAGCAATAGTCCAGAAACAAATACAGGCAAAATGTCAAGTATTGTGTGGGGACCAACGACCATACTTTGTAATCACAGATTATTCAAGTACATAAGAACTGAGTTTTAAGGAAGTTCATGCCAGTTTTTATTATCAAGAAAACAAGGACAAAGACTGTGAAAAATAGTCTAGAACTAGCTTTATAGCCAAAATGTCACGTACAGTGTATGCAATCAATAAAGACCGTATATTGCAATTAGTAATTATTGAAAATTAGGTAAAGCTAGGATTGGGAATATGGCAATTTTCGAGGATAGAGTGATAATATCTCTCTTAAATTTAGAGTTTGCACACCCTACTTTGCAATTATAGAATAATTAGTATAACACAGAAAATCCTGAGTTTTAAAAGAAGGATGTGCCAGTGTTTATTATCCAGAGGACAAGGAAAAAAACTGTCAAAAATTAAGCAAAACTAGGTTTAGGGTACAAACTCTGAAAAATTTTGAATTTTCTTGCAGCTATTAGTATCTGAAAGGCAGAAAAGTCTGTTTTTTTAGAAGCGGTATACTAGTTTATATTATCCAGAAGAGAAAGAGGAAACAGTCAAAAATGTTCCATAAATGCAAAAACTGTCTACAATAATGACTTTTTATTCTCAAAATAATAACCGCAAAACTGTCGAAAATAGTCCATCGAACCAGCCTTAAGTTAATATTTTGCATAAGGTAACAACCGTATCTTGCAATCACTAATTATTGAAAAGTGGAAATATCTCTGAATTTGGAGGAAAGATACGCCAGTTCTCATTATCGAGCAGAGAAGTAAAAACTGTCGAAAATAGTCCAGAACCAGATTTAGGGCAAAATATCAAATTTTGTGTGAGTACCATCGACAATACTTTGCAATCCACCAAGTTGATCATACTTTCAAATCACTGATTGTTGAAGTAGAAAAAAGCTGAGTTTGAAGGAAGTTTATGCCAGTTTTTATTATCAAGAAAACAAAGACAAAGACGGTCAAAAATAGTCTAGAACTAGCTTTGGAGCCAAAATGTCATGTACAGTCTATGCAATTAATTAAGACCGCATCTTGCAATTACCAATTATTGAAAATTAGATATAGCTGGGTTTGGATTGGGAATATGCCAGTTTTTATTGTCGAGAGTACAGTAATAATTCAGAATTAAGTTAAGAGTTATAAACACCCTACCTTGCAATTATAAAATAATTATTATAAATCAGAACATCCTGATTTTTATAAGAGGGAAGTGCCAGTGTTTATTATCCAGCGGATAAGGAAAAAACTGTAAAAAATTAAGCACAACCAAGTTTAGGGTACAAGCTCTGAAGAATTTTGTATTTTCTTGCAGCTATTAGTAACTAAAAGGGAGAAAATTCTGTTTTTTTTAAGAAACGATATACTAGTTTATATTATTCACAAGAGAAAGAGGAAACTGACAAAAATATTCCATAAATGCAAAAATTGTCTACAATAATGACTTAAGTGTAAACGCTTGAGCTTGTCAGAAGGATATGCCACTTGTTGTTATCAAAATAATAACCAAAAAACCATCCAAAAAAGTCCATGACCAACACCTAAGCAAAATAGTCTCAATCTAGCAAAAACTTCAGTTTTTATTATCAAGAAAACAAGGAAAAAAACAGTTAAATATTGTTCAGAACCAGCCTTAGAGCTAGTATTGTGCATGCAGTAACAAGCATATCTTGCAATCACTAATTAATGAAAAGTTTGATAATATCTTTGAATTTGGAAGGAAAACATGTCAGTTTTTATTGTCAAGCAGAGAAGTAAAAACTGTCGAAAATAATCCAGAACCAGATTTAGTGCAAAATATCAAGTTTTGTGTGGGTACCAGCGACCATACTTTGCAATCCACCAAATTGACCATACTTTGCAATCACTAATTGTTGAAGTAGAAAAGAACTGAGTTTGAGAAAAGTTTATGCCAGTTTATATTATCAAGAAAACAAGGATACAGACTGTGAAAAATAGTCTAGAACTAGCTTTAGAGCCAAAATGTCATGTACAGTCTATGCAATTAATAGAGACCGTATCTTGCAATTACTAATTATTGAAAATTAGATAAAGCTGGGTTGGATTGGGAATATGCCAGTTTTTATTGTCGAGAGTACCTACAGTAATAATTCAGAATTAAGTTAAGAGTTATAAACACCCTACTTTGCAGTTATAAAATAATTATTACAAATCAGAAAATCCTGACTTTTGGAAGAAGGAAGTGCCAGTGTTTATTATCCAGAGGATAAGGAAAAAACTGTCAAAAATTAAGCAAAACCAAGTCTAGGGTACAAGCTCTGAAGAATTTTGTATTTTCTTGCAGCTATTAGTAACTAAAAGGGAGAAAATTCTGTTTTTTTGAAAAGCGATATACTAGTTTATATTATTCAGAAGAGAAAGAGGAAACTGTCAAAAATATTCCTTAAATGCAAAAATTGTCTACAATAATGACTTAAGTGTAAACGCTTGAGCTTGTCAGAAGGATATGCCACTTGTTGTTATCAAAATAATAACCAAAAAACCATCCAAAAAAGTCCATGACCAACACCTAAGCAAAATAGTCTGAATCTAGCAAAAACTTCAGTTTTTATTATCAAGAAAACAAGGAAAAAAGCTGTTAAATATTGTTCAGAACCAGCCTTAGAGCTAGTATTGTGCATGCAGTAACAAGCATATCTTGCAATCACTAATTAATGAAAAGTTTGATAATATCTTTGAATTTGGAAGGAAAACATGTCAGTTTTTATTGTCAAGCAGAGAAGTAAAAACTGTCGAAAATAATCCAGAACCAGATTTAGTGCAAAATATCAAGTTTTGTGTGGGTACCAGCGACCATACTTTGCAATCCACCAAATTGACCATACTTTGCAATCACTAATTGTTGAAGTAGAAAAGAACTGAGTTTGAGAAAAGTTTATGCCAGTTTATATTATCAAGAAAACAAGGATACAGACTGTGAAAAATAGTCTAGAACTAGCTTTAGAGCCAAAATGTCATGTACAGTCTATGCAATTAATAGAGACCGTATCTTGCAATTACTAATTATTGAAAATTAGATAAAGCTGGGTTGGATTGGGAATATGCCAGTTTTTATTGTCGAGAGTACCTACAGTAATAATTCAGAATTAAGTTAAGAGTTATAAACACCCTACTTTGCAGTTATAAAATAATTATTACAAATCAGAAAATCCTGACTTTTGGAAGAAGGAAGTGCCAGTGTTTATTATCCAGAGGATAAGGAAAAAACTGTCAAAAATTAAGCAAAACCAAGTCTAGGGTACAAGCTCTGAAGAATTTTGTATTTTCTTGCAGCTATTAGTAACTAAAAGGGAGAAAATTCTGTTTTTTTGAAAAGCGATATACTAGTTTATATTATTCAGAAGAGAAAGAGGAAACTGTCAAAAATATTCCTTAAATGCAAAAATTGTCTACAATAATGACTTAAGTGTAAACGCTTGAGCTTGTCAGAAGGATATGCCACTTGTTGTTATCAAAATAATAACCAAAAAACCATCCAAAAAAGTCCATGACCAACACCTAAGCAAAATAGTCTGAATCTAGCAAAAACTTCAGTTTTTATTATCAAGAAAACAAGGAAAAAAGCTGTTAAATATTGTTCAGAACCAGCCTTAGAGCTAGTATTGTGCATGCAGTAACAAGCATATCTTGCAATCACTAATTAATGAAAAGTTTGATAATATCTTTGAATTTGGAAGGAAAACATGTCAGTTTTTATTGTCAAGCAGAGAAGTAAAAACTGTCGAAAATAATCCAGAACCAGATTTAGTGCAAAATATCAAGTTTTGTGTGGGTACCAGCGACCATACTTTGCAATCCACCAAATTGACCATACTTTGCAATCACTGATTGTTGAAGTAGAAAAGAACTGAGTTTGAGAAAAGTTTATGCCAGTTTATATTATCAAGAAAACAAGGATAAAGACTGTGAAAAATAGTCTAGAACTAGCTTTAGAGCCAAAATGTCATGTACAGTCTATGCAATTAATAGAGACCGTATCTTGCAATTACTAATTATTGAAAATTAGATAAAGCTGGGTTTGGATTGGGAGTATGCCAGTTTTTATTGTCGTGAATACAGTAATAGTTCAGAATTAAGTTTAGAGTTATAAACATAGTTCTTTTTATCTAAAGGACAAAGAAAAACTGTCAAAAATTGACCAAAACTAGGTTTAGAGCCAAAATGTCACGTATTGTATTTGCCATCAATAAGAGACATAAGTGGAAAAATTTGAGCTTGAAGGAGAAATATGCTTTTTTATTATCAAAAGTAAATCTGTCAAAAATTGTTCAGAACTAGATTAGAGCCAAACTTTGAAACACCGTGTATTCAGTATAAAAGTTATTTTTCAATTACTATAATATAAATTGAATAGCATACAAATTTGAAATTGGTAGGATATGCCACTTTTTATTGTCGAAAGAACATCTGTAACAGTGGTAAAAGTTGTCTATGTTGTCTATGACCACCACCTAAGCAAAATAATATGAGTTTGGAAAAAAGGTCAGTTTTTATTATCGAGAACGCTAGGTAAAACCTGTTACAAATGGTTCAGAACCAGCTTTAGAGATAAAATAGCAAGTATTTAGCTTGCAGTAACGACCATATCTTTCAACTTCTAAATATTTAACAGTAGAAATATCTTAGAATTTGAAGAAAGAATACACCAGTTTTTAATAACGATAAGAGAAATACAAAATTCTCAAAATTAATCCAAAACCAGATTTAGAGTATCTAGAAAATGTCAAGTACTTTGTATTTTTTTTTCAGCTATTAGTTATTAAAAGGAAAATGGACTGATTTTCGATAAGCGACATACCAGTTTAGATTTTGCAGAAGACAAAGATGAAACTGCCTATAATAATCCGTAAACCCGACATAGGTAGAAAAATTTGAGGTTGAAGTAAGGATATGCCACTTTTCGAAAAAGTTACTGAAAAACTATCAAAAATGGTCCAGGATCACTACTTAAAGTCCATGAACACTACCAACTACCTACAAGACGAGGGAAAAAAATACTAAAAGTTCTCCAGAACCAGCTTTAGAGCCTGAAATATCAAGTATTACACATGTCGGAACAACCATAATTTGTACTTACTAAATTTTCCTAGTTTTCAGCAATTACTAATTACTGAAAAATAGAAAAATCTTTGAATTTCAGCAAGAATATGCCAGTTTCTATTATCCATTAAGAGAAGTAAAAACTCTCAAAAATAATCCTAAACCAGATTTAGAGTACAAAATGCCAAGTATTTTCTATCTTCTTGCAGCTATTACGCATTGAAAGGCAGAAAAGACTGATTTTGAAGGAACGACATACATAGGTTACATTTTTCAGAAGACAAAGAAGTAACTGTCAAAAATAATTCATAATCCCAATGTAAGTAGAAAAACTTGAGCTTAAGGGAAGGATATGTTTTTTTATGATCAAATAGGTGAAGCAAAAATCGCTTCAAAAGGTGTTCACAACCGAAATTTAAAGCATTGTGTATGCAGAAAAGAAGTATGCAGTAACTAAGTAACTTTTCAATTACTACAATATTTATTGAAGAGCATACAAACTTTCATTTGAAAGGAGGATATGTCATTTTTTATTATCGAAAGAACAACTGAAAAACTGTCAAAAATAATTCATAATCATCACTTAAGCAAAATAATCTGAATTTGGCAAAAACTTCAGTTTTTATTATCGAGAAAATGAAGGAAAAAACTGTTAAAAGTTGTTCAGAACCAGCTTTAGAGCTAATAACGTGCATGCAGTAACGACCATATCTTGCAATCACTAATTATTGAATAGTGGAAATATCTTTTTATTTGGAGGAAAAATATGCCAATTTTTATTGTCGAGCTGAGACGTAAAAACTATCAAAAATAGTCCAGAACCAGCTTTAGGGCAAAATGTCAAGTACTGTGTGGGTACCAACGACCATATTTTACGATCCACCAAGTTGACCATACTTTGCAATCATTGATTATTGAAGTAGAAAAAACTGAATTTGAAGGAAGTTTACGTCAGTTTTTATTATCAAGAAAACCAGGACAAAGACTGTCAAAAATAGTCTAGATGTAGCTTTATAGCCAAAATGTCATGTGGAGTGTATGCAAACCATAAAGACCGTATCTTACAATTACTAATTATTGAAAATTAGATAAAGCTGGGCTTGGATTGGGAATATGCCAGTTTTTATTGTGGAGATTACAATAATAGATTAGAATTAGATTTAGAGTTGTAAACGCCCTACTTTGCTACGAGAAAATAATTATTGTAAAGCAGAAAATATAAAGTTTTGGAAGAAGGATGTGCCAGTTTTATTATCAAGAGGACAAGGAAAAAAACTGTCAAAAATTAATCGAAACTAGGTTTAGAGCCAAAATGTCACGTATTGTATTTGCAATCAATAACGACCGAAACTTGTAATACATGTCACGTATTGTATTTGCAATCAATAACGACCGAAACTTGTAATAACTAATTGTTGAAAATTGGCTGAGTTTGGATTGAGAATATGACAGGATTTGTTATCGAGAAAACAAGAAAACAAGGAAAAAACTGTCAAAAATAATTCATAAGCATATTTAACGTATAAAATGTCAAGTATAGTGTATTTTCTTGCAACTATTTGTTATTTAAAGGCAGATATATCTGACTTTGTGGAGAAACTACATACTATTTTATATTATCAAGAAGACAAAAACTATTAAAAATAGTCAATAATCTCTACATAGGTAAGAAAATTTGCGCTTGACGGATGGATCTGCCTGTTTTCTGATCAAAGAAAGAAAATGTCAAAAGTGGTTCACAACCAGCTTAGAGCTAAACTTGAAAGCATCGTGTATGCAGGAAAAAAGTAACTTTTCAATTACTATAATAATTACTCAAGAAGAATACAAGTTTGAATTTGGAAGAATATGCAACTTTTTATTGTCGAAAGAAGAAATGAAAATAATCTGGGTTTGACTTGAGAAAAATCAGTTTTTGTTATCAAGAAGACAAGAGGAAAAACTTTATAAAAATTGTTCACAACCTACTTTAGAGTAAAATATCAAGTAAAGTGCCTGCAGTAACGACTATAATAACGACGTAATAAGAAAATAAAGAAAAGTAGAAAAAGACGAAGGAAATATGGCATATTATTTCTCTTTGGAGAAAGAATATGACAGTTTTTATTATTGGTCACAAAAGAATGAGAAGCTGTCAAAAATAGTCCATAATGCCACTTTAAGTAGAAAAGCTTGAGATTGAAGAAACGACTTTTTTTATTAATTTTTATTATTTTTATTAGCGCCACTTTGTATTATCGACAGATTAATGTAAAAACTATCAAAAGTAGTCCATGACCACCATCTAAGCAAAATAATCTGAGTTTGTCAAAAAGTTCAGTTTTTATTGTCGAGAAAACGAAGGAAAAAACTGTTAAAATATGTTCAGAACCAGCTTTAAAGCTAAAATATCAAGACTTATGCGTGCAATAACGACCATGATTTGCAACAACTAAATGATTCTACTTTTAAGCTATTAATAATTACTGAATGAGCTAGAAGAATATGCCAGTTTTATTATCGACAGGAGACGTAAAAACTGTTAAAAATAGTCCAGAACCAGATCTAAAGTACAAAATTTCAAATATTGTGTATTTTATTACAACTACTAGTTATTAAAATTCAGCAAAGTTTGATATTGGAGTGCTATATACCAGTTTATATTATCCAGAGGACAAAGATAAAACTGTCAAGAACTGTCCATACTCCCGACTTAAGTAGAAAAACTTGAGCTTGAAGGAAAGATATGCCACTTTTTATTATCGAGAAGACTGGGAAAAAACTGTTAAACATTTTTAGAGCTAAAGTGTCAAGTATTGTGCCTGCAGTTAACGACTTTATTTTTGCTATCACTAATTGTTGAAAAGTAACAAAAACTTTTAATTTGGATGAAAGACATGGCAGCTTTTATTATGGATAAAAGAAGAAAAAGACTGTTAAAAGTAGTCTAGAACCAGCTTTAGAGAGAGAAAGAGACTTATAGAAAATGTCAAGAATTGCGTAGGTAGTAACGGTGTAACTTTGCAAAGACTAATTATTAAACAGTAGTAATAGCCGAGTTTGGAGAAAAAAAAATGTCAAGCATTGTGTTGTAATACCACCTTAATTTGCTATTATTTACTAATTATTTAAACGACAGTTTTTATTATCTAGAATGTAAGGTGAAAACTGTCAAAAATAGACCAGAACTAGGTTTAGGGCCAAAATTTCATGTATTGTGTATGTAATCATTAATGACCAAAAATTACTAATTACTGAAAATGAGAAAAAGTTGACTTGGGATTGATAATATGCCAGTTTTTATTATCAAGAAGACAAGGAAAACAAGGAAAAAGCTGTCAAAACTAGTCCAGAACCAGAGAACAAACTGTCAAGTATTTTGTATTTTCGTGCACCTACTAGTTAGTTAAAGGCAGAAGGCAGAAAAATTTGATTTTGGAGGAGCGACATACCAATTGGTCATGTTCAAAAAGCAAAGGAAAAACTGCCAATGGTAGTTAAATTAATCCAAAATCAGATTTAGTAGGAACAACCATACATTGCATTTACTACATTTTCCTAGTTTTCAGCAATTACTAATTACTGAAAAATCTTTGAATTTCAGGAAGAATTTGCCAGTTTTTATTATCCATAAGAAAAGTAAAAACTCTCAAAAATAATCCAAAACCAGATTTAGAGTACAAAATGGCAAGTATTTTGTATCTTCTTGCAGCTATTAGTCATTGAAAGGCAGAAAAGAATGATTTTGAAGGAACGACATACATAGTTTATATTTTTCAGATGACAAAGAAGGAACTGTAAAAATAGTCCATAATCCGGGCTTAAGAAGCAATTATCAGTTACTGAAAAATAGAAAAACATTTGAGTTTGGTGCAAGATAATGCCAGTTTTATTACCTATAAGGAAAGTAAAAACTGTCAAAAATAGTCCAGAAACGGATACAGACAAAATGTCAAGTATCGTGAAGGCAGAAAAGACGTTTTTTTGAGTAGCAACATACGAGTTTATATTATGTAAAAGACAAAGAAGAAACTGTCAAAAATAATCCGTAATCCCAATTTAAGTAGAAAAACTTGAGGTTAAAGGAAGGATATGTTTTTCGTGATCAAATAGGTGAAGCAAAAATTGTTTCAAAAGTTGTTCACAACCGAAATTTGAAGCGTTGCTGCAACAGTGTATGCATTAGAGAAGTAGTATGCAGTAACGAAGTAACTTGTCAATTACTACAGTATTTATTGAAGAGCATACAAACTTTAATTTGAAAGAAGGATACGTCATTTTTTATTATTGAAAAAACAACTGAAAAAGTTCAAAAATTGTCCGTAAGCATCACTTAAGTAAAGTAATCTGAGTTTGGTAAAAAGTTCACTTTATATTGTCGAAAAGACGAGGGAAAAAACTGTTAAAAATTGTTCAGAACCATCTTTAGAGCTAATATTGTGCTTGCAGTAACAACCATATCTTGTAATCACCAATTATTGAAAAGTTTGAAAATATCCTTGAATTTGGAAGGCAAACATGTCAGTTTTTATTGTCGAGCAGAGAAGTAAAAACTGTCGAAAATAGTCCAGAACCAGCTTTAGGGCAAAATGTCAAGTATTGGGTGGGTACCAACGACCACACTTTGATATCCACCAAGTTTGCAGTAACTAATTATTGAAGTAGAGAAGAACTGAGTTTCAGAAGAACACTTTTATGATCGAGAAAATAAGGACAAAGACTGTCAAAAATAGTCTAAAACTAGCTATAGAGCCAAAATGTTAACGTATTTTGTATGCAGTAATGTATGCAATGAGATGAAAATTAGAAAATTTGAAATTGTACTCATGTCAACTTTATAAAAAAGAATCATAAAGTTCGGTTAGGTCACTGTATTTATTCACCAAGTGTTTAAGAGTTACATTTCACGATTATCAAACTGCTGTTAAGCCCTTCTTGAGCTCATTGGTGCTTCTTGGGCTAACTAGGTGTAATTTTGAGATTTGCCATGGTGCAACATGATGGGGCAGGTCTAGAAAAATATTGGGAAATTTCGTAAAACATAAACCATGTTTGACTATCATCAATCATCAGCCTACACTATTATAATTATTATTATTAATTGTCTGAAATACGTACTATGTATAACTCATCAATAGCACCTGCTATTATGCAACACCCATGTAAGGTCGATCGTAAATTAATGCAGTCTCATTGTCTAAACAGGTACTCTGTCTTCAATCGAGTACCGGATTGTTTGTTTTTCTATACGTTCTTAGGTAGGTGAAGGGAAAAACTAAATCGCAACAATTAAAATTTATAATTATTTGCATCGACGATGACAACAATAAATAACTAAATCACACCACGCATCTTTTGCATTTATAGGTTCCATATAAAAGGGAATTTTAATGGTTTGACATCGATTATTCGTAAAGTGGTGGTCATATATTAGGTACCAACAAGGTTTTTAAAAAGGTTTCTATTATGAAATTTTTAGTAAGTGTTCACTTAGGCAATTTGGTATTAATTTTCTGAAAGTTTGTTTTATTTTTAGCAAAATAAAGAGTTTTTTTATGAAGAATTAAAAGCATTAAATTATTTTGCAATTTACAGGTTGCTTTAGCAGTTTTAGCACTGGCTGCCTACTCTGGGGCAGTACCAGCCGGTGTTCCAGCAGAACCAGTGTTAGATGACGCACCTGGACCATTAGTGCGGCTTGCAAGAGCGTAAGTAATTTACATTTTTTTCTTAACGGTACCTAACCCTGGTACTTAACCAGGGCGACTCCAAAGTTAACGTTATCCTTCCACCAGCAAATAAAGCTTTTTTTTGCGTTTTTTTCTACATATCAACATCAACGGTCGTACAGGGTGTCAAAGTTTTATTTAAAAAAAATAAAGTTTATTATTAACTGCCAACCACTTGAGATAAATATACCAAATTTTGTAGGTTTCAATAATGCAATTTAACTATCACTTGCTATAAAACTGGTGGTACTTTAGATTTTGTATTTAAATAAAAATTCATTTAAGAAAAATTTTAAAATTACATTAAAACGATTTTTATTTTTTTTAGTCGTGCGTCATTGAGCAAGGAATTAAATGAAAAATGTTTATTTTTAGAAAAATCAGTAGCGAACCGTGTATCCTTTGGTTTTTTTTCTTCAAAAAATAATAAATAACTTCTTATATGCGCGCCAATGGTAAACCCCGAAAATCACCTTGTATTTGGTAAAGGTTTGGTGTGGTGTGGTAGTGGTTGTTACAAAAAACTCTAAGGCTATGATTGTTAAATGTTAATGTTAAAGAGAGCCTCCTAGTGTTCTCAGATTTTCTATAGAAGGCCTTAGATCGATCAAACTGGCGAGAACTAAGGGGCTCGAAACCGGTCTAAGTTGGGCAATCGTGTATAAATAGGAAGGTGGCACTTTGTCTTGATAGTTTTTGAATTATTATTTTCTTTATAAAAGCCTGGGCATGTTTTTTTTGTATATCAGGCTGTTAATGGCAAAAACTAATCAAACTGGAGAATTATAATAAGAAAAACTGTTCTCTGTAAAAATCTGCGTATATCCAAAGACTTACAATAACTCAACGATTATGGCTCCAACTATACCTATTTTTAAAGATTTTCTTGTCTATAATTTGTCAATTGTCAGTGTCGCTCAATAAAAGAAAACAAAATTTGCTTAGAGCTTTGACAAAGATATCAATATAAGTCAAAAGGTTGGTATTTTAGAGAGAATGAGGTGTTTCTTTGACATATTTTTTGTAGCTTCAAGATTTCTTCAAAACTCTTTTATCAACAGTGATTTTATTTTATATTTTAGACCTGTACCTGCAGAGAAAGCCCCATCAGCAGAAAAGGATCTCGAAGGGTCAGAAAGTGCCTACGCCGTGTATCCTTACTACTACCATCCTTACTACCTCAACTATAGGTATCCTTACTACATCTATGGCCGTTAGAAGATTTTTAATATTAAATGATTGGAACCGACTGGTTTTCGAAAACGGACTATGATTTATGGACTTCTTCCACATGTTGTGACTTTTTTTAAAAAAGGTGTTGAATCTTCAATAACATTTTGTCTTTTCTGTGTTTTGACCACTAACCCAGGTAACCAAATAACGTATATCAAACGTATTAAAAACATCATTGACTGGCTACAGGACGACTTTCAATGACCTATAAATAACGTACCAAATCACGTGAATAACTCATACCATAATGACGTCATGCTTATGATTCATAGAAAACGTATAGAATGACTAGCCAGCACGTACATCACTGCTAAGGCAAGTAGGATAAGATGAGACGAGAACACTTCAAAAACTGAATTATGATGCATATAATATTATTAAAATGCGGCGAATCCAAAAATAAGAAAATATACAAAGTGTTCCATTGAAAAAAATTAAATTTATGCCAAAAATGCACTTATGTTTCATCCTGTATACGTAAATAAATTATCATTAAAAGCAGCTTCGTGACCGTCCACTTTTTTTCTCTAGCATGTACAGGGCCGACGATATATAGCGTCTAGAGTTGGGACACCTTGCATTTAAAACATACATATATATAACACTGAAAGAAACGCATATATGAAGATTTGAATTTCGTAAAATGGACCTAAATTGGCGTCCCCAGAAATCCCAGAAAATATATTTAAATGTAAAAAAAAATTTAAAATTAAAAAACTGAAAGGTGTGAAAGAAAAAATTATTTTTTCTAATTTTGACATATAAAGTGACACTTTTCAATACTGATGACGGTGACGTAACGTCCTACTTTTCGTAACTAGTTACGAAAAGTAAAATCTTTCGTAACTAGTGATGAAAAGTTGGTGTCACCACCAGTTGCAGGTTTCGGCTGTGGCACACCGTTGCTATAGTTTTACGGTATTAAGTAGATACAAAGTGGTTTAAAAGTAAATATTGAAGTTTAATAATAATAATTCTCTCTCTAAGTAGGTATTTGTAGTCAAAATTAGCAAAAATCTTGTATGAAACACGTGACGAAAAACCTTTTTTGTGTATCTCATTCAAATTGCGGGAACTCGCTGCGCTCGCCCCGCAAACATTCATTCGTTACACAAAATCGGACTTTTCGTAACTGGTTACATAAATAGCTATTTTATAATTCGATGTTTTTTTTTGTTTTATAGTTCTTTCTTATTTATTTTTTGTATTAAAGAAATGTAACAAAAAAATCATACAGGGCGTCCTATATTAGACTGAGGTGCAAAATTGCTCAATAATTACCAAACCACTTTTTACTGAAACTGAGGTTTAAATAGGGGTTCATTTGATATCGAAATTATCATGTTCCACCATAGAGCTCATAAGCAAAATAAACCTTTCGTATGTAACTTGCTGAATGAACACTACACCCGATCTAAAATCAATTATTTTTCAGTTTTTAGTGTTCGTTACATAAAAAAAGAGCAGAATATTTGATAACGTTTTTTGCACGTTTGTTAAACGTCATTGGCTTGGTTCTATCAGGCATCTATCAGGAATATGAAGTTTTATCACCAAAATTTTAGGTGAAATAAACGTAATAGTTTTAAGGTCATATTTTAGTCACATTAATGACACTTATTATTTTTTTATTGGTCATTCATTTTAAGCACCAGTGTTCACTCACTAATTTTGGCCTATATAATCACGTTATATTCACGTCATTTGTGACTTTCTGGTCGGTTGGGAAGTGCCCACAACTGAACATTACTTTACTAGTAGCATATTACTAGTAACTTATAGGTTACCAATATTACTTTTGATTCTAATACATTACCATAGGCTAAGATAGCGCTGGAATAAGGTAAAATTTAAAATTGGGAAAATGGACATTACTGCACTCAAAACTTGCAAATTAGTGAAAATTTATAGGTAACTTATGTTTTATAAATTATGAAACCATAGGAACCTCTTTACTGAAAACATTATACTTACAAGTACTTTCAAGTCACGTTAGTTACTGTGAATCACGTGGATACAACATTTTATTACTCATAGCTTATCAACATTACTTTTGATTCTAATATATTACGACAGGCTTAAGATAGTTTTGGAATAAGGTAAAATTTAAAATCGAGAAAACGGACATTACTGCAAACTAAATTTGTACATTGGTGAAAACTTATAGGTGACTACTGTTTTATAAGTTATTTAAACACAGAAACCTCATTACCGACAACATTACATTTACGAGAAATTTTAGTCGCTGTGAATCACGTGGATACAACATTTTATTACTAGTAACGTATAGGTTACCAATACTACATTTGATTCTAATATGTTACCTTAGGCTAAGATAGTTTTGGAATAAGGTAGAATTTAAAATTGAGAAAACGCACATTACTGCACACTAAATTTGCACTTTAGTGAAAACTTATAGGTCACTACTGTTTTATAAGTTATGCAAACATAAAAATCTCATTACTGACAACATTACGCATACAAGTACTTACAAGACACGTTAGTCGCTGTGAATCACGTAGATACAACATTTTATTACTAGTAACTTATAGGTTACCAATATTATTTTGATTCTAATATATTACCTCAGTCTAAGATAGTTTTGGAATAAGGTAAAATTTAAAATTGAGACAACGGACATTACTGCACACAAAACTTGCACATTAATGAAAACTTATTGGTCACTACTGTTTTATAAGTTCTGCAAACATAGGAACCTCATTACTGACAATATTACACTTACAGGTACTTACAAGACACGTTAATCGCTGTGAATCACTTGGATACAACATTTTATTACTAGCGACTTATAGGTTACCAATACTACTTTTTGTTCTAATATATTACCTTAGAATAAAGTAGTTTTGGGATAAGGTGAAATTTAGAATTGAGAAAACAGACATTACTGCACACTAAATTTGCATATTAATTAAAACTTATAGTTCACTACTGTTTTATAAATTATGAAACCATAGGAACCTCTTTACTGAAAACATTATACTTACAAGTACTTTCAATTCACGTTAGTCATTGTGAATTACGTGGATACAACACTTTATTACTTATAGGTTATCAACAATACTTTTGATTCTAATATATTACGACAGGCTTAAGATAGTTTTGGAATAAGGTAAAGTTTAAAATTGAGGAAACGGACATTACTGCAAACTAAATTTGTACATTAGTGAAAACTTATAGGTGACTACTGTTTTATAAGTTATTTAAACACAGAAACCTCATTACTGACAACATTATACTTACAAGAAACTACAGTCGCTGTAAATCACGTGAATACAATATTTTATTACTAGTAACGTATAGGTTACCAATACTACTTTTGATTCTGATATATTACCTTAGGCTAAGATAGTTTTGGAATAAGGTAGAATTTAAAATTGAGAAAACGCACATTACTGCACACTAAATTTGCACATTAGTGAAAACTTATAGGTCACTACTGTTTTATAAGTTATCCAAACATAAAAATCTCATTACTGACAACATTACGCATACAAGTACTTACAAGACACGTTAGTCGCTGTGAATCACGTAGATACAACATTTTATTACTAGTAACTTATAGGTTACCAATATTATTTTGATTCTAATTATACTATTCTAATATAACTATTAAACTATGAATTTATCGTAAATGATTTCTGAGATAAAACGCCTTGAAAATTGCCAAAAATTAGGTCGTATCGATCTTTTTTGTTAGCAGTTTACTTTTTTATTTTATTATCTCTACACTTTTATTTGTTTGTCATTATTAACTCTCAATATTCGCCAACGATTTTCAAATCAATGAACTTTTAAAGTCTATTAGTTTTTTTGGCGCGGGTAATAATAATAATAATAATAATAATAATAATTTCCTTTATTGCCAACAAAATGATTCAGTGATCACAAAGCAACGTCAAGAAAAAATAAATAGAACCTGTGGCACTTTTAACCGGCTGTCATACAGCCTCAGTGTAAAATACATATATAAAAAAAACAATAAACTAAGATAAAAATGAAAACGAATAAAAACATTTTTCTTTCAAATATAAAATAATCTCCCTGCGAAAATGAGATTCAGATGATATTTGCCTAATATACCGTGGTAGCAAATCATACGGTATTCCCGCAAAACACTGTAATTTATAGAAAGGTGCAAAACTTTTTGTAAACGTCCCGTAACTCTTCTTGTCGACAAAAAAAAACAAAAAACCGCAAAAAACGTCCCGAGATATCGATCACAGCTCTTAAATGTAATCACTAGAGGAGTCTTAAAGTTAGGACACCCACCATGAAGTCGTAGTTAACAAAATATTGATCCGTCTTTTAAAAATTTTTTTGCCGTTCTTGTACAATATTGTTCTTGCGTCTACGCCACTGATTTGTGAATCATATGTAACTAAATTCCGACTTTAAACTCGGAATTTAACTAAATTCCGACTTTGAACTCGGAATTTAACTAAATTCCGACTTTAAACTCGGAATTTAGCTAAATTCCGACTTTAAACTCGGAATTTAACTAAATTCCGACTTTGAACTCGGAATTTAACTAAATTCCGACTTTAAACTCGGAATTTAACTAAATTCCGACTTTAAACTCGGAATTTAACTAAATTTAACTAATTTAACGGAATTTAAGAAAAAAAATTGTGTTGGCCCTTCTACGCCTTCGTATAATATATTACCTCAGGCTAAGATAGTTTTGGAATAAGGTAAAATTAAAAATTGAGGCAACGGACATTTATGTACACTAAATTTGCACATTAGTGAAAACTCACAGGTCAATACTCTTTTGTAAGTTATGCAAACATAGAAACCTCATTGCTGACAACGGTACATTAACAAGAAACTTTAGTCGCCGTGAATCACGTGGATACAACATTTTATTACTAGTTACTGATAGGTTATCAATATTACTTTTGATTCTAATATAGTACCCATATCACGTTATTTTCACGTCATAGGTGACTTCCTGGTCGGGTAGGAACTGCCCACATGGACTCTTCTGAGCTTCATAAGGAATCAGGATTCTACTACAAAATTATCTTCAGAACCTTGGAATTCAGAACTGATTATATACTCATACAAATCGACGTAGAAAATGACTCCACCTAGATATGCTTACGAGGTCGTCACAATTATTGTCTCACAATCTTTCACATTCACTAGCAAAATGACACTTGTTCGTTAATAGTTGGCTACCATTGTACCTAAGCATTACTGAAGTTCACAATTTAGAATTTTCTCAATTAATTTTAAATTTGTATTCATCAAATTAAGTTTACAAATGATTTTCTGAGGTCCATGAGACTTTTGTTCTGAGAATCATACAACAAATATTTTATTTTAACTTCAGATAATCTTCTCCATCACACAATCAACCTTCAAGAATCTTTAACGCTCGCACAATAACAACTCAGAAATTGAATATTTACCCATAAATTCGTATATTGTTACCGCGATAATTATTGTTTCAGAAGCTTTCAGTTTCTGAGACACTTTACACCAATAACTGGTTACCACAGTGTCAATATTTTAGGACTTTTTGCCTTTATTTGTAGAGTCTTTGCTTATTAAAAATCTTGGATTGTATTGTATCAGAATTTTCGGAACATTTTATGACATTTTCGCCTTTTAATTGTTTTTATGAAGTCATCTCACCTACTGTTCTAACTCCATGGCCTGCTTGATTTTTCTTTTATTAATGCACGATACTGTATACTTGAGCTGCCTGCAGTAAGAATCTTAATTGAGTTGTTGACCCGTGTCAACACCGCTGAATTAGCTTCTATGTTTGAGAGTTTAATGCGTAAGACAAAGACACTGCTACGGCAGCTGTCAACGGGCTAACGCGGCGTTGCCATACTTAACATTCTTACCCTAAATATTCTCGTCAAATATTGAATATACTTGACACCAAGTCAAGTAGCGACTTAACTCAAATATTTCTTAACAAAAAAAAACAAAAATGACAAATTAAATATATAAATTTCCTTTTTATTTTAGTTATAAAAAAATGTGTCCTCGAAAAGACGCTTATCAAGCACGTCCTCACTTGATCTGACTGCATAAAGAATCCCAATTGTGTTACTGAGCTGTGGCAACACCACTGAATGAATTACATTGATTGCTGTGTTTGATAGTTTAATGTGTAAGAGGAAGACAGACCTTCCGCAGCTGTCAACGGGCTGACGCGGCGTTGCAATACTTAACACTTTTCCCTCAAAATTTTCTTCCAAAATTTGATTTGAATCACACGTATATTATAATCATTATTTCGGTGAACCTATAAATATAGAGTGTGTATTAAAAAAAAAAACCATAGCAAGCCATGGAATTAAAACTCTTGTCTGAGATAAGTTCATAAAAAATTAAATTCGGAACATTTTATGGCATTTTCGCCTTTCAATTGTTTTTATGAAGTCATCTCAGACCTACTGCTCTAACTCCATGGCCTGCTTGAGTTTTTTTTAATTAACGCACGGCACTATATACTTGAGCTGACTGCAGAAAGAATCTCAATTGAGTTGTTGACTTGTGGCAACACCGCTGAATTAGCTTCTGTGTTTGATAGTTTAATCCGTAAGACGAAGACACTGCTACGGCAACTGTTAACGGGCTGAGGCAGCGTTGCCATACTTAACACTTTTACCCTAAATGTTCTTGTCAAGTACTGAAAATAGTTGAAAATACTTGACACCAAGTCAAGTACCGACTTGTAAAGTAATAAGTTTTTTATTTCTTAAAAAAAAATGACAAATTAAATATATAAATTTCGCTTTTATTTTATTTATCATATGCTTCTGAGTGGTTGAAACTCAGAAGATCACACAACAAGTAACAAAGTTTTGCGTTGACTTCAGGGACTTTACACTTTCTTAGAACTGCTAACACGTAAACAGATTGATGACGTCAGGATCACATAGTCACGATAATTATTTTCTATGGCACTGTCAATGGCAACGTTTTAAAGCACTTGATTGTTAATAACTTTTTCCACTGGCACGTGTCGATTACAAGCTAATCCTTTCCAAGATCTATAGATTAAGATTTTCTGAGTTTTTTTTATATGTTTCTTATCTAAACACACATGTCTTTAGTATTTTGATCTGATTTCATAAAGGAAAGCTTCTGAACTACTTATAGCCCATGGTCTGAAGAACTCACAATAACGAGATCAAGCTAAAAACAATTTATGATCAATCGACATCAGAGACTCTCAGAAAATTAGCAGCTTAGCACAAAGTTACTGTTGATGAAACCAGAAAAAAATTACTGCCTTAGAAGCTTTAAGATTCAATGGCAAAGTGGCATTTCTCATTATTAACTGGTTCAATAACTCAGATTTCTGAGGTTTGCATTTCAAAACTTTCTGAGTTGATGGTAAGTTTTCATGATTGCTATTTTGCCAGAATTCAGAGTATAGAAACTTCTGAGCTCCATATGGTTTTTTATCTTAGCAGCTGATGACCTCAGAGACCTCATAGACTTTCAATATAGCCACTTACTCAATTGCAAAAATCATCTCAGTAAGCGGCTATCGACCCAAGAAATTGTATTGCCTCAGAATCATTTAGTTTGAGATGCAAAGTGGCAGTTGTTTTAACAATAGTGTGATTGGCTGAAGGTTTGGAATTTTCTGAGTTTATTTTAAATTTTCCTGATTTCACACTCTCATATATTCTATTTTACCATACTTGCGTGCACAGATGCTTTGAGTTTTGGTTTTGAGTAGCTTAAGCACTCAGAAGCCCACAGTATAAAAGTTTTACCTTGACATCAGAAACATTTAATGGACTCAGAAATTGCCCATACTTAGCAATTCGTAAAATTATAATCACAATAAATATCGTCTCAGTAGCCTCCATATTGAAAGGCAAAAAGGCACATGTTTGTGCTGATGTAGGGTAGATCCCGAAACTAGTATGCAGGTGGGTTGATCGACAAGTTGGTGACTACCTCGTTAGACTTCATTCTGGTTCCGATAACCTACGAGGTACAGAGCAATATAGGCTGCTTCTCGACCTGAGAGCCATCTGCCATGCAGTATTAAATCGAATACGCTGGTGGATGTCGCCTGCTCCTGCTCTGTACAACATCTCACCGGTTTTCTGTACAGTTTTGGCTTTAAGCCACGAACTCACGGTCGTTCCGTTCCGATAACCTGCGAGGTACAGAGCAAAATGGGCTGCTTCTCGAACTGAGAGCCTTCTGCCATGCAGTATTAGAATTCTGGCTTTGAGCCACGAACTGACGGTCTCCAATTTGTCGACCATCCAAAGCTGTACTGATGAGGTAGAATCCGAAACTAGTATGCAGATGGGTTGGTTGACAAAATGGTGACCACCTACTCTTTACACTTCCTTCTGGTTCCGATAACCTGCGAGGTCCAGAAAAATACGGGCTACTTCTCGAACTGGGAGCCATCTGCCATGCAATATTAGATCTGATACGTTGGTGGATATCGCCTGCTCCTGCCCTCTACAACATCTCACCAGTCTTCCGTACATTTTTGGCTTTAAGCCACGAACTCACGGTTTCCAATTTGTTGACCATCCAAAGCTGTACTAATGAGGGGTAGACCCCGAAACCTGATTACAGTTGGGTACATCGACAAATTAGTGACCACCTTCTCTTTACGCTTCGTTCTGGTTCGGATAACCTGCGAGGTACAGAGCAATATGGGCTGCTTCTCGAAGTGGGAGCCATCTGGCATGCAGTATTAGATTTAAGATGTTGGTGGATGTCGCCTGCTCCTGCACTGTACAACATCTCACCGGTTTTCTGTACATTTTTGGCTTTAAACCACGAACTCACTGTTTCCAATTTGTCGACCAGCCAAGACAAATTGGTGACCACCTTCTCTTTACGCTTCGTTCTGGTTCGGATAACCTGCGAGGTACAGAGCAATATGGGCTGCTTCTCGAAGTGGGAGCCATCTGGCATGCAGTATTAGATTTAAGATGTTGGTGGATGTCGCCTGCTCCTGCACTGTACAACATCTCACCGGTTTTCTGTACATTTTTGGCTTTAAACCACGAACTCACTGTTTCCAATTTGTCGACCAGTCAAAGCTGTACTGATGAGGGGTAGACCCCGAAACATGATTGCAGTTGGGTACATCGACAAATTGGTGACCACCTTGTCTTTACACTTCGTTCTGGTTCCGATAACCTACGAGGTACAGAGCAATATGGGTTGTTTCTCAAATTGAGAGCCATCTGCCATGCAGTATTAGATCTAATCGGCTGGCAGATATCGCCTGCTCCTGCTCTGGACAATATCGCACCGGTCTTCAGTACATTTGTGGCTTTAAGCCACGAACTCACGGTCTCCAATTTATCGACCAGCCAAAGCTGAACTGATGAGGGGTAGAACCCGAAACTAGCATGCAGAGTGGTTGATCGACAAATTGGTGACCACCTACTCTTTACACTTCATTCTGGTTCCAATAACCTCCGAGGTATAGGGCGACATGGACTGCTCCTCGAACTGAGAGCCATCTGCCATGCAGTATTAGATCTAATACGCTAATGGATGTCGCCTGCTCCTGCTCTGTACAACATCTCACCGGTGTACCCTACATTTTTGGCTTTAAGCCACGAACTCACGGTCTCCAATTTGTCGATCAGCCAAGAAAAATTGGTGACCACCTTCTCTTTACACTTCGTTCTGGTTCCGACAACCTGCGAGGTACAGAGCAATATACGCTGCTTCTCGAACTGAGAGACATCTGCCATGCAATATTAGATCTAATACGCTGGTGGATGTCGCCTGCTCCTGCTCTGTAAAACATTTCACTGGCTTTCCGTACATTTTTGGTTTTAAGCCACAAACTCACGGCCTCCAATTTGTCGACCAGCCAAAGTTGAACTGATGAGGGGTAGACCCCGAAACTCATCTGCAGGGTTGAACAACAAATTGGTGACCACCTACTCTTTACATTTCCTTCTGATTGCGATAACTGGCGAGGTACAGAGCAATATCGGCTGCTTCTCGAACTGAGATCCATCTGCCATGCAGTATTAAATCTAATACGCTGGTGCATGTCGCCTGCTCCTGCTCTGTACAACATCTCACCGGTTTTCTGTACAGTTTTGGCTTTAAGCCACGACCTCACGGTCGTTCCGTTCCGATAACCTGCGTGGTACAGAGCAAAATGGGCTGCTTCTCGAACTGAGAGCCTTCTGCCATGCAGTATTAGATTTCTGCCACGAATGACGGTCTCCAATTTGTCGACCATCCAAAGCTGTACTGATGAGGTAGACCCCGAAACTAGTATGCAGATGGGTTCGTTGACAAATTGGTGACCACCTACTCTTTATACTTCGTTCTGGTTCCGGATAACCTGCGAGGTCCAGAAAAATATGGGCTACTTCTCGAACTGAGAGCGATCTGCCATGCAATATTAGATCTAATACGTTGGTGGATGTCGCCTGCTTCTGCCCTGTACAACATCTCACCGGTTTTCCGTACATTTTTGGCTTTACGTCACAAACTCACTGTTTTCAATTTGTAGACCAGCCAAAGCTGTACTGATGAGGGGTAGACCCCGAAACCTGATTACAGTTGGGTACATCGACAAATTGGTGACCACCTTCTCTTTACGCTTCGTTCTGGTTCGGATAACCTGCGAGGTACAGAGCAATATAGGCTGCTTCTAGAAGTGGGAGCCATCTGGCATGCAGTATTAGATTTAAGATGTTGGTGGATGTCGCCTGCTCCTGCTCTGTACAACATCTCACCGGTTTTCTGTACATTTTTAGCTTTAAACCACGAACTCACGGTTTCCAATTTGTCGACCAGTCAAAGCTGTACTGATGAGGGTTAGACCCCGAAACATGATTGCAGTTGGGTACATTGACAAATTGGTGACCACCTTCTCTTTACACTTCGTTCTGGTTCCGATAACCTACGAGGTACAGAGCAATATGGGTTGCTTCTCAAACTGAGAGCCATCTGCCATGCAGTATTAGATCTAATCGGCTGGCTGATATCGCCTGCTCCTGCTCTGGACAACATCGCACCGGTCTTCAGTACATTTGTGGCTTTAAGCCACGAACTCACGGTCTCCAATTTATCGACCTGCCAAAGCTGAACTGATGAGGGGTAGAACCCGAAACTAGTATGTAGATTGGTTGATCGACAAATTGGTGACCACCTACTCTTTACACTTCATTCTGGTTCCGATAACCTCCGAGGTATAGGGCGACCTGGACTGCTCCTCGAACTGAGAGCCATCTGCCATGCAGTATTAGATCTAATACGCTGGTGGATGTCGCCTGCTCCTGCTCTGTAAAACATTTCACTGGCCTTCCGTACATTTTTGGCTTTAAGCCACAAACTCACGGCCTCCAATTTGTCGACCAACCAAAGCTGTACTGATGAGGGGTAGACCCCGAAACTCATCTGCAGGGTTGAACAACAAATTGGTGACCACCTACTCTTTACATTTCCTTCTGATTGCGATAACTTGCGAGGTACAGAGCAATATCGGTGCTTCTCGAACTGAGATCCATCTGCCATGCAGCATTAGATCTAATATGCTGGTGGATTTCGCCTGCTCCTGCTCTGTACAACATCTCACCTATCTTCACTACAAACATTAGATCCAATCCTTGACTTTAATCAAGTCCTTGAATACGCATTTTAGTCTTCATCAAACTATTTTTGAAGGACTTCCATTAAAGCTGCTAACAGTATTGGTTTCTTTATTATGAAAAATGACTAAAATATGTTTCTCCTTGACTCCTACCAGTCATAAATTGTTTTACAATAGGTTTTCTAAACAACATAATGATCAAATCATTTTCAATCATTTGCTAGTAATTTATGCTAATGACAAACAATTTAATTTATTGGTTTAACGATTTCCTTTGTTCCTAAAGTAAACTGGTAAGGACCCACTTGTGGAAACCTGTTCTGGTCCTTCTTGTGGGTTGAATTTCTACGAGGGTGTCTGAAGTTTTGCTTAATTTCTAACTTCTATCATCTTTAGAATTACTTTATATACCAAACCTAGATAAGGAGATAAAATTTGATAGATTTACATAGAAAAGATCACTTATGAACTTTATTATTGGCGATCTTTCAAGGTTCCGTGTTCAACTAAGATTTGACGTGCCCTGGTAAAAATTAGCAGGAAGCAGTCAGTTCACCTTCTGGTATTACGTATATTGGCAAATTTGATTTTACTAGTCAAGTTACAGCAACTTTACATACACCATCCGAAGACTTCATTAATTTGTTTTTATTTATTGAGTTTTTTTTGTTCTTAATAGTAGTGCCTTAAAGGAGTATTGCAGTTGGGTACAAAGTTATTATCATTTATTTTGAGAGTCTAGGTTAAGAGGCGCAAAAAACTTGGTCAGGGTCTGAGCATTTAACGCAATTACATATTATATTATGAAGACAATTTTATTGCAAAATATCCACTAAAATAATTAAAAGTTTAATTACACGCATATTCACCCTTGACGAAAATTTATCATTAATTAATAACTAATAATAGTGAAAAGAAGAGAAACTAGTCATAAATCGACTTTCTCGCTTTAAACAAATAGATAGGTATTGATGTGTGATATATTACAAGCCAAAATGTACATTTTCTTCTGATTTACAGCAAAATGTGTACCTGCCATCCTTGCAACCTTGCAGACCTTACGCGTTAACTGGAGATGTGAAAATGCTCTTTTATGGTGCCAGACTTATACCACCGCCATTCTTCTTGCCTGATCTTTGCATTCCACTGACCGGCAAACCTTCTTCTTAATTCATGGTCAAGACCTCTGTGGCAATCTTAACTATTAGCAATCGCAGAGGTTCGCAACTGCGAATTTAGTCTTCTATAACAAATAAAGTGTTTTGGGAAATGAAACAGTTTCAGTGCTTATTTGTCTTAGTTTTGTGTTTGAAATTCGTGGTTGGTGCTAATCGGAACAATAACAAGGTAAGTCTTGACCCAACTCAAAGATCTATGTGCTACTTGCTTCTTCTTGCCAATAATTTTCATTTTGTTGAGCTTCAGGAGCGTCTTAATCATAAGGCGAAAAAGAACGATTGCTAAGGGACCGCTAACGCTAAGGGACTGCTAACGAAAGAAAAAATATAAAATAAAGAAATATTTTACAATTTTTTTCCTCAAATATTATTCTGAAACAATATTGAGTAGAGACACTATAGGAAGAGGCAAAATGGTTTTGATGGTTCTTGGAAAAAAAATTGATCTACCCCTGGAAGGGGTCACACTATTTTGTAAATTCGGCCTGAAGAAACATTTGGGTCTGCGTTTTAAACCCTACGACTGGGTCCTATTTAAGAAAAGGGAGATTTTGTAAAAAATGTGAGAGAAAGTACTGATATAAAGATTTCCTTGTTAGACACTCCGAAGCTCCACTTTTCCATTGTCACTTTCTCCTCAACATCAATAGGCAAAGCCGGAGGTCTTAAGTAGAATACGGGGAAATTTTCTTCACGTTTTAGGCTGTTCCAAATAATTACATTTGGCTCAATTTTGACACAAAGGAAGTAAATCATAATAAGAAAAAAAAATCTATAAATCAATGTCAATTTGCATATTAAAGACATTTGGTTCAGGCCTGATGCTAATTTTTCTATGGTCTCATCATAGACATAATTAAGTATTAACACAAAGAATTGTTTTTCAATAGACTACATTCTGATGAGTACAAGTTTTAAAGGAAAATTTTCATAAATAACAGGAACAGTTTTTGTCTTAAAACAAGTTCGTTTATTGATCGCAATCTGCTCAAGCAACTTTATTGAAAACCTTGACAGAAATTCCAATTCGTACGCATTTGCTACATCAAAGTCGATTCTTTGTAGTAGGAAGCAGGATGAATAAAAAAGTGTCCTTCTGCAACATATTCATGGTCAATGGTAAAAATTACCAATAATTTAAGCAAACCATTAAGCAGTTAAATAGCTGTTTCGATGATGCAACTCGTGGCATTCTTCTCTAATCCACTTGATCAACAGGTCGTTAAACGTGGTTTTAAAAGGTTTATGACATTATTTGCTATGTTTGGGAGTAACAACTTCTGTGGGTGGACTTTGCCTGCAATAGTAATTGTGGTCTGTTTATCAGCTCAAGCTGCAAGCGAATTGTCACTGGTAAGATTGTTTTTTTCATTTTTTGACGTATTTATAGAAGTATTGGAAGCCAATTCTCAATTGGAAATCTTGGAGTTGCAAACAATTTTTTTGTCTTTCATCTCAAAAGCACAAAAGAAAACCAAAAATCACTTTTTTTGATAAATCGTAATTTTTTGTAAAATTATATGAAATAAATGCTAATAAAAACTTTTTTGTATTTAGTTATTAATTTAACACCATGGAATTCAACATCATATTTACAAGGTGTTTCTGAAAACAGTGCCATAATTATAACCACTTAACGTATAGCTTCAAAATAAGAAAAATAATGTACCAAAAAATGCTTTGTTTACCATATAAAGAGTATGAAACGTTTGATCTTGAGAATGGTTTTTAATTAATATTTCCGAAAGGTGTGGAGATGAATTAACTCATATGTGACCGGCAAGGTACCCGGGTGCACATTTTTTAGTTTCTGGTAAAATTCTGATTTATAAAGTAGCTATTTTGAGGGTCCTTGATATCTTATATGAAGTTGTTCACTATATACTTGCGTTTAGTTTGTTGGCTTATTGTCATTTGTTTTTGAATTACAAATATTTAAAATATTTCAACCCTTAAATGACTGGCAGGGTACCTGGGTACCCTCAGGAAAATTAAAAGCTTGTACTATTACAAACTTTTTATATTGATTATATTGATAACGGAAACATTATTTCAAAAAGTAAGAAAATCTAAAATTAAGCATTAAAATTATTTTGTTCAGTTTTCTGATTGCAACTCAAACAAAAAGCCTTTTCAACGGAATGTTCAACACAAGTGGGTTTTGAGCATCCATTGCGCCTGTTTTATGTTTTTCGTCTTTATTTTTTGATAGATGTTGACATAGATGACAAGATCCTACGACAACACGAGGTTCTGTAAACAACATGTTGAGCAATATTTTGACGAGGAACTATCCTCTCTTCACACATTTGACCGCCTAAAACCATATCCACTGAGCTTTTGGTGAAATAGTTTGCTAGAATTTTTGGAATTGTACTACGTGTTTGAATTGAAAGCACACATAGGTCGCTAGCTAACCCTTTCAGGAATATTCTTCGCTTATCAGTAGATTTTATGCTAGGGTTGTTCTCCGTGTGTATTATATATGACGTCAAACGGGCAATATCTATCATATTGCAAAAAAAGGCTAAAGACCAACTTCTTTTTACTGTATATTCCCAAAACATTTTGTCCATTGTTCGGTCTTGTCCACTTTGCCTCTGCTGTACATGGAAGATACTAAAATTACTGCCTTATTTTTCTTTGGCACATATGAGCAGAGCGTAGCGTCTGTGTTATACACAAAGTTTGTAGAATTAACTTCCCTATCTTTAGCTGCTTGTAATTTTATAGGAAAAGAGCCTTATTTTACTTATTCTTTATATTTCGAAACCCAGTCCAAAACTCTACGTTTACCGACGTTGCAAAAGGCAAAATACTTTTATCCCATATTTGGCCGGTTTCGAAGGGATATATGTGTGAATTTAGTGTGCCCTCTATAGGGAAATAGTTGTTCATCTACTGTTATGGCTTCATAAGGCTGGTACTACTTTTGCAAATTATTGTTCAGCATTTGCCAACTATCCAGACAAAGCGGGATTGGGTGTCAAAATATCTCTATTAAGAGATATTTTCTTTCTCTAGCTGAAACGTAAGAATGCTAAAGCCACTTATCTCTGTTTTATATGTACTATTTCAGTTAGATATGAGACATGGGTTCCCAGGTACCCCGCTCGTCCTGTGAAGGTGTTATTTTTCCCAGTCACATAAGGGTTTTAATGAAATTTGGTAGCAGTGTTGGTTATCGCCTATTATTGAAAAAGGTCTTTTTCTTAACTTTAAAATGATACCAATAAGTTGGAGCGATATGGAGATGTCCTCTAGGCTATAACTAAAAAATGACAGCTGTCAGAAAAAATCTGATTAGCCCAACTTATGCAGAAAAAAAATCTCTACAGCTTTTGTATCTACATCATTCCCTAGAATTCTTAAATCGATGTAAAGACCTTTTGAAAATATGATTTTTTAATACAAAAGTTGCAGAGTTTTTGTCTGGATGAGATGCTTTGATCAGATTTTTTCAGCTGTCAGTTTTTTATTATGATATATCCAAAAGGGGAAAATGGCAATTTTGAAAACAGTTGTCTTTTTCAGTATCATTTTAAAGCTAAAAAAAACTTTTCTCAATAGGCGATAGCCAACTATGCTTCTCATTAAAGAAGTAAGTTTATGTCATATCTCACAAACGACAGCTGGAAGAAATAATCTAATAACTCTGTCTTGTTCTGGGTAAAATTATCTAGAAATTTTATATTTACCTCCTTGCTCTAGATCCAATAGTTCCTCGGCTAGATAGATTTTAAAAAATTATAAAAATTTGTTTTTTGCTAAATATACAATGTGTTTACGAAAGTAGCATTCTCTCATTTCCTCCAAAATAGGACAAAAATTTTATATAGACATGAGTCGAAAAATGCTTCGTTGAGGGGTTAGTCTTAAGGCACACCATTTAAAATTGTGTTACTTTCGTAATAAAATTGATTTCCCTCGAGAAATATTGCAAATAAAAAGTTTCAACAAAATCAAACTTTCTTACCCTGTATATGGTAAACAAGGGATTTCTGTGAGATGTTATACAGAGCAGGAGATGGCGACATCCACCAGCGTATTATTAGATCTAATACTGCATGGCAGATGGCTCTCAGTTCACAAGCAGCCCATATTACTTCGCAGGTTATCGGAACCAGAACGAAGTGTAAAGAGTAAGTGGTCACCAATTGGTCGACCAACCCATTTGCATACTAGTTTCGAGATCTACCCCTCATCAGTACTGCTTTGGCTTGTCGATAAAATGGAGAACGTGAGTTCGTGGCTTAAAGCCAAAAATGTACGGAAGACCGATGTTATGTTGTACAGAGCAGGAGTAGGCGACATCCACCAACATTAGATCTAATACTGCATGGAAGATGGCTCTCAGTTCCAGAAACAACCCATATTGCTCTGCAGCTCGCAGGTTATCGGAACCAGAACAAAGCATAAAGACACAGGTGGTCACCAATTTGTCTATCAACTTATCTTCATACCGGTTTCGGGGTCTACCCCTCATCAGTAAAGCTTTGGCTGGTCGACAAATTGGAGACCGTGAGTTCACGGCTTAATGTCAAAAATCTATGGAAGAGCGGTGAGATGTTGTACAGAGCAGGAAAATTCGACATCCACCAGCGTATTAGATCTAATACTGCATGCCAGATGGCTGTCAGTTCGAGAAGCAGCTTATATTGCTGTGTACCTCGCAGGTTATTGGATCCAGAACGAAGTGTGAAGACTAGGTGTTGACCAATTTGGCAATCAACCCATCTGCATACTAGTTTCGGGGGTCTACCCCTCATCAGTGCAGAATTGGCTGGTCGATAAATTGGAGACCGTGATTTCGTGGCCTAAAGCCAAAAATGTACGAAAGACCAATGTTATGTTGTACAGAGCAGGAGTAGACGACATCCACCAACGTATTATTAGATCTAATATTGCATGGCAGATGGCTCTCAGTTCTAGAGGCAACTCATATTACCTCGCAGCTTATCGGAACCAGAACGAAGGTAAAGAGTAAGTGGTCACCAATTTGCAGATCAACCTATCTGCATACTAGTTTCGATGTCTACCCCTCAACAGTACAGCTTTGGATTGTCGACAAATTGGAGACCGTGCGTCCATGGCTTAAAACCAAAAATGTACGGAAGAACGATGAGATGTTGTACAGAGCAGGAGCAGGCGCCAATTGTAAAGAGTAGGTGATCACCAATTTGTCGATCAACCCATCTGCATACTAGTTTCGGGGTCTACCCCTCATCATACGCCTCTGGATGCCGCCCGCTCCTGCTTTGTACAACTTCTCACTGTTCTTCCGTAGATTTTTGGCTTTAAGATACGAGCTTATGGTCTCCAGTTTGTCGACCACCCAAAACTATACTGATCAGGGGTAGACCTCGAAACTAGTATGCAGATGGGTTTATCGACAAATTGGTGACCATTTACTCTTTACACTTCGATCTGGTTCCGATAACCTGCAAGGTACAGAGTAATATGGACTGCTTCTCGAACTGAGACCCATCTGCCATGAAGTATTAGATCTAATATTTTGGTCGATGTCGTCTGTTCCTGCTCCGTACAACATCTCACCGCTCTTCCGTAGATTTTTGGCTTTAAGCCGCGAACTCACGGTCACCAATTTGTCGATCAACCCATCTGCATACTAGTTTCGGGGTCTACCGCTCATCATACGCTTTTGGATGTCGGCCGCTCCTGCTCTGTTCAACTTCTCACTGTTCTTCCGTAGATTTTTGGCTTTAAGCTACGAGCTCACGGTCTCCAATTTGTCGACCACCCAAAACTATACTGATCAGGGGTAGACCTCGAAACTAGTATGCAGATGGGTTCATCGACAAATTGGTGACCATTTCTCTTTACATTTCGATCTGGTTCCGATAACCTGCAAGGTACAGAGTAATATGGACTGCTTCTCGAACTGAGACCCATCTGCCTTGAAGTATTAGATCTGATATTTTGGTCGATGTCGTCTGTTCCTGCTCCGTACAACATCTCACCGCTCTTCGGTAGATTTTTGGCTTTAAGCCGCGAACCCACGGTCACCAATTTGTCGATCAACCCATCTGCATACTAGTTTCGGGGTCTACCCCTCATCATACGCTTCTGGATGTCGCCCGCTCCTGCTCTGTTCAACTTCTCACTGTTCTTCCGTAGATTTTTGGCTTTAAGCTACGAGCTCACGGTCTCCAATTTGTCGACTACCCAAAACTATACTGATCAGGGGTAGACCTCGAAACTAGTATGCAGATAGGTTCATCGACAAATTGGTGACCATTTACTCTTTACATTTCGATCTGGTTCCGATAACCTGCAAGGTACAGAGTAATATGGACTGCTTCTCGAACTGAGACCCATCTGCCATGAAGTATTAGATCTGATATTTCGGTCGATGTCGTCTGTTCCTGCTCCGTACAACATCTCACCGCTCTTCCGTAGATTTTTTGCTTTAAGCCGCGAACCCACGGTCACCAATTTGTCGATCAACCCATCTGCATACTACTTTCGGGGTCTACCCCTCATCATACGCTTCTGGATGTCGCCCGCTCCTGCTCTGTTCAACTTCTCACTGTTCTTCCGTAGATTTTTGGCTTTAAGCTACGAGCTTACGGTCTCCAATTTGTCGACCACCCAAAACTATACTGATCAGGGGTAGACCTCGAAACTAGTATGCAGATGGGTGCATCGACAAATTGGTGACCATTTACTCTTTACACCTCGTTCTGGTTCCGATAACCTGCAAGGTACAGAGTAATATGGACTGCGTCTCGAACTGAGACCCATCTGCCATGAAGTGTTAGATCTAATTTAATGGTCGATGTCGTCTGTTCATGCTCCGTACAACAGCTCACCGCTCTTCCGTAGATTTTTGGCTTTAAGCCGCGAACCCACGGTCACCAATTTGTCGATCAACCCATCTGCATACTACTTTCGGGGTCTACCCCTCATCATACGCTTCTGGATGTCGCCTGCTCCTGCTCTGTACAACGTCTCACTGTTCTTCCGTAGATTTTTGGCTTTAAGCTACGAGCTCACGGTCTCCAATTTGTCGACCACCCAAAACTATACTGATCAGGGGTAGTCCTCGAAACTAGTATGGAGATGGGTTCGTTGACAAATTCGTGATCACTTACTCTTTACATTTCGTTCTGGTTCCTATAACCTGCGAGGTACAAAGTAATATGAGCTGCTTCTCGAACTGAGAGCCATCTGCATTGAAGTATTACATCTATTAATACGGTGGATGTCGCCTGCTCCTGCTCTGTACAACATCTCACCGCTTTTCCGTAGATTTTTGGCTTTAAGCCGCGAACTTACCGTCTCCAGTCTGTCGACCCCTCAAAGCTGTATTGATGAGGGTTAGTCCCCGAAACTAGTATGCAGATGGGTTGATCGATAAATTGGTGGCCACCTACTCTTCAAGGTATTTCTATTTACATGTTTAAATGTTTTTTTTTCCTTATTTTGGAGTCTAGAATAAGTGGTTAAATTTTTCAGAAACACCTTGTATTTTGAGTTCTTTAATAAGTGGGAAGGTAATGCCTAGCGGATGCAGAATAAAAAACTACTCCACTTTTTAGAAATTGTCAACCTGAGGAAGACGTCATTAAAAGTCAAAACGTTGGAAATTTAAAAAAAGTGAAGCAACATTTTGTCCTTCACCTGCTCAGCGTTTTGCGATCATCACGCGCTTATTGACACTCAGCCCAGCAGGTTTTTAATATTCTTGCATATATAGGTTATTTCTTTAGCCTTTTTGAAATACACAGTGTGTCCCAAAAAAGTGGTGACTCGATGCTCCATTTTTGCATTTCGACTAGCGCTTCCTTTTGCAAGTCCTGGTGGCTTAAAGCCCTCTGTTACAATATCAGTTTGAAGATAAACAAAATATTTTGACAGATAAACAATGCAAAGCACGTCAATTGGCTTACATATTTCATCATTTTTCTATTTCTTATAACTTAAGCACGAACAGCACAGTCAGCATTCAAGATTATGCACATTCCATTCACATTCATTGCACTTACAGGACACTGTTCAAATTCAAGTAGAAAACGGGGCCGTACAAGGCAGCCTCAAGTTCCTGAGGGACGGTCAGAGCTATTACAGTTTCCTGGGTATTCCCTACGCGCAACCACCAGTTGGAGAACTAAGATTCAAGGTATTTCACCATTCCTAACTAAAACTTCTTTCTTATTTCTTTTTTTCATTCAGGACCCAGTGCCTTACAAAAAATGGAGAGGAGTCCTAAATGCCACTCAATACGCCCCCAGTTGTGTAGAAATGATCCTAAAGCAAATAACTTACACTGTGAGTGGACAGGAAGACTGCCTCTACTTGAATGTCTTTACTTCGACAGTAAGATTAGAATCAATATTTAATATTTAACTTTTATGAAATTAATTTCAGAATCCATTGACTACCAAACAACTACTTCCAGTCATGTTTTGGATATACGGAGGATCCTTCCGTGAAGGCACTTCCGAACTTTACGGTCCAGACTATCTGCTTAAAGAGAAAGTTGTCATTGTCACTTTCAACTATCGACTGGGATTTTTTGGTATGGCCTATTTCAAATAGGTATTCATCTAGCAGGCTGAGGAATTGACAAATTCGTCCTATTCCAACCATGTAAATGTGTCATGTATATGTCAATTTCTCAGCCGACTAGATGAATATATATTTGAAATCGACTCTAGTTTCAAAGTCACTTTGGGCAAGCCTCAATTCTTATCAGGTTTTCTGAGCACCGAAGACGAACATGCACCAGGCAACTATGGCATCAAAGATATACTTGTTGCTTTAAGATGGGTCAAAAACAATATTATAAAATTCGGAGGAGATCCTAATAGAATCACATTATTTGGGGAGAGTGCCGGGGCAGCTATAATAGGATACATGATGATGTCTCAACAGGCTAAAGGATTCTTTAATGCAGCTATAATGCAAAGTGGTACTCCCTTGTGCCCTTGGGCTTTGCAGCTAAATGCGAGAAAGGTTTCGAATGAAGATAGATTCACAAGTATCACATAGTTGAATATAGGATTTTAGGTAGCATTTGATCTGGGGCTAGCTATGGGCATTACCACCAACAGTTCTTCAAAACTTATAAGTTACCTTAGAAGCGTAGATCTACCTAACGCCCACAGAGCTCTTATTCGAGTCAACCTCTTGGTATGAATCTTTGCCTGTTAACAATCCTTTTAACATATCTTTGTAGAATTTCTTAGAGGTCTTCGACAAAGGTGGGCCGTTTGGTCCGGTACTAGAACCACCTAGCGATACAGCTTTCCTCAGCAAAGACAGCTACAAAGCATTGAAACGAGGATACTTCCAGAGTGTTCCTGTGCTGATGGGGG
Source organism: Taphrorychus bicolor (assembly GCA_951812265.1). NCBI lineage: Eukaryota > Metazoa > Arthropoda > Insecta > Coleoptera > Curculionidae > Taphrorychus > Taphrorychus bicolor. The sequence goes on from OX638305.1 coordinate 14,811,221, forward strand.
TTAACTCGCAGGAAAGCAAATACCTGAATGCTTGTAAATGTATCAATTTTTGTTATTTTAAACTCACTGACACCAAATTATGTCTTAGTGTTGTCAATTACTCGACCGACTTTCTTCTTATATGACATCAGCCCCAGCTCTCTGGTTCGCACCGCCATGAACATCAAGTCAGTCAAAGATCGAAGAGTGGTGGGAATGAAGATAAGGCAGTATTACTTCAAGTCTGATAGTTTTGTCGGAGGCAGTGAAGAAGAATTTGCTGAGGTTTGTGCTGGGGTTTCTATAGGTCAACAAGGTTGTAAAGGGAGGTTTTTCAGTACTTCAGCGACGATCTTTTTGTCAGGCCAATCGTCAAAACCGCTCAATTGCTCTCTAGGTATGTGCCAGTGTACTTTTACGTGCTCGACTATGAAGGGGATATGGGGAAAGCTTGGTTAGAATTTGGCAGTACCTACAATACCAAAGGTAACTAATATATTATTATTATTACAGAAGACTTAAGTAGGTTATTAAATGAAATCGCTGAATTGGAAAGCATCAGTCATTGGCTCTCCTAGCTTATTGGAACGCCCTTTACATATAAACAATGTCTGGCTTGTATTGCAGTGAAAGGGGTAGGACATGCCACCGATTTATGGTATCTGTGGAAGCCCAGCTGGCACAATAAGACCATTAGGGGCTCTGACGAGACTACTTCGAAACGTTTGGTAAAATTGTGGACAAATTTTGCTACTTACGGGTAAGTCTCTGAGGCACTCACCTAAAAGTTGTTGATTTAAATACGTCATCTAGTTGCTGCGAAATCTCAAAAGAGAAAGATGAAAGAGCAAAATGTTATCCTTTTCTGTCAAGACCTCTTCTAGATAACGTTTTCTAATGAATACTTCGTATTTGGCCTAAATATTATTTGCTTTGTAACAGAAATCCCACTCCAAAGCTGGAAGCTACCATCGATGTGAAGTGGCCCAAAGTGAAGCCTCCAACAATGGAATACTTATATATTGGTGAAGATCTGAAAGTAGGGAAGAATTTTAAGGGAGATAATATGCGCTTTTGGGACAATTTGTACAGAAATTATTCCAAAGGGCCTTCAGGCACCTATTAAATGAAATATTACTCCTCCTCTGGTTGGTGAATTTGTCGTAGTCTGTGATATTTTTGTTACTTTATAAAATGACATTGTTTTGCTGTTGCTTTATTAAAAAAAATTGTTTTATAAACGCCATTACAATCATTTATGTTCTTTGTTCTTTAGTGATTACTAAAAAAAATAATCAAGTTGGTTTTGTTGATTTTGGATTGTCAAAAGGATTGATTAGGGCATCTTTCTCGATCAAAAAATTATAGGCGACTCTAGAGACACAGTCACCTGATCCACCCCTCCCTACTCTGACTGGGCCCTCTTTGCCATGAAGAAGAGTATCCCATCTCAGAGTCGAAAGCTCTTCTCGATGGAGAAAGGCGGTTTCCAGTGTTCGGTGGTGCAGTCGAGCCCAGCTATAGCACACCCCCAGAAAGTGCTACGACGGCTCTTAAACCCCCCCCCCCCACCTCCTCCCGTAATAGAGTAGTAATTTCAGGAGAAATTTGAGTTAGTTTTTGAGATACATTCAGCTAAAAATGACCCACATTGTCTGGATATTTTTCGCAAAGTGCTGGTTAGGGGTGCAAGAGGGGGGGGGGGGGGAGACGTCAAGTTATTAGAAGAAATAAATTTTAGGACAAAACCAGGCAAAACTGACTCTCAAATCTTCTAATTTGTTGCTGAAAGTTGGTTTTGCTAAAAATTTGGATCAAAACGCATCAAGATGCAACTTTTGTATTTTACGAAAGAGTCAGGTCAGAATAGAGTCCAAAATCGGTGGAATACGACTCGAAGCAATTGAAAATGCAAATTATAATTTTTTGAAAAAATTCAAGGTAAGAGTAGAGCCAAGTTCTGTAAAAAAGTTTTTAACAGGTTTAAAACTTCCAATACTTAGATTTTTTTTAATTTAGGTTAGAATTAGGGCCAAAAGACGGTTAAAAATAACTTAAGGCATCTAAAAACGCAGATCTTAAATTTGGGTGCAGGTAATGTCCAGGTTAGAATTATGGTTTTATGTTAGAAATTTGATCAGAAATTATGTTAGAAATTCGGATAAGAATTATTCAAAGCCTCTAGAGATAGAAACTTGGAGTTTTCAACTAAAATTGATTAAAAATGTCCCAGGTCGCCTAAAATTAGAAATTTTTATGTTTTTGGAAAAATTCAATTTCAGCTCAAAATCAGGCAAAACTGATTCAAATCTTTATTAAATTTATCTAGAAAAACTCAAGTTTAGATTAGGGCCGAATTCTGTAAAACATTAATTATTAACAGGCCTAAATATGCACACTCTTGGATTTTTCTTAAGACTTAAAACTTCCAAAAATGCAAATTTAAATTTTTTTGAGGAGGGCAGTTTAGATTCAGGGTTGGTCAGTTTAAATTTATAAATATATTAAGATGATAATTATAAAAAATACCAACATCTAAAAATTGAAATATTTATGTTTTTGGAAAAATTGCATTTATTCGACTAAAATAAATTAAAGTTAGCTTAATTTAAATTAGCTATTAGGTTAATAAATAAATTAATTCAAGACACATCAAAATGTAATTGTGGTATTCTGCGAGGACGCGAAGTTAGATTTAAGGCCAAATTCGGTGTAATATGACTCAAATCATTAAAAAAATGCAAATCAGACAGACATGTGAATAAACAAAATGACTCTGAACGAGGAAGAATGCAAATGTAGATCTTGTGCAAAAGTTCAGGTTAGAATTAGGGCCCTAAGTGTTTAAAAACACACAAGGCGTCAAAAAAATTTAAATTTTGAGTTGTTTTAGAAGTGCAAGTTAATAGATTTTGGAAAAGTTTTATTTAGAAATAAAAAAAGATTAACTTAAAATGACCTAAAACATCTAACGATGCAAATTTAAAATTTTAAAAAAGTTTCAGTTTATTGGCTAAAAAAAAACATTAAAAAAGCTAATTTATTGAAAAGGTTAATATCAGGGCCAATATCGCCTAAAAATGATTCAACGTGTATAAAAAAGTAAACTTAAAGCTTCTGGAACAATTTAGGTCAGGCCTTAAGCCAAAATCAATCAAAAATTACCCAAATCGTTTAAAAATGCAAATTTAGAGTTTATGGGGGAAGAATGCAGATTAGAATTAAAACAAAATCGTTTTGAAAATGACTCAAAATGGTCTAAAAATAGAAATTGGATTTATTTTTTTAAATACTCAGGTAAGAATTAGGGCCAAAATTATCTTGAAATGATTTACAGCTTCCACAAATGTACCTTTGACTTTCTGAGAAGTGCAGCTTAGAATTGGGGTTTACAAAATGACACAAAGCGTCCAAAATTTAAATTTAGAGATGGATTACATATTCTAGATTTTATTCAGCAAATAAAAACGTAAACTAACTCATAAATTTAAGTTAGTATTAAGGCAAAAATATGTGAATTTTTGAGAAATCTATTCAAATATACATTTGAATTTTAGAATATTTTTAAGGAGAGTTTAGAATTAGGGGTTACAAAATAACACAAAGCGTCTAAAATGTAAATTTGGAGATGGATTACACATTCTATCAAATCAAACAGTCAAAACGGCTAAAAACTCAAGATTTTGCGAGCTTCAGGTAATAAAGTTAGTGTCATAATCGTTAAAAGTTGACTCAAAGCAGTTAGCAATTCAAATTTGGAATTTGAGGAAGACTGCAGTTTAGGATTAGGGACAAATGGTTTAAAAATTACTCGAAGCGTCTAAAAATGCAAAATAGAAGTTTTTGAGAAATGGAAGAATTAAGGAAAAATAAGGTAAAATGGGTTAAAAAAATTGAAATTTGGAGTTTGTAAAAAACTGTCTTTTAGGGGTAGTGCCAAAATTAGTTAAAAATGAATCAAGACCCCTCAAAACATATACTGTCTTGTCTTGGATTATCGGCCTAAATCGGTTATAAAATCTCCCAAATCGTCTAAAATTGATTAAAGTTATAAATGTATTAAAGTAATAATTATAAAAAATACCAACATCTAAAAATGCAAATATTTATGTTTTTGGAAAAATTGCATTTATTCGACTAAAATAAATTAAATTTAGCTCAAGACGCATCAAAATGTAAATGTGGTATTCTGCGAGGACGCGAAGTTAGATTTAAGGCCAAATTCGGTGTAATATGACTCAAATCATTAAAAAAATGCAAATCGGACAGGAAAACTCAAAATGACACATGTGAATAAACAAAATGACTCTGAGCGAGGAAGAATGCAAATGTAGATCTTGTGCAAAGTTCAGGTTAGAATTAGGGCCCTAATTGTTTAAAAAACACAAAAAGCGTCAAAAAATTTAAATTTTGAGTTGTTTTAGAAGTACCAGTTAATAGATTTTGGAAAGGTTTTATTTAGGAATAAAAAAAAATTAGCTTAAAATGACCTAAAATATCTAACGATGCAAATTTAAAATTTTAGAAAAATTTCAGTTTATTGGCTAAAAAAAAACATTAATAAAGCTAATTTATTCAAAAGGTTAGGATCAGAGCCAATATCGCCTAAAAATGTTTCAAAGTGTACAAAAAAGTAAACTTAAAGCTTCTGGTAAAATTCAGGTCAGGCCTTAAGCCAAAATCAATCAAAAATTTCCCAAATCGTTTAAAAATGCAAATTTAGAGTTTATGGGGGAAGAATGCAGATTAGAATTAAAACAAAATCGTTTCGAAAATGACTCAAAATGGTCTAAAAATAGAAATTGGATTTTATTTCAAAAACTCGGGTAAGAATTGGGTCCAAAATTATTTAAATATGATTTACAGCTTCCACAAATGTATATTTGAATTTTTGTCTATATTGAATATTTGTTTTGAAAGTCCAGTTTAGAATTGGGGGTTACAAAATGACACAAAGCGTCTAAATATAAATTTAGAGATGGATTACATATTCTATCAAATCAAAATCGGCTTTAATTCTCAAAGCGTCTAAAAATGCAAGTTTTTTCGAGCTTCAAGTAAGAAAGTCATAATCGTTAAACATTTACTCAAAGCAATTAGGAATTCAAATTTGGAATTTGAAGAAGACTGCAGTTTAGGATTAGGACCGAATGGTTTAAAATTGACCCAAAACGTCTAAAAATGCAAAATGGTTTTTGAGAAATGGAAGAATTAGGGCAAAAATTAGTTAAAAATGACTCAAATGGTTAAAAAATGCAAGCTTGGAGTTTGTGAAAAACTGACTTTTAAGAGTAGGGCCAAAATTAGTTAAACATGAATCAAGGCGCCTCAAAACATGTACTGTCTTTGATTATCGGCCTAAATCGGTTATAAAATCACCCAAATCGCCTAAAATTGATTAAAGTTATAAATGTATTACGGTAATAATTAAAAAAAATACTAAAATCCAAAAATGAAAATATTTATATTTTTGGTAAAAATTACATTTTTTTCATTAAAATAAATAAAATTTAGCTCAAGACGCATTAAAATGTAAATGTGGTATTCTGCAAAGACGCGAAGTGAGATTTATGGCCAAATTCGACAAAGCATCAAAAAATATATATATTGCGTTGTTTTAGAGGTGCCAAATAATAGATTTTGGTAAAAATTTAATTAGAAATAAAAAAAAACTTAAAATCACTTAAAGCATCTAACGATGCAAATTTAAGAATTTAGAGAAGTTTCAGTTTTCAGTCAAAGCATTAGAAACGCAAATTTATCGAAAAAGCTAGGAACAGAGCCAATATTGGCTAAAATTGATCCAAAGTGAATAAAAAAGTAAATTTAAAGCTTTTGGAAATATTCAGGTTAAGTTTCAAGCCAAAAATCAATCAAAAATAACCCCAACTTAAACCATTTGGAATTTATGGAAGAATGCAGATTAGAATTGAAACAAAATCGTTTTTGAAAATTACTCTAAATGTCTCAAAATAGAAATTGGATTTATTTTTCAAATACTCAGGTAAGAATTAGGGCCAAAATTATCTTGAAATGATTTACAGCTTCCACAAATGTACATTTGAATTTCTGAGAAGTTCAGTTTAGAATTGGGGGTTACAAAATGACACAAAGCGTCTAAAACGTAAATTTAGAGATGGATTGCATATTCTAGATTTTATTCAGCAAATAAAAACGTAAACTGAGAGTTTTTGGATAAATTTAAGTTAGTATTAAGGACAAAATATATTCAAATATACCCGTGAATTTTTGAGAAATCTATTCAAATATACATTTGAATTTTTGAGAAGAGTTTAGAATTAGGGGTTATAAAATCTCCCAAATCGTCTAAAATTGATTAAAGTTATAAATGTTTTAAAGTAATAATTATAAAAAATACCAACATCTAAAAATGCAAATATTTATGTTTTTGGTAAAACTTACATTTTTTCGAGTAAAATAAATTAAATGTAGCTCAATATGCAGCAAAATGTAAATGTGGTATACTGTGAGGACGCGAAGTTAGATTTAAGGCCAAATTCGGTGTAATATGACTCAAAACATTAAAAAAATGCAAATGAGTCGGTGCAAAAAATGCAGAAGAAAACTCAAGTGAGAATTAAGCCCAAAATGACTCTAAGCGAGCAAAAATGCAAATGTAGAGACTGTGCAAAAGTTCAGGTTAGAATTAGGGTTCTAATTGTTTAATTAGAAATAAAAAAATCACTTATAATGACTTTTAAAAGTTTAGAGAAGTGTCAGTTGATTGGCTAAAAACTATTCAAAACATTAAAAACGCTAATTTATTGAAAAGGTTAGGATCAGAGCCAATATCGCCTAAAAATGATTCAAAGTGTATGAAAAAGAAAACTTAAAACTTTTGGAAAAATTCAGGGTAGGCCTTAAGCCAAAATCAATCAAAAATGACCCTGAAATTTGAAAATGTTTGAAAATTGTTGAAAACGTTTTGAAAATGACTCAGTATCTAGAAATAGAAATTGGATTTTTTCTTCAAAAACTTAGGTAAAAATTAGATAAGAATTAGGGCCAAAATTATTTTAAAATGATTTAAAGTTTCCACAAATGTACATTTGAATTTTTGAGAAGTGCAGTTTCGAATGAGAAGTGTAAAATGGAAACATGGAGATGGATTATATATTCTGTCAAATCAAAATCTGCTCTAAACCCTCAAGGGGTCTAAAAATGCAAATTTCAAGTTTTTGCGAGCCTTAGATAAGAGAGTTAGTATCACAATCGTTAAAAATTGACTCAAAGCAGTTGGGAATTCAAATATGGTAGACGTTTTTTTTTCTAAAAATCTGATATTATTAGAGGAAATAAATTTTAGGGCAAAACTGACTCTCAAATCTTCTAATTTGTTGTTGAAAGTTTTTTTTTTGATAAAAATTTGGCTCAAAACGCATCAAAATGTAATTTTTTAATTTAGGAAAGAGTCAGGTCAGAATGGAGTCCAAAATCGGTGGAATACGACTCGAAGCAAATAAAAATGCAAATTATAATTTGTTGAAAAAATTCAAGTTAAGAGTAGAGCCAAGATCTGTAAAAAAAATGTTTAGCAGGTTTAAAACTTTCCAAACTTAGATTTTTTTTTAATTTAGGTTAGAATTAGGGCCAAAAAAAGGTTAAAAATGAATTGAAACGCAAATTTTAAATTTGGGTGCAGGTAATGTGCAGGTTAGAATTATGGTTTTATGTTAGAAATTTGATCAGAAATTGTGTTAGAAATTCGGATAAAAATTATTCAAAGCCTCTAGAGATAGAAACTTGGAGCTTTTAGCTAATATTGATTAAAAATGTCCCAGGTCGTCTAAAATTGGAAATTTATATGTTTTTGGAGAAATTCAATTTCAGCTCAAAATCAGACAATACTGAATCAAATCCTTATTAAATTTATCTAGAAAAACTCAAGTTTAGATTAGGGCCGAATTGTGTAAAACATTAATTATTAAACCTCCTTGCTTCTAGGCTTGATCTAAGCGACTACCTTAAATTAACGATCAAAAGTCAACTATAATGCTTGACATATTTTTGATGAAGTACCAAGAAGCTGCTTTGATGTATGTCAACTTGTCAAAAAAATAAGAACAGAGCAGCAAGAGAAGGGAGGAACCTAAGGCCCAACACACTAATTTCCTTGCAACTTATCGAAAAGAAAATTTTTTATCGACACCAGTTTGTACGTTTTCAATAATTTTTGACCTTTCCAATGTTTTCAATTTTTTCAGTTTAAAGATAATAAACTAGAATAGATGATTAGACCATAAATGAAGCCGGTTTTTAATTAATTTTTATGGAAATTATATTCCTGCTAAAGGGAATGTTAAAGAAATGTAAGCCTGCAAATTACCTTTATCCTTTGATGCGCGAAAGTGAATTTCTACTGGCTACGCATTATTTAGTTACCATGGTAACCGTGCTATGAAACCCTGTCAAGGTTTACTAAATCGCCATGTTTATAGGATTGTCCTACATAAGTCATGACCATCTTGAGGTAACGAGAAAAGTCGATGTAAATACGTCAACCCTTCTTGGATGCTCTAACGAAGATTGTGACAAAAAATTACGATAACAAAAATAATGTCTAAGCAATCACAAACAATGGATGACGAAATTATAAATAGTAGCAACATTGAATAAAGTAGAATACGTAGCAGTTTTCTGTTAGGATCGCTTTTCAAAGAGTTAATATTCATCTCAACTGGGTTTACGTTTTGAATTTTCTTTCCATTTTTACACACTTTTTGTTTGATAATTTTTGTCCTGGGTTTACAACTTCCAGACACTCTTTCTGTTTGAAAATAATACAATTTGACAGATGATTGGGCCATAGACCTAGACCACAAGCCAAGTTTTTTTTTATTTCCATAGTTGTTATATTCCTGTCAAAATTCATCAGGACATTGATTTAGTGAGTGTAAAAAGGTTCAATAAATGTAAACCTGGAACTCACCATTAGCCTTTCAGGCGAAACTAAAATTCTATTAGCTACGCAGTCGGTCACCATGGCAACCATGCTCTGTCAAGATTTGTCAGTAATGATTTTTCACAGTGGCGGGGATCTAGAGAAGGAGCGGTCGGGGGGGGGGGGGGGGAGGCGATCGCCCCGCCCTTTTTTCGATTCCTTTTAGATTTCTTGGGGATTTTTGTTTGACTGACTAATCACCGCAAGTGCTCAACTGAAAATATTCATGTTGCCGACTTTTGAAATCGACCTCCGAAGAAGGGGTCTAAAATAATGCACCTACGGAACTAGGTGGGAGGTGAAAGAGGCTATCAAGAAGAGGAAAAAACAGTTGGATTCGCTCCGATCGGACGAGGCTTTCCCAAGTTACAGGCGGTCAAAGTTAAGTTGAAAATTATAGAGAAAAAAGTAATTCGTAATTCCCCCCCCCCCCCCCCCTTTGGACAATTTTTGCTGTTTTTGATCGGAATGGCAAGCTTGGAATCCCCTAAGAACGTAACAGACTCAATTCGAATAAATTTAAGCTCTAAAGAGATTTTTTTTTTAAAAATGGTCAAAAAACGCCATTCTGAAAGAGCTTAAATATCGACTTCCGAAGGGGTGTATTTCCGAAAATGTTGCACCTACGGAACTACCGATGGTGAGAGGTGAAAGAGAACATCAAGGAGAGAAAAAAGCAGTTGGATTCACTCCGATCGTTCGAGGCGTTCTCGAGTTACCGACGGTCAAATTTGAAAATTTAGAAAAAAGTCGTAATACCCCCACATTTGGACATTTTCGAAAAATTTAAAAAAACATGTTTTTGCTCTTTTTGATGGGAGTGGCGCTTGGAATCCCCTAAGAATGTAACAAACTCAATTCGAATGAATTTAAGATCTAAAAAGGTTTTTTTTAATGGTCAAAAACCGCCATTCTTAAGGAGCTTAAAGATCGTATTCCGAAGGGGTGTCTCTCCGAAAATATTCCACCAGCGGAACTTCCGAAGATGGGAGGTGAAAGAGGCCATCAACAAGAGGAAACAGCAGTTACATTCAATCGGGTCGGTGAAGGTGTTCTCAAGTACAAGCGGTCAAATTTGAGAACTGATAAAAAAGTCGTAATAACCCCTTTAGACATTTTCGAAAAAAAAATCAAAAAAATGTTTTTGCTCTTTTTGATCGAAGTTGGAATCCCCTAAGAACGTAACAGATTCAATTCGAATAACTTTAATCTCTAAAGAGGTTTTCTTTAAAATGGTTAAAAAGACGCCATTCTAAACGTGCTTAAAAATCGAATTTAGAAGGGGTGTATCTCCGAACTTATTGCACCCACGAAACACCCAGCGATGGTGGGAAGTGAAAGAAGACATCAAGAAGAGGAAAAAACAGTTAGATTTGCTCCGATCGGTCGAGGCGTTTTCAAGTTACAGGCGTCAAAATTGAGAATTGTGAAAAAGGTCGTAATTCCCTCCCCACTTTAAATATTTTCAAAAAAAAAAAAAAATGCTGTTTTTAATTGGTGTGACACGGTGGAAGCCCTTAAGAACGTAACAAACTCAATTCGAATGAATTTAACCTCTAAAAAGGTTTTTTTAATGGTCAAAAAACGACATTCTAAAACTGCTTAAAAATCGACTTTCGAAGGGGTATGTCTCCGGAAATATTGCACAAACAGAACTTCCGATGGTGGAAAGTGAAAGGGAACATCGAGAGGAGGAAAACCAATTGGATTCACTCCGAAAATAAGTTATTATTACAAGTTCAAATTAGTTTCTAGAAACTCTATCTAATTTCTATCTAAATATGGTAACAAAAAAATCATCATCAGATACACCCAGATTTTTATTTAATTTTTTTACAGCTAAATCTTCAAGTTGGACCACTTCAAGTCTTTCAACCTTGAACACGACACCTAATTGTAGCATTGCAAAAAAAGGGGTGGTCCATTAAAAATTGATTGAGTTGAGAAATTTGATGGCGAAGAAGGAAATTTTTATTCTCCCTATATGTGTCGACAAATAATGTTGGTACCAACTATAAAAACTTTAGACCACGTGAAAAGGGATAGCCTAAAGGGTGGCTAGCACATCTGATATAAAATGAGCCATCCTCGGCTATAGTACACCCGGTATAAGGGCTCATAAAATAAAGGGATGGATCTATCTTTTGAACTGTTTACCGAATTTATTTCTGTATTGATACGAATCTTCGGTTCAAAAGAGCTGTGTTCATCATAATATCAAGAAATCCTGTCAGAGGAAGTTTATTACTACAATTATTCTACTTGAATATTCGACTATTTGAATTTTCTGTTGAATAAAAATTTTGAATTAATGAAAAAAAAAATATTGAGATTGTGCAATATCAAAATTAGGAACATAATTGATCAAAAAATCACAAAGCACCAAAAAATATAAATTTACTGCCTTTGGAGGAAGATGGGAAAGAATATTGGTTAAAATCGGTTAAGAGGTAACACAAAGCATCTAAAAATGCAAATTTATGACCTTTGCAGAAACACGTGTTGCGTATGTTAGGAAATGCAAATTAATAGTTTGTGGACAAAAATTATGCTAAAAATAGGACCAATATCAACGCAAATTTTTATATTTTTGGAGAAACTCAAATTTAAGGAAAAGAACTGATTCATTTCTTGTAATTTGTCATTTTTCGCAATCGCCTCAAAATGTAAAGAACATCAAATATTCACCATAATACCAAGAAACCCTGCAAGAAGGAGTTTTTTTATAGAAACAATTCCACTTGAACAATGGACTTTTCGACTATTTGAATTTTCACGCTTCTCACCATTCGAAATTCAAACATTTCAATATTATTAGAATTTCATTCCTAGCCTCAGTCCACCTTTCGTGCTAAATTAGCTTGTTGTCATTTTTCTTTACCTGCTGCAATATTATCAATTCCACCAACCAGCCTAAATCCGGGATTTATCAATGAAGACTCCTCCAATGATAAGTCTTTCATACCAATATATTTATCTCATATAATACTAATAATAATTTGGTCAGAAGAAACTAAGAAAAGTACACCTTTCCTGTCTCAAACACAAAGTTGTTTAAACAAATAATAATTAGCATTGTTTTATTTTGGGTAATATAATAAAAACTCGAACAAGTTCGATATTGCTTCAGTATTTTATTGTTAGTACTTTACAAGTATAATTACAACAATTGCATTTTTCAAAGTTATACTATTATTTGTAATTTGTGTGTTTTTCAAACAGAACAATCAAGGCACCTTTCTTATCGTCTTTTCATAAATATTCCATATAATCCGTAAGGTATAAATGTGCTCTTTGAACAGTTTGTTTTTCTTTTTTTTTACCAGTCTTGATTGTCACTTTGGTTGAATCAAATAATAAATTATTGATGCGTACTTGTATTAGAGTAATTGTTATAGGACATTAATATTAGAATGTACAATAACCGTTCATACAAAAATACTTTTTGCGGAGAGGTAATAGTCTTCGTTGCTTTGTTGCCTGCGGATATACTATATATGGAATATTTTGAAAAAGTACAGCTTCCTGCCTTTGCTATACATAATTATTTGTAGGTCAGCTACTAGGTAATATCGGTAAGGGTTCTTTACAAATATAAATACGTAATCCCTAGTCAAGTTTTATTACCTAAATTGTACAGTAATATACAGTATTTTTACGTAATGATTGCAAATCGCATCAAAGTACAAAACATAAAAAAAACAAGTTCCAAAAGATGCTTCTAAGAAATTTTTTCAAATTAGAAAGAAATAGAAAATTGTTTGACAAAAAAAAAATACAAAATTTATACCGATTTGCTTGCTTATGTCTTAACCTACTTATGACTAACTGTACACTGTGATACCTACATTTTAGTTTATTGCTTTCAAGAAAGGAGCAACACTAACAGAGGAATAATAACATTAAAAAATGTGCCTCCTTGTACCATACACCTGGCTTCGTTTAGCTTTCATTCAGCCAGAATATATTATTATATCAATACCCTCGGACATAACATTTAATAACGATTCTAGCATTAATTATTTATAATTTTTTTTTTATTGTAAAAACAACTAAACGTCACATATTGCTTCTGGTTCAAAAATATCACCTTATTCACTGACAGTTATTGAGGTGTGGTCGTAACGAATCACGTGGAAAAATACCTTTCATCCTCCCCAGTATTATTAGATTTTATTTGTTTTAGAAACAAATAGAAAATCACAGTTTTTTTTTAAGTTTTGCATGCGTCATGTGAAGAACAACTGTTGAGTTGATATGTACAAAGTAGTGGATAGAAACTGCTGCTCATCACGCTAAAAGTTTGGGATAAACGTTATCAATGCTACGTTAAAATTTAAGAGTATAACTTTAAACGTGATAGGTTTTAAATTAATTCAAAACACTCTAAATACTAAAAACGAGTGGATTGGGAACTATGGTAAGGAAGAGTCGAGTTAAAAGTGCTATTGCCTGCAAAACAGTCGATCCCCCTATGAGTGTCATAGAATCACAATAATTTTCCATTAAACTTAACAAAGTAAGTACTTGAACAAAGCAGCAGTTTTTTTTTTCACTTTTTCTTGGAATTCAAAATGTTGAACAGATAACATGTCAACTCAGTCTAAAGTACAGTTAAATTGCGTTTGAGTAATGTTTAATTTAATTGTGAGTGGGTAACTAACAATCTCAAAAGGTGAGTAGCTGAATGCATTAAGAGCCTTTAGTTGAAAATCAGGGAGCAGATTCGCGGGTAAACAGGGTTCTGCCTAGGAGTAGGGAAGCGTTTATAATCCTGGAAAAAGGTTATGTCCAGAGGAGGGTTTGAACTCGCTTATTAAACGCACTGGAAAATATAAACAGTTCCGAGAGAGCAAGGATTCTAAATATTTGGAACGGAAAGATTTTCCTGGACATAGAGGGGATTCAAATTCATGAAACTATCCACAATTTTGAGGCGGAAGCCTTCAAGATTTACGGCTACAGCTTACATTTCTGCAGAGAAACAGCTGCTTTCCTCAAAATGTCCTTATTTTTGTCTTGTCGAGTGAAATTTACTACTATACCAGAGTTCAACATTTGCTACTACGAATTTCCTATGGAAGACAAATTGGGTCCATGTTTAAGAAACTTTAGCGGTTCTCAACTCAACAAACTTCAAACAAATTCGGCACCAGTCAAGATCTGTTGGAATCAAAAATTTCATAAGGTAAAGGAAGCCAGGAATCTTGACAAAAACCAGGGGTCAAAGGTCGCTGAAAAAAAAACGTAACATTAAGCATGTAGGAACCTTTTCGTGTAATAATGATGAATGAAGTTTTTTTCATTGTCATGTGTACTGGGTTGCAACGCGCCCAGTATAATACATTAAAACCACAGAGTATTTTGTTCTAGTCAATAAGAGTTTGGAGCATCGCAGCCCACCATAAATCATAGTCATCTCCAGTTATTATAGCAACCAAAAAAGGATGGTTCCACCATAGTTGGTGTAGATTATAGAAAGCTGAATGGCATCAGCAGAAACAGGGTTATCCTCCACCAAGAAGCGACGATATTCTCAACATCCTGTCTCAAAATGGTTTACCACTCTGGGCTTGGAAAGATGGACTTTTAGAGCCGAGAATTGGCACGTTGGTTGGAAAAACTTAACCTCACAATTTCGACCTAAAACACCATGCAGATAGTTCACCAAGGCCATAATGTCAAAAGCGATTAAACCGATTAGTTCAGCATTAGATGTAGAACATAGTTGAACATTTCGTTCAACACCTCTTCAATAAGAGTTTGGAGCATCCTATCCAACCACGATCTAGAAGAATTTATTGTCTAAACAGAAAGAAGTTGATCCTATGATTAAGGATGCAGGTGCGGACGAATCCAGTAGTTCATTGTCATCTTCAGTTATTGTAGTTACCAAGAAAGATAGTTCCATAATACTTGGCGTAGATTACAAGAAGCTGAACGACATTAAAACAAAGACAGATATACTCCATCCAGAACCTGAAATATGATATTCTCAATATCCTGGTTGACTAGAAATGTCCTGGCTGTGGTTTTTAAATCTGGATGTTGAAAATTTATTTCGTCCAACATTGATTCAACAAGATATTAGAGCATACCATCCGACCACGATCTAGAAGGCTTTTTGTTTCCAAACAGAAAAAAGTTGATTTTATGAGTAAGGACTGAGTTGATGAAGATTGCAGCAGTCCACTATCAACGTCAGTTTTTGTGTTGACCAAGGAGGATGATTCCACAAGAGCTGGTGTGGATTACAGAAAGCTGAATGGCATCAGCAGAAAAAACAGTTATTATCTACTTAGAACTGATAACACTCTCAACGTCTTCGACGGCTCGAAAATGTTTCACACTCTGGATTTGAAAAGCGGTTATAGGCAGGATGGTTTAGAGAAGCCGGATGGAGAATTGGCCAACAACGATTCAATAATAGTTTGGAGCATCCCATGCCACCACTTTCTAGAATGTTTTCTTTTCCTAAACTGAGAGAAGTTCATTTTATTAGTACCAACCGAGTTTCTGAATAGTCCAGCAGTCCTTCGTCATTTCGAGTTATGGTGGTAACCAAAGAGGATGGTTCCACAAGACTTGGTGTAGATTACAAGAAGGTGAATGGCATCAGAAGAGAGAGGTATCCTGTTCGTAGACCTGATAACACTCTCGACGTCCTGACTGCCTTGGAATGGTTTTACATCCTAGATTTGGAAAGCGATTATTGGTAGGTAGATTTCAAAAACCTGGATAGACAATTGGGCAACACTGATTCCATAAGAGTTTAGAAGGCTTTCTTTCTCTAAATAAAACAAAGTTGATTCTATGATTAAGGAAGGAGTTGCTGAAAAGTCCAACAGTCCATGGTCATTTTTAGTTATTGTGCTAACCAAGAAGGACGTTTCCACCACAGATGCTGTAGATTACTGGAAAGTGAATAGCATCAGACTGCAAAGCAGTTATTGGTATGTCGACAAGAACGCGCATTGACCAACACGATTCAATAAGAGTTTGTTGTTATTCATCCGACCACGGTTTAGAAGGTTTACTTTTTCTAAACAAAAATAAGTTGTTTCTATGATTAAGCAGTTCCTGAAGAGCCAGCCAGGGTCATCTCCAGTTATTTTGGTAACCAAAAAGGATGGTTCTACAAGACTTGGTACAGATTACAGGAAGCTGAATTTCATCAAGAGAGAGACAGTTATCCTCCACCTAGAACCGACGACCTCCCAACATCGTGACTGGATATACTTGAATTGGGCTTCCACCCTGGATTTAAAAAGCGGCTATTGGCAGGTCGAGGTCAAGAGCCCGGAGAGACAATTGGCCTGAAAGTGTACTAAGAAGGCCACGCTGTAGCAAATAATGTAACTCTTGTGAACTCCGTGACCTGAGTCTGAAAATATGAAAAACGTTCGAAAAGTGACTAAAAGAAAATCAGCCAGTGAAAACCTGGAAAATAGTGTCACTAGACCTGAAGCACTGAAGAGTACGTAGACATGCATGTGCTGATATTTTACCAAGAAGTCTATGCTGTGACAAATGATGTAAGTCTTGTGAACGACAGGAACCTGAGAATGTGAAACTGGTTAGTTCAACATGGAAAATAGTATCACCAAAGGAATGACCCTAGAAACAAAGCAGTCAGATGTTTCCCTGCAGCTGATTGGGAAATGGTTGAGGAACAGCCAGAAACCAGACTGGCAAAATGTTTGAAGGTATGGGCCAACAGAAAGTTTGCTGTGTATAATGGGATTCTCTCGATTTGGCAAAAATAAATGGAAAAAACTAGAAGGTAAAGTTTTGAGAGTTGTGCTTAGTACTTGTTAAGAGAGTGCTCTACGAATATTGTACGTTGGCCAAAGAAACAGCCGTTTTGGAATGATCGAGTTAGAGATAGCTTTTATCTTATCAGTGTAGACAGGTTATGGATGGAAACAATAACTGTTATATATCCTATGGAAGAGGAATTGGGTCCGTCAAATGTGAAAAAACGTGCCTTGAGGCGTTACCAGAACGATGACGTAATCATTTCTGGAACATTCGAGGTGTTTAAAAAACGCGTACGATTCTCAAATTTAGCACCAATCCAGATCTGTCGGAATCAAAACTTCATCAAGTAAAGGAGACCTGGAATCCACCAGGACAAAATCCAGGGTTCAAAGGTCTCTGGAAAAACCATAAGATTAAGAAGGTAGGAACGTTTTCTTGCAATAATTTTGAATGAAGTTTTTCATAGTCATGTGTATTTTGTATTTTGTTGCAACGCGACAAGTACAATACGTTAAAACCACATAGTATTTCATTCTAATCAATAAGAGTTTGGAGCACCGCATCCCACCATGAGTCATAGTCACCTCCAGTTATTAGGGTTACCAAGAAAGGATGGTTCCACCATAATTGGTGCAGTTTATAGAAAGTTGAATGGCATCAGCAGAAACAGAGTTATGATTCACCTGGGACCGATGATACTATTATCCTGCCTCGAAATGATTTACCACTCTGAGTTTGGAAAGATCGACTTTTAGAGCCGAGAATTGGCACGTTGGATGGAAACATTTAAGCCTACCATTTCGACCTAAAACACCAAAGAGAATGTAGACTTGCAAGTGCTGATAGTTCACCAAGAGCGGTTAAACCCGTTAGTTCTGCATTAGATGTAGAACATCGTTGAAAATTTTATTCAACACCTCTTCAGTAAGAGTTTGGAGCTTCGCTCCCACCATGAGTATTGATCATCTCCAGTTATTATAGTAACCAAGAAAGAATCGTTAGTGTCCATCATAGTTGGTGTAGATTATAGAAAGCTGAATGGCATCAGCAGAAACAGAGTTATCATCCACCTAGAACCGATAATACTCTCAACATCCTGTCTCGAGATGGCTTAACACTCTGGCTTTGGAAATATAGACTTTTAGAGCAGAGAATTGGCATGTTGGTTGGAAAAATTTAAGCCTGCCATTTTGACCTAAAACACCAAAGACAACTTAGCCATGCAAGTGCAGATAGTTCACCAAGAGCACAATGTCAAAGGGGGTTAAAACGGTTAGTTCAGCGTTATATGTAGAACATAGATGAAAATTCCATTTAACAACTCTTCAATAAGAGTTTGAAGCATCCCATCCAACCACGATATAGAAGGTTTTTTTTTCTAAACGGAAAAAAGTTGATTCTATGATTAAGAATACAGTTGCTGAAGAGTCCAGTAGTTCATTGTCATCTTCAGTTATTGTAGTTGCCAAGAGAAATGGTTCCATAAGACTTCTTTTACTAAACAGAAAAAAGTTGATTTTATGAGTAAGGACGGTGTTGCTGAAGATTCCAGAGTCCATTGTTAACGCCAGTTATTCTGGTGACCAAGGAAGATGATTCCACAAGAATTGGTGTGGATTACAGAAAACTGAATGGCATCAGCAGAAAAAAAACAGTGATTCTTTACTTAGGACTGATGACATTCTCAACATCTTGGCTGGCTCGAAAAGCTTTTACACCCTGGATTGCAAAAGCGGTTATAGGCAGGTTGATTTAGAGAACCCGGATAGACAAATGGCCAACACCGAATCAATCATAGTTTAAAGAGTCCTATGCCACCAGGGTTGCGGAAGCTTTCTTTTTCTAAACTGAGAGAAAAGACAGAGAAAACAGAGAGCAGTTAGTGGTAACCAAAGAGGATTGTTCCACAAGACTTGGTGTAGATTACAAGAAGGTGAATGGCATCAGAAGAAAGACAGTTATCCTCGTAGACCTGATAGCACTCTCAACGTCCTGGCTGGCTCGAAATGATTTTACTTCGTGAATTTGAGTAGCAATTATTGGCAGGTATATTTCAAAAACCCGGATAGACAATTGGCCAACACTGATTCATTAGGAGTTTGAGGCATCTCATCCGACTACTGTCTAGAAAGCTTTCTTTCTCTAAACAGAAGAAAGTTGAATCTATGATTAAGGTAGGAGTTGCTAAAAAGTCCAGCAGTCATGGTCATTTCCAGTTATTGTGGTAACCAAGAATGCTGGTTTCACCACAAGACTTGGTGTAGATTACTGGAACGTGAGTAGCTTCAGATTGCAAAGCGGTTACTGGTAGGTGGACTTCAAGATCGCGCGTTGACTAACCCAATTCAATAAGAGTTTGGAGCATCCCATCCGATCACGGTTTAACCACGGTTTTCTAAACAAAAATAAGTTGTTTCTATGATTAATAAGTTCCTGAAGAGCTACCAGGGTCATCTCCAGTTATTTTGGTAACAATATACACAAAAAAGAAGGATGGTTCCATAAGACTTGGTGCAGATTACAGGAAGCTAAATGGCATCAAGAGAGACAGTTATCCTCCATCTAGAACCAACGACACTTCCAACATCCTGACTGGCTTCGATTGCGCTTCCATCCTGGATTTGAACAACGGGTATTGGCAGGTCGAGGTCAAGAGCCCGGAGGAACAATTGGCCTCTGGTTGGAAAAACTTTATGCGTACAATTTCGACCTGAAACACCGGAGAGGACGTAGCCATGCAAATGCTGAAAGTTTACTCTAAGAAGGCCACGCTGTAACGAATACTGTAACTCTTGTGAACGACAGGAGTCTGACTAAAAGTGTCTTTCTGATTAAGGATGGAGTTGCTGAAGAGTCCAGCAACTCCATCCTTAATCATAACTAATTATTGTAGCAACCAAGAACGTTGATTCTACAATTCTTGGTGTGGATTACAAGAAGCTGAACTGTATCGGAAGAAAGACAGTGTTATCCTCCACCTAAATAACATTCCTGACTGGCACAAAATTGTTTTAAGAGTTCGGATAGACAAATAGTATGTTAGTTGGGAAAAGTCTACAATTTCGACCTGAAACGCTGAAGAGGACGTGGACGTGTATGTGCCGATATTTTAACAAGAAGACTATGCTGTGACAAATGATGTAAGTCTTGTGAACGACAAGAACCTGAGAGTGTGAAACTGGTTAGTTTAGGTTATTTCAATATGGAAAATAGTGTCAATAGAGTTTGGAGCATCCCATGCAACCACGGTTTAGAATTCTTTGTTTTCTAAACACAAAGGCGTTGTTGAAGAGTTCAGCAGTTCGTGGTCATCTTCAGTTATTGTGGCAACTAAGAAGTATTGTTCCATAAGACTTGGTGTCAATTACAAGAAGCTGAATGACATTAAAAGACAGCTATCATTCTCCATCACGAACATGAAAGATGACATTCTCAATATGCTGGTTGACTCGAAATGTCCTGGCTATCGGTTTTAAACCTGGATGTTGAACAACGTTGAAAATTTAGTTCAACACTGATTTAACAAGAATTTAGATAATTCCATCCGAACACGGTCTAGAAGGCTTTCTGTTTTTAAACAGAAAGAAGTCGCTCTTATAAGTAAGGACGGAGGCTGAAGATTCCAGCAGTCCACTCTCAAGGCCAGTTGTTATGGTGACCAGGGAGGATGGTTCCACAACTGATGACACTCTCGACATCTTGGCTGGCTCGAAAAGGTTTTACACCTTGGAATTGAAAAGCGAGTAAAGGCAGGTTGATTTAGAGAAGCCGGATGGAAAATTGGCCAACACCGATTGAATAATAGTTGGAAGCATCCCATGCCACCACGGTCTAGAAAGCTTTCTTTTTCTAAGTAGAGAGAAGTTCGTTCTATTAGTGAGGACGGAGCTGCTGAAGAGTCCAGCAGTCAATCGTCACTTCTAGTTAATGTGGTAATCAAAGAGGATGGTTCCACAAGACTTGGTGTAGATCGCAAGAAGGTGAATGGAATTAGAAAAAGACGCGTATCCTCCTCGTAGAACTGATAACACTCTGAACGTCCTGGCTGGCTCGAAATAGTTTTACATCCTGGATTTGAGAAGCGATTATTGGCAGGTCGATTTCAGCAACGAGGATAGATAGTTGGCCAACACTAATTCAATAAGAGTTTGAGGCATTCCATCCGACTACATTCCAGAAGTTTTTCTTTTTCTAAACAGAACATAGTTGATTCTATGATGAAGGAAGGAGTTCCTGAAAAGTCCAGCAGTCCATGGTCATTTCCAGTTATTGTGGTAACGAAGAAGGCTGGTTCCACCACAAGACTTGGTGTAGGTTACTGGAAGGTGAATGGCATCAGAAGAAAGACAGTTATCTCCATTTAGAACTGAAGACACTATTAATATTCTGGCTGTCTCGGAATAGTTTTACACCATGGTTGTTGGCAGGTAGATTGACCAACACCGATTCAATAAGAGATTGGGTATCTATCTATCAAGTATCCATCCGATCATGGTTTTGAAGGCCCTCTTTCTCTAACAAACCTAAACAACCTGAACTGAACAGAAAAAAAAATTCTGTGAGTAAGGACAGAGCTGCTGAAGATTCCAGCAGTCCAATGTCATTTCCAGTTATTGTGGTAACCGATGAGGATGGTTCTACAAGACTTGTGGATTACAGAAAGGTGAATGGCATAATCAGAAAAAAGACAGTTATTCTCCACCTAGAACCGATTACACTTTCAACATCCTGCCTGGCTGGAAATGGTTGGATTTTAAATGGTTGGACTGGAATTTGTCCTGGATTTGAAGAGTGGCAGGTCGATTTTACGAGCTCAAATAGACTATTGGCTGGCAGGTAGGATATTGGTTGGAAAAACTTGAAGCCTACAATTTTGACCTGAAACACCGACGTAGTCGTAGCCATGCAAATGTTAATGACCAATAAAGTCACGATGTCAAAGACGGTTACACTGGTTAGTTCAGCATTAGATATTGAACATCGTTAAATATTTCATCTAGCACAAATTTAATAGGAGTTTGGAGCATTCCAGCCGACCACGGTCTAGAAGAATATCTTCTAGAATTCTAAATAGAAAGAAGTTAATTCTATGATTAAAGGTGGAGTTGCTGAAGAGTCCAGCAGTGCATGGTCATCTCGA
This sequence comes from Taphrorychus bicolor, assembly GCA_951812265.1. NCBI lineage: Eukaryota > Metazoa > Arthropoda > Insecta > Coleoptera > Curculionidae > Taphrorychus > Taphrorychus bicolor. The sequence continues at coordinate 14,833,063 of OX638305.1, forward strand.
GTTATTGAGGTAGACAAGAAGGATATGACGAAGAAAACTATTAGAATTAGTCTACGTTTCGCAGATATATTTCTGCAGTCCTCAAGACGAATTCTCGTCGACGTTTTGTCTTTCGAAGATCAATCGACATCCAAAGCCTGTGTTAGCGTTTTTTGCCTGTTTATGTGTGATTTTATCTGTGCAGTCCCATTATTTTAAAGTGTTGGTTGCTCGAGATTCTGTTTTACTAAAATGCTGCGCAAAATTAAGAACAAGGAAGGATTATTCAGAATTCATCCTGAGGATGCAGAAATATATCTGCGAAACGTAGACTAATTCTAGTAGTTGTTTTTGTCATTTCGTGATCCTGTTCCTGCCTAACCTACCATATATAGAACTACAGGATCGATAACAACATACCAATTTTAATAATCAGTATAGTAGCTACAAATGAAGCAATGCTCTTGAAGGATACTCAGAAGAAGGGATCCAAGGCGCAAAGAAGTCTAGGTTTCAATTACTATTACATATTTTCATCTAAATACATAAATGTTTTCTTCGCCATGTCTGAGTGCAGAAGAAAAGTTTTAAACCTGATTTTAGACTTCAAAGAATTCCAGACTTTAGTTGCATTCTGCACAGGTGAAATGCCTCTTTTTTCGAAACTTATCTTTCTGTTCTTCACCTGTTGATTCAAACTTAGAAATCCGACAAACTTTCTTCCATTTTACCTTACAAGGGGGGTTATTTCATTAGGCCTACGGTATATTAATTTATCAACGAAATATTTTGTTTGGCCATACTGTACTTGAAATTTTAATTAAAGAAACACTGATGACCCCATGAAGAATTCACATGGGTGGATCGACTATTTTGCCGGCCTATGAAGGGTAGTTCATACAAAATAATAACAACTTTAAAATATGAATTATGCTTATCAGACCTCATCAAAGGTCCTGCTACTTACACAACCTTTACCTTATTACAGTCTCATAGCAATTTGTTAAAACCACAGTACCTAAGACTCGTTTCTAGTGTAATCACCTAAATATCCCTACGGAATTTAACCACCTACACACTAGCATCATGATCACAATGCTCACGTAAGAGCTCCCAGGCTGATTGCAACCGCTGGTCTCCATACACTGACCTGGACGAAAAAAAATGGACTATGATGAGCAACCTCCACTTCTTCGAGGTAAAAAAAACTTACCTCGATTGGTCACGTTGAACACCAAATCCCCAGTTACACCAGGCAAGAGCATGCGGTTGCAGTAGCTGGAGGCTGAGAAGGAGACCGTGTTGGGCGCGGTTTCTTTGTACATAAAGCAGAATTTTTTGCCCCCATGGGTGCGACTTATCGGGGTCGTGATCAGGAATGAGGTGCCGTTTTCTTCCCATCGGGCGTGGCAAGAATAAGCTAAAAAGTATTAATGATGTAGCATCGGAAATGGTTTGTTGATTTACTTTTTTTAAAAACAATACTTTTTTTTAGATTAAAAAAAGTTCAAAAAAACGAATTAATAATAAAATTGTTTTTGTGAAAAAAAAAATGAATTATACAGTAGCTCTCGACAAATCAATACAAGACATTTTAGTAAGAAATTCTGTTGCCTGCACAGAAAGGATATGATTTAGGAAATTCCTGCTAGATCTTTGGGCACAAACTACATAATAAAAAACTATTAAGACCGGTCTTAAACAAAAATCCCTACAAAGCCCTTAGACACGGAAACTCAATGCCAAATCCTTTGCCGCAAAGTCCGCAATATTTCTCAATATCGCTAAGGATTTTTGGCTTCCTTGTGAGGAAGAAATTCGATTTTTCTTTGTTTAGGGAGTTATAAAGGTAAAATATTAAGTTTTCTTACAGGTATGTGTAAATACGTGGTACGTCTTTTTCATTTTTTGTGCCGGATAATTACACAACCCCTTCCCTCTTTTACATAAATTTCCATTCGCATAACAGCCATATCAACACACGAATACCGAACACGTGAAGTTAATGCGTTCGGAGACTAGCTAACGGTTTTCCAGGCTCAAAGTAGAAGTGGAAGAAAACTCGTTCACACGTACCTGCAAGGAAATTTAATATTTTATCCTTATGTGCTTTCAAACAAAGAAAAATCGTGCGCTTTCAAAGTAGGAACAAGAGCCCGGCTCTGTAATTTAGAGTGGCTCTAGTTTCATGCGGTAAAGAATTTATGTACTTTACGTCCAACCCAACTAAAAGTTGCAACTGAGATGTTTTTAAAAGTTTCTTCAGCTCGTATCGATCGCTCTCTAGTCGTTGGTTTAAAATTTCATATCTAGGGCTTACCCGTAATTAGATCTGGGGTGGAACATTCGGAGCTAAATTCCATAGTGTCAATTTTATTGCATCCTATCACTAAGCTGGAGAACGCTTTGCTATCACAGTTGTTGTCCTGATCCACCCTCTTGACTCTCCTTTTTAGGTCCAGTCCCTGGGTGTGCCTGCGGGACCTGATTCGTCTGTCGTAAAAGGAACTGTCAGAGTCCATCCTTGCATCCTTTGAATAGTCGCTGCCCTGAATCCGGACCAGCAAATTACTGACGTCGAATTTGCCCATGTAGGGGCAAGGCTGGGTGGGTCGTTCTGAAGAACTGGCTGCAAAAAGTAAATTCCTTTATAGGCGAGCTCGTTTTAAGGAAATCGACGTCTTTTCAAGTTAATCGAGCACTTAAGATAATTAAACGCGAGACGACGAAGGCATCGAGGATTGACAACTATTTCAGCCAGTTTCCGTTGTGTTAACACGGAGGAAATGAAAGAAAAGGCAATATTGCAAGGCGTCAGAGAAAAGAGCGGCTCTAATAACGGCACGCCATGAAAGAGACGGCAGTCATTCTCAGGGAATTCTAAAACGAGTTCCCTGAATTTCGGGTTAATGCCGATGACAATGGAGAAACCTAAGGAATCGAAATGGCGCAGTGTTCGTTGTGCAGCTTTTGTACTCGAGAAATTGCCTTTCAACGGGCAATAATACTAGATTGATGTTTATGAATGTCTTAAGTGCAACCATTGATTTGTATGTGTAACTAGGGATTTATAAACATTAATTTCGCAAGAACCCAGAAGAGATATTAAGGGAATTATTAGTGCTGATTGAAGACCACGTTTGGGCCTACAGTGCGATAGGGTTGTTTTTTCTGAATTCCGAAGTGCTAAGCATCTAATTTCAACGTTCCGATAGTGGAGGTGGTAGAGGACGTCAAGAAGAGGAAAAAACAGCTGGATTCACTCCAATCGGTCTAGGCGTTCTCAAGCTACAGGCGGTCAAAGTTGAGAATTTAAAAAAAAAAAGTAATAAATAAATATTTCGGAAACATTTTTTTGCAATTTTTGATCGGAATGACACGCTTGCAATCCCCCAAAAACTTAACAAACTCCATTCGAATAAATTTAACCTCTAAAGAGGTTTTTTTTTAAATGGGCAAAAAAACGCGATTCTAAAAGTGCCTAAAAATCGACCTGCGAATGAGTCTATCTCCGAAAATATTGCACCTACGGAACTTCCGATGGCGGGAGGTGAAGAGGACATCAAGAGGAGGAAAAAACAGTTGGATTCACTCCGATCGGTTGAGGCGTTCTCAAGTTACAGAGAGGTCAAAATTGAGAATTGGGAAAAAAGAGCACGTCAAGAAGACGAAAAAACAGTTGGAGTCAACTTACAGGCGGTCAAATTTAGGAGTTGAGAAAAAATTCGTAATACCCCCCCCCCTCTTTAGACATTTCAGAAAAAAATTCGGAAACATTTTTTTCTACGTAATACCCCCCCCCCCCCTTTAGACATTTCCGAAAAAATTTCGGACACATTTTTTTCTGTTTTTTAACGGGAATGAATTAAACCTACGGAACTACCGATGGTGGGAGGTGAAAAAGGACATAAAGAGGAGGAAAAAACATTTGGAGTCACTCCGATCGGTCGAGCCGTTCTTAAGGTACAGGCGGTCAAAGTTGAGAGAAAAAAAAGTCGTGATACCCCCCACTCTTTGGACATTTTTAAAAAATATCGGAAACATTTTTTTTTGCTGTTTTTTGTGGTGGGAGGTGAAAGAGGTCATCAAGAAGAGGAAGAAACAGTTGCATTTACTCCGATCGGTCGAGCCGTTCTCAAGTTACAGGCGGTCAAGATTGAGAATTGAAAAAAGTCGTCATACCCCCCCCCCCCCCCCCTTGGACATTTTCGAAAAAACTTCAGAAAATGTGTTTTGCTGTTTTTGGTGAGAATGGCACGTTTGCAATGTCATAAAGACCTAGCTGACTCAATCCGAATGAATTTAACCTCTAACGAGGTTTTATTAAAAATGGTCAAAAAACGCGATTCTAAAAGTGCTTAAAAATCGACATCCGAAGGGTTCTATCTCCAAAAATATTTCACCTACGAAACTGCCGATGGTGGGAGGTGAAGAGGACATCAAAAGGAGGAAAAAATAGTTTCTCTAATAAGGAAAAAATTTACTCTGATCGGTCGAGGCGTTCTCAACCGACAGGCGGTCAAAGTTGAGAATTGAGAAAAAAGTCGTTGCCATCCCCCCTTTGGACATTTTCGAAAAAATTTTGGAAACATTTTTTTTGCTGTTTGTGATCGCAATGGCACGATTGCAATCCCCTAAGAATCCCCTAAGAGCGTAACGGATATAGCGAGCCACAGCTGCATTCTTGATTACCTACCACCACTCACTACAAAGTCAAAAAAATGCACAAAATCAAAATTTATCATTTTTCTTTCATTTATTATCTTAAAGACAACAAAGATTAAAAGAAAAGTTAACGCAAGAAATGTTAATTAAAGTGCTGACGGTGCTGATATGCAAATTATTTATATACTGAAAGCAGCACGGCTACATTTTCTGCTAGGCAGGAAAATAGAGTCGTCTTCTCTCTTCAATCTCTAGAAAATAAAAAAAAGATAATAATAAGAATGAGCGTTAGAGTAATTAGTAACTTTTTGAAAGAAATATATCGTCAATAACGATCAAACACCCTACTATATGTAAATGACTCTTCGTCTGAAATATTAAAGTCAAAAGAAATAACAAAATTTTAAGTAGAAAACTTACCTGCACTCACTATTCCGGATCCAAACACCATTAAAGCCAAAATGGCAAAAAGAGCTTTAGTCACAAATGTTTGCATATTGAGGTCTTGCTGCTATACCTGTTTTGATTACAATGCGTTCCTTTTAAATCGCGCAATTATTTATAGGCAAAAATCACATTTATTACACAAATTAGCCTTGACTTTTAAACTGTCACCAATGTAGTTATCGGGTTTTTTTCAAGAAAAAATGCACCAATTAATTTTATCTAAGTGATTGGTGTTGTACCACAGCAGCAACAAAGCACAAACTTTTTGTTTATGACGTCATCAACTTTGAAACATCAAACGCACTTATCGTAATAAAAAGAGCCCTTTTACCTTTAGTCCAATAAGGTACTGTACATAATATTTTCGTTCACTCTTTTTTACGTTAATTCGGACGCCTTTCCATAATATTTCCTTCTCTTGTCAAATTTGTATCAATCAAATCTTCCAATCGCGTTTTTCTGTTGCCTTTTCTCAATACTTCTGTACTTTTCTTAGGTTTTTTTTCAAATTCATTATTTCTTTGGTGTTACAGTGTGCGTTTGTCATAATATATCTAGTTTCTCTTATTTTCATCTGATCTTGATTTACTTTCTTGATTCCTCTCTATGCACTTAATTTTTATCCTACCCATGAGTTTGTAGCACCACTATTTCAGGTCTTTAACATTTTGCCTATTTCTCTTTACTGTATTTGTAATGCTTGATTTGAAGCAATCTTTCATAACATTTTCTTATCTCATCAAATATGTATCTGTTATCCAACCGGTTCTCTTCCAATTGCTTTTTTTTTGTTGTTATTCTTATCATTTCTGTACTTTTCTTCATTTTTACAAATTCTATCTTCTCTTATTTCAATGTGTTCTTGCTTTAATTTCCCTCAGTTTTACTTTTTCGCTTAACGTGCAGGTTTTGTGACACTTGCAATTTGGACCCTTATCTTCCATTGTATCATGTTATCAGTTATTTATTTAGCGCTCCAGTGCAATTCTAATTTTTTGTTATTCAACCCGTTCTCTTCCTATTTCATCTTTTTTGTGTTTTTTTCTTTATTGTCTTTTCTTCCTTTTTTTTTAAGTTTTTCTTTCCCCTTTCCCCTTTCCCCCATACCCCCTTTCCATTTTTTCAGTTTTTCTTTTTAACTTACCCTGCAAGTGCTTGAAATATAATTTTGATTTTCTATTGTGTTATTTTGCCAGTTATTTATTTAACCCTCCAGTGCAGAACTTTTTTTGTAACTCAACCCGTTCTCTTCCTATTGCTCTTGGCTGTTGCTATTTATATGTATAAGTATTTTTGTACTTTTCTTTCTTTTTTTAAACTGGATATTTCCTTGATTTTACAGTATCTGTGGGTGTGTCATACTTCTAGTTTCTCTTAATTCAATCAGCTCTTGTGTTACTTTGTCTTCCTTTTCAACTTAGTGCGCCGGTTTTGTGACAATTTTGAGATGTAGTATTAATTTTCTATAGTATCATTTCGTCAGTTATTTATTTAACCCTGCAGTGCAATTCTTTCTTTTGTTATTTAACCCGCAGTGTTCCAATTTTGTCGTTTCTCTTGTTTTGTTATTTCTGTACTTTTCTTCCTCATTCTAGACTCCTTATTTTCTTGATGTTACACTGTATGCGTTTGTCGTATTTCTAGTTTCTGTTAATTCGATTTGTTCTTGATTTACTTTCATCGGTTTTCCTTTACAACTTACCTTGCAATTTTTTTGACAATTTTGACTTTCTACTGTGTCCTTTTGTCAGTTGTTTATTTAACCCTCCAGTGCAGATATTTCCTCAATAGGTCTGTGAGGATACAGAAGGTAGAATTGTGGACAAAGAATCTCGGATATTCTAGTCCGCTTCCCAAACTTTTGCTAGTTCAGGAGTCAACCGGAGGAAGAGAGGTAAAACTGGTTTCCTGGTGGTTACCCACATTTCTCTATCTACATCGGATCTGCCTAGAAGGCGAGGAAGAAGCATTTCTGTCACTGGTCGTTGGGGATTTACTTTCAGTAGTCTCTTGGATCTCATCTGAATATTTCTTAGTCTCTCTAAACTAATTTGAGAACTCTTCTCACGAGCTTTGTTTACACTTTCAGTAGTTAATTCTTCACGATTTGTTACCACTTCTGCGATCAAACTTACTTCCGGATTATCTTGCAAAGGCTGTAGGGCTGTAAGGTTATAGAAGGTATAATTGTGGACAAAGAATCTCGGAACCTATACCCAACTTTTGCTGGTTCACAAGTCAATCGGTGGAAGGGAGGTAAAACTGGTTTCCTGATGGTTATCCACATTCCTCTATCTACCTCGGATCTGCCTAGAAGGTGAAGAAGAAACATTTCTGTCACTGGTCGTTGAGGATTGTATGCGAGTACCTCTATTAACTTCAAAAACAACTTAATTTCAGTATATCTATTTGAGAAATATGTGATTGGTCGCGTGGGGTTTAGGGACATTTTTCTTTATTTCTTGAAGATGAAGATTCTACATATTCCTTATATATTAAAGTTTATATCAAATTACGTAAGGAGGAGTAGTCTCTTTCGGGCATTTGTTTCTTCAAGTTCTCCAAGAAGAATTTCAAGTGTTTCCGATACATATACCTTATGACCATTTTGTAGGACAAATATGCAATGTATCCCAGGAATCCCAGAAACAGACCTAAACAGTAAATTAAAGTCAACCAACGGTGGTTCTGCTAAGTCTTTGATTCCTGTTCACGCTGAAAAATCATTTTATCCGCAAACATCGTAAAATAATCGAAAATGATAGTTCCAGATATATAATTCATATAGATCAGAAACAAAAAATGTCTTAACGCAGGTCCCTGAAACACCCCATTCTCTCCTTCTGCCAACCATAAAGGCATTTATTGTTGCCCATTATGGTTCACCCAATCAAAGGCTTTAGAGACATGGCAAAAGACTGCTACCGCACTCTCCATTGTTATAAATCGCATACGATTTATCTAAGACTGAGAATACTCTAATTTTAAAAAGAGTTTTCCGGGATTTAAAGACGGGATTCAATGGAACTTCTTCTTGACATTTGGACCACAACTGCGGTGGACTTTACCAAAGGCGATGAGGCAATTGAGGAAGTAATTTCTATGATATCTCGACCAATGAACTCTTTGTCGTCTTATTTATGTGGAGTGAGAGGCCTGGGATAGTAATAAGAGCGGGGTATTAAACTTGCTTCAAGCCTGAATTTAGATATTTATTCTATCTGTCAAAATTGTTCTTGTACTTGCAGATCTCAATGCTTTCACTATAGCGAGCCACAGCTGCATTATTGATTACCTACCACCACTCACTACAAAGTCTTTGCACAAAATCAAAAATTTACCATTTTTCTTCCATTTATTATCTTAAAGACAACAAAGATTAAAAGAAAAGTTAACGCAAGAAATATTAATTAAAGTGCTGACGGTGCTGATGTGCAAATTATTTATATACTGAAAGCAGCACGGCTACATTTTCTGCTAGGCAGGAAAATAGAGTCGTCTTCTCTCTTGAATCTCTAGAAGATAAAAAAATCAAGTTAGTACTAAGATAATAATAAGAATGAGCGTTAGAGTAATTAGTAACTTTTTGAAAGAAATATATCGTCAATAACGATCAAACACCCTATTATATGTAAATGAGTGTTCGTCTGAAGTATTAAAGTCAAAAGAAATAACAAAATTTTAAGTACAAAACTTACTTGCACTCACTATTCCGGATCCAAACACCATTAAAGCCAAAATGGCAAAAAGAGCTTTAGTCACAAATGTTTGCATATTGAAGTCTTGCTGCTATACCTGTTTTGATTACAATGCGTTCCTTTTAAATCGCGCAATTATTTATAGGCAAAAATCACGTTTATTACACAAATTAGCCTTGACTTTTAAACTGTCACCAATGTAGTTATCGGGTTTTTTTCAAGAAAAAATGCACCAATTAATTTTATCTAAGTGATTGGTGTTGTATCATAGCAGCAACAAAGCACAAACTTTTTGTTGATGACGTCATCAAGTTTGAAACATCAAACGCACTTATCGTAATAAAAAAAGCCGTTTTACCTTTAGTCCAATAAGGTACTGTACATAATATTTTCGTTCATTCTTTTTTACGTTAATTCGGACGCCTTTCCATAATATTTCCTTCTCTTATCAAATTTGTATCAATCAAATCTTCCAATCGCGTCTTTTCTGTTGCCTTTTCTCAATACTTCTGTACTTTTCTTAGGTTTTTTTTTTCAAATTCATTATTTCTTTGGTGTTACAGTGTGCGCTTGTCATAATATATCTAGTTTCTGTTATTTTCATCTGTTCTTGATTTACTTTCTTGATTCCTCTCTATGAACTTAGTTTTTATCCTGCCCATGAGTTTGTAGCACCACTATTTCAGGTCTTTAACATTTTGCCTATTTCTCTTTACTGTATTTGTAATGCTTGATTTGAAGCAATCTTTCATAACATTTTCTTATCTCATCAAATATGTATCTGTTATCCAACCGGTTCTCTTCCAATTGCTTTTTTTTTGTTGTTATTCTTATCATTTCTGTACTTTTCTTCATTTTTACAAATTCTATCTTCTCTTATTTCAATGTGTTCTTGCTTTAATTTCCCTCAGTTTTACTTTTTCGCTTAACGTGCAGGTTTTGTGACACTTGCAATTTGGACCCTTATCTTCCATTGTATCATGTTATCAGTTATTTATTTAGCGCTCCAGTGCAATTCTAATTTTTTGTTATTCAACCCGTTCTCTTCCTATTTCATCTTTTTTGTGTTTTTTTCTTTATTGTCTTTTCTTCCTTTTTTTTTAAGTTTTTCTTTCCCCTTTCCCCTTTCCCCCATACCCCCTTTCCATTTTTTCAGTTTTTCTTTTTAACTTACCCTGCAAGTGCTTGAAATATAATTTTGATTTTCTATTGTGTTATTTTGCCAGTTATTTATTTAACCCTCCAGTGCAGAACTTTTTTTGTAACTCAACCCGTTCTCTTCCTATTGCTCTTGGCTGTTGCTATTTATATGTATAAGTATTTTTGTACTTTTCTTTCTTTTTTTAAACTGGATATTTCCTTGATTTTACAGTATCTGTGGGTGTGTCATACTTCTAGTTTCTCTTAATTCAATCAGCTCTTGTGTTACTTTGTCTTCCTTTTCAACTTAGTGCGCCGGTTTTGTGACAATTTTGAGATGTAGTATTAATTTTCTATAGTATCATTTCGTCAGTTATTTATTTAACCCTGCAGTGCAATTCTTTCTTTTGTTATTTAACCCGCAGTGTTCCAATTTTGTCGTTTCTCTTGTTTTGTTATTTCTGTACTTTTCTTCCTCATTCTAGACTCCTTATTTTCTTGATGTTACACTGTATGCGTTTGTCGTATTTCTAGTTTCTGTTAATTCGATTTGTTCTTGATTTACTTTCATCGGTTTTCCTTTACAACTTACCTTGCAATTTTTTTGACAATTTTGACTTTCTACTGTGTCCTTTTGTCAGTTGTTTATTTAACCCTCCAGTGCAGATATTTCCTCAATAGGTCTGTGAGGATACAGAAGGTAGAATTGTGGACAAAGAATCTCGGATATTCTAGTCCGCTTCCCAAACTTTTGCTAGTTCAGGAGTCAACCGGAGGAAGAGAGGTAAAACTGGTTTCCTGGTGGTTACCCACATTTCTCTATCTACATCGGATCTGCCTAGAAGGCGAGGAAGAAGCATTTCTGTCACTGGTCGTTGGGGATTTACTTTCAGTAGTCTCTTGGATCTCATCTGAATATTTCTTAGTCTCTCTAAACTAATTTGAGAACTCTTCTCACGAGCTTTGTTTACACTTTCAGTAGTTAATTCTTCACGATTTGTTACCACTTCTGCGATCAAACTTACTTCCGGATTATCTTGCAAAGGCTGTAGGGCTGTAAGGTTATAGAAGGTATAATTGTGGACAAAGAATCTCGGAACCTATACCCAACTTTTGCTGGTTCACAAGTCAATCGGTGGAAGGGAGGTAAAACTGGTTTCCTGATGGTTATCCACATTCCTCTATCTACCTCGGATCTGCCTAGAAGGTGAAGAAGAAACATTTCTGTCACTGGTCGTTGAGGATTGTATGCGAGTACCTCTATTAACTTCAAAAACAACTTAATTTCAGTATATCTATTTGAGAAATATGTGATTGGTCGCGTGGGGTTTAGGGACATTTTTCTTTATTTCTTGAAGATGAAGATTCTACATATTCCTTATATATTAAAGTTTATATCAAATTACGTAAGGAGGAGTAGTCTCTTTCGGGCATTTGTTTCTTCAAGTTCTCCAAGAAGAATTTCAAGTGTTTCCGATACATATACCTTATGACCATTTTGTAGGACAAATATGCAATGTATCCCAGGAATCCCAGAAACAGACCTAAACAGTAAATTAAAGTCAACCAACGGTGGTTCTGCTAAGTCTTTGATTCCTGTTCACGCTGAAAAATCATTTTATCCGCAAACATCGTAAAATAATCGAAAATGATAGTTCCAGATATATAATTCATATAGATCAGAAACAAAAAATGTCTTAACGCAGGTCCCTGAAACACCCCATTCTCTCCTTCTGCCAACCATAAAGGCATTTATTGTTGCCCATTATGGTTCACCCAATCAAAGGCTTTAGAGACATGGCAAAAGACTGCTACCGCACTCTCCATTGTTATAAATCGCATACGATTTATCTAAGACTGAGAATACTCTAATTTTAAAAAGAGTTTTCCGGGATTTAAAGACGGGATTCAATGGAACTTCTTCTTGACATTTGGACCACAACTGCGGTGGACTTTACCAAAGGCGATGAGGCAATTGAGGAAGTAATTTCTATGATATCTCGACCAATGAACTCTTTGTCGTCTTATTTATGTGGAGTGAGAGGCCTGGGATAGTAATAAGAGCGGGGTATTAAACTTGCTTCAAGCCTGAATTTAGATATTTATTCTATCTGTCAAAATTGTTCTTGTACTTGCAGATCTCAATGCTTTCACTATAGCGAGCCACAGCTGCATTATTGATTACCTACCACCACTCACTACAAAGTCTTTGCACAAAATCAAAAATTTACCATTTTTCTTCCATTTATTATCTTAAAGACAACAAAGATTAAAAGAAAAGTTAACGCAAGAAATATTAATTAAAGTGCTGACGGTGCTGATGTGCAAATTATTTATATACTGAAAGCAGCACGGCTACATTTTCTGCTAGGCAGGAAAATAGAGTCGTCTTCTCTCTTGAATCTCTAGAAGATAAAAAAATCAAGTTAGTACTAAGATAATAATAAGAATGAGCGTTAGAGTAATTAGTAACTTTTTGAAAGAAATATATCGTCAATAACGATCAAACACCCTATTATATGTAAATGAGTGTTCGTCTGAAGTATTAAAGTCAAAAGAAATAACAAAATTTTAAGTACAAAACTTACTTGCACTCACTATTCCGGATCCAAACACCATTAAAGCCAAAATGGCAAAAAGAGCTTTAGTCACAAATGTTTGCATATTGAAGTCTTGCTGCTATACCTGTTTTGATTACAATGCGTTCCTTTTAAATCGCGCAATTATTTATAGGCAAAAATCACGTTTATTACACAAATTAGCCTTGACTTTTAAACTGTCACCAATGTAGTTATCGGGTTTTTTTCAAGAAAAAATGCACCAATTAATTTTATCTAAGTGATTGGTGTTGTATCATAGCAGCAACAAAGCACAAACTTTTTGTTGATGACGTCATCAAGTTTGAAACATCAAACGCACTTATCGTAATAAAAAAAGCCGTTTTACCTTTAGTCCAATAAGGTACTGTACATAATATTTTCGTTCATTCTTTTTTACGTTAATTCGGACGCCTTTCCATAATATTTCCTTCTCTTATCAAATTTGTATCAATCAAATCTTCCAATCGCGTCTTTTCTGTTGCCTTTTCTCAATACTTCTGTACTTTTCTTAGGTTTTTTTTTTCAAATTCATTATTTCTTTGGTGTTACAGTGTGCGCTTGTCATAATATATCTAGTTTCTCTTATTTTCATCTGTTCTTGATTTACTTTCTTGATTCCTCTCTATGAACTTAGTTTTTATCCTGCCCATGAGTTTCTAGCACCACTATTTCAGGTCTTTAACATTTTGCCTATTACTCTTTACCGTATTTGTAATGCTTTATTTCAAGCAATCTTTCATAACATTTTCTTATCTCATGAAATATGTATTTGTTATCCAACCCGTTCTCTTCCAAATGCTTTTTTTCTGTTGTTATACTTATCATTTCTGTACTTTTATTCATTTTTAAAAATTTTATCATCTCTTATTTCAATCTGTTCTTGTTTTAATTTCCCTCAGTTTTACTTTTTTGCTTAACGTGCCGGTTTTGTGACACTTGCAATTTGGACCCTTATCTTCCATTGTATCATGTTATCAGTTATTTATTTAGCGCTCCAGTGCAATTCTAATTTTTTGTTATTCAACTCGTTCTCTTCCTATTTCGTCTTTTTTGTGTTTTTTTCTTTATTGTCTTTTCTTCCTTTTTTTAAAAGTTTTTCTTTCCCCTTTCCCCTTTCCCCCACACCCCCTTTCCATTTTTTCAGTTTTTCTTCTTAACTTACCCTGCAAGTGCTTGAAATATAATTTTGATTTTCTATTGTGTTATTTTGCCAGTTGTTTATTTAACCCTCCGGTGCAGAACTTTTTTTGTAACTCTACCCGTTCTCTTCCTATTGCTCTTGGCTGTTGCTATTTATATGTATAAGTATTTTTGTACTTTTCTTTCTTTTTTTAAACTGGATATTTCCTTGATTTTAGAGTGTCTGTGGGTGTGTCATACTTCTAGTTTCTCTTAGTTCAATCAGCTCTTGTGTTACTTTGTCTTCCTTTTCAACTTAGTGCGCCGGTTTTGTGACAATTTTGAGATGTAGTATTAATTTTCTATAGTATCATTTCGTCAGTTATTTATTTAACCCTGCAGTGCAATTCTTTCTTTTGTTATTTAACCCGCAGTGTTCCAATTTTGTCGTTTCTCTTGTTTTGTTATTTCTGTACTTTTCTTCCTCATTCTAGACTCCTTATTTTCTTGATGTTACACTGTATGCGTTTGTCGTATTTCTAGTTTCTGTTAATTCGATTTGTTCTTGATTTACTTTCATCAGTTTTCCTTTACAACTTACCTTGCAATTTTTTTGACAATTTTGACTTTCTACTGTGTCCTTTTGTCAGTTGTTTATTTAACCCTCCAGTGCAGATATTTCCTCAATAGGTCTGTGAGGATACAGAAGGTAGAATTGTGGACAAAGAATCTCGGATATTCTAGTCCGCTTCCCAACTTTTGCTAGTTCAGAAGTCAACCGGAGGAAGAGAGGTAAAACTGGTTTCCTGGTGGTTACCCACATTTCTTTATCTACATCGGATCTGCCTAGAAGGCGAGGAAGAAGCATTTCTGTCACTGGTCGTTGGGGATTTACTTTCAGTAGTCTCTTGGATCTCATCTGAATATTTCTTAGTCTCTCTAAACTAATTTGAGAACTCTTCTCACGAGCTTTGTTTACACTTTCAGTAGTTAATTCTTCACGATTTGTTACCACTTCTGCGATCAAACTTACTTCCGGATTATCTTGCAAAGGCTGTAGAGCTGTAAGGTTATAGAAGGTATAATTGTGGACAACGAATCTCGGAACCTATACCCAACTTTTGCTGGTTCACAAGTCAATCGGTGGAAGGGAGGTAAAACTGGTTTCCTGATGGTTAGGTATCTACCTCGGATCTGCCTAGAAGGTGAAGAAACATTTCTGTCACTGGTCGTTGAGGATGGTATGCGAGTACCTCTATTAATTTCAAAAACAACTTAATTTTAGTATATCTATTTGAGTAATATGTGATTGGTCGCGTGGGGTTTAGGGACATTTTTCTTTATTTCTTGAAGATGAAGATTCTACATATTCCTTATATATTAAAGTTTATATCAAATTACGTAAGGAGGAGTAGTCCCTTTCGGGCATTTGTTTCTTCAAGTTCTCCAAGAAGAATTTCAAGTGTTTCCGATACATATACCTTATGACCATTTTGTAGGACAAATATGCAATGTATCCCAGGAATCCCAGAAACAGACCTAAAGAGTAAATTAAAGTCAACCAACGGTGGTTCTGCTAAGTCTTTGATTCCTGTTCACGCTGACACATCATTTTATCCGCAAACATCGTAAAATAATCGAAAATGATAGTTCCAGATAGATAATTCATATAGATCAGAAACAAAAAATGTCTTAACGCAGGTCCCTGAAACACCCCATTCTCTCCTTCTGCCAACCATAAAGGCATTTATTGTTGCCCATTATGGTTCAATCAAAGGCTTTAGAGGCATGGCAAAAGACTGCTACCGCACTCTCCATTGTTATAAATCGCATACGATTTATCTAAGACTGAGAATACTCTAATTTAAAAAAAAGTTTTCCGGGATTTAAAGACGGGATTCAATGGAACTTCTTCTTGACATTTGGTCCACAATTGCGGTGGACTTTATCAAAGGCGATGAGGCAATTGAGGAAGTAATTTCTATGATATCTCGACCAATGAACCCTTTGTCGTCTTATTTATGTGGAGTGAGAGGCCTGGGATAGTAATAAGAGAGGGGTATTAAACTTGCTTCAAGCCTGAATTTAGATATTTATTCTATCTGTCGAAATTGTTCTTGTACTTGCAGATCTCAATGCTTTCACTATAGCGAGCCACAGCTGTATTCTTGATTACCTACCACCACTCACTACAAAGTCTTTGCACAAAAAAATGCACAAAATCAAAAAGTTATCATTTTTCTTCCATTTATTATCTTAAAGACAACAAAGATTAAAAGAAAAGTTAACGCAAGAAATGTTAATTAAAGTGCTGACGGTGCTGATGTGCAAATTATTTATATACTGAAAGCAGCACGGCTACATTTTCTGCTAGGCAGGAACATAGTGATGTCTTCTCTCTTCAAACTCTAGAAAATAAAAAAATCAAGTTAGTACTAAGATAATAATAAGAATGAGCGGTAGAGTAATTAGTAAATTTTTGAAAGAAATATATCGTCAATAACGATCAAACACCCTATTATATGTAAATGAGTCTTCGTCTGAAATATTAAAGTCAAAAAAATAACAAAATTTTAAGTATAAAACTTACCTGCACTCACTATTCCGGATCCAAACACCATTAAAGCCAAAATGGCAAAAAGAGCTTTAGTCACAAATGTTTGCATATTGAGGTCTTGCTGCTATACCTGTTATGATTACAATGCGTTCCTTTTAAATCGCGCAATTATTTATAGGCAAAAATCACATTTATTACACAAATTAGCCTTGACTTTTAAACTGCCACCAAATTAGTTATCGGGTTTTTTTCAAGAAAAAATGCACCAATTAATTTTATCTAAGTGATTTGTGTTGTATCATGGCAGCAACAAAGCACAAACTTTTTGTTGATGACGTCATCAAGTTTGAAACATCAAACGCACTTATCGTAAAAAAAGAGCCCTTTTACCTTTAGTCCAATAAGGTACTGTACATAATATTTTCGTTCATTCTTTTTTACGTTAATTCGGACGCCTTTCCATAATATTTCCTTCTCTTATCAAATTTGTATCAATCAAATCTTCCAATCGCGTCTTTTCTGTTGCCTTTTCTCAATACTTCTGTACTTTTCTTAGGTTTTTTTTTCAAATTCATTATTTCTTTGGTGTTACAGTGTGCGCTTGTCATAATTTATCTAGTTTCTCTTATTTTCATCTGTTCTTGATTTACTTTCTTGATTCCTCTCTATGAACTTAGTTTTTATCCTGCCCATGAGTTTCTAGCACCACTATTTCAGGTCTTTAACATTTTGCCTATTACTCTTTACTGTATTTGTAATGCTTTATTTCAAGCAATCTTTCATAACATTTTCTTATCTCATGAAATTTGTATTTGTTATCCAACCCGTTCTCTTCCAAATGCTTTTTTTCTGTTCATTTCTGTACTTTTAATTCTTATCATTTCTGTACTTTTATTCATTTTTAAAAATTTTATCTTCTCTTATTTCAATCTGTTCTTGTTTTAATTTCCCTCAGTTTTACTTTTTTGCTTAACGTGCCGGTTTTGTGACACTTGCAATTTGGACCCTTATCTTCCATTGTATCATGTTATCAGTTATTTATTTAGCGCTCCAGTGCAATTCTAATTTTTTGTTATTCAACCCGTTCTCTTCCTATTTCGTCTTTTTTGTGTTTTTTTCTTTATTGTCTTTTCTTCCTTTTTTTAAAAGTTTTTCTTTCCCCTTTCCCCTTTCCCCCACCCCCCTTTCCATTTTTTCAGTTTTTCTTTTTAACTTACCCTGCAAGTGCTTGAAATATAATTTTGATTTTCTATTGTGTTATTTTGTCAGTTGTTTATTTAATCCTCCAGTGTAGAACTTTTTTTGTAACTCAACCCGTTCTCTTCCTATTGCTCTTGGCTGTTGCTGTTTATATGTATAAGTATTTTTGTACTTTTCTTTCTTTTTTTAAACTGGATATTTCCTGGATGTTACAGTGTCTGTGGGTGTGTCATACTTCTAGTTTCTCTTAATTCAATCAGCTCTTGTGTTACTTTGTCTTCCTGTTCAACTTAGTCGCCTAGTCGCCGGTTTTGTGACAATTTTGAGATGTAGTATTAATTTTCTATTGTATCATTTCGTCAGTTATTTATTTAACCCTGCAGTGCAATTCTTTCTTTTGTTATTTAACCCGCAGTGTTCCAATTTTGTCGTTTCTCTTGTTTTGTTATTTCTGTACTTTTCTTCCTCTTTCTAGACTCCTTATTTTCTTGATGTTACACTGTATGCGTTTGTCGTATTTCTAGTTTCTGTTAATTCGTTTTGTTCTTGATTTACTTTCATCAGTTTACCTTTACAACGTACCGTGCAATTTTTTTGACAATTTTGACTTTCTACTGTGTCCTTTTGTCAGTTGTTTATTTAACCCTCCAGTGCAGATATTTTTTCTTAATTCAACCCGTTCCCTTCCAATTTTTTTCTCTTTTGTTGCTGTTTTAAATATTTCTGTACTTTTCTTTCTTTTTTCAAACTCGATGTTTCTTTGATGTTACAGTGTGTGTGGGTGTGTCATACTTCTAGTTTCTCTTAATTCAATCAACTCTTGTTTTACTTTGCTTTAGTATTCAACTTGTGCGCGGATTTTGCGACAATTTTGAGATGCACGATTGATTTTCTGTTGTATCATTTCGTCAGTTATTTATTTACAAATGCAGTGCAATGCTGTCTTTTGTTATTTAACCCAGTATTTTCCAATTTTGTCTTTTCTCTTGTTTTCTTGTTAATTCTGTGCTTATCTTCCTTTTTTTAAAGTCATTATATTCTTGATGTTAACTGTATGCTTTTGTAGTATTTCTAGTTTCTCTTGTTTCAATCTGTTATGATTTCACTTTCTTCACTTTTCCTTTTCTAATTACCGTGCAGGTTTTTCAACACTCACATTTTCTATTTGTCAATTTGTTAATTATTTATTTAGTCCTCCAGTGCAAAAATTCTTTTTGCTGTTTAAGACGTTATATTCAAATTTCTTCTTTTATGTTATTTTTTCTATGTTATATAATTTCCTTGATGTTACAGTGTGTCATTTTCATGTTTTTAGTTTCTCTTATTTCAACCTGTTCTTGTTTTATTTTTTTTTCAGTTTTTCTTTTCTACTTACCATGCAGGTTTTGTGACATTTTTGCAATGTGTTCTTTATTTTCTATTTTATCATGCTGTCAGTTATTCATTTAACCCTCCAGGGCAATTGTTGTTGTAGTCAACCATCTCTTCCAATTTAGTCTTTTCTGTTTTTTTTTTCACCTTGTTTCGTTTTTTTAAATTCGTTATTTCGTTGAGGTTACGGTGTGTGTGTCGTATTTCAATTTCTCTTATTTCAATCTGTTCTTGCTTTATTTTTTTCAGTTTTTCTTTTCTATTTACCATGCAGGTTTTGTGACACTTTTGCAATATGATCCTTATTTTCTCATGCTGTCAGTTATTCATTTAACCCTGCAGGGCAATTGTTGTTTTTATTCAACCTGTTCTCTTCCAATTTAGTCTTTTCTGTTTTTTTTTTTACTTTGTTTCGTTTTTTTTTATTCGTTATTTCGTTGAAGTTACAGTGTGGTTGTGTCGTATTTCAATTTTTCTTATTTCAATATGTTCTTGTTTTTACATTTTTTTGTTTTATTTTTCAATTTACATTGTGCAGGTTTTTAACCCTCCAGTGCATAACTTTTTTTTGTAATTTTATGTGTCATATTTCTAGTTTCTCTCTCTCTCTCTCCCTTCCTCTTATCAGTTTTTGTTTCACTTTTTCTGATTTCCTTTTTCAACTTACTGAGCCCGTTTTGTGGCTTGAGATGTAGTTTTTATTGTCTATTGTATCATTTTTTCAGTTATTTATTTAACCATGCAATGCAATTGTCTTTTTTTGTTATGTAACCCGTTCCCTTCCAATTTTGTCTTTTCTCTTGTTTTTTTATCATTAGTTCTGTGCTTATTTTTTAAGATCATTATTTTCTTCATGTTACATTTATTTACATGGTACATCGTATTTCTACATTCTCGTAATTTAACCTGTCTTTGTTTTACACTATTCAGTTTTCCTCTTCTACTTACCGTGCAGGTTTTGTGACATTTTTGAGATGTAGTGCTGATTTTCTATTGTATCATTTTGTTAGCTATTTATTTAACCATTCAACGTATTTTTTTTTGTTATTTAACCAGTTCTCTTCCAATTTTGTCCTCCCTTTTGTTTTTTTTTCATTAAATCTGTATTTTCCTTCCTTTTTTTAGGCTAATTATTTTCATCATGTTACTCTGTGTATGTGTGTTTTATTTCTAGTTTCTCTTGTTTCAATCTGTTCTTGTTTCACTTTGTTCACTTTTCCTTTTCTGCTTACCGTACATGCTTTTAACAGTTTTGACATTTTCTATTTGTCAATCTGTTAGTCATTTATTTGATCCTCCAGTGCAATTATTTTTTTTTGCTGTTTAAGGCGATCTATTCCAATTTCTTCTTTTCTGTTTTTTTTTTATTTTTTTTAACTCGTTATTTCCTTGCTGTTACAGTGTTGTATTTTCATCTTTTTAGTTTCTCTTATTTCAATCTGTTCTTGTTTTACTTTTTTCAGTTTTCCTTTTCTACTCACTGTGCATATTTTGTGACACTTTTGCAACGTTGTCCTTATTTTCTATTTTATTATGCTGTCAGTTGTTCATTTAACCCTCCAATGCAGATTTTTTTTGTAATTCAATCCGTTCTCTTCTCATTTCTTATTTTCTGTCGCAGTTTGCAATATTTCTGTACTTTTATTTCTTTTTTTAAACACGATATTTCCTTGATTTTGCGGTGTGTGTGGGTGTGTCATACTTCTAGTTTATCTTAATTCAATCAGCTCTTGTGTTACTTTGTTTTCCTTTTCAATTTAGTGCGCCGGTTTTGCGACAATTTTGAGATGTATTATTGATTTTCTATTGTATCATTTCGTCGGTTATTTATTTAACAATGCAGTGCAATTCTGTCTTTGGCTATTTAACTCACTCTTTTCCAATCTTGTCGTTTCTCTTGTTTTCTTGTTATTTCTGTACTTATCTTCCTATTTTTAAACTCATTATTTTCTTGATATTACACTGTATGCGTTTGTAGTATTTCTAGTTTCTCTTGTTTCAATCTGTTCTAGTTTCACTTTCTTCATTTTTCCTTTTCTACTTACCGTGCAGGTTTTTTAACACTTTTATTTTCTATTTGTCAATTTGTCAATTATTTATTTAATCCTCCAGTGCAATTATTTTTTTGCTGTTTGAGACGTTCTATTCCAATTTCTTCTGTTCTGTTGTTTTTTTTTTATTATTTTTGAAATTTTTTTTTATTTTAAACTCGTTATTTCTCTGGTGTTGTCATTTTTGTGTTTTTAATATCTCTTATTTCAATCTGTTCGTGTTTTACTTTTCTCACATTTCCTTTTCTACTTACCGTGCAGTTTTTGTGATACTTTTGCATAGTGGCCCTTATTTTCTATTTTATCATGCTGTCAATTAGTTATTTAAACCTCTAGTGCCTTTTTTTGTTATTCAACCTGTTTTCTTCTAATTTTGTGTATTCTGTTTTCTTGTACTTTATTTCCTTTTTTTTAAATTCGTTATTTCGTTGAAGTTACAGTATGTGTGTCGTATTTCAATTTGTTCTTGTTTTTACATTTTTCAGATTTCCATTTCAAGTTACCGTGCAGGTTTTGTGACCCTTGTGTCATGTAGATCTGTTTTTGTATTGAATCGTTTAGTTAGTTGTTTAATGAACTTTCCAGTGCATAACTTTTTTTAGTAATTTTGTGTGTCATATTTCAAGTTTCTCTTATTTCAATCAGTTTTGGTTTTACTTTCTTCAGTTTTCTTTTACAACTTACTCTGCCGGTTTTGTCGCTTTAGATGTAGTCTATATTTTCTACTGTATCATTTTTTCATTCATTTATTTAACCATGCAACACAATTGTTTTTTTTTGTTATATAACCTGTTCTCTTCCCATTTCTTCTTTTCTGTTCCTGTTTGCAATATGTCTCTACTTTACTTTATTTTTTTAAACTCGATATTTCCTTGATGATACATTGTGTGTGAGTGTGTCATACTTCTAGTTTCTCTTAAGTAAATCTGCCCTTGTTTCACAGTTTTCACTTTTCCTTTTTGCTTACCGTGCAGGTTTTGTGACACTTTTGCAAAAGTTCTTATTTTCTATTTTATCATGCTGTCAGTTATTTATTTAACCCTCCAGTGCATTTTTTTTGTTATTCAACCTATTCTCTTCCAAATATGTCTTATGTTTTTTTTTAATTATTTTTGTACTTTCTTTCCTTTTTTTAAATTCGTTATTTCTTTGAAGTTACAGTGTGTTTGTGTCGTATTTCAATTCCTCTTATTTCAATTTTGTTCTTGTTTTTACATTTTTCAGTTTTCCTTTTGAACTTACTGTGCAGGTTTTGTGCCACTTGTGAAATGTAGTTCTGTTTTTCTATTGTATCGTTTCGTTAGTTGTTTAATTAACCTTCCAATGCATAACTTTTCTTTAGTAATTTTGTGTGGCATATTTCTAGTTTCTCTTATTTCAATAAGTTCTGGTTCTACTTTCTTCAATTTTCTTTTACAACTTACTGTGCCCGATTTGTGGCTTGTGATGTAGTCTTTGTTTTCTATTGTATCATTTGGTCAGTTATTTATTTAACCAGGCAACACAATTGTTTTCTTTTTGTTATTTATCCCGTTCTCATCCAATTTTGTCTTTTCTCTGTTTTGTTTTCTAATTTCGATATTTTTGTTTTTTTATTGTTTTTGTACTTGTCTGCCTTTTTTCTAAATTCGTTATTTCCTGAAGTTACAGTGTATGTGTGTCGTATTTCTTGTTTTTCGAATTTCAATCTGGCCTTCTTTAACATTTTTCAGCCTTTCTTTCAACTTATCGTGCAAGTTTTTTAATAATTTTGAGATGTAGTTCTGATTTTCTATTGTATCATTTCGTCAGTTATTTATTTTAACCTTGCAGTGCAATTCTTTCTTTTCTTATTTAACCCGTTCTTTTCCAAATTTTGTCGTTTCTCTTGTTTTTTGTTATTTCTGCACCTTCCTTCCTTTTTTTTTTAATCATTATTTTCTTGATGTTACACTGTGGGCGTTTGTCATATTTCTAATTTTTCTTGTTTCAATCTGTTTTTCTTTCACTTTCTTCACTTTTCTTTTTCTACTTACCGTGCATACTTTTTAACATTTAAGATTTTCTATTTGTCAATTTGTTAGTTATTTATTTAATCCTCCAGTGCGATTCTTGTTTTGCTATTCAAATTTCTTTCTGTTCTGTTTTTTTTTATTATGTCTACCTTTTTTTAAACTCGTTATTTCCTTGGTGTTGCAATGAGTCATTTTCGTCTTTTTAGCTTCTGTTATTTCAGTCTGTTCTTATTTCACGTTTCTCAGTTGTCCTTTTGATCTTACCGTGCAGGTTTTGTGATACTTTTGCAAACTGGTCCATATTTTCTATTTTATCATGCTGTCAGTTATTTATCTAACCCTCCAGTGCAATTTTTTTTTGTTATTCAACCTGCTCTCTTCTAGTTTTTCTGTTTTTTTGTAGTTCTTTGTTACCTTTTTTTAAATTCGTTATTTTGTTGAAGTTACAATCTGTATGTCGTATTTCAATTTCTCTTATTTCAATTTGTTCGTGTTTTTAAATTTTTCAGTTTTCCTTTTCTACTTACCGTGCAGGCTTTGTGACAGCTGTGAGATGTAGTTCTGTTTTTCTATTGTCTCGTTCCGTTAGTTGTTTAATTAACCCTCCAGTGCACAAGTTTTTTTTTACTAATTTTGTGTCTTATTCCTGGTTTCTCTTAGTTCAATCCGTCCTGGTATTACTTTCTTCAATTCTTTTTACAACTTACTGTGCCCTTGTAGGGGCTATTGTGGCTTGACATGTAGTCTTTATTTTCTATTGTATCGTTTGCTTAGATATTTATTCAATCATGCAACACAATTGTTTTTTTTTTGTTATTGAACCAGTTCTCTTCCAATTTTGTCTTTACTCTTGTAGTAAAGCACTCTAGTTACTTTTTTTAATTAGTTGTGCTTTCCTTTTTTAAGCTCACTATTTTCTTCATGTTACACTCTTTGCCTGTGTCGTATTTCGAGTTTCTCTTATTTTTATCTGTTCTTGTTTGGTTTTCTTCACTTTTCCTATTTTATTTATCGTGCAGGTTTTGCGACACTTTTGAGTTATAGTGCTTATTTTCTATTGTATTTTGTCAGTTTATTATTTAAGCCTCCATTGCAGGTATTTTTTGTCTGTTTTTTTTTTAATTTGAACTTTTCTGTTTTTTTTTTATTGTTATTGTACTTGTTTCCCTTGTTTTAATTTCGTTATTTAATTGAAATTACAGTGGAAGTGGGTCGCATTTCTTGTTTCACTTATTTCAATCCGGTCTTATTTAACATTTTTCAGTTTTCATTTTCAACTTATGGTGCAGGTTTTGTGATACTTTTAAGATTGTATTATTTTGTAATTTGTTTATTCAACCTTCCAGTGCAGAACTTCTTCTTTTAGCAATTCAACCCTTTTCTTCATACAGATGGGTGGCCGAGATTCCATCCTACATCGTCCTCAGATGGCGACGCCATAGTAAAAGAAACCAAATTGCTTTCTCTGTCAGACAGAGAAACTATAGACCGGTTTCGCTGTCATTTCAACTCAGTTTGGAACCTACAATGCAAACCTGACAAACAAGAAATTTGAAAATAAAGTTTCTTCTCTCTATCGCTATATTTTTCACTTTACAGAGACAGGTAGGAGGAGAGATGGTGATCTCCATCCTCAGGTGTCAATTCTACAAAGCTTGTCAGGCAGAGGCACCATGCACCATGATTTTAGTGTCATTTTATCTCATCGGTATGGTATACCTCACAATTTTGATGTTCTAGTTCGAAAATTTTTGCAATCAACAAAATTTTTATAATCTTCCCCTCTTTTTAGAAATATGCAAGACTTAACCTGCCCAGACTTGACATAAAAAATACTTGTTTTCTTTCCTTTAAGTTGCTCGATATTGGGGTAAGCTCAAGTTAGTGGAGGTTAGTTCAGTTATTACTTATTTAGGTATACTTTCAGGTTAGTTCAGGTTGAAGCTAAACTACTTCAAATCTTAAACGATTTTGCCATCAGAGAATACTATTTTTTTTTTAATTGACTAGTGTAAGAGTTTTTATGATGAACCACTTAACTGACTGATCAATTATACTTGGCCCCTTGAGTTTCATTCTCCAACCTATTAAGCTGCTATTGTAAATAGCCACAACTAGGTCTATGACGCGTTTTTAACATATGTCAACACCCTAGTTTATTCGTCACAAAAGTAAAACATTTTTAGGTCAACAGTACTTAAAACTGGTAAGTCGATCATATACTTGAACATGTCAAACACGAACGCAAACACTAATTAAACCAAATGCCAAGCGACTTGAACAGCCATGTTTAAACCAAACGGCAATGCTCGGCATCTAAGCAAAGCTGGCGTACTTTTGTTTACACCTCTTCATGGCTTATGTAACTTAGAGTACTCTAATTAATTACGACATCAAAGGCTCGGATCGCAAATAGGAGTGTTCTAGGTATTTCGCAGACTCCACGCTCGAGAGGTCAGAAAAGCGTTAATAATGCCTCGGGGGCTTAGTTCGGGCTTTACGGGCCGCTGGTTCTTTTGGATCAAGTTATTGTTTATTTTCATTAAAATAATTGTTTATCGTCGAGTCAAGGAAACGGCAATAAAAACAGGAAACGTCCTTACAATGGGGCGCTGCTGGAATTGAATTATTGTAATATTATTCCAGGGAATATAATAAATCTCGGTGGCATTTCCGGTTGTCGCAATCTCCCTTAACAAGGCCGGCATAATCGCATTCAGTGGCTGCATCCGTATAGTAAATAGAATTACTTCAGCTTATACAAATTATTCACCGCCTGACTATAGTTTGTACAAAGAGACCTCTCGAAATCTGTTTTATTCATATTGTGCGGTGAAGTCCTATTCTACCTCTGGAAGATTAAAAAAGAGGAACCCGCTCGGACGCAAACCTAGGAGTGTTTTCCCAGATTTAATCCAATTTTTCGCAGGATTATCAGAGTGAATAACCGTCCCCCCTCTTTTAATTCACTTTCTCCCGCTGAAAAGTAATTTTGCGACTAATTCGATTAAGTCGGGCCAGACTAAAAGTCACGGCCCGAAATCCGATTTATTTCAGAATTTACGTCTAAAGTTTTTGAATACAGCAGAGATTTATCGGGGCCTTTGGAAAAAAAAGGTCTGGTACCGAACTTCTTAGGAGATTAAACCTGAGAAAGAAAGATCCAAACAGACACTTACTGACTAAAGTGATGTACGGGATGCTGCTCTTGTTGAAGAACGGAAAGCTGCACGCGTCTTCGGATCTCTTCGTCTGGGCGCCAATCTGAAGCTCAGCCACGTTACCGTCTCGCAGATAGAAGGACATGCAGTTGAACCCACTTTGACTGAAACGTAAATTGCATGTTAATAAAAAACCCTAAAGAATAAAACCACTGCTTATTATTAATCAAGCCAAGTTCTTGCCTGGCAAGCGTTAGCACTTTCACCCTAGTTTTGCTGGGAAAATATTTGCTCTGACTACGGTTTAAGCCACCCCTGAAAGGAACGATAAAGTTTGTGTTTATGAACACCTGTAGCCCGCTAAGTGGAAGCAAACAAAAAAAAAGAGAATAAAATATTTAACGGTTGACATTAAATTGATGTTGGGAGCGTATTAAGTGAAAAATTTAATTTCATTTCATTAAATTGGAAATTTCAATGACATAACTGAAAACGCCACTATTTCTAGCCCAATCAGCAATTCATTTGGTAAAAAGTAAAAATATTGCAGATTTGCAGATGGAAACCTCAATGGTAGACTTTCTACTAAAAGGATGAAAGAAAAAGTCTGGCTTAGGTTAGGAATTAAAGACTAACTGTCAAGAATTGGACAGATGTTTGGATTGCGATAAGAGGATTAAACATGTTAAAAAAGATTGGAAGTGGAAATTTTATAGAAGCTAGAAACCGCCTAAGGGCAAAAGTTGGAATTTAGAAATAATCCTGAAAGAGGTCTATCAAAAACAGGTAAATTTCAGGCAGCAGCTGTGATTGCTACGCAATGTGCAAACATGATGAGGAAGTTCCAGAGAGCCCAAAAATATCTCCAAGGTAACAAGCAATAGGCAAAATAACAGTAGACTAAGCAAAAACCAGGACACTTCTATAAATTTCAAAAACCATTTTAGATGAAATATAGTAACTTGGAGATTTAGCTGGAAGATGCTGTAGTAGAAGACGAATAAATTAGGTTTGGAGGTGGAGGAGATATTAGGGCTAGTGCACGCCTAGAAGATGCATCAAGACTACTTAAAAGCACTTGGAGAACTTTTGGAATGCCGTCAATCAAATCTGGATGCTTCTAATTTGAAGCTGATTGAAGTCTAACTAACTTTAAAGTTAACGAGGAGATATGAATGCTAGTGGACGCCTAGAAGCTGCATCAAGACTACTTAAGTAAACTTGAAGAACTTTCGGAATGATGTCATCCAAATCTGGAGGGAACTTTAAGCTGACTGAAAAATCTAATTAACTTCAAAGTTAAAGAGGAGATATTGGTGCGAGTAGACGCTTAGAAGCTGCATCAAGTCTCCTTAAGGGAACTTTTGTAGTGTTGTCGGTCAAATCTGGATGGAATATGAAACTGACTGAAAACTCTAACTAACTTCAAAGTTAAGGAGGAGATATTAGTGCTAGTGGACGCTTAGAAGCTGCATCAAGACTACTTAATGGAACTTGGAGAACTTTTGGAATGTTGTCAGTCAAATCTGGAAGGAACTTTAAGATGACTCAAAAGTCTAACTAACTTCAAATTTAAAGAAAAAATATTAGTGCTAGTCGACGCTTATAAGCTGCATCAAGACTACTTAGGGGAGCTTGGAGAGCTTTTAGAATGTTGTCAGTCAAATCTGGATGCTTCTAATTTGAAGCTGATTGAAGAGTCTAACTAACTTCAAAGATAAGGAGAAGATATTAGTGCTAGTAGACGCTTGGAAGCTGCATCAAGACTACTTAGGGAGCTTTGAGAACTTTTGGAATGTCAGTCAAATCTGGATGGAATTTAAATCTAACTGAAAAGTCAAACTAACATCAAAATTAAGGAGGAGATATTGGTGCTAGTGGACGCTGAGAAGCAGCTTCAAGACTACTTAAGGAAACTTAGAAGACTTTGGAATGTTGTTAGTCAAATCTGGATGGAATTTGAAGCTAACTGAAAAGTCAAGCTAACATCAAAGTTAATGAGGAGATATTAGCGCCTAGAAGCTGCTTCAAGACTAGTTAAGGGAATCTTGGAGAACATTTGGAATGTTTTCAATTATATCTGGATGCTTCTAATTTGAAGCTGATTGAAGGGTTAAACTAACTTTAAAGTAAACTAGGAGATATTAGTGCTAGTAGATTCTTAGAAACTTCAAGACTACTTAATGGAACTTGGAGAACTTTTGGAATGTCGTCAGTCAAATCTGGATGGCATTTTAAGCTGACTGAAAAGTCTAACTAACCTCAAAGTCAAGGAGGAGATATTAGTGCTAGTGGACGCTTAGAAGCTGCATCAAGACTACTTAAGGGAACTTGGAGAACTAGTGGAATGTTGTCAAAAATTTCTGGTTGCTTCTAATTTGAAGCTGAGTGAAGAGTATAACTAACTTCAAAGTTAAGGAGGAGATATTGGACGCTCCTAATTTGAAGCTGATTGAATAGTCTAACTAACTTCAAAGTTAAAATGGAGATATTAGTACCAGTTAACGCTTAGAAGCTGGATCAACACTACCTAAGGGAACTTGGAGAACTTTTGGAATGTTGTCAGTCATTGACGGTGATTAAAGAGTCAAACTAACTTCAAAGTTAAGAAGGAGATATTAGTGCTAGTGGACGCTTAGAAGATGCATCAACACTACTTAAGGGAACTTGGAGAACTTTGGAATGTTGTCATTCAAATCTGGATGGAATTTGAAGCTGACTGAAAAGTCTAATTATCTTCAAAATTAAGGAGGAAATATTAGTGCTAGTGGACGCTTAGAAGCTGCATCAAGACTACTTAAGGGAACGTGTAGAACTTTCGGAATGTTGTCAGTCAAATCTGGATGGAATTTGAAGGAGATTAAAGAGTCTAACTAACTTCAAAGTTAAGGAGGAGATATTAGTGCTAGTGGACGCTTAGAAGCTGCATCAAGACTACTTAATGGAACTTTTGGAATGTTGTCAGTCAAATCTGGAAGGAATTTGAAGCTGACTCAAAAGTCTAACTAACTTCAAATTTAAAGACAAAATATTAGTGCTAGTCGACGCTTAGGAGCTGCATCAAGACTACTTAGGGAGCTTCGAGAACTTTTGGAATGTTGGCAGTCAAATCTGAATGGAATTTAAATCTGACTAAAAAATCAAACTAACATCAAAATTAAGGAGAAGATATTAGTGCTAGTGGACGCTGAGAAGCAGCTTCAAGACTACTTAAGGAAACTCGAAAGACTTTTAAAATGTTGTTAGTCAAATCTGGATGGAGTTTGGAGCTGACTGAAAAGTGAATCTAACATCAAAATTAAGGAGGAGATATTAGCGCTAGTGGGCGCCTAGAAACTGCTTCAAGACCAGTTAAGGGAACTTGAAAAACTTTTGGAATGTTTTCAATTAAATCTGGATGCTTCTAATTTGAAGCTGATTAAAGGGTTAAACTAACTTCAAAGTAAACTAGGAGATATTAGTGCTAGTAGATTCTTACTTCATCAAGACTACTTAATGGAACTTGGAGAACTTTTGGAATGTCGTCAGTAAAATCTGGATGAAATTTAAACTGACAGAAAAGCCTAACTAACTTCAAAGTTAAGGAGGAGATATTAGTGCCTGTGGACGCTTAGAAGCTGCATCAAGACTACTTAAGGGAACTTGGAGAACTTTTGGAATGTTGTCAATAAGTTCTGGTTGCTTCTAATTTGAAGCTGATCGAAGAATATAACTAACTTCAAAGTTAAGGAGAAGATATTGGACGCTCCTAATTTGAAGCCGATTGAATAGTCTAACAAGCTTCAAAGTTAAGGAAGAGATATTAGTGCCAGTGGACGCTTAGAAGCTGCATCAAAATTACTTAAGGGAACTTGGAGAGCTTTTGGAATGTTGTCAGTCATTGAAGGTGATTAAAGAGTCAAACTAACTTCAAAGTTAAGAAGGAGATATTAGTTCTAGTGGACGCTTAGAATATACATCAAGACTACTTAAGGGAACTTGGAAAACTTTTGGAATGTTGTCAGTCAAATCTGGATGGAATTAGAAGCTGACTGAAAAGTCTAATTATCTTTAAATTTAAGGAAGAAATATTAGTGCTAGTGGACGCTTAGAAGCTTCATCAAGACTACTTAAAGGAACGTGGAGAACTTCTGGAATGTTGTCAGTCAAATCTGGATGGAATTTGAAGGTGATTAAAGAGTCTAACTAACTTCAAAGTTAAGGAGGAGATATTAGTGCTAGTGGACGCTTAGAAGCTTCGAGAACTTTTGGAATGTTGGCAGTCAAATCTGAATGGAATTTAAATCTGACTAAAAAATCAAACTAACATCAAAATTAAGGAGAAGATATTAG
Source organism: Taphrorychus bicolor (assembly GCA_951812265.1). Taxonomy (NCBI): domain Eukaryota; kingdom Metazoa; phylum Arthropoda; class Insecta; order Coleoptera; family Curculionidae; genus Taphrorychus; species Taphrorychus bicolor. Next base: position 14,863,377 of record OX638305.1, read on the forward strand.
TGCTAGTGGACGCTGAGAAGCAGCTTCAAGACTACTTAAGGAAACTTGGAAGACTTTTAAAATGTTGTTAGTCAAATCTGGATGGAGTTTGGAGCTGACTGAAAAGTGAATCTAACATCAAAATTAAGGAGGAGATATTAGCGCTAGTGGGCGCCTAGAAACTGCTTCAAGACCAGTTAAGAGAACTTGAAAAACTTTTGGAATGTTTTCAATTAAATCTGGATGCTTCTAATTTGAAGCTGATTGAAGGGTTAAACTAACTTCAAAGTAAACTAGGAGATATTAGTGCTAGTAGATTCTTACTTCATCAAGACTACTTAATGGAACTTGGAGAACTTTTGGAATGTCGTCAGTCAAATCTGGATGAAATTTTAAGCTGACAGAAAAGCCTAACTAACTTCAAAGTTAAGGAGGAGATATTAGTGCCTGTGGACGCTTAGAAGCTGCATCAAGACTACTTAAGGGAACTTGGAGAACTTTTGGAATGTTGTCAATAAGTTCCGGTGGCTTCTAATTTGAAGCTGATCGAAGAATATAACTAACTTCAAAGTTAAGGAGAAGATATTGGACGCTCCTAATTTGAAGCTGATTGAATAGTCTAACAAGCTTCAAAGTTAAGGAAGAGATATTAGTGCCAGTGGACGCTTAGAAGCTGCATCAAAATTACTTAAGGGAACTTGGAGAGCTTTTGGAATGTTGTCAGTCAAATGTGGAAGGAATTTGAAGATGACTCAAAAGTCTAACTAACTTCAAACTTAAAGACAAAATATTAGTGTTAGTCGACGCTTAGAAGCTGCATCAATACTAATTAAGGAAGCTTGAAGAGCTTTTAGAATATTGTTAGTCAAATCTGGATACTTCTAACTTGAAGCTGATTGAAGAGTCTAACTAACTTCAAAGATAAGGAGAAGATATTAGTGCTAGTAGACGCTTAGAAGCTGCATCAAGACTACTTAGGGAGCTTTGAGAACTTTTGGAATGTTGTCAGTCAAATCTGGATAGAATTTAAATCTAACTGAAAAGTCAAACTAACATCAAAATTAGTCTTCAAACTTAAAGACAAAATATTAGTGCTAGTCAACTTTTTTCAAATTTTGGTTCAAATTTAAAGCTGACTGAAAAGTCTAACTAACTTCAAAGGTAACGCCGAAATATTAGTGCTAGTCGACGCTTAGAAGCTGCATCAAGACTACTTAAGGAAACTCGGAGAACTTTTGGAATGTTGTTAGTCAAATCTGTATGCTTCTAATTTGAAGCTGATTAAAGAGTCCAACTTAATTCAATTTTTTGTGGTGGATGTTTAGAAGCTGCTTCAAAACAACTAAAGGAAACTTGGAAAACTTTGGAACGTTGTCAGTCAAAGCTGGATGCTTCTGATTTGAAGCGGACTCAAGAGTCTAAATAACTGCAAAACAAAACTTGAAGTAGCCAACTGAACTCTAAATAGAACAGCACAATAGCACTATTGATGCGACACTAATGAACAGGACACTGCTCTAGAAAGAATTTCAATTGAAATATTAAAACTTAGAAGTCAGCTGGAAGAAGCTTCAGTAGAAGACGAAGCAAGTACAGCATAACTAGGTTTGGAGGAAGTACTGGCTTAGAAGCTGCTTCGAGGCAACTTACGGCAACTTGGAGAAGTTGTGGAAAGTTATCAGTCGTAGGTGCATGCTTCTGAATTGAAGCTTGTTGAAGACTTTAATTGACTAAAGACACTGAGATAAAAGAGCTTTAGTTGGAATTTAAAAATCTAAAGAGCTACGTTGAAAGATAAAAATGTGAAGTTTTAGCTGGAAGTGGTTTTAGTAAAATATTTAAAGGAGAAGGTGTTAGTGTTAGCGGATGCTAAGGAGTCTTCAAAACAACTTAGAAGAACTTGTAGGAGTTTTAGAAAGTTGCCAGTCGAAGATAGACGCTTTTATTAGAATAGAAAGAATATAAAGACTTGGAGATTCTGCTGGAAGAAGCTTTAAAAGAAGACAAAGGAAGTAGAATGGAAGAAGGTTTGGAGGAGGAGGTATAAGAGCTAGAAGTCGCTAAAAGGCTACTTCGAGACAACTTGAAGAGATTTGGAGAATTTTTGGAAAGTTGTCTCTCAAGCTAGATATATCTGATTTGAAGCTAATCGAAGTATCTAACTAACTGCAAATTTAAACCTGAGGAAGCCAACTGAACACTAAGAAGGCACTTTAGTACCAGACAAAGGAAGTATAACTGAAGAAGGTTTGGAGGAGGAGGTATAAGTGTTAGAATTCGCCAAAAAGGCTACTTCGAGGCAGCTTGAAAAGATTTGAAGAACTTTTGGATAGTTGTCTTTCAAGCTGGGTACATCTGATATGAAGCTATTAGAAGGATCTAACTAACTGCAAATTTAAACCTGAAGAAGCCATCTGAACACTCAAGAAAGCGAAAGTAGTATAACTGAGACAATAATGAACAGAATACTGCTACAAAAGAGGAGGTATTGGTGCTAGTGCTAGAGGAGGTATTGGTGCTATTAGACGCTTACAAGCTGCCTCAAGACGACTTGGGAAAGCTTTGAAAAGTTGTCAATGAATGTTTCTGATTTGAGGCCAATTCAAGAGACTAACTAACTGCAAAATTAAACCTGAGGCAACCATCTGAACACTGAAAAGAGCAAAAGCACTTCTGATGAGACACTAAAGAAGAGGACACTGCTATAAAAAAGAGCTTGGAATATAAAAATTTGAAGATTCAGATGGAAGAATATCCAGAAGAAGAGGAAACAAGTAGAACGTAAATTTGTTTGAAGGAGGATGAGGTGTTCATAGAGAGGGACAACTAGAAGCTATGTTGAGGCGACTTAAGGAAACTTGGAGAAGTCTTGAAAAGTGGTCAAAGCTCGATGTTTCCGATTTGAAGTTGATTGAAAAATTTGACTAACTGCAAAATTAAACTTGAGGCAGCCAAATGAACAGTAGAGAAAGAAAGTGGAAGAAAGAAGGTGGAAGCTTAGAAGCTGCTTCGAGGCAACTTAAGGTAACTTGAAAATGTGTTGAGAAGTTTACATTTGAAGTAGTTCAAATTAAATGGCTCAGATAGTAGCTGACAATTTTGGTTTAATCATCAAATCTAGCACTAAAAGCAACATAATTTCTTCACCGACATGTTGCTCTAGGTGATACATTGATGCGAGATTTAGCAACATGAGCGACGCAAATTTTCTAGAATGTGGGCTTTCATATAGAATGTATGTTTCAAAATTCAAAATGAGTTTACTACCAAAGCATAAGGTTGTTTCGTAGTCCTAGAGTTATAAACTTTAATTTTAGCTACATGTGAGCACGAACCTAATAACAAAACCAAACATCATTATTTTCATCACCATTAGAACTGAAGAGAACCATGTATAACTACTTAGAAACCTGAGGAAACGGAGCAGTACCATTCAATAACGTTTTAAAAAAGCGAACGCAGTTCTACAAGGTTTTATCTGAAGGTGATTGAATAAGCTAAAAACAAGACGTAGCCCAGGAAGCATGTGAAGAAAAGAAAAGCACATCCCAGGTCCTTTAAATGCTTTTAATGGTTCAATAATGACGCCCTACACCTTTCTTCTGATATTGATAACCTCTTATATAAAATAAATTATGCATATTTAGAGACAGCTTATATATAATATATAATTCCTGGAAGGCACTAAATTTGAGGTAAGGACAATGTTTCTGGATGTCTAAGTGAAGTGCTCAAAAAACTTCAGAAACCTGTCAAAATTCTTGGAAAAGAAAATTCCTAGGTTGTATCACTCTAATAAAAATGGAGGCAAATGGAAAGGAGAAATTTTAAAAAATGGGTACGAAAATTCTTACTAAATTTGCAGACCTTATGTGCCTATAACGCGAAAGTTCCAGTAGAATGGCAGTGATCCTTTCATCAAACTTTTTATTAGCGCTATTACTTAAACTTACCTACATATTTGTGTACGCCTAAACAGTTAATTTCCCTCCAGGGGTAATTTTTTTAAATAAACAAGATAAACTTTTGCTAATATCCGACAAACTGTTTGACCTAAATTAATAAAATTGGAAACAATAACCAAACTACTTTGTTTCCATATATCTTTACGATATGTTTCAGCCGGATACCATCGACCAGCCTCCCTTGCTGCCGGTGACAGATTTTACGACTGAAAGGGAGTTTATTAATAAGTCAGAACACATTGAGCCGGAAAAGGGGCGCAATTTGATGGCCGCCGCCTGACATAAACGTTCCAACAAAAGAGAGAACAAAGTTAATTTCACTTACCACCCCATAGTAAAATGGGTCACCAAGACCATATGGCCGTCGTCCCTTGCGTGCTTGACTTGGACGCACAAGACTTTCATGTCTACGCCGCTGGAGTTGCTGATTCTTAGGGTGGAGTTTCGGTGATGGAAGCTGTAGCTCTGGGTGTAGTCCAAGGTGTGCCAGTGGTTGTAGTTGGCGAGCCAGCTTGGAAAGCGGCACTTGTTCACTGGTGGAGCTATATAAATTTATACTTAATAATAATATTGACGTAGTTTGTAGCAGCAAACCTCTCTTTAAAGTCATAGTTCTACTTCCTTCGGTAGCGCTAAATAAACCATTACACGTGGCATCTCCACTTTGTGCCACTCTATAATCCACCCCTTCGGCGTTGTCTGAAGAAGCTGTGATTTTCTCGTAAACGAAACATCGAAATCTGTCCTCGTTGGAGGTGACATGGTGATGGTGCAGCTGTCCCACCAGATAGCGAATGCTGCCTTCTTTCCACGAGGCCAGGCATTGCAGTTCTTCAACTGCAATGATTTTATTAAACTAGGGACGTAAACATTAATCTACCTAAGTCTACCAATGTAATAAGTAAGAAGGTACATACTGGTAATTTAAATTTTAAAAGTTCTCTTTACCACTGTTTCAATAAGTTCTGCAAACTGTATTTTAAGCCAAATCGTAATAGTAAAGTATGTTTAAAATTTCATAGGATTCTGGCCCTGAGGCCATTGGGTTTCCGACTGCCATTGCAACCCCTATAATTTAGTTTTCCGTTTATAGAGGAAAATTTATTTAATTTCATATTACGAGCGGCAGAACAGATTAATTGTGGCCTCTGGTATTACAAAAGTAGTCTTTTGGTTTTCGTCCGCAATGAACAGGCCAGGAACAGCAAGATCTGAGAAAATGTATGGTGGTGCGTTTTTAGCCAAATTAGAGCAGATCTTTTTACACGATGCTCGTAGACATATTTTAAAATAACACTGTCTGAGTATAGATCACAATCCAGGCTAGTAAAAGTGATTTAATTTTAAAGAAGTATAACTTTAGAGCAAGCGAGTTAAAAAAAATAAAAAATATGACCGCTGTGACGTCATCTCGGTTAAATATATGCTTATTTCACTGTGAAGGCTTTCACAGCCGGTCAAAATACAATCCAAAATGTTTTTTTGGCTTAGAGGCCGTGGTCCAATGGAATTTCTTCCTTATTTGTACGCAGTGTTCATTAGAAAATGTCATCTAGAAAGCTGTGAAATTTTAATAAAAAACATGATATAATTAAAGTAAATGGACTTCTGTTTTTTTATCTTTTTCTTTTGACATTCCGCAGCCAACTAAATGACGTTTTCAAATGAAAATCCCCTATCTGCCAACTCTGGCTCCTACTTTGGATTTAGGTTGTCACTCATTTAACTTTAATTATTCCCGATTTTCTATCTTCGCGTCGGCGGTACCCGTTCCATAAACATTCTTGACGTAAAGTGGCCCTACGTTTTTGCTTTCAAAACAGGCTTGTAGATACATGAATAAACCATCCAGTGCACCCGGCTTCAATTAGCCTACATTATACTTAGAGTTTGAGAACACCTATATAAGAACCCATTTTCGTACTTAAAACTTCCGAACTCGGATGCTAATCCACGTTAAACTTTGTAGAGTGGAAGTTTTTGGGCTAAATCGCCGGGACCTCGGAGTAATGTCTTAAGGAAGAGTGTAGGAATAAAAACGTTTTTGCGCGGGACAACTTTACTTTTATTTTCTAAGCTGCAGCCTTTTTCGGGGACCCCGGACTCTTTCGCGAGTGAAAAGTTTGCCGATTAACATATTTCTCTCGTTAAGAGAGTCGCGTTTGCACCGGGGGGGCAGTTAAGTTTCGCGAAATTCGTTAAGTAATTTATTTCGGTGCTTATTACGGTGAAGTCGTTCAAAGTGTCTGTTTGATCAGGAATAAATTGTAACTATAAACTAGTACTCAGCGCTAAAAAAAACAGTCTAGAGGGAATTAATTTTTGTTTATTTAATTAATTTTCTTTCAGAAATTTGAAAATTGTAACAATGCCTACGAAATTTATAACTGAATATGCGGACTTTATGTGCCAATAACGTAAAAGTTCCAGTAGAATGGCAGTTATCCTGATACACAATAATTTGTTATTAGCCCTATTAATTATACTTAGCTACATTTTTGTGTGCCCTTTTAGGGGCAATAATAGGAAAAAGTTTTTACATTATGCTCACCCTCTATATATTATTTGATGTTGTTTGTACAAAATTAATTGTACAGCATAAAACGCAGGGCTTTTCGAGGTCACAAATTAAAATAACAACATAGCAACAAATAAAATATAAAATCGTACACTCACGCAGGATATAATAACTCTCCCCTGTTTTTATGTCCGGTTATATAAGCGTCAAATATTTTAAATTGCGTTATTAAAATTATTATTATTCCTGCCGTTAAAGCCGACCAGTCAGCTTGAGCATACACACACATGCAAGCCCTGCAATTTCCTGCTGGAAAATAAGTTCCGTAATTAAACTTAACTGGTGCCTCGTAAATTATTGCACTTTTCCACACGGCCTAAATTAGAAATATTTTTCGTAAAAGACTATGATTTTTCATCTAGTAGTTTGCAATGTAATTCCATCTAGTTTGCCTAATCATTGCGCAAACATTAGCAACAATTTTAGTCTACAATGGTAAAGTTCTGTATTTGCAATTATATAGAACCTGTACGGGAAAATTTAATTAACGCATAATTAATTTCCCATCGCATTTTGCACAATTCCACATATAGCTTAATTACGAAACAGTCAAAGTAGTTATACATTAACTAAATGATGGTTGTTTGGAAACTCGCCACCGCCGTCGTTTAAACGCAAAAACTAATTACTTCCTGACTTGTTTCAAATAGAAAATTATTAACTTCGAAATCCGTATCACGTATACGGAACGCATTACAGAAATACTTAACTTACTTTCCAAGTTGAATACTAAGCTGTGGAAACCTCAGCGGAGGATATCGCGAGAATTTTGATTTAGAGCTCTTCGACTGCATCTAACTAATATTTATAAGCACCCACTTCAGCTTGAACTTCTTGATATTTTCATATTTATAAGGGCTTAGGCACTTGTTTTGCCTTCCAAGTCTGTTGATATTAAAAAATAAAACACCGCAACAACTATGGGGACGTTATTATCAATTGTGGACCTGACTTTCATTTCAAAAGAATTTTAGAACATCTTCTTCAGCTTGAAAACTATTCATTAAAACTCGCTTATTATACATCAAAGCTAAGAGCCTCTCAAAGTAATTCTTTCAAGTGATATATTTTTAAAACAATCGATTCATTACTTTATTAGTTACATATTTACTTTAAATTATAAAAGTTATCCTTTTAGGCATTTTCAATCTTTTGATGTTTGTTGTCAAAAGTAGTACATGTGTACTCAAGTAATAAATTCAGGTAAGTACTAGTAATTGTAATAACCGTACACTGATCAGAATAATACTCAAGCAAGAAATTTTGATTTTTTTTCAAGAAATCTGAGTTATCGTAATTACTTGCCATATTACCTTAAAATTTACTAACCTAAAATTATTGATTAAATTGTATTTACCCCCAGGTCAGAGACTTTCGTTATCGATCGACCTAAAACTTTGCTTAAAAAGTTATTACCCTTTATACTAATAAATAGTTAAAATTACTGGATGTACATGTGTTACCCTTACTGGATGAAAACTTTTGAACATTCATTCTCTTTAACTCTATTCTTAATGCTTCAAAAGTAATAAATTGCAAATACTAAAGTAAAAAAGTATTACTGATGAGCTACTGAAAAAACGACCCAAAATCATTGCTTAACAAGTCATTACACTTTGTACTCATAAAATAATTAAAATTGCTGAGTCATATATCAAGCGAATTGCAATTACTTAGATGTATTACTCTTACTAGATGAGAATTTGTGAAGCTCTGCACTCTTAAACCCTTTGTACTCTTAAAGCGGTTAAAATTACCAAATAATTAATCAAGCAAATTGTAGTTGCTCTCATATATTACTTTCATTGGATGAAAACATTTGAACATTCATTATCTTTAACTCTATTGTTATCGCTTGAAAAGTGATAAACTGCAAATACTAACGAAAAAAAATTTAGTAATAATGAACTACTGGAAAAACGAAAAAAAGTAGACTTTTGTTTTCAATCAACCCAAAATCATTGCTTAACAAGTTATTACCTTTTTCTACTCATAAAACAGTTAAAAGTACTGAGTAATAAATCAAGCGAATTGCAATTACTTACATGTATTACTCTTACTAGATGAAAATTTGTGAACCTTCATTATCTTAAACCTTACTCTTGTCACTTGAAAAGTAATAAATTGCAAGTACTGAAGTAAAAAACTATTACTATTTACACTAGAAAAACGAAAGGACGGATACTTTTGTTATCGATCGACCCAAATCTTTGCTTAAAAAGTTATTACCCTTTGTACTAATCAATAGTTAAAATTACTAAGTAATAAATCAAGCGAATTGTAATTACTTGCATGTGTTACCCTTACTGGATGAAAACTTTTGAACATTCATTCTCTTTAACTCTATTCTTATTCCTTCAGAAGTAATAAATTGCAAATACTAAAGTAAAAAAGTATTATTGATGAACTACTGGAAAAACGACACAAAATCATTGCTTAACAAGTTATTACCCTTTGTACTCATAAAACAATTAAAATTGCTGAGTAATATATCAAGCGAATTGCAATTACTTAGATGTATTATTCTTACTAGATGAGAATTTGTTAACCTTCATTATCTACTAGTTACTATCCTTTGTACTCATAAAACACTTAAAATTACTGAGTAATAAATCAAGAGAATTGCAACTAGAAAAATGAAAGGGCGTAGACTTTCGCTTTCGCTTGACTCAGAATCTTTGCTTAAAAAGTTACTACCCTTTATACTCTTAAAGCGGTTAAAATTACCAAACAATTAATCAAGCAAATTGTAGTTGCCCTCATATATTACTTTCATTGGATGAAAACATTTGAACATTCATTATCTTTAACTCTATTGTTATCGCTTGAAAAGTGATAAATTGCAAATACTAACGAAAAAAAAATTATTACCAATGAACTACTGGAAAAACGAAAAAAAGTAGACTTTCGTTTACAATAAACCCAAAATCATTGCTTAACAAGTTATTACCTTTTCTACTCATAAAACAGCTAAAATTACTGAATAATAAATCAAGCGAATTGCAATTACTTACATGTATTACTCTTACTGAATGAAAATGTTTGAACCTTCATATCTTAAACCTCACTCTTGTCACTTGAAAAGTAATAAATTGCAAGTACTGAAGTAAAAAAACTATTACTATTAACACTAGAAAAACGAAAGGACGGAGACTTTTGTTATCGATCGGCCCAAATCTTTGCTTAAAAAGTTATTACCCTTTGTACTAATAAATAGTTAAAAATACTAAGTAATAAATCAAGCGAATTTTAATTACTTGCGTGTGTTACCCTTACTGGATGAAAACTTTTGAACATTCATTCTCTTTAACTCTATTCTTATTGCTTCAAAAGTAATAAATTGCAAATACTAAAGTAAAAAAGTATTACTGATGAACTACTGGATAAACGACACAAAATAATTGCTTAACAAGTTATTACCCTTTGTACTCATAAAACAATTAAAATTGCTGAGTGATATATCAAGCGAATTGCAATTACTTACATGTATTACTCTTACTAGATGAAAATTTGTGAACTATCATTATTTACTAGTTACTATCCTTTGTACTCATAAAACAGTTAAAATTACTGAGTAATAAATCACGGGAATTCCAAATACTCATATGTATTACTCTTACTAGATGAAAATGTTTAAACCTCTTTACCTTTAATACTACTCTTGTCAATTTAAAATTAATAATTTAAAAATATTGAAGTAAAAAAAAGTAAAACAGAAAACACTAAAAAAATGAAATGGCGTAGACTTTCGTTTTCAATCAACCCATAATCATTGCTTAACAATTTATTAACGTTTGTACTCATAAAATAGTTAAAATTACTGAGTAATAAATCAAGCGAATTGCAATAACTTACATGTATTTCTCTACTAGATGAAAATTTGTGAACCTTCGTTATCTTAAACCTTACTCTTGGCACTGGAAAAGTAATAAATTGCAAATTCTGAAGTAAGAAACTATTACTGATAACACTAGAAAAACGAAACCCAAATCTTTGCTTAAAAGATTACCCTACTTTGTACTAATATAACAGTTCAAACTACTAAGTAATAAATCAAGTATATAATAAATAAATAATACTAAGTAATAAGTCAAAAAAAAACGATCACTGATAACACTAGAAAAGCGAAAGGGCACAGACGTGACATGATGGTAGGTCAAGGATGGGATAATATAAGTACTATTACTAAAACAGAGAACAAGAATTAATTTCTGGTTCCTGGATTGTATTAAGAAAGTAATTAGGTACATCTAATTTGTTATTTAGTTTTGTGTTTATTACTTAGTTGTAGTTGTTACTGTTAACACTAAGAATGGGGTAATACAACTACTAATACGAAACTTGTTACTAAAACAGAGAACATAAAGTAATTTGCGGTTCCTGGGATTGGTTATGCAATAAATTAGATGCATCGAACTTGATGATTAGTTATCTTTACATAAATTTAAATTTATATGCGTTCGAATGTAATTACGCTAGATTCGTTACCGTATCCGATCATTAAGTGAAGTTTATTACTTGTCTTCTATGAGAAGTGTTCTGAGATGTGGTTAAAGTAACGTTATCTATTACTTACAATTTTTTTTAAAAAGCACAGTTTTGTTTCTTCTTTGACGTTTTACGTTCTGTTAACGATTTTCCCTTTAAATACTACTGAGTGACACCTAGTTAGAATAGATCGCGTTAATGCATATACATTTACTGCTTGACGTAGGAAGACTATTTTAATACCCACTTAATATAGATTTTTTTTATTTACCTTACCATTGTAATTCACTGATTCTCTGACCTATTGTTAATGAAAAAAAAAAACAAATAGCAGAGGTTGGGTAGTTTATCGACGTGCTTTTTAATCTTTTTGCTGAGAAATTCGCCTTGCCCTGACGCGCCCACTTGTGTGAAAAAACGTTTCAATTTTGACTGAATAAATTGCTGCTAAATATCGTTTTTAAAAGGAATGGAATTCTTACCGGTGCTTTCGGACCCATAAATATCCGGACAGGCCTGGTAGCTGAGCAATAACTTGCTGTCCTCGGTGCAGCTGTCTATATTGGACACCGGTGAGCGACACTCGCCGTGGCCCCTATTGTAAGTAAAAGTGAAGGGCCCCCGAAAGGGACAGGCCACCGGACTGGCGTTCTCCCTGAAGAGGGAGTAGAGAAGGGCGTCACCTGTTATCAGACTACAGAGTGTCGGAAGCGCTTCCCTGCCATGACAAAATGCTGAAAATAGTAAAAAAATCATGTTCTTTGTGCAAGTTTTAATGAAATTTAATTTCTGAAGCCATAACATCAGAACCGTCTAGTTTGGTATCATAAAACGTGACAGCAATCAGAGATCGATCACAACTTTGCTCGGTTAAAGGTGAATAATGCTCCGAACACGCAAATCTGACATTAGCGACACTTCGAGAAAGGAGAAAGGCTTTTTAGTTTGGTGAGGTTGCATAAAATCATGCGCCTTTGTTTCTGTACATTATACCAGAACAGCTCTTGATGAATATTCGAGTACGAGCGGTAATTAGCTGCGTGACAATGCAGAAGTAAAATTTTGACAAAAAAAAATGAGAGAACGAGCGAAACGTGAATAATCGTCGAAGCTAAATTGTGAAAGCAATTACAGAAATAAACAGTCACGATTTATCAAATAGTAAAGTCGGGATTCATTGTCGTCGCTGACATTGAGAGATGATTCTTTGCGTTGCCTATTCAGGGATCCAGTTTGGCTGAAATTACGCGAAAACCCACCGGCAAATGAATTTCCCACCGCGTGTAGTGCGCTAGTTTATTCATGCTTTAATTAAAGGCATTGTTCGTCGTCAACTAAAAAGTAATGGAATCGAAAATGAGGGTTATAATAATCGCTGATTAGTGACTGTTGCATCATGATCTTGCCTAAACGTCGTTTAGTAGGACACACCTTGAGTTCCTTCTCAATTGCTCCATCCTCTTTACGAAATGTTTTACTTCTCTTTTAGTGGCCTCTAACATTAATCTGCCAGACTTTTGCCAAATCGTCATTAAGCATACAAATGGCTGCTCTAGATATTGAATAATATGATTGTTGACATTTAGTTTTACCCAGTACATTGACGGACATGTTAAGAAATTAGCTATCTCTACAGAGCGATTATGGCTAGGATTTACCTGACCTATTAGAGCGATTAAGACTAAGACTTTTCTAATTTAAGTTAAGTATTTTCATTCAAGTTAATGTTTCAAGAAGGTAAATGTTTCAATAATTACATGCTTTCCCAGTGGCATCTAAAATAATAATCTGCCAGAGTTGTGCCAAATCGTCAACATGTGAAGAAATTAGCTACCTCTACAGAGTGATTATGGCTAGGATTATATAATCTATTAGTGTGATTAAGGCTAAGAGTTTTCTAATTAAAATTAAAATTTCGTAATTCGGTTTTCGAATCTCAATACTCCCTCACTGATACCATACCAATACAGTAATAATCACATTACGTAACACTTTCAGTTCTTTTCTCTGCTTTACTGGCTACAATACGCAAATGCACTTTAAATAGACAATTTTCAAAACAGCGTTCAGGAATATTTTTGAACTTGAGTGTGAAGAAATAAGTTGCCTCTGTCGAGCGATCGAGGCTAGGAGTTTTCAAGTTTTTATATAATTAATTATAGACAAACTACATGTTTTAATAAGGCTTTCGGTATCAGATTTTCTAGTCTCGGTAGTTCGGCACTGATGGCAGTGAAATAATAACTGCATTATAGAACACAGGACTTTTTCCATTCTACAGGCTGCACTAAAGTGTAGACGTCAGATTTTTAAAATAACTGTCAGAAATATTTCTGGTCAAAGCTGTCAACTTATCTGTTGAGTTTCAATAACGTGAATGCACGTACCATAAAAGCCATTGTTTCAGATAATATACGCAATGTTAGTGAGGAATTTTGCTAATTAGTGCGCTAGTCTACTCGTTCTTTAATTAAAAGCATTGTTCGTTGTTAACTAAAAAGTGATAGAATATAAAATGAGGATCATAATATTTGCTAATTAGTGGCTGTTGCATCATGTTATTTGCCTAATCGTCATTAAGCATACAAATGTCTGGTTTAAGTATAGAATTATATGACAATTGTCTTTTAGTTTCACCCAAAACATTGATGGACATGTGATGAATTCAGATGTTTCTACAGAGCGTTTATGGCTAAGAGTCATCTAATATATTACAGCGATTAAGGTTAAGAGTTTTCTAATTTAAACAAAAATTTTTTTATTCGGTTTTCTAGTCACGATATACCCTCATTGATACCATACCAATACAGTAATAACCCCGTCTCTAACCTAAACTCTGTTCTACTGAATACATACGTACTTTAGATCGCAAATTTTCAAAATGGCGTCCATTAATATTTTTGCGCCGGTATGTAAAGAACTTATTTATCTCTACGGAGCGATTAAGGCTAGGAGTTTTCTAATTTTTATTAAATCCATTATAGACAAGTTAAATGTTTTAATAAGGCTTTCGCTATTCAGTTTTCTAGTCTCGGTACTTCCAGACTGATGGCAGTGGAGTAATGACTCCATTACAGAACACAAGATTTTTACCACCATACCAAATTGTCATTAAGCATATAATTGTCTGCTGTAAATATTGAATAACATGACAATTGTCTTTTAGTTTCACCCAGTACATCGATGGACATGTGAAGAAATCACATGTCTCTACAGAGCGATTAAGGCTAGAATTTTTTAAAATTATTAGATCGATTAGGGTTAAGAGTTTTCTAATATTTTTTTTTTCAGTTTTCTAGTCTCAATACTCCCTCACTGATACCATACCAACACAGTAATAACCACATTACGTAACGCTTGTAGTTCCTTCCTTTGTTCTACTGGCTACAATACACATATGCACTTTACGTAGCATATTTTCAAAATTGCGCTCAGGAATATTTTTGAGCCGGAATGTGAAGTAATTAGTTATCTGTATAGAGCGGTTGAGGCTAGGAGTTTTGTAATTTTTGTTGAATCCATTATAGACAAGCAAAATGTTTTAGCTTCGTTATTTAGTTTGCCAGTCTCGATACTTCCTCACTGATAGCTCTTACCGACTCCTCACTGAACAAAGAAGGTGTTTTTCTTTAAGTTTTGTAACAAAATTCCTCACATTTACCTCAAATCAATCGTCAAATTACTGAAATACACAGTTCTTGGTGGCTTTATTTTAGACTAAATTCGGTGGCTTTAGAGGCTAAAATTTGGGTTGGTTCCAGTTAGTTAGAGATTTTAAATAAAAGAGCCCGACAAGTTTTAAGGAAGCAAGTTGTTTTTCTTTTAATTAACTTTTTGTGACGAAATAGATCAAAATCACCTCAAATAAACAGTCAAACCGTTGAAAATCTCAGTTCTTGGTGGTACTAGAACCCCTATTTTATTTTTAGACTAACTTTGGTCAGATCTTTTACGAAACTGATTAAAATAGAATATAGGCTAAAAGTCAGGTTAGTTCAGTTTAGTTAAAAACCTAAGATAAAATAAAACAGCCCCAAATCTTTTACGTAAGTAAGTGGTTTTTTATTTATTTAATTTTTGTAGCAAAATTGGTCAGAATTACGTTAAAACAACAGTCAGATCTTCAAAAAACATAGTTTTTAGTGGTTTTGGAACTGCCATTTTATTTTTGTACTAAATTTGGTCAGGCTTTTTTTTATACTGATAAAAGGTAAATTATAGGCTAAAATTCAGGTCAGTTCAGGTTAGTTAAATATATAAAATAAAATATCCATAAATCTCTTAAGAATGTAAGTTGTCATTTAAAATTAATTCTTGTAACAAAATTGGTCAGAATCACCTCAATCCGAGGGTCAAATCGTTACAAAATTAATTTCTTGGTAGTTTTGGAACCGTTATTATGTTTTTGGACTAGATTGCATAAGAAATATTTGCAATTTAATATCGAAGGAGAATTTCTTTTTTGTCTCCAAATATTCGCTTACCATTGGTTTAAATCACTTTGATTTTTTCCACGAAGCCAAATCGTCATTAGGCATACAATTGTCTGCTTTAAGTATTGAATAATATGACAATTATATGACAACTTATATGACAAGTAGAGAATAATATGACAACTGTCTTTCAATTGATGATGATGTGAAGAAATCAGATGTCTCTACAGAGCGATTATGGCTAGGATTTTTCTAATATAATAGAACGACTAAGGTAAGGAGTTTTCCAATTTAAATAAAAATTTTGTTATTCGATTTTCTAGTCTAAATACTCCCTCACTCCCTCATTGATGCCATACCAATACAGTATTAACCACATCAAGTAACACTTTTAGTTCTTTTCTCTGTTGTATTGGCTACAATACACATACTCACTTTACATAGCGAATTTCCAAAACAGCGTTCAGAAATAATTTTGAGCCCAAATGTGAAGAAATTAGTTATCTCTATCGATCGATTAAGGCTAGGAGTTTTCTAATTTTTACTTAATTATTATCATTCGTTCTTTAATTAAAAGCATTGTTCGTTGTTAACTAAAAAGGATTATAAGGATTTTAGTATTTGCTAATTAGTGGCTGTTGCATCATGTCTTTGCCTAAACGTCGTTCAGTAGGACATACCTTGAGTTTCCTCCCAATTGCTCAATCCTTTTCATTTTTCATGAAATTGTTTAGTTATCTATTAGTGGCTTCTAACCATAATCTTTCAGATTTGTCGTAAAAATTTAGCAATTTGCTTCGTCATAACTATTTAATATGAAAATCAATGTAACTGAGAAAAATTGAAACTCGTTAATTAGGTCGAGATAACCCAAACCTTGTAGCCATCATGCCAAGTCGTCATTAAGTATACAAATGTCTACTTTAAGTATTGAATAAGATTATATTTGTCTTTTAGTTTGACCCAATATATTGTTGGACATGCGAAGAACTGATCTCGTCTCTACAGAGCGATTATGGATAGGATTTTTCTAATATTTTAGAGCGATTAAGGTTAAGAGCTTTCAAATTTAAAATAAAATTTCGTTATTCGGATTTCTAGTCTCGATACTCCCTCACTGAGTCAATACCATTACAGTAATAACCCCATTACGTAACACGTTTTGTTCTTTTCTCTGTTCTACTGGCTTCAATATACATACGCACTTTAGATAGCGAATTTTCAAAATAGCATCCAGGAATATTTTTGCGCCGGAAGGTGAACTTTTTTTTATATCTATGGAGCGATTAAGGCTAGGAGTTTCCTAATTTTTATTAAGTTCGTTATAGACAAGCTAAATGCCTTAATAAGGCTTTCGATAATTGGTTTTCTAGTCTCGGTACTTCCACACTGATGGCAGTGGAGTAATGACTATTACTCCAGTAACTAAACACCAGTAAAGACATTACAGAACAAAGGATTATTTCCAACATACCAAATCGTCATTAGGCACACAATTATCTGCTGTAGGTATTGAATAATATGACAATTGTCTTTTAGTTTCACCCAATACATTGATGGACATGTGAACAAGTCATATATTTCTACAGAGCGATTATGGCTAGGAGTTTATAATATATTAAAACGATTAAAGTTAAGAGTTTTCTAACTTACATTAAAATTTCGTTATTCAGCTTTCTAGTCTCAGTATTCCTTCACTGATACCGCACCAATACAGTAATAACCACATTACGGAACACTTTTAGTTATTTTCACTGTTCTACTGGCTGCAATATACATAAGCACTTTAGACAGCGAATTTTCAAAATAGCGTTAAGGAATATTTTTGAGCCGGAATGTGAAGAAATTAGTTGTCTCTATGGAGCCATTGAGGCTAGGAGTTTTCCAATTTTTATTGAATTCATTATAGACAAGCTACATGTTTTAATAAGGCTTTCGGTATTTGGTTTTCTAGTCTCGGTATTTCCGCACTAATGGCTCTTACCTATTACTCACTGAAGAAAATAGGTCGTTTTTTTTACTAATTTTTGTAACAAAATTGCTCAGATTCATCACAATGAACCGTCAAACTGCTGAAAATCTCAGTCCTTGGTGGTATTAGAACTCCTATTTTATTTTTAGATTAAATTCGGTCAGACATAAGGTAAAATGTGGGATAAAATTCAAGTTAGTTCAGAGTAGTTAAAGATCTAAGAAAATAAATTAGCTCAAAATTGTTTACGAAAGTAAGATGTTTTTTATTTATTAATTTTTGTGACAAAATTTGTCAGAATCACCTTAAAACAAACCGTTGAAATAGTCAGTTTTTAGTAGTTTTAAAACTTCTATTTTATTTTTATACTAAATTCGGTATAGTTTTTTCGAAGCTGATTAAAGTAGAGTATAGGTTAAAATTCAGGTTAGTTCAGGTTACTTAAAGATTTAAACTAATATATCCAGAAATCTCTTAAGAATGTAAGATATTTTTTAAAATTAGTTTTTGTAACAAAACTGGCCAGAATAACCTCAAGCCAAAGGTCAAATCGTCACAAAATTAATTTTTTGGAGACGTTATTATGTTCCTGGACTATATTCGGTCAGCCCCTTTGTGAAACTGTCTATTTCTGTATAGAAAAAGGAAAGATGATTAAGAAAAATTTGCGTTCTTACTAAACAATTTTTCTTGGGCTCTTAATTTTTCTTCCTTTTTACATAAGACTCAGTAACGAGTTTGTACTTTCTAGCCGCAAAAGTCCATTAGATTTGCACAAAGCCCGGACTCGAAACCAAAACTTATTACAAACATAATAAAGGACGTAAGCCAGAAACCGGTGATTTACGAGCCGCTAGGGAAACGAATGGCGTACACTAGGAGCAATATTGCATGTTTTTAAATGACTTTGTAATTGGTTTACGGTCCTAGCCACTGAGAATGCGTAGACGCTCCAAAGCGGAATGCAGATATTAAATATGCAAATCGCAATTTTGATTTTGCACAAGTTGCTAGGAGAAGATTACGTATACTAGCAGCGTTCAATAGCTGTTTTTTTCCCATTCCCGCATTACAATCCCACATATTTCATTTTAGGAAAACGCGCCATTAGCGTGATATACGACCCCAAAAGTCAGATATTTCAATTTATATTACGCCATTTGGAGGATATTTTGGAGTGTATTGTTCTGCTCTTTTTGGAGTTCTACTTTAGCGGCTCTAAAGCACCGATAATATAAATCTAAAATGCAGTTTTGCATGATGCTCCTCGCTAATGGTTTCCTGTTAATACTACTTTGCATAATATAAAGGGTCAAGACTTACTCTCTTTATACTGGAGGACGTTTTTGTGCTTCTCGTGTATGACGACGCAGCGATAGCACGCCCTCTTCCTGAAACAAAAAGAGATATTTTTCGGTAAATATTTAATTACGATAAAACTTTCGCCACTCAAGGAAATTGGGTCCTTGCTTTGGAGCCGTAAAGTTTTAATAGGTAAAAGTTGTTACCGGGGCCGCCTACATATTCAGCGTGGAAAGGCAAAAACATAAAAGCAAGTTCGGTTTACAACGGAGTTTTATGGAAATTATTACAGTGCAGAGCTTTATGGTCGAGGTGACAAACTTTTTGTTGGTCTCACGTTACCACTCACTACTCAAAATGTTCATTGAGTTTTGACATTTATGTTCAAAATTTACTTCGCACAAAACCTATAAACCGATATGGATTTATTCTGCCGGGAGCGTCCTTGACTGGTGTTTTATGTGGGCCACTGCGGCTGGGAAAGCTGCCAATAATTGAATTTTTCCCTGGCATTTGAAACTCTATACTCTTTAACATGGCACTCGATATATTTAAACATGCCAAAGCAACTTTGTATTTTACGGTTCGCAATACGAAATTGATTTCCCTTTCAAAGCCCCCACGTCAAGTAATAAGACACGTTTTCTGGTACCTTCAAAGGGCTGGTTCAGGCAAAAGTAGGTGTATTAATACTGAAATTCGACAATTTTGAAGTGCACCGTTCCATATCGATCACAGCATGAAGAGCACCGAAGGAAAAAGCTCTAAATTAGGGAATTTCTTTTAGATGGGATGTTGCATCCACCTCCGTCGTGATTTCGCGTCGGAAAATAGATTGGAAAACGAACGAACCGCATTCCATCGTCGGATTTCAATTATCTTCATTTCTCCACTGGAACAAATAAACTAAGAGGTGTCGCGAATTTTTATTGCGACCTACTTTTCGTTTACATTCTTTTAAACGTCTCCGGAGTCGATTGTTTCCAAAACTATAGTTGAATTTTCATTAATTTTAAGATAAATTTCCTGTTGATGTATTTGTAAGCTACCTAGAGAAAGATGCCCGAAGAAGACATTCTGTGGTTTTAAATCAACCAATTTGATGAATAAATGAGATTTGATGAAATCCTTCATCAACATACTTAACGATGGATGTAACAGCTGATACTTGAGGCAATTGGTTTGAATAGCTTCAACTGAAAACCGGTCAACAGCTTTTCAAGTTGCCTTAAGTGGCCTCGAAGCAGCTTCTAAGCTACCTCCTACTTCTCCAAAACTTATTTACGTTTTACTTGCTTCGTTTTCCATTAAAGCTGCTACCAGCTGAATCTGCAAATTTTTATATTTCAAAAAACTATGTCCTGTTCTTTACTGTCTTATCAAAAGAACTTTTTCTTTTTTTAATGGCCAGTTGCTGAATCAAGTTTCATTTTGCAGTTAGACTCTTTAATCAACTTTAGATCAGAAGCCCAGTTTCAATCGACCAAAATCCAAAATTTTCAGATATTCAAAGTTGCTTGAGTTGCCTTAAAGCAAAGTCTAATCTCTCACCACCATCAGTACCTCCTACCTCTTCAAAATCTATTTATATTCTACTTGCTTCGTCTTTTACTGAAGTTTCTTCCAGCTTCTTTTTCGTGTCTCATCAATAGAGTTTTGGCTCTATTTGGTGCTCTCTTTAGGGCTCATCTGGCTGTACCAGGTTTAATTTTGCAATTAACTAAACTACTAAAAATAGAAACATCTAGCTTTGATTGACAACATAGTCAAAATTGCTCCAAGTCCCTTAAGCTTTCTTGAAGCACCTTCTAAGCTCTTACCACCACCACTGCCTCTTCCTCTAAACCTATTTACCTTTTACTTGCTTCGTCCTCTACTGACGATCCAGCTGAATCTTCAAATTTTGATAATCCAACAAACTCTTTTGTAGCAATGTCCCATTTTTTAGTATTTCATCAATAGAGCTTTTGATCTTTTTACTACTTAGTTGGCTGCACCTGGTTTAATTTTGGAGTTAACTAAACTACTAAAAATATAAACATCCATTTTTGACTGACAACTTTTCAAAATTTCCTGAATGGAAGTTCCCTAATTTGTCTTGAAGCACTTTCTAAGCTCTCACCGCCACCGCTGTCTCTTCCTCTAAATCTATTTACCTTTTACTTGCCTCGTCTTCTACTGAAGCTTTTTCCAGGTGAATCTTCAAATTTTTATATTCCCACAAACTCTTTTGTAGCAATGTCCCATTTTTTAGTGTTTCATCAATAGAGCTTTTGCTCTCTTTATTACTTACCTGGCTGCACCAGGCTTAATTTTGCAGCTAACTAAACTACTAAAAATAGAAACACCGAGCTTTGACTGACAACTTTTCAAAACTTCTCCAAGATCCTTAAGTTATCTTGAAGCACTTTCTAAGCTCTCACCACCACCTCTCTTCCTCTAAACTCATTTTCATTCTACTTGCTTCGTTTTCTACTGAAGATTTTTCCAGCTGAATTTTCAAATTTTTATATTTTAACAAACACTTTTATAGCAACGTCCCATTTTTCCGTGGTTCATCAATAGAGATTCTGCTCTTTTTTACTTAGTTGGCTGCACCAGGCTTAATTTTGCAGTTAATTGAACTACTAAAAATAGAAACATCTAGCCTTGACTGACTAATTTTCAAAATTGCTCCAAGTTCCTTAAGCTGTCTTGAAGCACTTTCTAGGCTCTTACCACCACCACTGCCTCTTCTTCTAAACCTAATTACATTTAACTTGCTTCGTCCTCTACTGAAGTTTATTCCAGTCGAATCTTCAAATTTTATTATTTCAACAAACTATTTTGTAGCAATGTCCCATTTTTTAATGTTTCATCAATAGAGCTTTTGCTCTCTTTATTACTTACCTGGTTGCACCAGGTTTAATTTTGCAGCTAACTAAACTACTAAAAATAGAAACATCGAGCTTTGACTGACAACTTTTCAAAACTTCTCCAAGATCCTTAAGTTATCTTGAAGCACTTTCTAAGCTCTCACCACCACCTCTCTTCCTCTAAACTCATTTTCATTCTACTTGCTTCGTTTTTTACTGAAGATTTTTCCAGCTGAATTTTCAAATTTTTATATTTTAACAGACTCTTTTATAGCAACGTCCCATTTTTTCCTGTTTTATCAAGAGAGATTCTGCTCTTTTTTACTTAGTTGGCTGCACCAGGCTTAATTTTGCAGTTAATTGAACTACTAAAAATATAGACATCCATCATTGACTGACAACTTTTCAAAATTTCCTGAATGGAAGTTCCCTAATTTGTCTTGAAGCACTTTCTAAGCTCTCACCGCCACCGCTGTCTCTTCCTCTAAATCTATTTACCTTTTACTTGCCTCCTCTTCTACTGAAGCTTTTTTCAGGTGAATCTTCAAATTTTTATATTCCAACAAACTCTTTTGTAGCAATGTCAAATTTTTTAGTGTTTCATCAATAGAGCTTTTGCTCTCTTTATTACTTATCTGGCTGCACCAGGTTTAATTTTGCAGCTAACTAAACTACTAAAAATAGAAACATCGAGCTTTGACTGAAAACTTTTCAAAACTTCTCCAAGATCCTTAAGTTATCTTGAAGCACTTTCTAAGCTCTCACCACCACCTCTCTTCCTCTAAGCTCATTTTCATTCTACTTGCTTCGTTTTCTACTGAAGATTTTTCCAGCTGAATTTTCAAATTTTTATATTTTAACAAACTCTTTTATAGCAACGTCCCATTTTTTCCTGTTTCATCAATAGAGATTCTGCTCTTTTGAACTTAGTTGGCTGCACCAGTTTTAATTTTGCAGTTAATTGAACTACTAAAAATAGAAACATCTAGCCTTGGCTGACTAATTTTCAAAATTTCTCCACGTTCCTTAAGCTGTCTTGAAGCACTTTCTAAGCTCTTACCACCACCACTGCCTCTTCTTCTAAACCTATTTACATTTAACTTGCTTCGTCCTCTACTGAAGTTTATTCCAGTCGAATCTTCAAATTTTATTATTCCAACAAACTCTTTTGTAGCAATGTCCCATTTTTTAATGTTTCGTCAATAGAGCTTTTGCTCTCTTTATTACTTACCTGGCTGCACCAGGTTTAATTTTGCAGTTAACTAAACTACTAAAAATAGAAACATCGAGCTTTGACTGTCAACTTTTCAAAACTTCTCTAAGATCTTTAAGTTATCTTGAAGCACTTTCTAAGCTCTCACCACCACCTCTCTTCCTCTAAACTCATTTTCATTCTACTTGCTTCGTTTTCTACTGAAGATTTTTCCAGCTGAATTTTCAAATTTTTATATTTTAACAAACTCTTTTATAGCAACGTCCCATTTTTTCCTGTTTCATCAAGAGAGATTCTGCTCTTTTTTACTTAGTTGGCTGCACCAGGCTTAATTTTGCAGTTAATTGAACTACTAAAAATAGAAACATCTAGCCTTGGCTGACTAATTTTCAAAATTTCTCCACGTTCCTTAAGCTGTCTTGAAGCACTTTCTAAGCTCTTACCACCACCACTGCCTCTTCTTCTAAACCTATTTACATTTAACTTGCTTCGTCCTCTACTGAAGTTTATTCCAGTCGAATCTTCAAATTTTATTATTCCAACAAACTCTTTTGTAGCAATGTCCCATTTTTTAATGTTTCGTCAATAGAGCTTTTGCTCTCTTTATTACTTACCTGGCTGCACCAGGTTTAATTTTGCAGTTAACTAAACTACTAAAAATAGAAACATCGAGCTTTGACTGTCAACTTTTCAAAACTTCTCCAAGATCTTTAAGTTATCTTGAAGCACTTTCTAAGCTCTCACCACCACCTCTCTTCCTCTAAACTCATTTTCATTCTACTTGCTTCGTTTTCTACTGAAGATTTTTCCAGCTGAATTTTCAAATTTTTATATTTTAACAAAATCTTTTATAGCAACTTCCCATTTTTTCCTGTTTCATCAAGAGAGATTCTGCTCTTTTTTACTTAGTTGGCTGCACCAGGCTTAATTTTGCAGTTAATTGAACTACTAAAAATATAAACATCCATCTTTGACTGACAACTTTTCAAAATTTCCTGAATGGAAGTTCCCTAATTTGTCTTGAAGCACTTTCTAAGCTCTCACCGCCACCGCTGTCTCTTCCTCTAAATCTATTTACTTTTTACTTGCCTCCTCTTCTACTGAAGCTTTTTTCAGGTGAATCTTCAAATTTTTATATTCCAACAAACTCTTTTGTAGCAATGTCCCATTTTTTAGTGTTTCATCAATAGAGCTTTTGCTCTCTTTATTACTTACCTGGCTGCACCAGGTTTAATTTTGCAGCTAACTAAACTACTAAAAATAGAAACACCGAGCTTTGACTGACAACTTTTCAAAACTTCTCCAAGATCCTTAAGTTATCTTGAAGCACTTTCTAAGCTCTCACCGCCACCGCTGTCTCTTCCTCTAAATCTATTTACCTTTTACTTGCCTCCTCTTCTACTGAAGCTTTTTTCAGGTGAATCTTCAAATTTTTATATTCCAACAAACTCTTTTGTAGCAATGTCCCATTTTTTAGTGTTTCATCAATAGAGCTTTTGCTCTCTTTATTACTTACCTGGCTGCACCAGGTTTAATTTTGCAGCTAACTAAACTACTAAAAATAAAAACACCGAGCTTTGACTGACAACTTTTCAAAACTTCTCCAAGATCCTTAAGTTATCTTGAAGCACTTTCTAAGCTCTCACCGCCACCGCTGTCTCTTCCTCTAAATCTATTTACCTTTTACTTGCCTCCTCTTCTACTGAAGCTTTTTTCAGGTGAATCTTCAAATTTTTATATTCCAACAAACTCTTTTGTAGCAATGTCCCATTTTTTAGTGTTTCATCAATAGAGCTTTTGCTCTCTTTATTACTTACCTGGCTGCACCAGGTTTAATTTTGCAGCTAACTAAACTACTAAAAATAGAAACACCGAGCTTTGACTGACAACTTTTCAAAACTTCTCCAAGATCCTTAAGTTATCTTGAAGCACTTTCTAAGCTCTCACCGCCACCGCTGTCTCTTCCTCTAAATCTATTTACCTTTTACTTGCCTCGTCTTCTACTGAAGCTTCTTCCAGGTGAATCTTCAAATTTTTATATTCCCACAAACTCTTTTGTAGCAATGTCCCATTTTTTAGTGTTTCATCAATAGAGCTTTTGCTCTCTTTATTACTTACCTGGCTGCACCAGGTTTAATTTTGCAGCTAACTAAACTACTAAAAATAGAAACATCGAGCTTTGACTGACAACTTTTCAAAACTTCTCCAAGATCCTTAAGTTATCTTGAAGCACTTTCTAAGCTCTCACCACCACCTCTCTTCCTCTAAACTCATTTTCATTCTACTTGCTTCGTTATCTACTGAAGATTTTTCCAGCTGAATTTTCAAATTTTTATATTTTAACAAACTCTTTTATAGCAACGTCCCATTTTTTCCTGTTTCATCAATAGAGATTCTGCTCTTTTTTACTTAGTTGGCTGCAGCAGGCTTAATTTTGCAGTTAATTGAACTACTAAAAATAGAAACATCTAGCCTTGACTGACTAATTTTCAAAATTGCTCCAAGTTCGTCAAGCTGTCTTGAAGCCCTTTCTAAGCTCTTACCACCACCACTGCCTCTTCTTCTAAACCTATTTACATTTAACTTGCTTCGTCCTCTACTGAAGTTTATTCAAGCGGAATCTTCAAATTTTATTATTCCAACAAACTTTTTTGTAGCAATGTCCCATTTTTTAGTGTTTCATCAATAGAAATTTTGCACTTTTTAGTGCTTGGTTGGACCTGGTGCAGCCAACTAAGTACTAAAAAAGCCAAAGTTCTATTAAAGTTCTATTGATAAAACACTAAAAAATGGAACATTGCTACGAAAGAGTTTTTTGAAATTTAGAAATATTGATGATTTTTCTGAAGATTTTTCCACCTGAATCTTCAAATTTTTATATTTTAACAAACTCTTTTGTAGCAATGTCCAATTTTTTCCTGTTTGATCAATAGAGATTCTGCTCTCTTTTGTACTTTGGCTGCATCAGGCTTAATTTTGCAGTTAATTGAACTACTAAAAATAGAAACATCTAGCCTTGACTGACTAATTTTCAAAATTGCTCCAAGTTCCTTAAGCTGTCTTGAAGCACTTTCTAAGCTCTTACCACCACCACTGCCTCTTCTTCTAAACCTATTTACATTTAACTTGCTTCGTCCTCTACTGAAGTTTATTCCAGTCGAATCTTCAAATTTTATTATTCCAACAAACTCTTTTGTAGCAATGTCCCATTTTTTAATGTTTCGTCAATAGAGCTTTTGCTCTCTTTATTACTTACCTGGCTGCACCAGGTTTAATTTTGCAGCTAACTAAACTACTAAAAATAGAAACACTGAGCTTTGACTGACAACTTTTCAAAACTTCTCCAAGATCCTTAAGTTATCTTGAAGCACTTTCTAAGCTCTCACCGCCACCGCTGTCTCTTCCTCTAAATCTATTTACCTTTTACTTGCCTCGTCTTCTACTGAAGCTTTTTTCAGGTGAATCTTCAAATTTTTATATTCCAACAAACTCTTTTGTAGCAATGTCCCATTTTTTAGTGTTTCATCAATAGAGCTTTTGCTCTCTTTATTACTTACCTGGCTGCACCAGGTTTAATTTTGCAGCTAACTAAACTACTAAAAATAAAAACACCGAGCTTTGACTGACAACTTTTCAAAACTTCTCCAAGATCCTTAAGTTATCTTGAAGCACTTTCTAAGCTCTCACCGCCACCGCTGTCTCTTCCTCTAAATCTATTTACCTTTTACTTGCCTCCTCTTCTACTGAAGCTTTTTTAAGGTGAATCTTCAAATTTTTATATTCCAACAAACTCTTTTGTAGCAATGTCCCATTTTTTAGTGTTTCATCAATAGAGCTTTTGCTCTCTTTATTACTTACCTGGCTGCACCAGGTTTAATTTTGCAGCTAACTAAACTACTAAAAATAAAAACACCGAGCTTTGACTGACAACTTTTCAAAACTTCTCCAAGATCCTTAAGTTATCTTGAAGCACTTTCTAAGCTCTCACCGCCACCGCTGTCTCTTCCTCTAAATCTATTTACCTTTTACTTGCCTCCTCTTCTACTGAAGCTTTTTTCAGGTGAATCTTCAAATTTTTATATTCCAACAAACTCTTTTGTAGCAATGTCCCATTTTTTAGTGTTTCATCAATAGAGCTTTTGCTCTCTTTATTACTTACCTGGCTGCACCAGGTTTAATTTTGCAGCTAACTAAACTACTAAAAATAGAAACACCGAGCTTTGACTGACAACTTTTCAAAACTTCTCCAAGATCCTTAAGTTATCTTGAAGCACTTTCTAAGCTCTCACCGCCACCGCTGTCTCTTCCTCTAAATCTATTTACCTTTTACTTGCCTCGTCTTCTACTGAAGCTTCTTCCAGGTGAATCTTCAAATTTTTATATTCCCACAAACTCTTTTGTAGCAATGTCCCATTTTTTAGTGTTTCATCAATAGAGCTTTTGCTCTCTTTATTACTTACCTGGCTGCACCAGGTTTAATTTTGCAGCTAACTAAACTACTAAAAATAGAAACATCGAGCTTTGACTGACAACTTTTCAAAACTTCTCCAAGATCCTTAAGTTATCTTGAAGCACTTTCTAAGCTCTCACCACCACCTCTCTTCCTCTAAACTCATTTTCATTCTACTTGCTTCGTTATCTACTGAAGATTTTTCCAGCTGAATTTTCAAATTTTTATATTTTAACAAACTCTTTTATAGCAACGTCCCATTTTTTCCTGTTTCATCAATAGAGATTCTGCTCTTTTTTACTTAGTTGGCTGCAGCAGGCTTAATTTTGCAGTTAATTGAACTACTAAAAATAGAAACATCTAGCCTTGACTGACTAATTTTCAAAATTGCTCCAAGTTCGTCAAGCTGTCTTGAAGCACTTTCTAAGCTCTTACCACCACCACTGCCTCTTCTTCTAAACCTATTTACATTTAACTTGCTTCGTCCTCTACTGAAGTTTATTCAAGCGGAATCTTCAAATTTTATTATTCCAACAAACTTTTTTGTAGCAATGTCCCATTTTTTAGTGTTTCATCAATAGAAATTTTGCACTTTTTAGTGCTTGGTTGGACCTGGTGCAGCCAACTAAGTACTAAAAAAGCCAAAGTTCTATTAAAGTTCTATTGATAAAACACTAAAAAATGGAACATTGCTACGAAAGAGTTTTTTGAAATTTAGAAATATTGATGATTTTTCTGAAGATTTTTCCACCTGAATCTTCAAATTTTTATATTTTAACAAACTCTTTTGTAGCAATGTCCAATTTTTTCCTGTTTGATCAATAGAGATTCTGCTCTCTTTTGTACTTTGGCTGCATCAGGCTTAATTTTGCAGTTAATTGAACTACTAAAAATAGAAACATCTAGCCTTGACTGACTAATTTTCAAAATTGCTCCAAGTTCCTTAAGCTGTCTTGAAGCACTTTCTAAGCTCTTACCACCACCACTGCCTCTTCTTCTAAACCTATTTACATTTAACTTGCTTCGTCCTCTACTGAAGTTTATTCCAGTCGAATCTTCAAATTTTATTATTCCAACAAACTCTTTTGTAGCAATGTCCCATTTTTTAATGTTTCGTCAATAGAGCTTTTGCTCTCTTTATTACTTACCTGGCTGCACCAGGTTTAATTTTGCAGCTAACTAAACTACTAAAAATAGAAACACTGAGCTTTGACTGACAACTTTTCAAAACTTCTCCAAGATCCTTAAGTTATCTTGAAGCACTTTCTAAGCTCTCACCGCCACCGCTGTCTCTTCCTCTAAATCTATTTACCTTTTACTTGCCTCGTCTTCTACTGAAGCTTTTTTCAGGTGAATCTTCAAATTTTTATATTCCAACAAACTCTTTTGTAGCAATGTCCCATTTTTTAGTGTTTCATCAATAGAGCTTTTGCTCTCTTTATTACTTACCTGGCTGCACCAGGTTTAATTTTGCAGCTAACTAAACTACTAAAAATAAAAACACCGAGCTTTGACTGACAACTTTTCAAAACTTCTCCAAGATCCTTAAGTTATCTTGAAGCACTTTCTAAGCTCTCACCGCCACCGCTGTCTCTTCCTCTAAATCTATTTACCTTTTACTTGCCTCCTCTTCTACTGAAGCTTTTTTAAGGTGAATCTTCAAATTTTTATATTCCAACAAACTCTTTTGTAGCAATGTCCCATTTTTTAGTGTTTCATCAATAGAGCTTTTGCTCTCTTTATTACTTACCTGGCTGCACCAGGTTTAATTTTGCAGCTAACTAAACTACTAAAAATAAAAACACCGAGCTTTGACTGACAACTTTTCAAAACTTCTCCAAGATCCTTAAGTTATCTTGAAGCACTTTCTAAGCTCTCACCGCCACCGCTGTCTCTTCCTCTAAATCTATTTACCTTTTACTTGCCTCCTCTTCTACTGAAGCTTTTTTCAGGTGAATCTTCAAATTTTTATATTCCAACAAACTCTTTTGTAGCAATGTCCCATTTTTTAGTGTTTCATCAATAGAGCTTTTGCTCTCTTTATTACTTACCTGGCTGCACCAGGTTTAATTTTGCAGCTAACTAAACTACTAAAAATAGAAACACCGAGCTTTGACTGACAACTTTTCAAAACTTCTCCAAGATCCTTAAGTTATCTTGAAGCACTTTCTAAGCTCTCACCGCCACCGCTGTCTCTTCCTCTAAATCTATTTACCTTTTACTTGCCTCGTCTTCTACTGAAGCTTCTTCCAGGTGAATCTTCAAATTTTTATATTCCCACAAACTCTTTTGTAGCAATGTCCCATTTTTTAGTGTTTCATCAATAGAGCTTTTGCTCTCTTTATTACTTACCTGGCTGCACCAGGTTTAATTTTGCAGCTAACTAAACTACTAAAAATAGAAACATCGAGCTTTGACTGACAACTTTTCAAAACTTCTCCAAGATCCTTAAGTTATCTTGAAGCACTTTCTAAGCTCTCACCACCACCTCTCTTCCTCTAAACTCATTTTCATTCTACTTGCTTCGTTATCTACTGAAGATTTTTCCAGCTGAATTTTCAAATTTTTATATTTTAACAAACTCTTTTATAGCAACGTCCCATTTTTTCCTGTTTCATCAATAGAGATTCTGCTCTTTTTTACTTAGTTGGCTGCAGCAGGCTTAATTTTGCAGTTAATTGAACTACTAAAAATAGAAACATCTAGCCTTGACTGACTAATTTTCAAAATTGCTCCAAGTTCGTCAAGCTGTCTTGAAGCACTTTCTAAGCTCTTACCACCACCACTGCCTCTTCTTCTAAACCTATTTACATTTAACTTGCTTCGTCCTCTACTGAAGTTTATTCAAGCGGAATCTTCAAAT
Organism: Taphrorychus bicolor; assembly: GCA_951812265.1. Lineage (NCBI taxonomy): Eukaryota > Metazoa > Arthropoda > Insecta > Coleoptera > Curculionidae > Taphrorychus > Taphrorychus bicolor. The sequence continues at coordinate 14,893,475 of OX638305.1, forward strand.
TTTATTATTCCAACAAACTTTTTTGTAGCAATGTCCCATTTTTTAGTGTTTCATCAATAGAAATTTTGCACTTTTTAGTGCTTGGTTGGACCTGGTGCAGCCAACTAAGTACTAAAAAAGCCAAAGTTCTATTAAAGTTCTATTGATAAAACACTAAAAAATGGAACATTGCTACGAAAGAGTTTTTTGAAATTTAGAAATATTGATGATTTTTCTGAAGATTTTTCCACCTGAATCTTCAAATTTTTATATTTTAACAAACTCTTTTGTAGCAATGTCCAATTTTTTCCTGTTTGATCAATAGAGATTCTGCTCTCTTTTGTACTTTGGCTGCATCAGGCTTAATTTTGCAGTTAATTGAACTACTAAAAATAGAAACATCTAGCCTTGACTGACTAATTTTCAAAATTGCTCCAAGTTCCTTAAGCTGTCTTGAAGCACTTTCTAAGCTCTTACCACCACCACTGCCTCTTCTTCTAAACCTATTTACATTTAACTTGCTTCGTCCTCTACTGAAGTTTATTCCAGTCGAATCTTCAAATTTTATTATTCCAACAAACTCTTTTGTAGCAATGTCCCATTTTTTAATGTTTCGTCAATAGAGCTTTTGCTCTCTTTATTACTTACCTGGCTGCACCAGGTTTAATTTTGCAGCTAACTAAACTACTAAAAATAGAAACACTGAGCTTTGACTGACAACTTTTCAAAACTTCTCCAAGATCCTTAAGTTATCTTGAAGCACTTTCTAAGCTCTCACCGCCACCGCTGTCTCTTCCTCTAAATCTATTTACCTTTTACTTGCCTCGTCTTCTACTGAAGCTTTTTCCAGGTGAATCTTCAAATTTTTATATTCCCACAAACTCTTTTGTAGCAATGTCCCATTTTTTAGTGTTTCATCAATAGAGCTTTTGCTCTCTTTATTACTTACCTGGCTGCACCAGGTTTAATTTTGCAGCTAACTAAACTACTAAAAATAGAAACATCGAGCTTTGACTGACAACTTTTCAAAACTTCTCCAAGATCCTTAAGTTATCTTGAAGCACTTTCTAAGCTCTCACCACCACCTCTCTTCCTTTAAACTCATTTTCATTCTACTTGCTTCGTTTTCTACTGAAGATTTTTCCAGCTGAATTTTCAAATTTTTATATTTTAACAAACTCTTTTATAGCAACGTCCCATTTTTTCCTGTTTCATCAAGAGAGATTCTGATCTTTTTTACTTAGTTGGGACTTAGTAGGGGACATTGCTACCAAAGTGTTTGTTGGAATTTAGAAATTTTGATGATTTTTCTGAAGATTTTTCCAGCTGAATCTTCAAATTTTTATATTTTAACAAACTCTTTTGTAGCAGCGTCCCATTTTTTCCTGTTTCATCAATAGAGATTCTGCTCTCTTTTGTACTTAGTTGGCTGCACCAGGCTTAATTTTGCAGTTAATTGAACTACTAAAAATAGAAACATCTAGTCGTGACTGACTAATTTTCAAAATTTCTCCAAGTTCCTTAAGCTGTCTTGAAGCATTTTCTAAGCTCTTACCACCACCACTGCCTCTTCTTCTAAACCCATTTACATTTAACTTGCTTCGTCTTCTACTGAAGCTTTTTCAAGCTGAATCTTCAAATTTTGATATTCCAACAAACTCTTTTACAGCAATGTTCCATATTTTTCTATTTCACCAATAAAGCTTTTGCTCTCTTTAGTACTTAGTTTGCTGCATCAGGTTTAATTTTGTAATTAATTAGGCTCTTGAATTAGCTTTAAATTAGAAATATCCAACTTTGCCTAAAAACTTTCGAAAACTTCTTCAAGTTTAAGTTGCAATGAGGAATTCACCAACAAAAAACCCGTAGGCTCCCATTTTCAAAAGAAGGAACTTAACATACTAATTGATTAATGAAATACCCAATGAGTTTCCTAGACACCAGTTTTCATGTCATCATAATATCTCACGATTCAATTTACATCTTTTTAAACGTCCCTGGAATCAATTATTTTCAAAACTACAATTAATTTTTCACTAATTTCAAGAGGTTTTTGATCATAACAGGTTGAGTCTGTACTGTTGAAATACTATTTATGAATTGCGTCACCTTAGAAGTGTCCAAATAAACTAAAAAACACTTAGTAAAACTAACACAAATAGATAACAATTATCATTGTGCCAAATCACCATGCCAAATCGTCATTAAGCATACAAATGTCTGCTTTAAGTATTGAATAATATGACAATTGCCTTTTTAGTTTCACCCAGTACATTGATGGACATGTGAAGAAATCAGATGTCTCTACAGAACGATTAAGGCTAGGATTTTTCTAATATATTAGAGCGATTAGGGTTAACAGTTTTCTAATTTAAATTAATATTTCGTTATTCGGTTTTCTAGTGATGCCACACCAATACAGTAATAACCACATTACGTAACACTTTTAATTCTTCTCTCTGTTCTACTGGCTACAATATATATGCATACATACGCATTTTAGATAGCGAATTTTCAAGATAGCGTTCAGGAATATTTTTGAGCCGGAATGTGAAGAAATTAGTTTTAAAAGCTAAGAATTTTCTAATAACAATATAATATAACACATATAATTATAATATAAACATATAACAATTTTCATTAGCAAGTGCACCTTTTCCTATTAGCACAATTCCGAATTTATTTCGAAACTAATCCGCGATACCATCCATTAAATGGAAAGCATATTATTACAAATTCTATCCGGCCAGAAATAATACCGCTGAAATATTCATATTTCGATTCTGGGAAAGAGCAAAAAACAATAATAATATGAATTTAGTCCAAAAACCATGAAGCAATTTGGCCTGGATTTGTTCAGAGACCATATTTAATAACTATTATGGACTCTGGACAAATACTACTAGTTCAAAAAGCTTGTAATAACATTATGAACAGTAAATACATACTAAGAGCTGCCTTTGTCCTGGTAAGCTATAATTTAGGTTCCTTTTGCCTTTAGATCTAACTTAAAGGCTCGAAGCCACCTCTTGAAGCATCTTGAATTATTAAAACCCGTGGGTATGGACATAGTGAGATCAATATGCCTCCAGCCATGTTGATTTGATGTAGGCTCTTCAAAGTAAATCCGTAGGAAGATTGTAGGGAACAAAACAAGTAAAAGCATTTTTCAAGGCTTTTCTAACACTACCGGCCATGAGAAAACGTCAATAAGTATCGAAACGTCGGCTGTTTCTGCTTACATAAATTTCCTGCAGCGTTAACAAGATCGTGATTGGATCACGATAATATCATAATCGCAGGAGAAATTTTTAATGTTTTTATTTTTAAGTTGTTGTTTTTCGCAAAATGAATATTTGGGCCAAAATTAGTGAAATTTTACACAAAATGCCTCAAATCGCAAAATTTGTAGGGTTATTTGTATAGGTTATTTTGTATAGGTTAAAAATTATTCAAAGCATCTAGAAATGCAATTAAAAAATAATTGGAAAAATTCATGTGAGAATGAAGACGAAAATCGATTAAAAAGCGTCAAAATATGCAATTTAAATATTTTCTGAAATATCGAGGTCAGGATTAGCATCAAACTCAAAGCGTCTAAAAATGTAAGTTTCGGATTTTTGGAAAAGAGAGACTTTGGAGAATTTGGGATTGAAAATAAGGCTAAAAGATTGTCATAATACGTAGTCTAAAATTGCGAATTTTTATGCTCTTGGACAAATTTATTTTTAATGCAAAATCAGGAAAAATCGATTAAAATCTTCTAATTTGTTTTTTTAAATTTTTAAACTAACTTTCGGTTAAAAAATAAAAATTTCGTGTTTTTTGGGAAAATCAAGTGGGGAAATTTTACTCAAAATGCCTCAAAATTCAAATTTTGTATATTCCGAGTCAGCTCAGGATTAAAATCAAAATAGGTTTAAAATTATTCAAAGCATCTAGAAATGCAAATAAAAAATAATTGAAAAAATTCAGGTGAGAAATAAGGCCAAAATCGGTTAATAAGCATCTAAAAATGCAATTTAAAAGTTTTCTGAATAATCAAGGTCAGGATTGCACTCGGCTAAAAGTACATTAAAGCGAATAAAAACGTAAATTTCGGATTTTTTGGAAAAGAGAGCCTTTGTAGGACTTGCGATTGGAATTAAGGAGGCTAAAAGATTGTCATAATACGAAGTCTAGAAATTGCAAATTTTTATACTTTTGGAGAAATTCGGTTTTAATGTAAAATCAGTAAAAATCCTTTAAAATCCTCCTATTTGTTGTTTTAAATTTTTAAACTAATTTTTGATTAAAAAATTAAAATTTCGTGTCTTTTTGAGAAAATCAAGTTAAGAAATTTTACACAAAATGCCTCAAAATGCAATTTTTTTATATTAGGAGTCAGCTTAGGATTAAATCGACATAAGATCAAAATAGGTTAAAAATTATTCAAAGCACCTAGAAATGCAAATAAAATGTAATTGGTAAAAATTTAGGTTATAATTAAGGCAAAAAGCGGTTAAAAAGCGTCCAAAAGCGGCAATTTAAAAGTTTTCTGAAATATCTAGGTCAGGAGTGGCATCAAACTCGATTAAAAATGAATTAGAGCGTCTAGAAATGTAGATTTTGGATTTTTGCAAAAAAGAGTCTTAGGAGGACTTGGGACTTTGGAGAAATTCATTTTTAATGCAAAATCAGGAAAAATCGATTAAAATCCTCTAATTTGTTGTTTTCAATTTTTAAACTAATTTTTTGTTAAAAAAAGAATTGTCGTGTTTTTGAGAAAATCAAGCTAGGATTAGGACTAAAAGTAATGTAAAATGACTGAAAGAGAGTAAAAATAAAAAATTCTAAATTATTGGGAAAAGAGGTGCGTTAAAATTTGGGCTGAAATTAATTAAAAATGAGCCACATTTTCTAAAAATTCATATTTTATTGTTCTTTTTGGAGGAACTTAATTTTAGAACAAAATACTGATTCAAATGTTCTAAGTTACTGTTCAGTTTACATCAAAACTGATTCAAATGTTCTGATTTACTGTTTTTTGTTGAATTGCACTTTCAGCCTAAATTAAAAGAAATTTGGCTCAAAATGCATTGAAATGTAAGTTTTTTTTTATATTTTAAAAAAGTCAAGTTAGGATCCGTTAAATGACCACGATGCTTAAAAATGACTCCACAAGTATAAAAATTCAAATTTGGAAAAATTTATTTCAGTTATTGCCAAAATTGGTTAAATGACTCAAAGCATTTGAAAATACAGAAGAAGAGTTTCTCAGAAAATGCAGGTTAAGATAAGGGCCAAAAATCAATTAGAAAATACGGGGTGTTTATTATAAAACTTCATCTAGCAGGCTTTGAAATTTTGACAGAAAAGGATGACATAATAATCAAAATAGATGGACTTTTGTTTCTCCATTCTTTTCTTTTGACATTTCCCAGCCAACTAGATGAAGTTTTATAAAGAACACCCCGTACATGAAGCATCTAAAAATGGAAACTTGAAATTTTTTGAGAAACTCTTGATAGTATTAATGACAAAATCGGTTAAAAATGACCCAAGGCGTCAAAAAATGCAAATTTGAAGTTATTTTAGAAATTTGTATAAATGTTTAGGCAAAAGAAATACAGGTTATAATTAAGGCCGAAATAAGTTAAAAATGATTCACGGCGTTTAAAAAAAACCCAATTTTAGGACAAAATAAAGCAAAACTGATACAAATCTTCCGATTTACTGTTTTTTTTTTCTTTGGTAAATTACACTTTTGGTCTAAGTTTTATGAATTTTGGCTCAAAACGTATCAAAATGGAAATTTCGTATTCTTCGAAAAAGTTAAGTTAGGATCGGTTAAAGTACCAAATTCGGTTAAAAATGACTCTACACGCATAAAAATACAAATTTGGAAAAATGCATTTCAGTTATTGCCAAAGTTGGCTAAAATCACTCAAAGCATTTAAAAGTGCAGATTAAAACTTTCTGAAAAAAAATCAGGTTTTGATAAGAGCCAATAATCAATTACAAAATCCCTAAAGCATCTAATAACAGAAACTTGAAATTTTTTGAGAAACTCTCGTAAATTATAATGACAAAATCGGTTAAAAATATATCAATCTGTCTAAAAATGTAAATTTGAAGTTATTTTAGAAATTTATATAAGAATTTAGGTAAAACAAGTTAAAATCAAGGCCAAAATAAGTTAAAAATGACTCAAGGTATTTTAAAAAAACTCAATTTACTGGTAAAGTAAAGCAAAACTGATACAAATTCTCCGATTTACTGTGTTTTTTTTTTGGGTAAATGACACTTTTGGGCTAAGGTTTATGAATTTTGGCTCAAAACGCATCAAAATAAAAATTTTTTATTTTTCAAAAAAGATAAGATAGGGTCGGTTAAATTACGAAAATCGGTTAAAAAATTACTCAAAGTATTAAAAAATGCACATTAAGAATTTTTGGTTACGATGAGGACCAAAAAGTCAGTTCAAAAATACATAAAGCATTCAAAAATAGGAATTTGAATTTTTGGAAAAACTTATGGTTAGTATTAAAGCCAAAAATATACCAAAAATAAATCAAGGCGTTTAAAAATGTAAATTTAAAGTTCGATTCAGAAATTTATAAAAAAATTTAGGCCAAAAGTTATTGTGTTTACAAATTGCAACTTGGATTTCGTAAAAAAATGCAGGTCAGAATTAGGAAAAAAATTGTTAAAAAATGACTTAAGGCATTTAATGATGCAAATTTGGATTGTTTTGAAGAATACAGGTTAGAATTAAGGCCAAAATCTGTTAAAAATGACTCGAGGTGGATTTAAAAAACTCAATTTTAGGACAAAATAAGGCAAATTGGATAAAAATCTTCTGCCTTACTGTTTTTTTTTTTTGGTAAATTACACCTTTGAAGTAAAGTCTATTAGTTTTGGCTCAAAACGCATCAAAATGGAAATTTTTCATTTTTTGAAAAAGTTAAGCTAGGATCGGTTAAATTACCAAAATCGGTTAAAAATAACTCCACACGTATAAAAATACAAAATTGGAAAAATTAATTTCACTTATTGCCAAAATTGGTTAAAATGACTCAAAGCATTTAAAAATGTAGATTAAAACTTTCTGAAAAAATTCAGGTTTCGATAAGAGCCAAAAATCAATTAGAAAAATCCTAAAGCATCTAAAAGCAGAGACTTGAATTTTTTTGAGAAACCCTTATACGTATTAAGGCGTCTAAAAACGCAAATTTGAAGTTATTTTAGAAATGTATATAAATATTTAGGCAAGAAAAATACAGACTAAAATTAAGGCCCAAAAAAGTTAAAAATTACTCGAAGTGTTTTAAAAAGCCCAATTCGAGGACAAAATAAAGCAAAACTGTTACAAATTCTCCGATTTACGGTTTTTTTTTTTTTGGTAAATTACACTTTTGGTTTACGTTTTATGAATTTTGGCTCAACACACATCAAAACCGAAATTTTGTATATTTCGAAAAAGTTAAGTTAGGGTCGGTTAAATTACCAAAATCGGTTAAACATGACTCCACACGTATAAAAATACAAATTTGGATAAATTCATTTCAGTTATTGCCAAAATTGGTTAAAATGGCTCAAGGCATTTAAAAATGCAGATTAAAACTTTCTGAAAAAATGTTGGTTTTGATAAGAGCCAAAAATCAATTAGAAAATACCTAAAGCATCTAAAAACAGAAACTTGAATTTTTTTGAGAAACTCTTGTAAGCATTAAAGCATAAAAATTTTCTGATTTACTTTTTTTTTCGTAAATTTAACTTTTGGAGTAAATTTTATCAGTTTTGGCTCAAAACGTTTTTTTTTTTATTTTTTCAAGAAACACATTTTAGGATTGTTGCAAAAATCGGTTACAGATTACTCAAAGCACTTACAAATGCAGATTAAGACTTTTTTCAAAATTCAGTTAAAAAATACCTAAAGCGTCAAAAAATAGAATATGGAAATTCTTGAAAAAAATTCTGGTTAGAATTTAAAGCCAAAATTGGTTAAATATGACTAAAAGCGTCTAATAATGCAAATTTGAAATTCTTTTCAGAAATTTTTATAAGAATTTAGGCCAAAATCGGTTTAAACCAACTTAGAGGGTATACAAATGCAAACTTGGATTTTGTAAAAAAAATCAGGTCTTCATCCTAAGAAAAAAATTGTTAAAAAAGTACTTAAAGCGTTTAATGATGCAAATTTGGATTTTTTTGGGAGAAATACAGGTTAGAATTAAGGTCAAAATCAGTTAAAATTGACTCAAGGTGTGTAAAAAAACTCAATTTTAGGACAAAATAATGCAAAATGGATAACATTTTTCTGATTTACTGTTTTTTGGTAAGTTGCACTTTTGCATTAAAGTTTATTAGTTTTGGCTCAAAAAAATGATTTTTTTATTTTTTCAAGAAACACATTTTAGGATTGTTGCAAAAATCGGTTAAAAAATTACTCAAAGCACTTACAAATGCAAATTAAAACTTTTTGAAAAAATGCAGGTTTCATGAGGGCCAAAATTCAGTTAAAAAATACCTAAAGCGTCTAAAAATAGAAATTAGGAATTTTTGAAAAAATTCTGGTTAGGATTTAAAGCCAAAATCTGGTAAAAATGACTCAAAGCGTCTAAAAATGCAAATTTGAAGTTCTTTTCAGACATTTTTATAAGAATTTAGGCCAAAATCGGTTTGAAATAACTTACTGTGTTTACAAATGCAACCTGGATTTTGTAAGAAATGCAGGTCAGAACTAGGAAAAAAATTGTGAAAAACCGACTTAAAGCGTTTATTGATGCAAATTTGGATTTTCTGGAATAACACAGGTTAGAATTAAGGCCAACATCAGTTGAAAATGACTCCAGGTTTATAAAAAAAACTCCATTTTAGGACAAAATAAAGCAAAATTGATAAAAATCTTCTGATTTACTGTTTTTTTTTGGTAAGTTACACTTTTGGATTAAAGTTTATTAGTTTTCGCTCAAAAAATGATTTTTTTTATTTTTTCAAGAAACACTTTTTATGATTGTTGCAAAAATGGGTTAAAAAATTACTCAAAGCACCTACAAATGGAGATTAAGACTATTTGAAAAAATGCACGTTACATGAGGGTCAAAATTCAGTTAAAAAGTACCTAAAGCGCCTAAAAATAGAATATGGAAATTCTTGAAAAAATTCTGGTTAGGATTTAAAGCCAAAATCGGTTAAAAATGACTCGAAGCATCTAGAAATACAAACTTGAAGTTCTCTTCAGAAATTTATATAAGAATTTGGCCAAAATCGGTTTAATCTAACTTAGAGTGTTTACAAATGCAAACATAGATTTTGTAAAGAAATGCAGTTTAGAATTAGGAACTAAATTGTTAAACTATTACTTAAACCAAATTTGGAATTTTTGAAAAAGTAAGGTTTAGAATTAAGACCAAAAGCACTTAAAAATGACTCAAGGTGTATAAAAAAACTCAATTTTAGGACAAAGCTAGGCACAATGGATACAAATCTTCTGATTTAGTGTTTTTTGATAAATTGCACTTTTGGAGTACCTAAAGTTTACTAGTTTTGGCTCAAAACGCGTCAAAATAGAGATTTTGTATTTTTCGAAAAAAGTTAAAGTTAGGATGGGTTCAATTATCAAAATCGGTTAAAAAAAAAGTTAAAGAATGAAAAGATAAACATTAAGAATTTTGGTTACGATGAGGACCAAAAATACATAAATAGTCGAAAAATAGAAATTTTCATTTTTTGAAAAAGTTATGGTTAGGATTAAAGCCGAATTCTATCAAAAATGAATCAACACGTCTAAAAATGCAAATTTAAAGTTCTTTTCAGAAATAAGATATTATGCCAAAATCGATTTAAACCTCGATTCAAACTACCTCAGTGTGTTTATAAATGCAACCTAGATGTTGTAAAAAAATGCAGGTCAGAACTAGGCAAAAAATGTTTAAAAAATTACTTAGAGCGTTTAGTGATGCAAATTTGAATTTTTGGGAAGAATACAGGTTCGTATTAAGGCCAAAATCAGTTAAAAATGACTCAAGGTGTATAAAAAACTCAATTTTAGGACAAAATAAGGCTAACTAGTGTGTAAAAAAATTAACTTAGTGTGTTTACAAATGCAAACTTGGATTTTTTAAAAATAATGTAGGTCAGAATTACGAAAAAATTGACAAAAAAAAATGACTTAAAGCCTTTAATGATGCAAGTTTGGTTTTTTGGAAGAATACAGGATAGAACTAATGTCAAAATCAGTTAAAAATGACTAAAGGTGTATAAACAAACTCAATTTTAGGACAACATAAGGGAAAATGAATACAAATCTTCTGATTTACTGTTTGGTTGGTAAATTACACTTTTGGACTAGAATTAGTTTTGGCTCAAAACAAATCAAAATGAAAAATTTGTATTTTTTGAAAAAGTTAAATTAGAATCGGTTAAAGTAATGACTCCACTCGTATAAAAATACAAATTTGGAGAAATTAGTTTTAGGATTATTGCCAAAATCGGTTAAAAAATAATTCAACGCATTTAAAAATGCACACTAAAACTTCTTGGTTACGATGAGGACCAAAAAATCAATTAAAAAATACATAAAGCATTCAAAAATAGAAAATTGAATTTTTTTAAAAACTTATGTGTAGGATTAAGGCCAAAATTTATCAAAAATTAATCAAGGCGTCTAAAAATGCAAATTTTAAGTTCTTTTCAGAAATAAGAATTTTAGCCAAAATCGGATTAAACTAACTTAGTGTGTTTACAAATGCAACCTGGATTTTCTAAAAAAATGCAGGTCAGAACTAGCAAAAAAAAATGAATTAAGGCGTTTAATGATGCACATTTGGATTTTTTGGAAGAATACAGGTTAGAATTAAGGCCAGAATCAGTTAAAAATGACTCGAGGTGTATAAAAAAACTCAATTTTTGGGGCACAATAAGGCAAAATGGATAGAAATCCTCTGATTTATTGTTTTTTTGGTAAATTACACTTTTTTAGGTTTATTAGTGTTGGCTCAAAACGCATCAAAATGATTTTTTTTTTAATTTTTCAAGAAAGTCAAGTTACGATCGGTTAAATTGTCAAAATCGGTAAAAAATTACTCCACGCGTGTAAAAATATAAATTTGGAGAAATTCATTTTAGGGTTATTGCCAAAATCGATCAAAAAATGACTCGAAGTATTTAAAAATGGAAATTTTAATCAAGTGCGCCGAAACCCCGCACCACCACTATCCCCACCCCAGTCCCTCGAATGAGTCAACATCGCAAAGCACGGGAGATCACTTCACCCATTGCCTCATCGCTTTTGATAAAGTCTGCCGCAGCTGTAGACGAAACGTCATTTCTGGACCACGGCTTAAAAGCCCAGAAAACACTTTAGAATGTATTTTGACCAGCCGTGAAAGCCTTCACGGTCTTTTAACCATGAAGACGTTAAATCTTGGCGCCTTTATGATGAGAAGGCTGGATAATAATATTGGCATTCCGTAGTTCAGCTACGGTTACCAAAGTACTAGTGAAAGAGTTCTTTAGCAGTTTTGGAGAGCTGGGGTGGTATGGATTCAGGGGTAGTGTGTTGGAGTGGACGAGTTCATATTCGTCAGACAGGGCGCAGGATGTTCCGTTTGGTGAAGATGTGTCGGCTAGAGGGAGACTTTCTGAAGGGGGGTAAGTCAGGGATCGGTGCTTGGCCTCCCCCCTTCGTTTGGCAGGTGCGTTTCCTTTGCTGATGACACAGCATTCATTTGGCGTCACTAGGATATCACAGTGTTGGAGGGCTTGGTTAATGCAGATTTGGAGGCGGTCAGGGGGTGGTGCGTGGCAAATAGCCTTAACCTTAATGCCTCCAAGACAAATGCCTTGAACTTTAAGGGCACATTGTATGCTTACATTTGATCAACCCCGGTGGGCTCCCTGGACTCTTGTCGGTACTTAAGTGTGGAAGCAAATTCAATGCTCAAATTTGATAAACACATTGAAGGTCTCTGCGGTAGATTATTTTCAGCTTGCTATCCTGTACGTAGCGTACGTCTCAACCTTGGAGTTTCACTGGATCACTAAGATTATTTATTTCTCTCTTGTGGCGCCTCACTTGTTTCTGAGGTACATGTGGCCTTGGATTGTTTGAGCGTGTCTTCAGGTTGCAGAAGCGTGAGGTACATAGCTACTCTCTTATAAATTTAAGAATAGCTTTGTCAACAATTTTTTTTCCTGACAATAAGCCAGTATTGATTGGTTGGAGTCCTGTTGAAATTGCCTTTAGATCAAGGTCACGGCTTAGGATGGATGGAGTAATCCATCCATTTACAAACAGTAAATGGTGGGAGGTTACCAATAAGATTGGGACAGATATTTGCCTCTGCTTCTAATATCCTGTAGGAAACATGACACAAGTATAGAAGATGCTATACTTGTACCTAGGAGATGCAGAAACCAGCAATTAACCAGATTACCTGTGGAAACAACAACAAACTATTCCTCAAATAGTCCAGTCAAACTTAAAGATTGCCAGTGACACAATGAAAAACTGACATCAGAGCAGACTCACATGATTTTAAAGAGAGTGAACAAGTGTCGCTTTACAGATTCTCAACTTGACTACCGAATCCAGCAAACCTCTGAAGCAAAAATTAAGGTTGTTTACCTGGATAAGTTTGCCTAGGCGAAAAGGAGCCTAACTGAGGTGATCAAAATTAAAGAGAAACAATACAAAAAGGAGAAGAAACTACAAAAACACTAGAAACTTTATTTTAAAATCTTTGAGGGACAAACCTCGAAGCAGGGAAGATTTTTTCTGTTCTCATTTCGAGCCTTTAATAACATTTAGTCAAAAAAGATCATTCAGACATTTCAACAAACTTCAGCAATAACGTTACACGATAAACACTAATGAAAATTCAAGCAGAATTAGTCCAAGCCATACGTAAATTCAGATGGACCAACGGCATACTGCAACCCTGGCAGGTTTCCAATATACACCGAAGCCGCATAAAATACGGTTCAAGGCCGGCCACAGAGCCAATAAATTTGTAGGCTTGGCTTACACGGTATTGCTCCACATTTTCGAACATTATTGCCGAAATACGATTGAAATAATGGCCCGTTTCGGGATAAAGTGTTTTAAATTTAGACGTGATCCAGACCGGAACGCCAGTTGTAAATTTGCATACCCGGATTGGAGTGTGCGGAAGACGGTGATATTTGCGTTTATTGGATAGCTCTTGAGCCAAAATACTTACTCGTCTACCATCAAAAACTTGTCGCCGTCGGAGCCCAGGCATCGGCCCTTGGTGCTCAGCCGGGGCCCTTCGATGAGTACGGCGGTGCGCACTCCCGACTGGAACCAGGCGCCCTCCCATCTCTCAGGAAAATAGCAGGTCCCTGGAATAAGAAAATCTATTAAGTGCCAGTGCCTTGGCCGGTCCCTGCATTAATAATAAGCACCTATATCTGCCTTAAGGGAAATTTTGCTCGAAATTAGGGACACGTATATGCTGTGTCCCTAGTTATTACTGCAGTTTCCTTTATAGTTTGCATTGTCAGAGGAACTATTAGTCGCATTGTTCCCGAAATTGGAAGTCATCATTCAAAGGGAAATGCACTTTGATGATGGCTGTATTAACTAAGTAAGTCAATTCCAATTATTGGTTCCTTTCATGCAGCTTTGACTAGGGATGGACGCGTTATTTTAAGCCTACAATAATCAGAATCGCTTAATTGAGAGATATTTTTCATTTTGTTGCTATTAAACTTGTGTAACAATAGTATATTGTTTAATCGGAATTTAATGATAACTAATGCCTACAAAGATAAAGTTTGCGTAATTTATCAAAGTGAGTAATAGCTATTACATGCGTGTATAATACTATTCTTTATCTGCAACATGATTTTTACAGAGAAAAAACTACAAGAAAGAGGGACAAAAAGAGAGAGAGAGAGAAAGAGTTTCTGATGTCCGATAATGACTAATAACGATAAAATAAACATAACGAAAACCTATTCAGATGTAAGAAAATCAAGAAACCTTGACAGCGAACCCTTATTTAAATAAACACTTGACAACTGACATTCACCTGCAATTAAATTACAAATGACATCTTGAACGTCAAAAGATGCAGCAGAATTAACACATATTCTAGAAAAAAAAGGACATACTCTAGAAATAAAATTTCAAGTTAAATGTTGGAAACCTTGACAACTGACGTTCTCTCGAAATTTTAAATGTCAGGGAAAAGCTGACTTTGACATGAGACAACTTTGACGATTGACACTTGCTCTAGAAAAAAAATAACAACTGGCAGCTATTCATATCAATTTCAAGTTAAATGTAGGAAACCTTGACAACTGACATTCACTCGAAATTATAAATGTCGGGTATAAGCAGACCTTGACAATTGACATTCACACTACAATTAAACTGCAAATGACATTTCCTCTACAAAACATTTTGAACGTCAAAAGATGTAGCAAGTTAGTCAACTTTGGACACAAGACAATTTTAAAAATTGACACATACTCTAGAAAAAAAATGACCACTGATATTTATTCATGTCAAATTCGAGTTAAATGTAGGAAACCTTGGCAACTGACGTTCCATAAAAATTATAAATGTCAGAGACAAGCTGAACTTTACATAAGACAACTTTGACGATTGACACGTACTCTAGAAAACAAATGACAACTGGCAACTATTCATATCAATTTCAAGTTAAATTTAGGAAACCTTGACAACTGACATTCACTCGAAATTATAAATGTCGGGTATAAGCAGACCTTGACAATTGACATTCACACTACAATTAAGCTGCAAATGACATTTCCTCTACAAAACATTTTGAACGTCAAAAGATGTAGCAAGTTAGTCAACTTTGTACACAAGACAATTTTAAAAATTGACACATACTCTAGAAAAAAAATTACCACTGATATTTATTCATGTCAAATTCGAGTTAAATGTAGGAAACCTTGGCAACTGACGTTCCATCAAAATTATAAATGTCAGAGACAAGCTGAACTTTACATAAGACAACTTTGACGATTGACACGTACTCTAGAAAACAAATGACAACTGGCAACTATTCATATCAATTTCAAGTTAAATGTAGGAAACCTTGACAACTGATATTCACTCGAAATAATAAACGTCGGCGATAAGCAGACCTTGACAATTGATATTCACACTGCAACTAAATTGCAATTGACATTTCCTCTCCAAAACATCTCGAATGTCAAAAGATGTAGCAAATTAGTAAACTTTGACAATTGACATTTATGCAACAAAAAATCTGATAAATGAGAAAGATGCCTAAAGAAATAAATGTCGGACACAGGAAACTTTGGCATACATCTCGCATGCCCTAGTGGAAGCATCTATCGTCGTCCGATGGCGCCACTTGCTTACATACACAGTGCCTTGAGCAAGAGAGGAGACCAACTTTAAATTTTTTTTTAAATTAAAAATCACCTCTACATCTCCCATAAAAACCACATTCTCCAAAACGGTAATTTTGGTCGTAGTAAAGCGTCTAAACATACAAATTTAACATTTTTGAAGGTGTTTAAGGTTAAAAACTTGGCACAACACATGGTTTAAAAATTAAATTTTTTATATTTTTGGAGAAACTCAATTTTAGAACCTGGTGCAGGCAAAACTAATCCAAAGCATCTGATTTACTGTTTTTGGTAAATTTACACTTTTAGACTAAAATCAATAAAATTAAACTCAACACGCTCCAAAATGCAAATTTGGTATTATTTGAGAAATTCAGTTATAAGCAGTATTGAAACAAAAATCAGTTAAAAATCACTGCAACAATGTAAAAATAAAAATTTGGAGTGTTTGGAGAAATTGATTTTAAAACTATTGCTAAAATCGATTAAAACGACTCAAAGAATTTAAGGGTGCAAATTAAATGTCTTTTATAAAATTCAGGTTAGAATCCAAACAGACTAAAAAATACTTAAAACGTCTAGAAAGGCAAACTTTAATTTTTTGGAAAAATATAAATTAAGATTAGAACAAAAATTGGTCAAAAATGGATCAAAGCCTCTAAAAATGTCAATTAATAATTTTTGGAAAAAAATCAGAAGGCCAAAAGCGGTTAAAAATATCTCAAAGCGTCTATACATGCAAATCTGAAATGTTTCGAGAAATGCAGCTTAGAACTAAAACTAAAATCGATTCAAAGTAACCCATCTAAAAATGCAAATTTTGAAATTTTTGTAGAAACTTAATTTTAGAATAAATACATGCAAAACCATTTCAAATAAATGGTAAAATCACATTTTTGTGAAAAAAGTGAATATTTTAAAGTTTAAAAATTTCTCGGAAGAAGAAAAATGCAAAAGTGTAGCCTCTGGAGATATTAAGATTAGAATTAAGGCTTAAAATTTGGCACAACAATACAAATTTTGATATATTTGGAGAAACTCAAATCTTACAAATTGCTATTTATATTAAAATTAATTTTTGAATCGAATATGTAAAACTTTACTAAATATCCCTAAAAATTTTAAATTTGGTGTTTGTTCGAGAAAGTCGTGTCAGACTTAGGTCAGACTTAGGTCTAAAAATCTTTAAAAATGAAAGCGTGTAAAAATTCAAACTTGAAGTTGATGAAAAATTTTAGATCATGTTTAGAGCCAAAATCTGTTAAAGAATGACAAAGCGTCTAAAAATACAAGTTGAAAATTTTTGAAGGGGTTTAGGGTTAAAAACTTGGCACAACACATGGTTGCAAAATTCAAATTCTAATGTTTTCGGAGAAACTAAATTGTTCTAAATTGCCGTTTTTATTAAAACTATTTTTTGAAACAGAATATGTAAAACTTTATTAAAATACATTAAAAGAATAAATTTTGGTGTTTTTTTGAGAAAGTCGTGTCAGAATTAAGTCTAAAATTCTTTAAAAAATGAATCAAAGCGTGTGAAAATTCAAACTTGAAATTGATGAAAAAATTTAGAACCGGATCAGAGCCATAATCTGTTAAAGAATAAAAAAGCGTCCAAAAACACACATTTAAAACTTTTGAAGGGTTTTAGGGTTAAAAACTTGGCACAACACATACTAAAAATACCAAAAAAATTAAATTTTGGTGTTTGGTTAAGAAAGCAGTGTGAGACTTAAGTATAGAAATTCTTAAAAGATGATTCAGAGCCTGTGAAAATGCAAATTTGAGGTTTATGAAAAAATTCCGGATTAGATCCAAAATCTGTTAAAGAATGACAAATCGCCTAAAAACACAAATTTAAAATTTTGGTAGGCGTTTAGGGTTAAAAACTTGGCACAACACATGATTTAAAAATTCAAATTTTGATGTTTTCGGACAAACTCAAATCTTATAAACTGCTGTTTATATTAAAATTAATTTTTGAATGAGAATATGTAGAATTTTATCCAAAAAACATAAAATATTAAATTTTGATGTTCGTTTGAGAAAGTCGTGTCAGACTTATGTCTAAAAATCCTTAAAAAATTAGTCAAAGCGTGTAAAAATTCAAACTTGAAGTTGTTGAAATACTATAGATAAGGATTAGAGTCAAAATCTGCTAAAGAATGACAAAGCGTCTAAAAATACAAATTTAAAATTTTTAAAGGGGTTTAGGGTTAAAAACTTGGCACAACACACGGTTTAAAAATTCAAATTTTTGTGTTTTGGAGAAACTCAAATCTTATAAATTGCTGTTTTTATTAAAAAAAAAATTTAAGCTAGAATATGTAAAAGTTTACTAAAAATACCTTACAAAATAAATTTTGGAGTTTGTTTGAGAAAGTCATGTTAGAATTAAGTCTAGAAATCCTTAAAAATGACTGAAAGGGTGTAAAAATTCAAACTTAAAGTTGTTGAAAAAATTTAGATCAGGACTAGAGCCAAAATCTGTTAAAAAATGACAAAGCCTCTAACAATACAAATTTAAAATTTTTGAAGGGGTTTAGGGTTAAAAACTTGGCACAACACATGGTTTAAAAATTAAAATTTTGATGTTTCTGAAGAAACACAAATGTTCTGAATCGCTGTTTTTATTAAAATTAATTTTTGAACCAGAATATGTAAAACTTTACTAGAAATACCTTAAAAAAGTAAATTTTGGTGTTTGTTTGACAAAGTCGTGTCATAACTAAGTCTAAAAATCCTTAAAAAATTACTCAAAGCGTGTGAAAATTCCAACTCCAAGTTGTTGAAAAAATTTAGATCAGGATTAGAGCCAAGATCTGTTAAAAAATGACAAAGCCTCAAATAATACAAATTTAAAATTTTCGAAGGGGTTTAGGGTTAAAAACTTGGCTCAACACATGATTTAAAAATTAAAATTTTTTATGTTTTCGGAGAAACTCAAATCTTGTAAATTGCTGTTTATATTAAAATTAATTTAAGAATGAGAATATGTAGAATATTACCCAAAATACCTAAAATATTAAATTTTGATGTTTGTTTGAGAAATTCGTGTCAGAGTTAGATCTAAAAATCCTTAAAAAATGACCCAAAGCGTGTGAAAACTCAAACTTGAAGTTATTGAAATACTCTAGATAATGATTAGAGTCAAAATCTGCTAAAGAATGACAAAGCGTCTAAAAATACAAATTTAAAATTTTTAAAGGGGTTTAAGGTTAAAAACTTGGCACAACACACGGTTTAAAAATTCAAATTTTGATTTTTTTGGAAAAACTCAAATCTTATAAATTTGCTCTTTTTATTAAAAATAATTTTTAAACCATAATATGTAAAAGTTTACTAAAAATACCTTAAAAAAATAAATTTTGGAGTTTTTTTGAGAAAGTCGTGTTAGAATTAAGTCTAAAAATCCTTAAAAATGACTGAAGGTGTTTAAAAATTCAAACTTGAAGTTGTTGAAAAAATTTAGATCAGGATTAGAGCCAAAATCTGTTAAAGAATAACAAATCGTCTAAAAATACAAATTTAAAATTTTTGAAGTGGTTTAGGGTTAAAAACTTGGCACAACACATGGTTTAAAAATAAAAATTTTGATGGTTTTGAAGAAACACAAATGTTCTGAATAGCTGTTTTTATTAAAATTAATTTTTGAACCAGAATATGTAAAACTTTACTAAAAATACCTTAAAAAAGTAAATTTTGGTGTTTGTTTGACAAAGTCGTGTCAGAATTAAGTCTAAAAATCCTTAAAAAATGACTCAAAGCGTGTGAAAATTCCAACTCGAAGTTGTTGAAAAAAATTAGATCAGGAGTAGAGCCAAAATCTGTTAAGTAATGACAAAGCGACTAAAAATAATAATTTAAAATTTTTGAACGGGTTTAGGGTCAAAAACTTTGCAAAACACGTGGTTTAAAAATTCAAATTTTGATGTTTTTGGAGAAACTCAAATCTTATAAATTGCTGTTTTTATTAAAGTTAATTTTTAAACCAGAATATGTAAGCTGTTTTTATTAAAATTAATTTTTAAACCAGAATATGTAAAAGTTTACTAAAAATACCTTAAAGAAATAAATTTTGGAGTTTGTTTGAGAAAGACGTGTTAGAATTAGGTCTAAAAATACCTAAAAATGACTGAAAGTGTGTAACAATTCAAACTGAAAGTGGTTGAAAAAATTTAAATCAAGATTAGAGCCAAAATCTGTTAAAGAATAACAAATCGTCTAAAAATACAAATTTAAAATTTTTGAACTGGTTTAGGGTTAAAAACATGGCACAACACATGCTTGAAAAATTAAAATTTTGATGTTTTTGAAGAAACACAAATGTTCTGAATCGCTGTTTTTATTAAAATCCATTTTTGAACCAGAATACGTAAAAGTTTATTAAAAATACCTAAAAAAATAAAATTGGGTGTTTGTTTGAGAAAGTCGTGTCAGATATAGGTCTAAAAATCCTTAAAAAATTACTCAAAGCGTGAGAAAATTCAAACTTAAAGTAGATGAAAAAAATTAGATCAGGATTAGAGCCAAAATCTGTTAAAGAATGACAAAGCGTCTGAAGAGAAAAATTTAAAATTATTGGGGGGATTTAGGGATAAAAACTTGGCACAACACGTGGTTTAAAAATTGAAATTTTTAGGTTTTTGAAGAAACACAAATGTTCTGAATCGCTGTTTTTATTAAAATTCATTTTTGAACCAGAATAAGTAAAAGTTTATTAAAAATACCTAAAAAATTAAAATTGGGTGTTTGTTTGAGAAAGTCGTGTCAGATATAGTTCTAAAAATCCTTAAAAATTTACTCAACGCGTGTGAAAATTCAAACTTGAAATAGATGAAAAAATTTAGATCAGGATTAGAGCCAAAATTTGTTAAAGAATGACAAAACGTCTAAAAAGAAAAATTTAAAATTATTGAAGGGGTTTAGGGATAAAAATTTGGCACAACACGTGGTTTAAAAATTGAAATTTTTAGGTTTTTGAAGAAACCCAAATGTTCTGAAGCGCTGTTTTTATTAAAATTAATTTTTGAACCAGAATACGTAAAAGTTTATTAAAAATACCCAAAAAAGTAAAATTGGGTGTTTGTTTGAGAAAGACGTGTCAGATTTAGGTCCAAAAATCCTTAAAAAATTACTCAAAGCGTGTGAAAATTCAAACTTGAAATAGATGAAAAAATTTAGATCAAGATTAGAGCCAAAATCTGTTAAATAATGACAAAGCCTATATAAACACAAATTTTTAATTTTTGAAGGGGTTTAGGGTTAAAAACTTGGCACAACACATGATTTAGAAATTAAAATTTAGATGTTTTTTTGAAAACTCGAATGCTCCAAATTGCAGTTTTTATTGAAATTAATTTTTGAACCAGAATATGTAAAATTTTACTAAAAATACCTAAAAAATTAAATTCTGGTGTTTGAGAAAGTAGTGTGAGACCTAGGTATAAAAATCCTTAAAAAATTACTGAAAGCGTAAAAGAAATCAAACTTGAATTTGTTAAAAAAATTTAGATCAGGTTTAGAGGCAAAATCTGTTAAAGAATGACAAAGCGTCTAAAAGTACAAATTTTAAATTTTTGAATGGGTTTAGGGTTAAAAACTTGGCACAACACATGGTTTAAAAATTAAAATTTTGATGTTTTTGGAAAAACTCAAATGTTCTAAATTGCTATTTTTATTAAAAATAATTTTTGAACCTGAATATGTAAAATTTTACTAAAAATACGTAATAACTTAAATTTTGGTGTTTGCTTGAGAAAGTCGTGTCAGAATTAGGTCTAGAAATCCTTAAGGAATGACTCAAAGTGTGTGAAAATTCAAGCTCAAAGTTATTGAAAAAATTTAGATCAGGATTATTGCCAAACTCTGTTAAAGAATGACAAAGCGTCCAAAAATAAAATTTTTTAATTTTTCAAGGGGTTTAGGGTTAAAAACTTGGCACAAACACATGGTCTAAAAATTAAAATTTTTATATTTTTAGAGAAATTCAAATCTTATAAATTGCTTTTTGTATTAAAATTAATTATTAAACCAGAATGTTTCAAAATTTTACTAAAAATTCCTTAAAAAAAATTAATTTTGGTGTTTGTTTGAGAAAGTTGTGTCAGAGTTAGGTCTAAAAATCATTAAAAAATGACTCAAAGCGGGTGAAAGTTCAAACTTGAAGTTGCTGAAAAAATTTGGATCAGGATTAGAGCCAAAATCTGATAAAGAATGACAAAGCGTCTAAAAACACAAACTAATAATTTTTGATGGGCTTTAGGGTTAAAAAACAGATGGTTTAAAAATTCAAATTTAGATGGTATTTGGAGAAACTCAATTCTCCTAAATTGCTGTTTTTAGTTAAATTAATTTTTGAATCAGAATACGTAAAAGTTTATTAAAAATACCTAAAAAACTAAAACTGGGTGTTTGTTTGAGAAAGTCGTGTCAGATTTAGGTCTAAAAATCCTTAAAAAATGACTTAAAGCATGTGCAAATTCAAACTTGAAGTAGATGAAAAAATTTTGATCATGATTAGAGCCAAAATCTGGTAAAGAATGACAAAGCGTCTAGACAGAAAAATTTAAAATTATTGAAGGGATTTAGGGTTAAAAACTTGGCACAACACATGGTTTAAAAATTCAAATTTTGATGTTTTTGGAAAAACTCAAATGTTCTAAATTGCTGTTTTTATTAAAATTTAGTTTTGAACCAGAATATGTAAAAGTTACAATCCATACGATTTTGGTCTTTTGCTAGCTGAGCACTGATAAATACCCAGAGCTTCCCACCTGTTTGGCAATAAATTTGAATATTTATTAGGCAGGCCTTAGTAAACCATACACTGCACCAACTTAAATAAACAAGCAACCATAAATTAACCTTAAGCTAATTTCTCATTCGGTTAATTTCCAAATTGTAGGTCCATGTTCCGGCCTCGGCGTTTCCCCAGAGGCGGCCATAAATGCATGTCTTGTTCTGGACCTCTGCAACAACTGGAGTATCGCTGCTAGACAGATCCGTATCGAGATGATTTATACTGAGCGCCACGTTTAGAGGGCACTTGTCGACCTAGTTTGAAGTTCGGACTTGTCCCTGGAAATTATTAACTGCGCTCCTGATATGACAAGAAAAGCTGCTGCTCTAAAGAGCAACATTGAGTCGATTTTTACTGCAAAAGTGTGGCTCTCTGGGGAAAACTGAGCTTAGAGAACGTTTCGATTAGTCTATTAACGTACTAGCGTTAATATACCAACCGACTGTGAATAATAAACCTTAAGAACTTGGCCAACTGGCGTCCATTACTAAATAGTCCCATTTCGTATTCCCGATAATAGACGATCCTGGATGGGCAACAGATGAATACAGGGAACTGGAAAGTTTGGCCATTAATCGTGCGGGCAAGTGCACTCGAAAGCTGAGGTAAACTTTTATCAAATTTTGTTGAAAATTGCCACTGGGGGGCAGCTCTTTACGAAAAAACTAGCTAAAATCAATGTTTGCTTTGGGAAGAGGGTTTTTGGAGAACCACATATTTCGCCTGTTAATTGGTTTAGTTTGACTAAGTACAGGAGGAGGGCTGAAAGGTGGACGAAAAATTCTTTATTTCTCTGTATTTTTTACTAAATAACTACTAGTTACCATTATAATTTCGTTAGGGTTTGAAAGTGCAAGGAAAGGACAGCGGAGCTGTCACTGCTATCAGAGCTGATAATGAGTAATTCCTTTAGCTCTTTCTTCTTCAAGAATTCCGATATTTTTGTCGTCGACACCGGGCCACTCAACGATGGCATAAGAGCACTTAGCATCTTTTTTTGTTGTTGGAAGCAAAGAGTGCTACAACAGAGATAACCTCATCAGAAGACATAATGTAAGAAGAGACACGACAGCTCACCAGACGGAACAAGGTTACTTTCCAGTCTTCGTACATTATTTTTTTCTTACAGCATAAGTCAGAAATCTTTAGCAAACTTAAGAAATATGAGACTCTCTTTTATAGGCAAACAAGTTTGCTGGGTGTGGTGAATATCTTTCTTATGTCAATCGCAGCGTTTTTAGCCGAGACTAACGAGAGAGGCCATTGAGATAAAAATTTCAAAGGAAGGAAGAAATTACGTTTCTTAATGCAGACTGGAAGGACGAGTCTACGACATACTTCAAGTTCGCCGAAGTCCCGCGCCACCCCTACCCCACCCCATTTTTTCCACTGCAGCGCAAGAGTGGGAGAATAAATACCACGAAGCTCGCCACAGTCAAATCAGTCAACGTAGGGAAGCACGGGAGATCACTTCGCCCATTGCCTTTGATAATGTCTGCTGTAGCCGTAGACGAAAGGTCAGGAAAAAATTCCATTGGGCCATGGCTTCTATTCCTGGAAAACACTTTAGAGTGTAAAACTAAAGTACTCCGTTGTGATAATAGAACCGAATATCTTTCAGGTGATTTCAGTTTCTGAGTTTTAATTATTTGTCCTGCAGGACACCTTATCTCCCTATATCCGTGGGCTAAACAGGAGATTTGCATTATGGTCGCAAATGAAAGGTCATCTCTTGAAATGATCTAAGCGTTTTAATTTGTCGTCCCTGTATTTTCTCTTGTACCCGTTTTAAATTTATTTTGTTATTTTTTTCAGTTTTTTATAATTTTAGTATAAGTCACTGTTCGTCTAGTATGTCTGACGAATTTTAGGCACTGATGATGGCTTAAACCCGAAACTGTGCTACGATTCCCACTTCACTGAATGTGGTGGTCAAAAAGGGTGGCTAAAGTAAAAGGCAACTGCACTGATACAATTCCCTGATCTACCAAGCAACTTGTGACGTTTTACATTATCTTGCCTTATGAGAGCAAACGGCTAATAACTGTCCCATTTCAGAGAGTGGTCGTTAGTATAAATCACGATATAATATAGAGAGGTAGTCATTTAAGCGCTAGGCGTGTGGGACTAATCAGTTGCTGCCGCGCGAGAGAGAAAAATATAGAAAGATGGAACATAGAGGCCTACAGCTGATATGCTTTCTTGCCGGAGCGTGAAAAGAGTTTTCAATTTTAAAATTATAAAATTGCCTTTTGCCTATTATAAATTAGAGTTTTCTGCAAAAGAGCTAAAAATATCAATCTCTAACATGCCTCGCAGAAAATAAATTCCTTTTAACTTTCATAGCAAGACCTCGTCTTGAACCAGCTTGTTTTGTGCTGTTTTCTCTGTCGACTTCGACGACAGAAAATCTCAAATGTGTTATTTTAAGCGCAAAATACTAAATTTGCTTTCTGAGGCGTTTTGAACCAGATTTCATTTATTTTAGTTCAATAATATAATGTTAGCAAAAACAACTAATTAGAAACTTTGAGTCAGCATTAGGTTTCATTCTGTTCTAAAATTATTGAGTTAGTCAAAAACAATGAAAACTTGCATCTTTGGACAACGCGGATAATTTTTATCCCTAGTTCTAACCTAAATTTCTCCAAAAGCTTCTAATTTGGGGTAATTTTAGCCATTCTGACTAATTTTTAAACAATTTTGGCCATTCTTATCCAACATTTTTTCACACACTCCAAATTTGTGTTTTTATAATCATTGAAACATTTTTTTAAAGATTTTGGCCTTAATTCTAACGTGATTTTGTCGAAAATAACAAATTTGCACTTTTTGAGCCGAATTAATATATTCTTGAAATGTAATTTTATAAATAAAGTTGAGTTTATACAAAAACATAAAAATGTGCATTTCTGGGCGATGTAGGTAATTTTTAATTAAGTTTTGAGCCAATTCTAACCTGCTTTTTTCCAAGTTTTATTAATTAATTTTCCATGATTTTGCCCTAAAACAATTTTTTTTAACATAAAAATTTGCATTTTTAGATGATATGGGAATTTTTAATTATTTCTAGACCTAATTCTACCTTGAATTTTTTCCAAATTTTAAGTTTACAATTTTAAACGCTTTAAGTAAGAAAATTTCTAGCGACTTGGCTCTATAATATCTGTAAACGTAACCTGAATTTTTCCAATAACTTAAAATTTCCGTTTTTCAAATTTGGCATTTTTTTATAATTGATTATAAAATAGATATAAGATTAAGATTAAGAACCCAATTATTAATTGATTTCAGCCTTAACACTAACCTTTGTTTTTCCAAAAATTCAAATTTTACATTTTTTGAGATGTGGGTTACTTTTACTTAACTCTAGATTTAATTTCAACCTCCATTTTTCCTAAAATTTCTAATTACGTAACCAAAATTTTTCAAATAGCTCTAAATTTGCATTTTTACACGCTTCTAGTCAACTTTGACGATTTATTTTTTTTTAACTAAAGGTTTTAATTAATTTTCCATGATATTACCCTAAACAATTTTTTTTAACATAAAAATTTGCATTTTTAGATGACATGGCAATTTTTAATTATTTCTTGACCTAATTCTATCTTGCTTTTTTTCCAAAATGTTAAGTTTACAATTTTAAACGCTTTAAGTAATTTTCTGGCGATTTGGCTCTATTAGTACCTGTAAACGTAACCAGAATTTTTCCAATAACTTAAAATTTCCGTTTTTGAAATTTGGCGTTTTTATAATTGATTATAAAATAGATATTAGAATAATAAAAAAAATTGCATTTTTAAACGCTTTAAGTACCTAATTATTAATTGATTTCAGCCTTAACACTAACCTTTGTTTCTCCAAAAACTCAAAATTTTACATTTTTTGAGTTGTGGGTAACTTTTAATTAACTCTAGATTTAATTTTAACCTGCACTTTGCCAAAAATTTCTAGTTACGTAACCAAAATTTTTCAAATAACTCTAAATTTGTATTTTTACACGCTTCTAGTCAATTTTGATGATTTTTTTTTGAACTGAAGGTTTTAATTAATTTTCCATGATTTTGCCCTAAAACAATTTTTTTCAACATAAAAATTTGCATTTTTAGATGACATGGGAATTTTTAATTATTTCTGGACCTAATTGTGCCTTGCATTTTTTCCAAATTTTAGGTTTGCAATTTTAAACGCTTTAAGTAAGTAATTTTCTAGCGATTTGGCTCTATTAGTACCTGTAAACCTAACCTGAATTTTTCCATTAACTTAAAATTTCCGTTTTTTAAATTTGGCATTTTTTATAATTGATTATAAAATATATATAAGAATAATATAAAAATTTGCAATTTTAAACACTTTAAGTATAATTATTACCTGATTTCAGCCTTAACATTAACCTTTGTTTTTCCAAAAAAAAAAAAATTACATATTTTGAGATGTGGATAACTTTTAATTAACTCTAGATTTAATATTAACCTGCATTTTGCCAAAAATTTCTGGTTACGTAACAAAAATTTTTATTTTTACACGCTTCTAGTCAATTTTGTAGATTTCTTTTTTTTTGAACTGAAGGTTTTAATTAATTTCCATGATTTTACCCTAAAACAATTTTTTTAACATAAAAATTTGCATTTTTTGATGACATGGAAATTTTTAATTATTTCTTGACCTAAATCTATCTTGCATTTTTTCCAAAATTTTAAGTTTACAATTTTAAACGCTTTAAGTAATTTTCTGGCGATTTGGCTCTATTAGTTCCTGTAAACGTAACCTGAATTTTTCCAATAACTTAAAATTTCCGTTTTTGAAAGTTGGCGTTTTTATAATTGATTATAAAATAGATATTAGAATAATAAAAAAATTTGCATTTTTAAACGCTTTAAGTACCTAATTATTAATTGATTTCAGCCTTAACACTAACCTTTGATTTTCCAAAAATTCAAATTTTACATTTTTTGTGATGTGGGTAACTTTTAATTAACTCTAGATTTAATTTTAACCTGCATTTTGCCAAAAAATTTCTAGTTACGTAACCAAAATTTTTCAAATAACTAAAGATTTTTATTTTTACACGCTTCAAAAATTTGCACACAAAAATTTGCATTTTTTGATGACATGGAAATTTTTAATTATTTCTTGACCTAAATCTATCTTGCATTTTTTCCAAAATTTTAAGTTTACAATTTCATACGCTTTAAGTAATTTTCTGGCGATTTGGCTCTATTAGTACCGGTAAACGTAACCTGAATTATTCCAATAACTTAAAATTTCCGTTTTTGAAATTTGACGTTTAAGAATAATATACAAATTTGCATTTTTAAACGCTTTAATTTCAGCCTTAACACTAACCTTTGTTTATCCAAAACTTCAAACTTTACATTGTTTGATAATGTGGGTAACTTTTAATTACCTCTAGATTTAATTTTAACCTGCATTTTTCCAAAAATTAAAATTTTACATTTTTAGCCGCTTTAAGTTACTTTTTAGCAATTAGTACGTAACTTTTTTGCGACAAACTATAATTTTCGTTTTTGGAGTATTCGAGTTAATTTTAACTTTTAACTCATTTTTTTTTAACTAATTTCCTCGAAAAACATAAGATTTTTATTTTGGAGGACTTTAGTAAAATCTCACATATTAAGTCCAACCGTTAATTTTATCAAAAACAACAAACTCGACGATTTCCATTAATTTTGCCCTAAAACGAAATTTTTCCACAAACGTAATATGTGAGGAATTTTTAATTAATTTTAGACCGAATTCTAACCCGCATCGCATTTTTCCAAAAATTTTAAGTTTATATTTTTAGACGTTTAAAAACATTTTTTAGCGATTTGAGTCTCTATTATTATATAACCTAAATTTTTTCAATAACATTAAGTTTTTTTTTGCACGCTTTGAGTCTATTTTAACAATATCTTGGACTGACTTCCTCGAAAAGCATTAAAATGTCGTTTTGAGGCGTCTTTAGTAAAATTTCGTTTATTTTGGACCAAAAATTAACTTTACCAAAAACAACAAGTTTGAAGATTTTAATGAATTTTGCATGATTTTCTCCTAAATTAAAATTTTTCCACAAATATAAAAATTAGCATTTTTAGATGATGTGAGTAATTTTTATTTAATATTAGACCTAATTCTAACCCGCACCGCATTTTTCCGAAATTTTAAGTTTACGTTTTTAGACGCTTTAAGTAATTTTTTTTAGCAACTTGGCTCTATTAGTATATAACCCGAATTTTTCCAATAACTTTAATTTTTTGTTTGGAAGCTTTGAGTCTGTTTTAACGATATCTTGGACTGATTTCCTCAAAAAGCATTAAAATTTCGTATTACAGAGTACCAAACTCATTTCTCTATCAGGCAGAGACCGGTTTCAGTCCATAGACCGGTTTCGGCCTTATTGGAGCTCATCAGTATGATATACCTTCAACCTAACAGAAATGCGAGTTCGAAATATATATATATATTTTGCCTGATTTTGACCTAAAATAAAATTTCTCCAAAAACATCGACCTTTCATTTCTGGACAATCTAAGTTATATCTAATTGATTTTAGCCCTGATTCTAACCTTAATTTCTCCAAAGTCGAATCATTTGCTTTTTTTTAATCCCTGTATAGTTTTTTGGCTGTAATCTTAACCTGAGTTTTTGTCACAAACTCCAATTTTGCAGTTTTAAACCCTCTTAGTAATTATTGATCGATTTCAACCTCAATCCTAGCCTTGTTTTTCCGAAACTTTCAAATTTGCAATTTAAGACGTTTAAACCATTTATTGCCAGTTTTGGTCCTAATCTTATCTCCATCTTTCCACAAAGGTTTTTGGTCCTAATCCTAACCTAAGTTTTTCCAAAAAAATGTTGAAATTTTGTAATTTTAACTAGTAATTTTTAACCGAATTTGGCCTGGTCACAACCCTAGTTTGAACTACTCCTAACCCTCCAAATTTGTATTTTAGACTTTTTAAATAATTTTTAGCCGATTTTGGATTTAATCATGATGTGAATTTTTTTCAAAAACATATTTTCAGACGCACAAGTGCCTTAAAAAAAATTACACGCACTAGTAAGTTAAACTACTTTCAACAAGGATATGAATAGAAATAGCAAATGAATATTTAACTTTTAATGACAACAAATAGTTTCTATATTCTGTCTCTTTTTAGCAGCATATCGCATCATTTGTGATTTAGCATCACATTCGCTAAATCACAAATCAGATCACAAACCCATAAAGCTTCATGTATTGTCAAATATATACGCCACAATTCAGTCTGTTCCGAAACTGGGCTTGCAGGAACTCTATAATAATACTAAAAGAAAGTCCCCACCGCAAGTCTCCAGTGGGCAATAGTTGATTGTCGATCCCCGATGGGACTCGTTTATATTCCTGCTGCGTAACAAGCTTATCCTAGGTCAAAGTCATCCCCGGCAAATGTCTTAGTCATGCAACTGTTTTGCGATTTAAATGAGCCAAACCTGAATGGAAATTTTTTCCCAAAGGAATTTTATTCGTTATAATAGCACGCAAAGGATTGTCGGTATCATATTAGCTCCTACAGTAATCACTGATTAAATATTTTCTTATTTGCCCTTCATATTTGCCACTTGCCACAAAAAATGATCCATATCTCCCAGATGCTATTCCAGGTTTCGTGCCTCTACATTACACTAATCCACATTTGGATATAACAAAGGATGGTCCTCTTGCTCCTCCATCTCCACACGTTTCCTATCCAGGACACGAGAGGAAGGGCGAAATGAAACTTCGTACCATTATTTCCCTTTAGGGCAGCATTAGGTCCTCTGCGTCACTTTCAACGACGCTTTTCACATTTTTCGTCATTGTTCCAGAATAACGAAGCGACTTCGCCCCTGGCTTTTAGAAGTTTTTGCCTGACGTTTTCCCATTATAGATGGAGTGATATAAACTTTTAAATTACTAGTATGAGCGGCAATAAATTGAGCCCTTCTTGTCTCGTGGTTCAGAGGCAAAAATCGAGTTGTAGGAGCGCACATTTTCTTTGTATTAGTCGAACACGCCCGAGTCGAGTGATTGAAGACGTCCCAGGTGAAAGGTGTTTTGTAAATTTAAGTGGACGCCGGTCGTCGTCCATTTTTGTGAGCAACTACGTAAAGCGCAGCTAAGTGGACAAAGAGTTTTTTCGGGGATAATTCGCACATCCACTTTTATTGCTCTATAAAGCAAGTTCCGGGATGGAGCTGAAAGGAAGTTATTCCTAAGGGAGTACGAGGTGCAATTAGACGTGCTGGGAGGAAAGGGTTGAGGTAAGGGGCTGCTTAATGATAAAATTGGCGGTAACGTGACGTCATTAAAGTTTTAGTGATCATTCGTTATTCGGCGTCACCTGACGAAAAAATGACATATAAATGACGTGGATTTTTCGACGTTATAATGAGGACTCATAATGACGTCATAATAACATTGTAGTAGTTAACCCAGGCGGGAAGGTGACATCATTTTGACGTATTTTTTTGGTAAGCATTTGTGACCAATGACGTCATGAGATGACGTCGAAATAACGTCATAATGACGGGTGTAAGTCACAGACCGATGACGTTATTTTTCAACCTCAAACGACGCTACTTCGTGACGTCAAAATCACGTCACTTTGCGACATGAATCTGACGTTATTCTAGGTTATTTGCTACGAACGGTTTCTTTTCGGAGTTATGTATTTTTGCCTACGTCAAAGAGTTAAAAAACTTCTAGAATCCAAATTTTCTTACTGCCTTCTTGACTTTGACTTGGTAACAAGAAATATAAGCTCTAAAAGTAACACAAAATTAAAAAAATTGACTCTAGTAACAGAAAATTTTAGCCTAAAAAAACACAAAATTTTAAAATTTTAAACAAAATTTTAAATTTTGATGTAATAACACAATTTTGGTCTGAATCTAAAACAATTTTTTTTTACTTTGAATGTAGTAACTCGAAATTGTAGTCTAAACGTAACAGAAAAAATACATTTTTACATACCGACAAGAAATTTTGATCCGAAAGTAATCTCAAATTTTTAAATTTTAATTTTTTATGCTATTTAAACTTTTAAATTTAAATAGTAGATACTTAATACAGGAATTTTGTCTAAACCGTAACCCGAAATTTTTTTCTGTTAACTTGATAACAAAAAATTTTGGTCTAACAGTAACACAAAATTTTGACATTAGTAAAAGGAAATTTTAGTTTAAACGTAACATAAAATTTTGAAATTTTGACAGTAACTCGAAATTTTGGTCTAAACCTATCACATAATTAAAGCGTTTTTACTTAGTAACAAGAAATTTTTATCCACATGTATCATCAAATTTTTAAGTTTTGCTTTTAGTATGGTAAAACGGAATTTAAAAAATTCTACTTAGCAATGAGAAATTTTTGTCTGAAAGTAACACAAAATCTCAAAATTTTGCCTTCAAATGTTAGTCTAAACATAACACGAATATTTTAATTTTGATCTTGTAACAAGTCATTCTGGTTTAAAACTAACCGAATTTTTTTTAATTTTTACCATAGTAACAGGAAATCTTAGTCTAAACATAATACAAAGTTTTTGAATTTTGACTGTAGAAACACAAAATTCTAGTCTAAACGTAACAAAAAAAAAATTTTTTTTTCACTTAGTAACAAGAAATTTTGATCCGGAAGTAGCATCTAATTTTTAAGTTTTGACTTTAGTAAGACGAAAATTTAGTCTAAAGCGTAACACGAAATTTTTTATGTTTAACTTGATAACAAAAAATTTTGCTCTAACAGTAACAAAATATTTGTAATTAGTAACAGGAAATTTTAGTTTAACCGTAATAAAAAAATTTAAAATTTTGACTGTAGCAACACGAAATTTTAGTCTAAACGTGTCTCATAATTAGGGCATTTTTATTTAGTAACAAGAAATTTTGATCCAAAGGTAACATTACATTTTTAAGTTTTAACTTTAGAAAGACGAAAATTTAGTCTAAAGGGTAAAACGGAATTTAAAAATTTCTACTTGAGAAATTTTGGTCTGAAAGTAACACAAAATCTCAAAATTTTGCCTTCAATTGTTAGTCTAAACATAACATGAATTTTTTTAATTTTGATCTCGTAACAAGACATTTTGGTCTAAAAGTAACAGAAAATTAAAAAAATTTGACTAGTAATGAAAGAAAAATTTGACTTAGTAACAGGAAATTTCAGTCTTAACGTAACACATAATTTTTGAATTTTGTCTGTAGGAACACGAAATTGCAGCCTAACGTAACACAAAATAAAAAAATTTTTACTTAGTGACAAGAAATTTTGATCCGAAGGTAGCATCAAATTTTTAAGTTTTGACTTTAGTAAGACGAAAATTTAGTCTAAAGGGTACAACGGAATTTAGACATTTCTACTTAGGAATGAGGAATTTTGATTTGTATTGTTGGTCTAACCATAACACAAATTTTTTTAAATTTTGATCTCCTAACAAGAAACATTGGTAAAAATAGCAGAAAATTAAAAAAATTTGACCTTAGTAACAGGAAATTTTAGTCTAAACGTAACACATAATTTTTTAATTTTGTATGTAGGAAAACGAAATTTTAGTCCAAACGTAACACAAAAAGAAAAAAAATTTACTTAGTAACAAGAAATTTTGATCCGGAAGAAGCATCTAACTTTTAAGTGTTGACTTTAGTAAGACCAAAATTTAGTCTAAAGCGTAACACGAAATTTAAAACTGTTTGCTTAGCAACCAGAAATTTTGGTCTAAAAGTAACTAAAAATATAATTTTTACTTAAAATGTTAATCCAAACGTATAACTAATTTTTTTAATTTTGACTTGGCAACGAAAAATGTTGTTCTAACAATTACACAAAATTAAAAAATTTTGACATTAGTAAAAGGAAATTTTAGTCTAAACGTAACACAAAGGTTTTCAAATTATGACTTAATAACACGTAATTTTGGTCTAAGAGTGAATAACGCAAAATTTTTAAATTTTGACTGTAGAAACACGAAATTGTAGTTTAAACGTATCACAAATATATAAAAAAATTGCTTAGTAAAAGAAATTTTGTTCCGAAAGTAACATCAAATCTTTAAGTTTCGACTTTCGTAACATGAAATTTTTGCTTAAATGTAACACGAAATTTTGGTCAGGAAGTAACACAAAATCTTAAAATTTTTACTTAAAATGTTGGTCTAACGTAACACAAAAATGTTTAATTTTGACTTGGTAATAAGAATTTGTGGTCTAAATGTAACACAAAATTTACAAATTTTGTCTTTAGTAACGGGGAAATTTCATATAAACGTTACACGAAAATTTGGTCTAAAACTTACAAAATTTATCATAAGTTTGACTTGAAATGTTAATCTACGAAAAATAATTATATTTTGACTTAATAGCAAGAAATTGTGGACTAAAAGTAACACAAAATTTAAAAATTTTGATTGTAGTAACACAAAATTGTAGTCGGAACGTAACACGATTTTTTAAAATTTTGGCTTGGTAACAAGAAATACGTTGATCTAAAATTAATACAAAACTTAAAAATTTTGACTTTAGTAACAGAAGTTTTTCGTCCAAATGTAACTCTAAACATAACACAAAATTAAAAAATGTTTACGTAGACAAGAAATTTTGATCCGAAAGAAACATGAAGTTTTGACTTTAGTAACGCAAAAGTATAATCTAAACCATAACACGAAGTTTTTAAATATTGACTTAGTAACAAGAAAATTTGGTTTAAAAATAACATGATATTTAAAAATTTTGACTTTAGTCGTGAGTTTAGACGTTTAGTGACGTGAAGCGGTTACATCCCAATTTTTAATATACAAAAAGAATAATTTTATCAATATTTTGTATATTTATATTAGAGTTTTTTGCCAAAGAAGCTAAAAATTTTATTTTATGATATTGTCATCAAATATATTGTTTTATTGCATATAAGTCAATTAAATATGTTAAGTGTATATTTATTAGGTACATTAAATATACACAAAAATTATTCTACTAAACATAACGTTATTATGACGTCACTACGAATCGTCATAACCACGTGGAAAAATTCACGTCATTTATTTGTCATTTTTTCGTCAGGTGACGTCGATTAACGAATGATCACCAGAAGTTTACGTTATAATGACGTCATGTTCCCGCCTGGAAAGCTACACCGATACGAAAACAGTTCAAAGACTTTCTTCCACTTTTGCCATAAAAAGCGCTTTGTTGAGGAAGGGACAACGCTAGTCAGTGACCTTGAACGTCGGCGACATGCGTAACCTTGACCAGCACTTTTTTTCCTTTTCTGCGCAATACCTTTTCGACTACGTAGACGTCAGGATTCACAGTTTTCTGTAACTCTTCAGCATAAAATTCGCCCTTAATAAGTCTTTCTGTCGTGTCTTCCAGCAAATACGTGGAGGGGTTGGTAATTTGAACTTTAACTATTTTAAACAGCTCCATTGTCCAGTTGGCTGTGTAGCCGTTTCCAAAAATATGTTTTGCCTTACTGATAAGAACAATATCTCCGCATTAAATCGTTGACCTTATATTTGGTGTTGTTGTACTCGTCCACTACCTCGGGCAAGGCATTGATCCACTTGTTGTTTCCATTTAGACTAAACGTTCTAAAGAGGCGCTCTTTTAGGGTGCAAATTACTTGTTCGATAATTAATTGCAGCGTAATTACAGCTAAACGTACTGTAATGATGGATGTAATGCGTTACCATTAATTTCTTAAAATGAACGTTATAGAATTCCTTTCCAAGATCAGTTTGCAGATTTTTAGGAAGATTACTAGAGGAACTTTCAAGAATATCGCTTTTGTTACCTCCTCTTCTGTTTGTGTCTTCAATGGTCGACACCATACAAATTTACAAAACAGTTAATGACTACCAAAATGTATTTATAATTTCGATTAAATCCTGCATATCGATTTAACTGTCTAAGATCTGCCTGCCTTAAATTAATTAAACCTTTAAGAATACTACGTCGTCGGAGGAAATTTATTCACATGGGTCTATGTAACTCTCTCACTAACTGACTTTTTTCATTAGAATTATTCATTATTTAGGGATCTCATTCGATCTATTATCTTTTGCTTTCATCTCTTTCTCCACCGACAAGGTACGTTGGTCAATGCCGACCAAAATACCATTTAACGTCTTATATACTTCATCGGAGTCCTTCAATTAAAATTCAATGTTTGTGGTGTGGTCTACAGCTCTCCGACTTTGCAGAAAATATTTAACATCCCTTTCACTAATATTTTGGTTAATATGTAGGGGAAATCGGCGGAATTGGGACAAGGCAGCAAATCATACAACTACCTGTTCGTCAATGTTTCGTCTAATTGTACATTAAACTTCATCTGGACTATGGGTAAAATAATAACGTAACATGAACAATAAAAACCATCCTGTATAATACAAACCTCAAGAACGATCGTAAGTAGCTCTAGTCAATGTAAAAATCCACCGATCCCAATTCCGCAGATTTCCCCTACATCTTGATCTGATTCTTGGACACAATCGTCATTCAATTGTACTTTTGATTAATGTCTGCAATACCTTCTGGAATAAACTTGTTCTGCAATACGTTCTGGAGTAAACTCTTGACATCTTTGTGGCACAATGGTCTTGCACTCGCTCAATTTGACGACAATTTTCGAACCAAACTGCCTTTCTATAGTGTCAATGGACAAAATTTCAAATTTTTGCCCGACCGGAAGCAATGCAAGGACGGTTGTTGCGATTTTCAAGGTCATACCCAAGCGCTCGTCATGGCCTCTAAAGGTCAACGCGAGCGCTCAAGTTCACGTATGTCGCCGGCGTTCAAGGTCACTGACTAGCGTGGACACGTCGTCGCGATTTTCGAGGTCACAACCAAGCACTTGTCAAGGCTAAGGTGGAAGAAAGTCCTTGGATTGCTCTCGTATCCGTATAGCTTAACTACTCGTTATGTTTAGTCGAATAATTTGTTATGTGTTTTTAATGTATCTAACTGTAAAGAGTAAAACAAAAATAGAAAAAAAAGTGTAACTAGAAGATTTGAATCAGTTCTGTATGCTTTTGTGTTAAAGATAAAATTCTCCAAAAACATAAAAATTCATCATCAACATCTAATCTAAACTATTCTGATTCTTCTAATCTATCTAAAAGCATCTAAAAAATGATGCCTTGTGTACATTTTTTTTTAAACGACGTCTCCTACTTCTCATTTTGGCCGTAAACTATGTTTCTGTAATTATTGATCCCTGATTTTTAATTTTTTTAAAAAAAACTTCTGTTAGATAAGTTTTCTAAATTTGAAACGATTTTGGACAAAATAATTTACGCTTTTCTTAACTTTTTCCTAATTACAAGTTCTTAACTTGTTTCTTTTTAAAGAATTTGAAAGAAAAAGATAATGAAAGATTAAAAGAATTTATTTTTGAAAAGAGCCAAATGTGAGAGGTGTTTTTTTTATATTTTATATGAAATATTTTATATTAATATTTTTATTTTACTATTCAAATCTGATTCCTATTTTGAATTTCTTACATTTCGTTAAATTGTTTTTTAAATGGATCTAAAAAGCAATTTACTTAATTTTTACCCTTTAGAGGTAATTTTGACACAAGTTTAGGCTTTTCCAACGAGTAAACACTTCTAATGTAAACTGATTTCTATTCAGACAATTTTGGCCCAAAACTGTATTTTTTTAAGATTAATGAGTCCGGGTTTTTTTATTTTCTTTGTACGGTATTGCCCCGAAACAGATGATCTAAAACGAGTCCCAAATCAATTTTTTTTGAAAAATTAAAATATGTAGTAAAACAATGTTATTTAGAAACTTATTTAAAGCTTTAAACAATATGGCCCGTTGGGCATGTTTTTCTTTCTATAATTTCCCCATTGGCTTTAGATTTTTTACTTTCGATGTTTTTCTTAGCTTTTATTTAGTTTTTTAATTTCTTATTGTTCTTTTTTTTCATATTTTTCTAATCTCATTCTTTAACATGATTCGTTTAAATTTGTATTCTTTTGAATTTTTGATTGGATGAATTTTCAATTTTCTTGCTCGGTTTAGCTCGAATTACCTCCGACCGTTCAAAGATCAACTTTTATTGCAAAAATTTTGTACTAAAAGTGCATCTTTTGTTTTAGCGAATTTTTGCAAGCTTCTAAACTGTTTTGGCTTTTAATTAGAAGGTGAAATTAAAGCCCTAGAGAATTAAAAATAAAACGTGCTTTTTTATATTTTATAGATTAAAACTCTCTTCGGTTATTTCAGGTTAGGTGATTTTGACGTCACAAATTAACGTCATTTTGACGTTAAAAAATAACGTTATTTCGACGTTGCAAAATGACGTTATCGGTCTGTGACTTACGTCGAAGCCCGTCATTATGACGTTGCTTCGACGTCATCCAATGATGTCTTTGGTCACCAACGCTTACCAAAAAATTAGGTCAAAATGACGTCATCTTCCCGCCTGGGTAACATAGCTTGTAGTCTCAACAAATGCGCGAACATTGTAGATAGAACCACCATTTTTGAAACAACAAAAAGCATTTCAAAATAGCTCAATAGTTAATAAATTATAATTATATAGAGTAGTCCCTGCTCAAAAAGCAGGGTGTCTTTACACCATTCGTACTCCCATTGTGATATCTGTGGCAAACTTACAAAAAAAAACACCTGTATATTACATTAAATCTTCCAAAAACCCATTCGAATTCGGTATTCACCCAAAGGTAGATAACAATGCAGTCCCACTTACATAGCTAATTAGATCGCCACTCTATCTCTGAACGGCTCCCATGGGCCAAGTTATCTCTAGCACCATCGGGAAAGTCACTTTATGGAGCGATAAAATGGCTGCCATAAAGTACCTTAGGTAAAAACACAAATTGGTCCGGTTTTACGTCGCTTTCGAGTGTCCGGGTTTAATGGCTGTGCATATTTTAGCTGCAGAATTAATATGGAATTTTTAGTTTTATTTCTGTTGCTGCTGCTGCTGCTGCGGGCAAAAGATATGTTTTTTTAGGTGAAATATTGACTTTAACAGGAATTTTCTACTTTAAAAAATGGTTATACAGGACCTAGTGGTTTGCTAATAACATATTTGCGATCTATCCCAGAGTCGTCGATATCTGACCTGTACCTCAGTCACTTATTGTTAGCATCTCGTTACCTTTGAAATCGTATTTTTTTATACTTATCTCCTTCTATCACGTGTTGAGAAGTTACGATAAAAATGTCAAAGTCACTGCGTTTCTTTAGTGTCAATGAACAAAACTTCAAATTTTTGCCCGACCTGTTTCA
This sequence comes from Taphrorychus bicolor, assembly GCA_951812265.1. Taxonomy (NCBI): domain Eukaryota; kingdom Metazoa; phylum Arthropoda; class Insecta; order Coleoptera; family Curculionidae; genus Taphrorychus; species Taphrorychus bicolor. The sequence goes on from OX638305.1 coordinate 14,931,906, forward strand.
CTGAAACTGTTTCACGTAAAGCTCTTTGTTCAAATCAATAATGAATGAAGACATATTTGCGACTATGAATTTACAGCTTGGCTACTATTTATGTACAGCACTTGAGGTGGGAGATGAGCTGGCTCTCAAGGTTAAGCCACCAGCGCATAGGCGCTCAAAGTTACGCGCATCTGTCGTCAGGCGGCGATAACGCTCAAGGTCACCTCCAGCGGGGATCTTTTAAGGACGCTTGTTGCGATTCTCGAGGTTACCCCCAAGCGCTCGTCATGGCCTCTCAAGGTCAAGCCGCGAGCTCAAGGTTACGCATGTCGACGGAGATCAGTGACTACCGTGGACCCGTCGTTGCGATTTTCGAGGTCACGGGAAACATCAAGGCGGACTCGGCTGCAGTCCAAAAACGCTTATCAAGGTCACCCAGCTCGCTGTGATCCGTCACGTTTCCTGCGCGAGGTCAAGGCTAACATGGGCGTCTACAGGCGGAATGGAGCCACTTGCAACCCTTAAATGTGTCACCATTCCTGTATAGCATAACTACTGCTCCGTAATCCTCGTGTTGATACTGTTTTATTATAACAATAATAAGTGAATATTAAACTGTGAAAGCTTTGACGGCAGGTCAAAATGTGTTTTCGGGACTTTGAGGCCGTGGTCCAATGGAATGAAACTCGTTTGAAAGTTTCTTTAGTCACGAGTAAAAATTTGAATTCTTGTATTAAAGTTACTAATTACATGTTGGATTTTATTAGTTTTAAATCGATTTTTTCGAAAAGAAGATAAATAAAATTTTGAAATTTAATTTTTATTCTACGAATAAAACTCGTTTTAAAGTTTCTTTACTCACGAGTAAAAATTTGAATTCTTGTATTAAAGTTCGATTCTTTAGGAAAAAAAGTTAAACATAATTTTCAAATTTAAATTGTATTCTAGGAATAGAACTCTTTTTAAAATTTCTTTGCTCACGAGTAAAAATTTGAATTCTTGCATTCAAATTGCTAATTACATGTTGGGGATTACTAGTTTTAAATCGATCCTTTAGAAATAAAGTTAAACATGATTTTCAAATTTAAATTTTATTCTACAAATAAAACTCGTTTTCTTTACTCATGAGTAAAAATTTTAATTCTTGTATTAAAGTTACTAATTACATGTTGAATTCGATTAAATCAATTTTTTAGAAAAGAAGTTAAATATAATTCTCAAATTTAAATTTTATTCTACGCATAAAACTCGTCTTAAAGTTTCTTTACTCGCGAGTAAAATTTTAATTCTTGTATTAAAGTTGCTAATTACATGTTTGAGGGTTACTAATGTTAAATCGATTCTTAAAAAAAAAAGTTAAATATAATTATCAAATTTAAATTTTATTCTACGAATAAAACTCGTTTTAATGTTTCTTTACTCACGAGTAAAAATATGAATTCTTATATTAAAGTTGCTAATTACGTGTTTGGGAGTTGCTAGTTTTAAATCGATTCATTAGGAAAAAAAGTTAAACATAATTTTCAAATTTAAGTCTTAATCTAGGAATAAAACACGTTTTAAAGTTTCTTTACTCACGAGTAAAAAATATGAATGCTTGCATTAAAATTCCTAATTACATGTTGGAGATTACTAGTTTTAAATCAATCCTTTAGAAATAAAGTTAAATATAAATATCCAATTTAAATTTTATTCTACGCATAAAACTCGTTTTAAAGTTTCTTTACTCACGAGTAAAAATTTGAATTCTTGCATTAAAATTGCTAATTACATGTTGGGGATTACTAGTTTTAAATGGATCCTTTAGAAATAAAGTTAAATAAAATTTTCAAGATTAAACTTTATTCTACGCATGAAGCTCGTTTTAAAGTTTCTTTACTCACGAGTAAAAATATGAATTCCTATATTAAAGTTGCTAATTACGTGTTTGGGAGTTACTAGTTTTAAATCGATTCTTTAGGAAAAAAGTTAAACATAATTTTCAAATTGAAGTTGCTTTACCCACGAGCAAAAAATTGGAATTCTTGAATTAAAGTTGGTAATTACATGTTGGGGGTTACTAATTTTAAATCAATTATTTAGAAAAAAGTTAAATATAATTCTCAAATTTAAATTTTATTCTACGAATAAAACTCGTTTGAAAGTTTCTTTACTCACGAGTAAAAATTTGAATTCTTGTATTAAAGTTACTAATTACGTAGTGGATTGTACTAGTTTTAAATCGATTTTAAAAAAAAATTAAATAAAATGTTCAAATTTAAATTTTATTCTACGAATAAAACTCGTTATAAAGTTTATTTACTCACGAGTAAAATTTGAATACTTGTATTAAAATTGCTAATTACATGTTTGGGAGTTACTACTGTTAAATCCATTCTTTAGCAAAAAAGTTAAATATTATTATCAAATTCAAATTTTATTCTACGAATAAAACTCGTTTCAAAGTTTCTTCACTCACGAGTAAAAATTTGAATTCTTGTATTAAAATTGCTAATTACATGTTTGAGGGTTACTACTGTTAAATCGATTCTTCAGAAAAAAAAGTTAAATAAAATTTTCAAATGTATATTGTATTCTATGAATAAAACTCGTTTGAAAGTTTCTTCACTCACGAGTAAAAATTTGAATTCTTGTATTAAAGTTACTAATTACATGTTGGATTTTACTAGTTTTAAACCGATTTTTGAGAAAAAAAAAAGTGAAAGAAAATTTTTAAATTTAAATTTTATTTTAAGAAAAAAACTCATTTTAAAGTTTATTTACTCACGAGTAAAATTTGAATTCTTATATTAAAGTTGCTAATTACATGTTTGGGAGTTACTACTGTTAAATCCATTCTTTAGAAAAAAAGTTAAATATAATCTTCAAATTTTAATTTTATTCTACGAATAAAGCTCGTTTTAAAGTTTCTTTACTCATGAATAAAAATTTGAATTCTTGTATTAAAGTTGTTAATTACATGTTGGGGAATACTAGTTTTAAACCGATTCTTTAGAAAAAAAGTTAAATGTAACCATATTAAAATGAGTACAGTGGAGTAACTTTAACACGTTCCTGGCATGTACACCTGCTATACATAACGCTTTTAATGGACATTAACGTAAGTTGTATATTCTTGCAATATTCTGAGAATGTTTTTGTGCTACATGAGTTCAGTCAATTAGCTTTTGCATTAATCCAAACCAATCATAGTCTTGATAAAAAGTCAAATACGTGCCGGATCATTAGAGGTTTTTTGCATAATCCTCACCGGGAATAATTTAAACTTTAGTTTATGAGTATGAGGCTAAAGACCACTATCACTTTTACCACTTTCACGCCTGCAACCTAAATGTCAAAAGCAAGATTAGCTCAACTAAATAGGGCCTTAGTAGTTCCCTAATTTTTATTTTCATTGCCTAAAAATAACTAAGCATAATAATTTCAAAATTTAGATGTAAAACCCCCTGAAACCTTGCCGCCACCCCTCAAGCATAACTAGGTGCGGTTCATTAGCAGTGTCTGCATTTCATTCTGCATAACAGTAATTAGTCTAACGCAAATGCCAGAAAAACGACCTGTAGTCCATATATCTCGCGTCCATAACACACACAATGACAGTGCACCGTATAATGGACATTCGTAATGCCTATTAAGCAACATTGTCAGTCCATATTCATCAAAACCGTCAGGCTTTGTGTCTCTGCGGCCAGATGTGCACTGTTAGCCTTCCGATACAATTCGTGTTCGTCGTTTTGCGGACGTCAATACTGAAGTACTAATTCACAAAGTTTATGTATTAATTAACGGAAAGCGCTTGGAGAACGAGGGGCTTGATTCATTGCAAACACCTAAGCACAAAATACTCTTTTCCAGATCATTACAGCGTAGTAAATTTTAAATGGCGTACACACAGCGACGCCCTACAAAAGCTCTGATTTAAGCCTTTGCCCATTAAAACTGGGGATTATAACATTGTCCGGCCCCTGGGGTTAATATTTGACCGGACATTACACTCACCCCTTGCGGCGGGGACCTTTTTTAATGTTTAAACTGACACTCTGCTGATATTTGTCGGGCTTTCAATTTTTTAAATTTCCACAAGGAACGAGAAAAACAAAAACCCCCAAACCAAACAGGCTTTAAAATGTAAAGAAAGCAATTCCAAAAGTACGTCTTATAGAAAACGGGCGGCTGTTAAAAGTATTTTCCTTCATCCCTTAGGGAGGCGACACCCTCCGGAATTTTTCGGTTTAAGTGGATGAGATCCATAAGTCCCCTTTTCTGCATATGTAAGGCAAACACTTAAAGAGTGTGGCGGAATCAGGAATGGCGCTCTTAATATGGAATTTTCCGCCAAGGAGATTTCCGCACAGGTGCGTTGGGGACATTGTCTGCGAAGGGCTCAGAGCAAAACACCGAGGGCAGAATTTTGTTTTAATGAAAGCGAAATGAACGATGCAGCTATGCAATTTCAGCCCCGTGCAGAGTTATTAATGCTCGGGTACATTTGTGCCATCCTCGGCTTTTGGTCCGTAAATGTGCGGTTTGCTGGCTAGGCGGGACAGATTAATTTCTCATTATAAAAGTAACACAAAAATAAACCCTTGTTGCAAAAAAAAGCTGACCATGATTCATTAATTCTGTTGAATGTAGGCCTATCTCCTGTGGGAATGACTTCTCACAGGAGTGACAAGCGTATTTCCAACCACACATTGGGGACCCGGCTCTAAATCATTCGAAGCCATAAACTGGAACGAAACGATTGGCAAATCCACAGATACGATGAATATTTTTGATTTGACAGAGTGACAAAGCCAACGCCACAAACATTGCTCGCACTTTCTCTTGCGATATTTAATAAAAAAGGTTTCACACCAAAGTTGATTTCTTAACCGATATAAAGGATATAGCGTTGGAAGATTATTATTATTTTTCTAAGGACCACATGGAAAACACCATGGTTAATTAACAATAGGATGGACACTTGACACAATTCATCAATACCAAAATTAACTTTAGGACAATACAACACTTGCCGCTCCCTGTGTGTCAGACTCATAATAGCTTTTGTAGGAAATCTCATATGTAAGACGTACTTAGCGTAATAAAACTGTAGTCTGGGCTATTTTAAGATTTTATTACGACGGCTTTTTTCTTGAATATGAATACATTCAGCACGATTTATTGTCTTTTTATCTGCATAGAAACAAAGAGTCTTTTTCGTTTTGTATTGGGTTTCCCCAACAACATTCCGGGAAATAAAATGCTGACCCATTCTAGCTGAACTGTTACAATAAAAAAGTGTAACCGAGAAAGTGCATTGTACTGAATCAATCGATTACGAACCTAATCCACACACATACGTCATTTCATCGACCCAGGACAAGCGGGTGTTTTACCCTGCGGATTTTGCACGTCTGAAAACTTGGGCTTAACGCGAGCGGCGAGGCTCAAATGGACGGACAGATTTAGTGGACGATAACAGATTGATTGGATAAGTCGCCGAATATATAAAAAATTGGCCCCACGAACTCTAATCCGACGAAAGCCTACAAGAAATCATGTTGAAACAATTAATCACGAAACGAACAATCTCAAGCCAGCGACAAAAACTTCGCAGGCTGACGGCGGGCTTTTAGCGTGGGCCAAGAATGTTTTGGAGTTTAGGATTGAGCGAAAGAGTGATCAGGATCTGTGAGCTATGGCCGAGAAGTGTGCAAATGAACAAACTAACATCGGGAAGTGTTATATGTTAGAAGGAGGCTTGTGGTTTGTGTGGTGCAAAATTGGCTCTGGGCGTACAACATCAAACCTAAACCTAAGGTAGCTCAAAGTATTATGAAAAAACCTGATGGTGTCCGGCAGAAGTTGAAATGTCAAAACGTTGGAAACAGTTTGTCTCCAGACCTGAATTCAGACACACATTTTAAATGGTAAAATGGGCACCGATATCAAGGTTTCGGTTTACTATAGATTGTTTTCAAGTAAAAACGCTGAAGCACTGAAATAACAACACTAGTGATCACCTACAACTGAAACTTCAGGAAATTATTTTTAGTGATTCCTGAAAATGTATTTTATCTCAAGTACAGAAGTCAATTCCCTATTTTTCACAAAACTGCTACAATTAACAAAAGAAATCTACACCATTAAAATCGAAAATTGTATATTAATTGAGCATATAATGATTATCGCAACGTTTAGGTCTTAAAACCTAAAATTTTTGTTTTAGGCCGTTCAAAAACCTTGAACCAATGTGCTTGACCCTAAAATAGCAAACTATTTTTTTAAAGACGTACCTCGTTTACTATTATAACATTCAGGCTTTTTCTCCGTCTATCAAACAAAACATTGGTCCTTCGTTATTCGGTATAAAGTTGTCGTGTGGGCTAAAACTAATTTTTGCCCTAAACCTTGTTAGAATCACCCCAAAAATCGAGGACCAATCTGTTAAAAAACTCAATTTCTGTTGGTTTCGAGACCCCTATTATATATTTAGACCAAATTCGGTCAGCTAAATTCAGCGTAAGGACCAATGTGCTTGATTCAAAAATAGCAGACTTTCTGGTGTCTGCTGTTTTTGAGTAGTGTCTGGCAGTAGCTAAAATGTCAAAACGTCGGAAACAGATTTTCTCCAGACCTCAAATCAGACAAACATTTGAAATGGTAAAATAAGTATCCAATATCAAGGTTATGGTTTACTATAGATTGTTTTTAAGTAAGAACAGTGACACACTGAAATAACAACACTACTGATGAACTACAACTAAAATTACTTGGATTGAATTGTAATGTTTCCTTAGGCCCCAAAATCTAAATTTTTAGTTTAAAATCGGAGACCGTAGTTTTTTACAGCCAAAAACTCGTTTTGATGAAAATTTATACAGAAATGCGTTAAATGGTCTGTTAAAATCCATTGATTTACATATATTTAAGAGAAACTGAAGGTTTCATGTTAATAAGAAGGAAAATGGTCAACTTCTTCCTTATTCAACCAACCTTGTAACTCTTGTTTTTCGGAGATTCCAATAGGTTGGCCTATCATGTAATTAATGAATTTAATAAAGATTCCTGCCCCATGGGATAAGCAAAGATCTGGCGTATCCTCTGCCCTGTTGTGAGATCAGGTTTGAGGTCATGGACCACTGTCACTTTACAGGGTGTTTTAAGGGGAATTGCACATACAAATTGTAACTTAAGTGTTAAATGTAACCATTCCAATTAATGAGGCCAAATTAAATCATATTCTTGATAAAAACTTCTAGTAGATCAATTACAGTTATACAAGCTGGATTACAAAAAGTTCAGTAACCAAGGTTTGATGAATATGGACATTTTATTTCAAGACAATATGTTTTCGACGTTTTGACGAATTTTTAGAAATATTTGTGAAACCACGACAGATAAATGTATGTTCAAGTTGGCATTTTAAGGAGAAGTAAGATGGCCAATTTCCTCTTTATTAAACTACCTTTTTTTAAGTTTCACTTGATAAACATTTTAATCTTAGAAGACACTGTATTATCATGTAATTAATGGATTAAGTAAAGATTCCTGCCCCATGGGATGAGTAAAGGTCTGGCGTATTCTCTGCCCCTTTTGTGGGATCAGGTTTGAGATCATGGACCACTGTCACTTTACAGGGCGTCTTAGGGGAGTTGCGCACAAAAATTGTAACTTAAGTGTTAAATGTAACCATTTCAATCAATGAGTATATCTATAATCAACCGATTACATCGAAACATTGAATCTGACTCTATATTAGCAATGAAATGAATAACTCTCTAGTTGCAAAAAAGTAGTTACTTATCCATCCGTTACAAGTATAAATTTTTGAAAAATATTCTGACTGACATAATGCTTAATTTAACAGGGCAGATACAGAACACGATGCCGTTAAGTGATTCCATTATCTGCCGAAATCTGGCGGTTTAAAACTCCCAAAAACAAACACTTCATTCCTCAAAAGCAGGCACAAAAGAAAGAGAAATAACGATTTCCTCAAGCCTGAATATTTGTTGTTAAAATCCATTGATTTAGATTTATATAAGAGAAATGGAATGTTTCACGTCAATAAGAAGGAAAATGGTTAACTTCCTCTTTAATCAACCCACCTCATAACTCCTGTTTTTTCGGAGATTCCAATAGGTTGGCCTGTTAATATCAGAACACACTGCATCATACAAGCTGGATTACAAGAAGTTCAGTAACCAAAGTTTGATGATGAATGTGGACATTTTATTTCCAGACAATATGTTTTCACATTTTTAGAAATATTCGTGAAACTATGACAGATAAATGTATGTTCAAGTTGACATCTTAACGAGAAGTAAGATGGCCACTTTCCTCTTTATTAAATCACCGTTTTTAAGTTTCACTTGATAAACATTTTAATCTTAGAAGACACTGTAGTAACATGTAATTAATGAATTTAGTAAAGATTCCTGCCCCATGGGATGAGCAAAGGTCTCGCGTATCCTCTGTCCTGTTGTGAGATCAGGTTTGAGATCATGAACCACTGCCACTTTACAGGATGTTTTAAGGGAGTTGCGCATAAAAATTGTAACTTAAGTGTTAAATGTAACCACTTCAATCAACGAGACCAAATAGAATATGATTGATATTCTTGATCAAAACTACTAGTAAATTAATTATAGTTATATTTTTACATCTATAATCACCGGATTACATCGAAATATTTACTTAAGACTGTAGGAGAATCTGATTCCATGTTGGTAATGAAATGAGTAAATTTTTGATGACTTTTGAAAAATATTCTGAGTGACATAATGCTTAATTTAACAGGGCAGATACAGAGCATGATGCCGTTAAGTGATTCCATTATCTACCGAAATCTGGCGGTTTAAAACTCCCAAAAACAAACACTTCATTACTCAAAAGCAGGCACAAAAGAAAGAGAACTAACGAATTCCTCAAACCTGAACGTTCGTTCCCCGAAAAGGTGGATTAATACGATGAAAATAGATTGTTCTCCAAAATAGAAATTAACGATGGTTTTGTGTCTGGCTAGTAATTAATTATGGATGCAGCATCTCCATAAGACATTCATAGGCAAATGGATTTCTCTTGTTACTCCTATACCTTTTCATAATGGGACGGACTCAGTAATTATATTGCCGTCATACGTGTTTTTAGGTATATAGTTTGAGGAGAAAACGAAAACTAAAATCGTGATTAACCGAACAAAAGCTTTTTATTACCTTGTTTGAGCGTAGACGTGGAGTGGAAAGAAGACAGGATAAAAGCGAGGCGGAACAAGTCGGACCATCGAACATCCATAGTTGGAGAGTTATTGCTGCTGGTTACATCTCGTCGTAGTTGTGTTCCTGAAAAGAAAGAAATTACACTCAGTGAGTTATTTTTAAACTTTTCGTGGTTTAGTAGCTAAACAAAAACTTATTAAATCAAACCGAAGGTTTAAACATCCAAGTCCCTTAATTCTTATCGACGCATCCATTAAAGATGAATCATCTGGCAAGGATTCCGAGAAGGAAAGTTTAAGGTTATAAATTTATTTCTGTAAAAGGAAGCGTATCGGGCAACTTTTGAGGCAACTTTATGATTGAGCTGTTTCAGATTCCGGCGATACGGATTTACTTCTTTCAGATCTCAGATGGCAAAGTTTACCAATCTCGAATTTAAACATATTATTTTCGAAAGTTTTAAGCTGAATTTACGTTTCGTTTTGTAATGGATACCGGATTTTCGTGATTTATGCCCGAACGCACTATATCTGAAGCTCATTGATAGATGAGTCAAAATTGCGTTTTACATTAGAGAAAAACAAACAACTTGAGATTCGCTTTGAATTGTTTTAATGATACAAATCTGCTGCTCCATTTGGGAATATAAATAAAACTACCCTCAATGCTGAATACGTTTTCTCTTTTATCTTTTCCATTGAAATAGAGAAAGGGAAATTTTATTTAAAGTTCAAGAAAAGCTTTGGTTTGTTTTATTTTATTTAAAAAGAAAACCTTGCTAGAGATTTACGATTAATTCCAGAGTCACATCCAGACACGTACGTAATAGGTAAATCTCCGATAAACGGCTGCGCTTACCCAAAAAGGAATTATTGTTTGAAACGACCCGAAAGCACTAATTTCACAAACACATAACTCAACCTACCTACCCTAAGGCACTAATTACTGAGCGGATATATTATAAGGTTTAAATCATAATAAAAACCGGCGTCGCACACACTCCCTTATCCCAGAATAAACACTGAGTGTGTGCGCTCAGCTGAATTCCCATTACGTTTATTAAGTTTTCCCTTAATATTACCCCATTTTAATGAACGAAATTAATAAGGTAAATATATGAATTCGAACGCGTTTGTGGGCCCAGACGTGTTTAACAAAGGGCTGCTGTGGTAATTTAGTCTTGAAATATTTTAACAATATGTTGATCTATAGGTGGGTAGGTGCGTGGTTATCCATTATATTCACCTCTCCATAATTGCTTTCATTAAATTTAAAAACTTTTAGATATTTTCATAAAGGAGGGAAGTGGTCGAAAGTAAATATTTTTTCTCAATTGTATTTTAGTCCCAGTATCTACGTTGTCAAAAAGAATAATATCTTAAAGTGTATGCTTTGTGTAGGACACTAAAAACTCTGTAATATTTTCCATAACAAGAAAAGGACACCTCTTTTGCAGGCTTTATATAATTTAATTATATTTTGATGTTCACCGCAAGATAGCTGCCTAATCTCTACTAAGAAAGACTGTCTATGAGCATGTGCAGTGATTTTTTTATATTTATTCTGCCGTCTTAAGGTGAACCCCCGTATTTAAATTTAGGAAAAATTGCCAAATAGTAAATAATAATAGTTAAATGCGGTTAATAATTTAGTGGTTTTATACCGGTTTGGGTTAAAATACTGTGTTTTAAGCTAAAAAAAAGGATAATTTTACCTTTTTCAAATTTGAAAGTAAATTACCTTATGACGGCAGTATTGGCCTCTCTTTCTAGAACTTTTTTGTGAACTATTCAACCTACATGACTATCTGTGGTAAGAGGTGAAAGAGGACAACCAAAAGAACAAAACACCGTTGGACGACTCACTTCAATCGATCCATTCGTTCTAAAATCACAGCCGGTCAAAATTATAAATTGAATAAGAAAAGGTAACTTTTGTTTCATCAATTTCGAAGAAACAATTTTTTTTTGCAGGTTTTGATCGAAATTAGGCGCTTTCAATCCCCTACGAACATAACACACATAACATGAGTGAAGGAATTCCCATAAGTGGACTTTTTTCTAAATGCCTCCAAAGCAAAAAATATTTACGAAACCACGACACATAAATTTATGATCAAGTTGGAGTCTTAACAAGAAGTAGATGACCAAATTTCTTCTTTATTAAACCACCTTATAATTCTCGTTTCTTTTTTAAGTTTTACTCTATAAACATTTTAATCTTAGAAGACACTATATTATCATGAATTTAATAGAAATTCCTGCCCCATGAGCTTTTTTGAGATCAGGTTTGAGATCACGGAGCACTGTCACCTTACAGGGAGTTTAGGGGAGTTGCGCACAAAAATTGCAACTTAAGTGTTTAATGTATCTATTTCAATTAATGAGGCCAATTACAATCATATTCTTCATAAGGACTTCTAGTAAATCAATTACAGTTATGTTTCTATATTTATAATAATCACCATATTAGAGAACCTACAGGACTTTTTGCGATAGGAGGTTAAAGAGGACGTCAAAAAGAACAAAAAACCGTTAGACGACTCACTTTAATCGATCCATAATTTCTAAAATCACAGCCGGTCAAAGTTGTAAATTGAGAAAGAAAAGGTAATACCCTTCACCCTTTCTTTTTCATAAATTTCGAAAAAATTATTTTTTTGCTGTATGAAATGAGCCGCTTTCAATTCCCTACGAACGTAACAAACAAAAAGAGTGAAGTAAGTCCCATAAGTAGACTTTCTACAAGCACATTCTAAAGGTACTTAAAAATTGGCTACCGAAGGGGTCAATCTCCCTAACTATGGAAGCTGCGGGCCTTTCTTTGTTGGGAGGTGAAGGAGGACATCAAAGGGAACAAAAAGCCGCTGGAATCACTCTAATCGGTCTACTCGTTATAAATTTACAGGCGGTCAAATCTGGAAATCAGGAAAAAAAGGAAAATACCCTTCCGCACTTTGGTCATTTTCGAAAAAACCATGAAATTTTTTGGAATTAGGCGATTTCGTTCCGAAAGCAGTTGTACAAGTGGACTATTTTTCTAAATGTCTTCAAAAGGCATTCCAATAGTACCTAAAAATCAAGAAGAGAAGGGGTTTATCCCCCAAGCTATGGAACCTCCTGGTCTTTCTTTGGTGGGAAATGAAAGAGGACATAAAAGGGAACGAAAAACCGTTAGATTGACTCCAATCCGTATACTCATTTTAAAATTGTAGGAGGTCAAATTTGGAAATCAGGAGAAAAGAGAGAGAACCCCCTCCCGCCCGCTTTGGTCATTTTCAAAAAAATTATGGATTTTTTTATTGTAATGAGGCGAATTAAAAAAATATAAAATCTGAGTTTTGATGACTACAAGGTCTTCACTTTTTTTTAATATTTTTGCGTTAATTTAAACCCAAATTAGACCAAAATTTTTTCTTTCACTTTTAGTGAAATTAAAGCATGAAGGTCTTTGTTTACTATCTTTAACTGTTTGGAACAATTTAAATAGAAACTACACCCAAATTTTTACTTTCAGAGAAATTAAAGACTTTTACCCAAAACTGAAACCTATGAATGGGGTCAAAAATATGCCTTTTTTTTGACTTTAGTCATCTCGGACTCTCAAAGAAACTGAAACTCAAGAATGTGGTCAAAAACTTTTTTTTTAGTTTCTTACCAAAAATTATTTTCAAGAACTTGAAATTTGACAAAAAAAGGTTCCCAGTTTTGTTTGTAATGGCTGACTTTTCGGCCGGTTTTTTAACATTCTGAACTAGTTTTGAACCAAATTTTATTTTAAAAAAGATACTATGAAAAGTATAAATGGATACATGGCAACATAGACTTTAACACTCTGTAGGTTAGAAATGGCCAACGTTAAATGAAGGCAAAAAAGTTCCTGCTTTTAATGGTGGAGTCTCATTTTTCGGTCGTTCTTTTGATCATTTTGTACTAACATTGAGCCTCATTTTTGCAAGGAAAAAAAATTATTTTTACATTTAAATTGGACTGAGTTAACTTTCGATTTGAAGGTAATTAAAATTCGGTGACAAAGAGGATTTTTTTTGTCAACTTTTTTGCGACAATTTTAACATAAATTAGACCAAAATTTTACTTTCACATTCAGAGAAATCAAAATGTTTTTTTGGCGAATTAAAGACGACCATTACTCATAATTGAAACTCAAGAGTGGAATCAAAAATTTGAATTCTTTTCGGGCTTGTTTCAGCTTTTGGTCAAAACTTATTAAACATTTCAAATTTGGGAATAAAATGGTTCCAGCGTTTATCCGTGGAGGCTCTTTTTTCGGTCGTTTTTTGAACCTTTTGTCCTTGCATTAAGCCACATTTGGTTTTAAATAAAGAACGAAAAAAAAGCATTTATTTTAAATTTCGATTAGAGTTTGAGCAAGCTTTCGATTTGAAAGGATCTAAAATTCGAGTTTTTATGACAAAAAAGTGCAAAGAAAAATTCTGTTACACTTTTGCGACAATTTTAACAAAAATTGGAACAAAATTTTAGTTTCAAATTCAGGGAAGTTAAAGTTGACATTTGACAATTTTTGTACAAAAGTGAAACTCGAAAGTGGAGTCAATAGTAGACCTTTTTCTAAATGCCTCTAAAGCTCATTCCAAAAGTACCTAAAAATCGACCACAAAAAGGGGTATCTTCCAAAGTATAGAACCTACGAGGTTCTCTTTGATGGGAAGTGAAAATTACATCATAAAGAAGAAGAAACTGTTCTAAAGTTACTGATGGTCAAATTTAGGAACTGAGAAAGAGTGAATACCCACTCCTTAAATTATTTTTGAAAGAATACTAGAATTTTTTGTTGCTTTGATTGTAATGAGGCGATTGCATTCCACTATGAAATAGTTCCATAAGTCGACTTTTAGTCGACCACGTTAAACCCAGCGTCGGTCGTTAATAGTCGCGCATTAGTCGGATTCGAAGTCGATCCGTTGATGCTGTGACGTCAAAGAATTATATCTATATAAAGTGGTCTTATGTGACTACAAGCAACGTCGCGTGTGGTTGGAATTTTTGAACTAAATACATTTATTAATTTTTTTTTTGACAAACGACGTAATGCCAACGTCGTCTGTCAACTCTATTATTAACTAAACTAACCTAACGGCCTTCAGTAGTACTTTTTATAAAACGGAGTTAAGATGCGTTGAAATATACGACCATAAATAAGGATTACCATCAGGTAAGTGGGCTCAAATAGAAGCCAGAAGAGAGGACAGAAAATTTGAAATTTAGTAACACAAAATATAAAGAGTAATGAGAGAAAGGTACGCATAGGTAAGGAATATGCATACTCAGTTATACCGCATAATGCTCTCTGCTTCAAGGTACTTACAAATGCTTGTATGGTGAACACATTTAGTTGAATTAATTTAGTTGAATAAGTTTCACTGGATAAATATTTTAATCTTAGAAGACACTATATTATCATGTAATTAATGAATTTAATAGAGATTCCTGCCCCATGGGATGAGCTTTTTTTGAGATCAAGTTTGAGATCATGAACCATTGTCACTTTACAGGGTGTTTTAGGGGAGTTGCGCACAAGAATTATAACTTAAATGACACCATTTCAATTAATGAGGCCAAATACAATCATATTCTTGATAAAGACTTCTAGTAAATCAATTACAGTGATGTTTATAAAGTTATTATAATCACAAGAATGAAATATTGAATCTGAGTCTATGTTAGTAATGAAATAAATAACCTTCAAGTTGCAAAAAGCATAAAATCGATGTTTTGAAGACCACAAGGTCTTTTTTTTTACTTTTTTTTAACTTTTTGCCACAATTTAAATACAAATTAGACCAAAATTTTTAAATTTTAACTTTCAGAGAAATTAAAGACTTTTAGCCAAAACTGAAATTTAAGAATGGAGTCAAAAAATTATATTTTTTTGGGTTTAGTGAGCTTCTACTTTCAAAGAAATTAAAGTGCTTTTTGGCAATTTAATGACTTACCCATAATTAAAACTCAAGAAATTAGAACTAAAAAATTATTGAGAATTTCAAATTTGACAAAAAAAAGTTCCAGGTTTTGTTTGTAATGGTTCACTTGTCGGACAAGTGAATGTATTTTTAACATTCTGTACTAGCTTTGAATCATATCTTATTTTAAAAAAGTCACAAGGAAAGTATACTATTTTTATATTTAAATTAGATATAGGATACATGACAAGCATAGACTCACTTCATAGGTTAGAAATGGCCAACGTTGAATGGACGCAAAAAAGTTCCTGCTTGGTGGAGAAGATTTTTTTTGCCAACTTTTTTGCGATAATTTTAACAGAAATGAGACCAAAATTTTACTTTCACAATCAGGGAAATCAAAATGCTTTTTTTTTAGCGGATTAAAGACGACCTTTCCTCATAATTGAAACTCAAGAGTGGAGTCAAAAAACTGCTTCTTTTTCGTGCTTGTTTTAGCTTTTGTTCAGCTAATTCTGATAAAAAATTATTTAAATTTCAAATTTGGCAATCAAAAGGTTACCCGTCGATGCTCATTTTTCGTTCGTTTTTTGAAAGTTTTGGACTAGCATTAAGCCACATTTTATTTACAAATAAAGGCAAAACAAAAACTTTAATTTTATACATAAATTAAAGTTTGAACAAACTTGCGATTTAAAAGGATCCAAAAGTCGAGTTTTTATGACCAAAAGTGCAAAGAAGAACTCTCGGTTTTCATTTTTGCGACAGTTTTAACAAAAATTTGATAAAAATTTTAGTTCCAAATTCAGAAAAGTTAAACTCCCTCTTGACAATTGTGCAAAAGTGAAACTCGAAAATGGGGTCAATAGTGGACCTTTTTTTGAATGCCTCTAAAGCACATTCCAAAAGTACCTAAAAATCGACCACAAAAGGGGTCTATCGCCCAAACTATGGAACCTACGAGGCTCTTTTTGATGGGAACTAAAAGAGGACATCAAAAAGAAGAAAAAAGTAATAGTTTCACTCCGATCGGTAAACTCGTTCTAAAGTTACAGAGGGTGAAATTTTGAAATTGAGAAAAAAGGGGTAATACTCCCTTCTTAAATTATATTTGAACAATTGATATAATTGTTTTTTGTTGTTTTCGATCGGAGTGAGGCGATTTCATTCCACTATGGACATAAAAAAACATAATAAGAGTGAAAGTAGTTCCATAAGTCGACTTTTTTCTCAATACCTCTAAAACACATTCCAGAAGTACCTAAAAATGGATCACCGAAGGGGGCTATCTCCCAAACTATGCAAGTTATGGGACTTTCTTTTGTGCGAGATGAAAGGGGACATCAAATAGAAGAAAAAACCGTTGGACTCACTTCAAGCTATCCACTCGTTTTGAAGTTACAGGCGTTCAAATTTGGATATTAAGAAAAAAAAAAGAAATGCCCTAAATAACATTTTTTCCGTTTTCCGACTAAATGTGCACCACTTCCGACAGAGAAACAGGTCTAAATTATGGTCGTCCAATGACTTTTTTAACAATTTAGTGGTTAGAAGTCCAGACCACGTTAACCAAGCGTCGGTCGTTAATGGTCGCCCATTAGTCGGATTTGAAGTCGATCCGTTGATGCCTTGACGTCGAAGAATTATATCTATATGAAGTGGTTTTATGAGACTACAAACAACGTTGCGTGTGGTTGGAATTTTTGAACCATATACATTTATCCATTTTTTTACGTAATGCCGACGTCATCTGCCAACCATAAAGTAATAAATAATTATTCATTAAACTAACCTAACGGTCTTCAGTATTATATAAAAAAAAGAGTTAAGATGCGTTCAGATATACGACTACAAATAAGGATTAACATCAGGTAAGTGGGCACAAAGAGAAGACCGAAATTTTGAAATTTTATATCCTAGACTTGACTTTTTCTAATGAACACCCCCAGTATATGAAGCATCGCAGATAAATAACAATAACCAAACTTGACCTCCAAACTACATAAATTTGGAAATCGCCGACCATCAACTGACTAGTCTTAAGTAAGGGTGCGCTACGTCCGAGCGACTTTGCGGCAATGACTTTTTACATTCTCAGGTACATTTGGTTAGATTTGTTGAATCCAGACGTTGGACATCGAAAGCTGGTCCAGATATAACAAAATAGTATTATTGGAGTCGGACGTCGTCGCACACAGGGGTATTTAGATTAAGAAAGCGGACAAAATTATAATCAACATAGTTTAGTTTTTATTTTAAATATTCGTATTGATTTCTCTGATGTAACATAAACTTATAATAGATATTTTCATTCTTAACAATGTGTAATGTTTGATATACATGATTAGGTACAGGGTGCACACAAAAAAGAAATATCTACGATCAAAGCAACTTCTGCTTACCATATAACTAAAATAATACTTTCACTCATAAAAGAATTCGATTTTTTCAGAATGAGTTACTTTCTTTGAAACACAATTCAACAATCTGGGTGAATTAGTTCAACACACATTATCTTGTATAAATATGAGCTCAATTTCTCAAAAAAAAAAACTTAAAAAGGTTTTTAATGCACATTTTTGTAATAATATTTTTTCTATTATTATTCTTTGTCACGTTTTCTGCATTTGTTTTCAAATATTTCATTTCGACTGATTTTTTTTAAGGACTGACCAATTGGAATGTATGCTAATTTGTAATACATAATCTAATAAGAAAAATTTGGTACAAAACTAGAAATATTTAAAATTTATTCTTCTACCTGCAAATTTTTGTTAATTGTTTTAGTTTTTTTTAATTTCTTTTAGTCTAATTGTTATTTTTACCTTAATATTAAGTTTGTTGAAATACTGTTAATTTGAATTTTGCTAAACACTCCAAATTTGTATTCTTACACACTTTAAGTAATAGTTTACGTAATTCAGCCTTAATTCTAACCTGACTTTTTCAAAAAACATTAAAATTGTTAATAATTTTAGTTCTAATTCTAATCTGAATTTCTCCAAAGACTTCAAATTTACATTTTTAGATGCTCTGTGTAATTTATAAATCCTAATGCTAACCTGAACTTGCTTAGAAATTTTTATTCTGCATTTTTAAAGCTTTTAGTAATTTTTAATTGATTTTTAACATAATCTTTATTTGAATTTTTTCGAAATTTTCAAATTTGTATTTCAACACACTCTGAGTCATTTTCTGCGTATTTTGATCTTAACCCTAGCCTGACTTTTTCAAAAAATGTAAAAGTTATACTTCTTTAATGAAATGATCATTTAAACAATTATTGCCCTAATTCTATTGTAAATTTCTTGAAAGACACCAAATTTGCATTTTTAGATGCTATGTGTAATTTTTGGGCTATGGCTAATTTTTGGCTATGGCAAATTTGGCTAGAAACTTTTAATCGGTTTTTTTTTAAAGTTCAACTAATTTTGAAGTGATTTTTAGCAGTAATATTAATTTGATTTTTTTCAAATACTTCAATTTGTATATTTACCCTCCTTGAGTAATATTTCACGTATTTTGGCTTTAAATCTAGGCTGGCATTTTCAAAAAACATAAAAAAAGATGTGCTGAGAGAGAGAGAGAGAGAGAGAGAGAGAGAGAGAGAGATCTTTGCTGTTGCGTTTATTCGTTTGTTTTTCAAGTATGCTTGTACCGTTAGCATGCGCTCTTGCCTATTTTAAATTTAGTTTTTCAGAATTATTCCAGGTCTTCTAGATTAAGAGCCGTTCGCACCAAGCAATTTTAAAGTACAACTAGTTAAGGCTTCCATTATTACCATGGTTACTCATGCTAAAAGCTATTGCTTTGGGGTCTTTAACTTTAGGTATACCTAAATTTGTTTGGTGTAAATATATATTAATATTTGTTTCTATAAGCCACATGGGACATACTTTATTTGGTTACCAAATTTTGGTAAACTCTATACAGGGTGTTCATTATAAAACTTCATCTAGCAGGATATGACATTTTGACAGAAAAGGAAGACAGATTCAAAACAAATGGGCTTTTATTGATCCATCATATTTTTAACATGATATTTTCACATTTTGAAGCCAATTAGATGAAGTTTTATAATGAACACATGGTATGATCAAATTTGAGTTGATGATTATTTATAAGATACTAAATTAATGTTTAAAAAAAAACACAAAGAAATCATTTAGTCCGCGCTTAATAAAGTTACGCTTTATATCTGAATATCGTGAACGCAAGTTCTTGCCGTAGGAAAACCGCAAAAATCCGCAACTTTTTTAAATGGGTCCATGAAACGGATACTTCAAACTTTCATTTAGAATTAAAATCACATTTTGATATTCCTTGATAGTATACTAGAAGACCATAAGTAAAATATTCTTTTTAAAAATTTTCAAATGCAGAAAGTCTCATAGAACGAGGTGTAATATGGTTAGCTAAACTTGAGTGGAAAACGATCAAAGTCGACAAATGTATACAACACTAACGTAGAAATAACATTCTACACAAATACTGATGAATTATTACTTAATGTCAACTACTTCGTAATATCTTAAAGTTTGAGGTAAACTTGAATGACTATAATACGAGTACATTTGTACATTATATACATTATTTAGATGCTTTAGTAAAATTTTTGCGGTGGATGAATGAGTTTAAATTACTCGATTTTTGTCCGCTTTGGAACTGAAATATCCCTATGTGGTGTTTTCTACACTTAAATCCCCATTTAAGTGTAGAAAATGGTCGGTTCGTGGTCGTGGCAATGTTGTCGGGTTGTCTCAAGCGACGTCGGCTTGATGTCAAATGTGTTGTTTGGGACACCACCATTTAGTCATTTTTGGAAAAATGATGGAATTTTTTGTTTGTTTTTGGTCGGAATTAGGCGATTTTTTCCCCTATAAAAGTTACAAACATAAGAGTTAAAGAAGTAACATAAGCAGACTTTTATCTAAATGCCTCCAAAGCACACCTATCTTCCAAACAATGGAACCTGAGGGACTTTCTTTGGTGGTAGTTCAGATATTTTTGATTAAACAATTTTTTTAATAGTTCCTCTTTCTTATCGTCCCATGTATCCCAAACTACTAAACGGAACTTTCTGACGGTCAGTCAGAATTTGTATTTACATTATTTAACTTTCTTTAGATACTGTGTACCATATCGTTAATTTTTTTTGTTTTTGTTTTGGGAATTTTCAAGGTTTGGTTCATTGCTTAGAGAAAATGTGCATTGATTAGTAAAACAAACGTTTTCAAAAAATTCCCTATCCATGTTTGCTCTTTCCATCGCATCAAAGTAAAGGCTTCTAGACTTTGGATGCAAAGATCAAACAACTTTATACCTGCAAGTGCAAATGGCTGCCAAGAGAGAAAAATTCCTCCAGGTTTCCACGTGGCCATGTCTGATTTGTATCGTCTTCTATTATTTTGTCCACCAGCTAGTTTGAAGTTCCTGATCGACAAAACACAAACTCAAAACAACAATTACATATACCTACCAACTTTATGTCATCTTACGTATGGAAATAATATATTATATCCCAATGCTGTTCCCATTTGCTATATAAAAACAATATCAGTAAAATGGAAAGAGTGAAGCATAAAAGTGGAGAGGGTTTGTGTCCTTAGGCCTTGTTCTGAAACTCAGCTGTCATGCCGACTTCTTATTAAAAACTTTTGTCTGATTCCGTCATCCCGGCACAACCCACGGCAGTTCGCTACGCCACTCTTTTCTTTTCGTCGCCTCCCTTTGACTCGCCTTGAGCAATTGAAAAAAAAACTCTGTGCACCCTCCCGCATCAAAAACTCCACGGACACCCGATAAATTGCCGGCGAGTGCTACAATTTATTACTGGAAATGGCCACGGTTTACAGAAAATAATTTTCCTCGCAAGATATCATAAGTATATCTCTTCTCGAGAGCAGCATGCAGCAAATTGATTTCGAGTCAATTCGGTCCTCTATTTAAGAGTGCTGAGCACGAACTGCGATAAGCAGCGGGGGATTTGCAGGAGCTTTTAAGGGCGGCCCATCCTGCAACTTAAATTGGGCCATTCCTCAATATACCGAGTAAACAAACCTATATCCGGTGGATACCTAAGCGTCAGCTCGGATTGATTTAGTATTTCTGTTTCATCGTGTATTTATGTTTGCCGTTAGTAGATGTCGCGGTTTTTGCTCCTTGATGAATCGAGTAGTTTATGAACTTATATCACTACAAAAGCTCAAAACGCTTTTTTTTTAGCTTAAGATAAATGGGCGAATTAATTGAAAATTCCGACACCGGTCCGCGGCCGTTTAGAACACAAAAAGTATGCATAATAAGTGGAAATAAATTTTCAATTTTAATTTAAAAATAAGGAAAGGTTTTCAAAATTGCTTAACAACGCACAAAAGACCGGTGAACAATGGCCACCGAAAAGGAAAATAAATTAAGTGTCAGAAACGGCCATTCTTGTTATTTATTGCCTCCTTAAACCATTAGGTACATACATTTTAATATAAAACCTGTTCTTCTTTATTCATCGGGCACAAAAGCTGCTAAATAAATTATATTTTATGTACCCATCCGTTTCATTTTAACCCGAATATTCATTTCCTACCTTTGTGGGCAAGAGGAAATTTCGTTTATCTTCTTAAAAACTATTACAGATTTTTTAAACATGACCCTTAGTTAGAGTCAATGTGACGTCCATTTTATGCCACAATGTATGACATTAAGTCTTTTAGTGTATTAATTTTCTTATAAAAAGTGAAAAAGTGGAATTTACCTTTAAATTACGAAAAAACTATTAGTATGATATTTTTCTGACTGAAGTCACGTGCGCACATTCATCTGGTTCAATTGCTCAGACGAAAGAAAATTAAGCTTTACCTAGGCACTCTATTACCTTCCCGAAAACATTTTATATTTGTTAGGTCTGTTCTTCTTCAAAACATTCATGCAATTTAGGTATTTCTTTCTTCCCCCTTTTTAGAACTAAACAAGGATTTCGGTAGAAATTACTTTTTTTGAGAAAAATTTGCGCACTCATGCCTGATGATCTCGAGCCCCGATGAAGTTTACTGTTTAATTAAACGAAACGTCGGCGAAGAGATTGTAGTACTTATTGCTGCCTTTGTCCCAATCCGCCAATTTACTCCCATGCACGCTACTTTTCTGGGACGCAATCTTGTTCATCTTACAATTATTTTTCTTTTCAACCATTTATAGTGAATTGGAACGCCCACTGGTTTGGTCTTTCCTGTACAGATGCCCTGGCTTCATAATCTAAAATAATCCTCTCTTGAAGTATTTCGCACCGAACTAATTTTCCATTATGGCAACTTTTAAGTTCAATTCACCGTGAAGCATTTTTCGATTTCCCATCGCTTTTCCTCAGTAGTAGTCGACCGCTCATTAACAGAAAGCAAACTCGCCCCTTGACAAATCGTAATTACAGCATAAAATTAACGATTGCGGTTTCGGAAAAGAAAAAGGGCTCAATCATTCGGAGCCCTTAACAGACCTCAGAGAAATCGCCCGTAGACGGTTTCTAGCTTGGGCCGTATCGATTTTCCATTTACTTGCATTAATATTTCGCTCAGGGAGTTAAGCGAAGTGTGTATTTAAAGGGAACTTTAAGTCATGATTATTGATGGGGTTGGCACCCTTGTAACGGTCCTCCCAGGCCGCTCTCCGCCGAAAGTCATTCGTTATTTATCGGAACGGACGTTCGAATTGCGAAAGAGCGGCAAAAACGGAAACTGCGAATGCTTAATGCGATGTTTTCCCATCAGGAATCCGTATATTTCGTTCTTTTGTCGGGATGTGATCCGAGATTATATATATTTTTGCGGCCTGTTTTCGTACGGTTTCGAACAACATAGCTTCATACTTTGATTTTATGTAAGAAGAAGGAGAAACCTGTCTTAGCAATTAAATCCATCTATTTTTCTCTACTCGTAAACAATGACTGGGGCAAAGCAATTATTATTAATGAAGGCAGTTAGCCTGGCAGCCTCCGTCTGGAGTAGTGGCATTGATTTTCCAAGTCTTAATTAAACAGAACGCCTTTAAATCCCAGATTATTGATGTTTACACTCAGCCTCGACGAACACTCGGAGGTTTGATATTTTTATACAATTTAATTAACTTTGACGCCACAATGCCACAGAACAGAAATACTAAATTTTGTCTTAAAAACAAAGTGAACACTTTCGTCCCCTTACGATCGTTGAGATCAAATATGTGTAATAAAATTTTAATACAATAGGTTACAGATAACTACCGAAACTTGATATGGATCAGTAATTTTTTTACCACTTACTTTTGGGTATTTTGTCGAAATACAATTTTTTTTTCATTTACACAATTTCACTTCAGCGAGTAGTAGTAAAAAAAAAGTTTTAACACACCTTGTATAATAGGGAAAAAGAAAACACTGAAATTACCTTCCTGAGTAGTTATACCCTTAAAGTTACACAAATATTTAGTTAAAGCCAATGGAGTAATAGTCAGGTTAATATCAGGACCATTGCCACTTGACAGGTACTTTCAGGGTAGCGTCACATAAAAGGTGTAATTTGAATTAACGATACAACTCGCTATTTTTGACCTGTTAGTAAAAGAGGCAAGTGCTCTGGCACATGTTTTTGTGCAAAGTAAAACTCAAAGTATAACCGAAAAACTAAGAAAAACAAACTGAAAATCTGATATTTTTATGCTGAAAGGAATATTTAATTTCCAGCAACTTCCATATCTACCTACATATTTGCTATATAGGGTGCCAGTTGTTTACAACTTGCCAAACCATTGTGAGTGAAAATAAAAATGCTTAGGCCCAATATGAATCAGTCCCTCACTTTTTTTTCAATTGGTCTGAAGAGCGTTAGTGGCCTGGAGTTTGGAAAGTGAAACTATTAGATTTGTTTTAGGAAAACCCTTATTGATTTTAACACAAAAGGGTCCATTCAAACGCCTTCTTTTAAAACAAGTCATCGACCTTTGGTCCTCACAAAACAGCCCGATCCAACACTCGAATCGGGAGCAAAAACTCGAGCAGACAACTTTACAGTACTCACGTGTACGTATAGCTGCAGGAAGTTTGCTGATTTCGTGTTTTATGCCGCTCTGTGCATTGGCTCGAAGTTTTTGTGTGGCACAATAATAATTTGACTAGATGATACAATGAGTTGTTAGAGTAAAAATAGCTTCTAGGGCCTAAAAAGCATTGTCATTTTTACAAAGCTAAAAACAGCAAATGAAGTATTTTTTAGATCCCTGAACACTTTGTACGTAAATTGTACTTTTTGCTGCATTTGAAAACATCTTTTTAATTGAGTGCTTTAAAGAACTGCAAATATTTGTTATATTTTCTTGAGTTTTACTGTAAAGAGATACCCAAATCCATGCTTATTGCCAATGTGTGGGTAACGGAACAGATATGTTTGCCAACTCCCTGAAGGGAAATCTTACCAACTCCAGTTTTACGACACAACCAATTACTTTTTACTAACAGGAAAATAAATGAGATTTTTAAATTACTCAACGCGGAATACTTTCACCTTGACGATCCATAAATCGCACTCCAATATTAGCTTTTAACCTGAATTCCCATGTTGTTTCGTATATGGTGTTAGAATATTCGTACAGAAAGTTAGTATTTATAAAAGTTAGTAATTTAAATTATATATAATGGAAAGTAGGCCGAAATACATATAATATCTCAAAAAGTACGTGGTGCGTAGAACATCCACGCATCCAAGTCTCCAAACCACACCTACTTAAGAGCGGAGGGCTTGGCGCGACATGGCATCCCTGTGTTGTACTAACTAAACCCCATGGTTATGTATGAGTTCATGTGTGACCACTTGACAACTGTATGGCATCTTTTCTCACTGGTAAAGCATAAAGCTTACTAAGGTCACTATAAATCAAAATTTGATTGCAATATTTCTGTTCTCGTCGCAGAACTTTATGGTCTCAAATTGAAGATTCGGTACACGCTAGCGAGCAAAATCGGTACACCAACTTGAACTAACCTGAATTAACCTGAACCTGCCAATCAATATATATTATTGACCGAGTTATTGACGTACGTAAAGTTGGACCTTCAATACAAGCGGTGCACAGACATAACCAGGCGACTATCTATATCCAAGGTGTAGCTTATTTTATGACAGATAAGTATAGAACATTAATCAATGTCACATAATAGTTTAGTTTTCATATTTTATTATTTTAAGCACAATTTATTATTTTGATGCATGTGCAGAATGTAGTAAGTAATGGGAGTTAAATCCTGAGTCAATATTGGGAAAAAAATTGAAAATTGGTCTACAGTATGCTCCCAAAATATTGTCAGAATTTCGAAGGAATCCAAAAATGTAATAATGTACAGAGTGTTGCAAAAAAAAGTCAGTTCATTTTCCACACCCGGTATATTTCTGTTCCAAAAACCAATCATAATATATTCAAAAACTACGGAAAATGCTGAATATAAATAAAAACTTTTTAAAAATTGAACATCAGTACTTTCTCTTGTGATGGTTGAAATCAAATATATTTAACAAAACTTTACTGCAATAGGTTACAGATAACTACCGAAACTTTGATGCGAACTATTAATTTTTTTACTACTTACTTTTGGGTATTTCGCCCCAATACAATTTTTTTCTCATTTACACAATTTCACTTCAGCGAGTAGTAGTAAAAAATATGTTAAAATATTATAGTAAAGAAATAAAATTATTTCAGCAATTTTTAAAACACCTTGTGTAATGGGGAGTATGAAACATTGAAATTACCTTTAAATGTACACAAATATTTAGTTAAAGCCAATAGAGTAATAGACAAATTAGTATTAGGGCCACTGTCACTTTACAGGTACTTTCAGGGTTTCATCACATAAAAGGTGTAATTTGAATTTACAATTCAAATCACTATTTTTGACCTGTCAGTAAGATATATAAGTGCTCTTGCAGATGTTTTTGTGCAAATTAGAACTCAAAATATAACCGAAAAGCCAAGAAAAACAAACTGAAAAACTGATATTTTTATGCTGAAAGGACCATTTAATTTCCAGCAACTACCTTATCTATCTGCATGTACGGGGTAACGGAACAGATATGTTTGCCAACTCCCTGAAGGGAAATCTTACAAGCTCCAGTTTTACGACACAACCAATTATTTTTTACTAACAGGAAAATAAATGAGATTTTTAAATTACTCAAGGCGGAATACTTTCACCTTGACGATCCATAAATCGCACTCCAATATTAGCTTTTAACCTGAATTCCCATGTTGTTTCGTATATGGTGTTCGAATATTCGTACAGGAAGTTAGTATTTATAAAAGTTAGTAATTTAAATTACATATAATGGAAAGTAGTCCGAAATACATATATTATCTCAAAAAGTACGTGGTGCGTAGAACATCCACGCATCCAAGTCTCCAAACCACACCTACTTAAGAGCGGGGGGCTTGGCGCGACATGGCATCCCTGTGTTGTACTAACTAAACCCCATGGTTATATATGAGTTCATGTGTGACCACTTGACAACTCTGTATGTAATCTTTTCTCATGGTTAAAGCATAATGCTTACTAAGGTCATTTGTGTTTCCCAGTACAGACCATTCCCTGTAAAACATGTAAAACATAGTCCCAGGAGGCCATAAATCAATATCTGATTGCAATATTTCTGTTTTCGTATCTTGAGTCAAATTGAAAATTCGGTACCTACTAGCGAGCGAAATCGCAACACCAACTTGAACTAATCGGAACTAACCTGAATCTGATAACCAGTATATATTATTGATGAATACGGAGTTATTGACGTACTGAAATTGTAACTTGAGACTTCAATACAAGCTGTATGCACCGACCTGACCAAGAAACTATCTATATCCAAAGTATTATTTATTTTATGACTGGTAATTACAGAATACTAATCAATGTCTCACAATAGTTTAGTTTCATATTTTATTATTTTAAGCATAATTTATTATTTTGATGGATATGCAGAATGTAGTAAGTAATGGGAGTTAAATTCTGAGTCAATATTGCGAAAAAAATTGAAAATTGGAATACAGTTTGCGCCCTAAAATATTGTCAGAATTTCGAAGGAATACAAAAATTTTATAATATACATAGTGTTGCAAAAAAAAGTCAGTACATTTGCCACACCCTGTATATTTCTGTTCCTAAAAAAATATATATAAAAACTTCTTAAAAATTGAACATCAGTTCGTTCTCTTATGATGGTTGAAATCAAATATATTTATCAAAACTAACAACAGCAATATAACTAACGAAACTTTGATGCGGATTATTAATTTTTTTACTACTTCCTTTTGGGTATTTCGCCCCAAGACAATATTTTTTTTTCACTTACACAATTTCAGTTCAGTGAGTAGTAGTAAAAAAATATGCTAAAATATTGTAGTAAAGAAATAAAATGATTTCAGTCATTTTTAACACACCTTGTATAATAGGGAGAATGAAACACTGCAATTACTTTTAAAGGTATACAAATATTTAGTTAAAGACAATAGAGTAATAGTCAAGTTAGTATCAGGACCACTGGCACTTTACAGGTGCTTTCAGGGTCCCGTAACATAAAAGACGTAATTTAAATTTACAATCCAACTAACTATTTTGACCTGTCAGTAAGATATATAAGTGCTCTTGCACATGTTTTTGTGCAAAGTAGAACTCAAAATATAACCGAAAGGCCAAGAAAAACAAATTGAAAATATGATCATTTTATGCTGAAAGGGCTACCTTATCTATCTACATATTTGTTATATAGGTTATGCTTTAATATGCCAAAAAGTACGTGGGACGCAGAAAATCCACGCAGGCAAGGGGCAAAACCACACCTACTTAAGAGCGGGGGGCATGGCGCGACATGGCATCCCTGTGTTGTACTAACTAAACCCCATTGTTACATATGAGTTAATGTGTGAAAATTTGACAATTCTGTACGCAATTTTTTGTATGCATTAAGCTTGAGGGCACATCTACTTTGTACATCACTCCATGAATATCCAATGAAAGCTGCCATTGTGTCAAACACGCATCAAGAAATTAATTATTCCAGATACGAACCTTCATTAAAACGTCCATCACTGTTACGAACAAAACCCTAGAAAATTTATATTTATCATGAATACGCTTGATTGTTGGAGTTTACAATTTTATAAATCGACCGAATGAATCACACACCATTCGTGGTTTGCCCATTTGAAATTAAATTGTTTCGAGATAACGTTCCGGGATGCTGGCCGGTTAAATGATCTGCTTTTAAATAAATAGGTCATAGAACTATTTTTGCGTGGAAAATGTAATAAATTGGCTAAATCAGAGCACTCTTTATTGAGCATCATAAGGGGCACAATTTTGTGCACAGCTCAGCAAATCTCCTATAAAAAAAAATCAATAAAATCAGCGATTTAATTTAATATGGTTTACGCAAAGGGAAGCAGTTTGTCGACCCACATAGTTCTATCCCGATTTTGCTATCCCAACCGACCCTTCGCCTTACATTTTGTAGGAAAATTAGGTCCTTACGTAGGCCCATTGTACCCGTGTCATATCCTGGAAAATATACGCATTTTTCCCACTGTGCTACCACGTAAAAGATGATTTGTTGGTAAAAAAAAAAGTTGCTTGCTCATCTTTGGATCGATACACCTTTGGCACGTATCTAGTAGAAAGAGATCAGTTGAATAATAAAACTCTTAACCCCCGTTAGTCTGGTTATTAAAGCAATTTTCGAAATAATAATCGCAGAAAGCTTTGCGTTTCGAACCTCCATTAGTTTCCTTAACTGGTGCATGTTTCCCTGACAGGTTTTTTGTCATTATTGCTGTTCAGTGTGCTTTATGGTCCCATTACTCTCTACTAGTACGAATTAGCACTTAAACTGTATAAATTGCATCCTATCACCATGACATCGTAATGGCTTCAGGGGTCATTTCATTGGACGATAGTTGAATAGTAAGTGGACAGATTTATGTGGAACCTTTACCTAAATGACAAGACACATTTCGCGGAACAAAAACCAAAACAAAGTTTTCATCCCCAATAAAGTTTCGCGATAACGTGTACACATACAGAAAGTTCGCGTTTCCAGCTGCCATTATTCACTGCTTATCTGACCGCGCCCATTCCAGAGACAGATTTTTACTGTTACTATCGCTGAATGTTAATAAACTTTAGGTTACAATTACCCGTTCTTTGTGTTCGAGAATTAATACGTTCACCCTTGTAAATTGCTGTTATTACCTTGAAAATGGTTTTATTAGGCTTTGATTTATGGCATTTAAAGAGAAAGATTGCTTCATTTTTAACTCGCTCAGAACGGTCCTTATCGGGATACGTTCCGCCTTTAGGGGGTGGAACTGAAGATTTGGTACTCGCTACTAGGGAGGTAAAAAATGAACGTTCCTAAATCATTCATGTGTGGCAACTCAACAACTATGTACCCCATTATTCCTTATAGGCCATAAATGCACATCTTGTTGCAATATTTCGTCAAAGAAGAAGGTCGCGACATGGCATCCCCGTATGGTGCCAACTGAAACCCTGATTTTCATACGAGTTCATGGGTGATAACTTGACAACTCTGTATGATATGTATGCCATTTTTCTCATTTTCAAGGCTGTTAAGATTCTAGTCAAGTCCGTCTGAGAACTAATACGTTCACCCTTAAAATTGCGGTTACCACCTTGAAAATGGTATGACTTATTGCATTTAAAAAGAAAAGTTGCTTCATTTTTAAGGGTTTTGTGCTTCACAGAGACTCGCTTACCAGTTTAGAAAGTAATTA
The DNA here is from genome assembly GCA_951812265.1 of Taphrorychus bicolor. Classification (NCBI taxonomy): domain Eukaryota; kingdom Metazoa; phylum Arthropoda; class Insecta; order Coleoptera; family Curculionidae; genus Taphrorychus; species Taphrorychus bicolor. Next base: position 14,961,828 of record OX638305.1, read on the forward strand.
CCAAGAGTTCCTATCAACTCCAGCCCTTCGTCTTATGCCTTTAATTGTGTCAAGTGGCAATATCCATGACAATGCATCAACCCCTTAGTTTCGCGAAATCTAATTCCGATGTTTACGACCCCTTTCTGTTATTTCCTATTTTCGTTATTTCTTTTCGCTTTCCGAGAAGTCACTTGTAAATAAGAAACGAAACGGGCGGGGTGGTTGTTATTAATGGTAACTTCCAAGAGGATTTTTGTTACATTGCAAACAATTTGAATATTTGGTATATACTATATATTATATAGTTGTTGAAACAAAGGTTTTTTGGGATTCAGTCCTCGTTGGATTAAATAAAGTCGATATTACTGGTACAACATCGCTTCATATTGTATCAAAATTTTGTTTTTCCGATGTTTCGGCAGCAATGCATGCCTTTATCAGGGACAATTACACTGTAACAGAGAAACACGAACTCTTATAACTAAGAATTGCCGTTGTTGTATGTAACTTGTTGTTTTAAAATCAAGGATTCAACGACACAAACAACCAAGCACACGACTTTTAAAAAAAAATAAATTACTTGGTTTTTAAAATTTGTAAGTGTACAGCAACCTATAATAATGTGGAAGCTAGCGGTTCATTTATCACGTCGAAATGGGTACTGCAAGTTGGTCTTCAAGTATGGGATATCGAGTGTATTGTAAACAAGTTTTTCTCTTTTTTAGCGAATTTTTGGTAGGCACGTCTTTAGCGCATTAGAATGCATTTGGAAATAAACTTATTCATTAAGCCAAATGCAAAATATAGATTTAATTAACTGAACCATGAATTAGTAAAGTTGTCTGTTAATGGATTTGGGAAGGTTAGGTCAGGATGCCATTGTAGATTATACTCAGATGCTTTTTAAGCGCAGAAGAAAAATACGTGTCAATCTGTGCACAATTATGTTTTAGAGATTGTGCGATGTCCCAAATAACACACGATGTACAAAAGTTAAATGTAATTTACAAATTTAAAATTTATTCTACGAATAAAACTCGTTTTAAAGTTTCTTTACTCACGAGTAAAATTTGAATTCTTGTATTAAGTTGCTAATTACATGTTTGAGGGTTACTACTGTTAAATCGATTCTTCAGAAAAACAGTTAAATATAATTTTCAAATTTATAATTTATTCTGTGAATAAAACTCGTTTGAAAGTTTCTTTACTCACGAGTAAAAATTTAAGTTCTTGTATTAAAGTTGCTAATTACATGTTGGGGATTACTAGTTTTCAAATCGATTATTTAGAAAAAAGTTAAATATAATTCTCAAATTTAAATTTTATTCTACGAATAAAACTCGTTTTAAAGTTTCTTTACTCACGAGTAAAAATTTTAATTTTTGCATTAAAGTTGCTAATTACATGTTGGGGATTAGTAGTTTAAAATCGATGCTTTAGAAAGAAAGTTAAATAAAATTTTCAAATGAAAATTCTTTCTACGAATAAAACTAGAATTAAAGTTTCTTTACTCACGAGTAAAAAATTGGAATCCCTGTATTTAAGTTGCTAATTATATGTTGGGGTTTACCAGTTTTAAATCGATTCTTTAGAAAAAAAATTAAATATAACTATCAAACTTAAATTTTATTCTACAAACAAAATTCGTTTTGAAGTTTCTTTACTCACGAGTAAAAATTTGAATTCTTGCATAAAAATTGCTAATTACATGTTGGGGATTACTAGTTTTAAATCGATTCTTTAGAAAAAAAATTAAATATAATTTTCAAATTTAAATTTTATTCTATTCATAAAACTCGTTTTAAAGTTTCTTTACTCACGAGTAAAATTTGATTTCTTGTATTAAAGTTGCTAATTACATATTTGAGGGTTACTATGGTTAAATCGATTCTTTAGAAAAAAAGTTAAATATAATTTTCAAATTCAAATTTTATTCTGCGAATAAAACTCGTTTTAAAGTTTCTTTACTCACGAGTAAAAATATGAATTCTTACATTAAAGCTGCTAATTACGTGTTTGGGAGTTACTAGTTTTAAATCTATTCTTTAGGAAAAAAGTTAAACATAATTTTCAAATTTAAATTTTATTTTAGGAATAAAATTCGATTTAAAGTTTCTTTACTCACGAGTAAAAAATTGGAATTCTTGTATTAAAGTTGCTAGTTATATGTTGAGGGTTACTAGTTTAAAACCGATTATTTAGAAAAAAGTTAAATATAATTCTCAAATTTTAATTTTATTCTACGAATAAAACTCGTTTTAAAGTTTCTTTACGCACGAGTATTTGAATTCTTGTATTAAAGTTGCTAATTACATGTTTGGGTAGTAACTACTGTTAAATCCATTCTTTAGAAAAAAAGTTAAATATAATTTTCAAATTAAAATTTTATTCTACGAATAAAACTTGTTATAATGTTTCTTTACTCACGAGTAAAAAATTTGAATTTTTGCATTAAAGTTGCTAGTTACATGTTAGGGATCACTAGTTTTAAATCGATTCTTTAGAAAGAAAGTTAAATAAAATGTTAAAATTTTAATTTTATTCTACGCACAAAACTCGTTTTAAAGTTAATTTACTCACGAGTAAAATTGGAATTCTAGTATTAAAGTTGCTAATTACATGTTGGAGATTACTAGTTTTTAATCGATCCTTTAGAAAGAAAGTTAAATATAATTTTCAAATTTAAATTTTATTCTACGCATAAAACTCGTTTTATAGTTTGTTTACTCACGAGTAAAACTTGAATTCTTGTATTAAAGTTGCTAATTACATGTTTGAGGGTTACTACTGTAAAATCGATTCTTTAGAAAAAAAGTTCAATATAATTTTCAAATTTAAATTTTATTCTATGAATAAAACTCGTTTGAAAATTTCTTTACTCACGAGTAAAAATTTGAATTGTATTAAAGTTACTAATTACATGTTGGATTTTACTAGTTTTAATCGACTTTTTAGAAGAGATGTTAAATAAAATTTTTAAATTTAAATTTTATTCTACGAATAAAACTCGTTTTAAAGTTTCTTTATTCACGAGTAAAATTTGAATTCTTATATTAAAGTTGCTAGTTACATGTTTGGAAGTTACTACTGTTAAGTCCGTTTTTTTAGAAAAAAAAGTTAAATAAAATTTTCAAATTCAAATTTTATTTTACGAATAAAACTCGTTTTAAAGTTTCTTTACTCACGAGTACAATTTTGAATTCTTGCATTAAAGTTGCTAATAACATGTTGGGGATTACTAGTTTTAAATCGATTCTTTAGAAAGAAAATTAAATATAATTTTCAAATTTAAATTTTATTCTACGAATAAAACTCGTTTTAAAGTTTCTTTACTCACGAGTATTTGAATTCTTGTATTAAAGTTGCTAATTACATGTTTGGGAGTTACTACTGTTAAATCCATTCTTTAGAAAAAAAGTTAAATATAATTTTCAAATTTAAATTTTATTCTACGAATAAAACTCGTTTCAATGTTTCTTTACTCACGAGTAAAAATTTGAATTTTTGCATTAAAGTTGCTAATTACATGTTAGGGATTACTAGTTTTAAATGGATTCTTTAGAAAGAAAGTTAAATAAAATGTTCAAATTTAAATTTTATTCTACGCATAAAATTCGTTTTACAGTTTCTTTACTCACGAGTAAAAAATTGAAGTTCTTGTATTAAAGTTGCTAATTACATGTTGGGGATTACTAGTTTTATATCGATTATTTAGGAATAAGTTAGATATAATTTTCAATTTAAATTTTATTCTACGATTAAAACTTGTTATAATGTTTCTCTACTCACGAGAAAAAATTTAAATTTTTGCATTAAAGTTGCTATATGCATGTTGGAGATTACTAGTTTTAAATCGATTCTTTAGAAAGAAAGTTAAATACAATTTTCAAATTTAAATTTTATTCTACGCATAAAACTCGTTTTAAAGTTTCTTTACTCACGAGTAAAAATTTGAATTCTTGCATTAAAGTTGCTAATTAGATGGTGGGGATTACTAGTTTTAAATCAATTCTTTAGAAAGAAAGTTAAATAAATTGTTCAAATTTAAATTTTATTCTACGCATAAAACTCGTTTTAAAGTTTCTTTACTCACGAGTAAAATTTGAATTCTTGTATTAAGTTGCTAATTACATGTTTGAGGGTTACTACTGTTAAATCGATTCTTCAGAAAAACAGTTAAATATAATTTTCAAATTTATAATTTATTCTGTGAATAAAACTGGTTTAAAAGTTTCTTTACTCACGAGTAAACATTTGAGTTCTTGTATTAAAGTTGCTAATTACATGTTGGGGATTACTAGTTTTAAATCGATTATTTAGAAAAAAGTTAAATATAATTCTCAAATTTAAATTTTATTCTACGAATAAAACTCGTTTTAAAGTTTCTTTACTCACGAGTAAAAAATAATAATTTTTGCATTAAAGTTGCTAATTACATGTTGGGGATTACTAGTTTAAAATCGATTCTTTAGAAAGAAAGTTAAATAAAATTTTCAAATGAAATTTCTTTCTACGAATAAAACTCGATTTAAAATTTCTTTACTCACGAGTAAAAAATTGGACTCCCTGTATTTAAGTTGCTAATTATATGTTGGGGTTTACCAGTTTTAAATCGATTCTTTAGAAAAAAAATTAAATATAACTATCAAACTTAAATTTTATTCTACAAACAAAATTCGTTTTAAAATTTATTTACTCACGAGTAAAAAATTGGAATTCTTATATTAAAGTAAAGTTGCTAATTATATGTTGGGGTTTCTAGTCTTAAATCGACTATTTAGAAAGAAAGTTAAATAAAATGTAAAAACTTAAATTTTATTCTACGCATAAAACTCGTTTTGAAGTTTCTTTACTCACGAGTAAAAATTTGAATTCTCGCATAAAAATTGCTAATTACATGTTGGGGATTACTAGTTTTAAATCGATTCTTTAGAAAAAAAATTAAATATAATTTTCAAATTTAAATTTTATTCTATTCATAAAACTCGTTTTAAAGTTTCTTTACTCACGAGTAAAATTTGATTTCTTGTATTAAAGTTGCTAATTACATATTTGAGGGTTACTATGGTTAAATCGATTCTTTAGAAAAAAAGTTAAATGTAATTTTCAAATTCAAATTTTATTATGCGAATAAAACTCGTTTTAAAGTTTCTTTACTCACGAGTAAAAATATGAATTCTTACATTAAAGTTGCTAATTACGTCTTTGGGAGTTACTAGTTTTAAATCGATTCTTTAGGATAAAAAGTTAAACATAATTTTCCAATTTAAATTTTATTCTACGAATAAAACCCGTTTGAAAGTTTCTTGACTCACGAGTAAAAATATGAATTCTTATATTAGAGTTCCTAATTACATGTTAGGGAGTTACTACTATTAAATCCATTCTTTAGAAATAAAATTAAATATAATTTTCAAATTTAAATTTTATTCTACGAATAAAACTCGTTTTAAAATTTCATTACTCACGAGTAAAAATTTGAATTCTGTAAAGGTATCTGGTATTAAAGTTACTAATTACATGTTGGATTTTACTAGTTTTAAATCGATTTTTTAGAAAAGAAGTTAATAACATTTTCAAATTTAATTTCTATTTTAGAATAAAACTCGCTTTAAAGTTTCTTTACTCACGAGTAAAAATATGAATTCTTGTATTAAAGTAAAGTTGCTAATTATATGTTGGGGTTTCTAGTCTTAAATCGACTATTTAGAAAGAAAGTTAAATAAAATGTAAAAACTTAAATTTTATTCTACGCATAAAACTCGTTTTGAAGTTTCTTTACTCACGAGTAAAAATTTGAATTCTTGCATAAAAATTGCTAATTACATGTTGGGGATTACTAGTTTTAAATCGATTCTTTAGAAAAAAAATTAAATATAATTTTCAAATTTAAATTTTATTCTATTCATAAAACTCGTTTTAAAGTTTCTTTACTCACGAGTAAAATTTGATTTCTTGTATTAAAGTTGCTAATTACATATTTGAGGGTTACTATGGTTAAATCGATTCTTTAGAAAAAAAGTTAAATGTAATTTTCAAATTCAAATTTTATTATGCGAATAAAACTCGTTTTAAAGTTTCTTTACTCACGAGTAAAAATATGAATTCTTACATTAAAGTTGCTAATTACGTCTTTGGGAGTTACTAGTTTTAAATCGATTCTTTAGGATAAAAAGTTAAACATAATTTTCCAATTTAAATTTTATTCTACGAATAAAACCCGTTTGAAAGTTTCTTGACTCACGAGTAAAAATATGAATTCTTATATTAGAGTTCCTAATTACATGTTAGGGAGTTACTACTATTAAATCCATTCTTTAGAAATAAAATTAAATATAATTTTCAAATTTAAATTTTATTCTACGAATAAAACTCGTTTTAAAATTTCATTACTCACGAGTAAAAATTTGAATTCTGTAAAGGTATCTGGTATTAAAGTTACTAATTACATGTTGGATTTTACTAGTTTTAAATCGATTTTTTAGAAAAGAAGTTAATAACATTTTCAAATTTAATTTCTATTTTAGAATAAAACTCGCTTTAAAGTTTCTTTACTCACGAGTAAAAATATGAATTCTTGTATTAAAGTAAAGTTGCTAATTATATGTTGGGGTTTCTAGTCTTAAATCGACTATTTAGAAAGAAAGTTAAATAAAATGTAAAAACTTAAATTTTATTCTACGCATAAAACTCGTTTTGAAGTTTCTTTACTCACGAGTAAAAATTTGAATTCTTGCATAAAAATTGCTAATTACATGTTGGGGATTACTAGTTTTAAATCGATTCTTTAGAAAAAAAATTAAATATAATTTTCAAATTTAAATTTTATTCTATTCATAAAACTCGTTTTAAAGTTTCTTTACTCACGAGTAAAATTTGATTTCTTGTATTAAAGTTGCTAATTACATATTTGAGGGTTACTTTGGTTAAATCGATTCTTTAGAAAAAAAGTTAAATATAATTTTCAAGTTCAAATTTTTTTTCTGCGAATAAAACTCGTTTTATAGTTTCTTTACTCACGAGTAAAAATATGAATTCTTACATTAAAGTTGCTAATTACGTCTTTGGGAGTTACTAGTTTTAAATCGATTCTTTAGGATAAAAAGTTAAACATAATTTTCCAATTTAAATTTTATTCTACGAATAAAACCCGTTTGAAAGTTTCTTGACTCACAAGTAAAAATATGAATTCTTATATTAGAGTTCCTAATTACATGTTAGGGCGTTACTACTATTAAATCCATTCTTTAGAAATAAAGTTAAATATAATTTTCAAATTTAAATTTTATTCTACGAATAAAACTTGTTATAATGTTTCTTTACTCACGAGTAAAAAATTTGAATTTTTGCATTAAAGTTGCTAATTACATGTTGGAGATTACTAGTTTTAAATCGATCCTTTAGAAAGGAAGTTAAATATAATTTTCAAATTTAAATTTTATTCTACGAATAAAACTCGTTTTAAAGTTTCTTTACTCACTAGTAAAAATATAAATTCTTATATTAAAATTGCTAATTACGTGTTTGGGAGTTACTAGTTTTAAATCGATTCTTTTGGGAAAAAAATTAAACATAATTTTCAAATTAAAATTTTATCCTACGCATAAAACTCGTTTTATAGTTTGTTTACTCACGAGTAAAATTTGAATTCTTGTATTAAAGTTGCTAATTACATGTTTGAGGGTTACTACTGTAAAATCGATTCTTTAGAAAAAAGTTAAATATAATTTTCAAATTTAAATTTTATTCTATGAATAAAACTCGTTTGAAAATTTCTTTACTCACGAGTAAAAATTTGAATTGTATTAAAGTTACTAATTACATGTTGGATTTTACTAGTTTTAATCGACTTTTTAGAAGAGATGTTAAATAAAATTTTTAAATTTAAATTTTATTCTACGAATAAAACTCGTTTTAAAGTTTCTTTATGAGTAAAATTTGAATTCTTATATTAAAGTTGCTAGTTACATGTTTGGAAGTTACTACTGTTAAGTCCGTTTTTTTAGAAAAAAAAATTAAATAAAATTTTCAAATTCAAATTTTATTTTACGAATAAAACTCGTTTTAAAGTTTCTTTACTCACGAGTACAATTTTGAATTCTTGCATTAAAGTTGCTAATAACATGTTGGGGATTACTAGTTTTAAATCGATTCTTTAGAAAGAAAATTAAATATAATTTTCAAATTTAAATTTTATTCTACGAATAAAACTCGTTTTAAAGTTTCTTTACTCACGAGTATTTGAATTCTTGTATTAAAGTTGCTAATTACATGTTTGGGAGTTACTACTGTTAAATCCATTCTTTAGAAAAAAGTTAAATATAATTTTCAAATTTAAATTTTATTCTACGAATAAAACTCGTTTCAATGTTTCTTTACTCACGAGTAAAAATTTGAATTTTTGCATTAAAGTTGCTAATTAAATGTTAGGGATTACTAGTTTTTAATGGATTCTTTAGAAAGAAAGTTAAATAAAATGTTCAAATTTAAATTTTATTCTACGCATAAAAGTCGTTTTACAGTTTCTTTACTCACGAGTAAAAAATTGAAGTTCTTGTATTAAAGTTGCTAATTACATGTTGGGGATTACTAGTTTTATATCGATTATTTAGGAATAAGTTAGATATAATTTTCAATTTAAATTTTATTCTACGATTAAAACTTGTTATAATGTTTCTCTACTCACGAGAAAAAATTTAAATTTTTGCATTAAAGTTGCTATATGCATGTTGGAGATTACTAGTTTTAAATCGATTCTTTAGAAAGAAAGTTAAATACAATTTTCAAATTTAAATTTTATTCTACGCATAAAACTCGTTTTAAAGTTTCTTTACTCACGAGTAAAAATTGAATTCTTGTATTAAATTTGCTAATTACATGTTTGGGAATTACTACTGTTAAATCCATTCTTTAGAAAAAAAGTTAAATATAATTTTCAAATTTAAATTTTATTCTACGAATAAAACTCGTTTTAAAGTTTCTTTAATGACGAGTAAAAAATTGGAATTCTTGTATTAAAATTTGAATTGAAGATTGCGCTTCGAGTGCTTTAAAAAGTACAAGTTCAATTACCACTTGACGCAGCGTCTGCGGGACGAGTGCGGGGTCGCACCAAAATTCTCTTGTACCGCGGCCATAACCTCAAAATGCACTTTTTGTTTAAACACAAGTTACCGTATATATAGAGTTTAGTGCTTTTTTCTAATTTCACATCTTTCTTAAGTTACTTACACAATGTTTTAGTGACTGACATCACGATCGTACTTAATAAAATATAAAAAAAAAAATAAAAAAAAAATCATCATTCCACTGGGAATCGAACCGCACCTGTCGAGCTGATGCTTTAGTTCTTAAAGCAAGTGAAAGATTTGTGGTTCGATTCCCAGCTGAAGCCTGATTTTTTTTTTATCTGAATTATTATGTTTAACAAATAGACTTAATAGTAAAATATTTCAAGTCTCCACGTATGTCCGCAATGTTCCAAGTGTTACAAGAGGACGGACTCACTAAGGCGACATCTGAGAGTCGAATGTCTGAAGAGACGTGCCCAAATTGCCATAAGAGCCATTTCGGCTGACTCACCTCCTAATAGAGTATCTCCAAGACAAAGTTACTATTTTTTTAGGATTTAACAAAAAATGTTTTATAACATTAGGCTCCTTATTGAAAAGTATTTACTCTGAAAACACGTCTAAGGTTCCTAGAACGTTTTTCTTTTAAATTTCCATACCAAAGAGCACTTTTTTGATTCAAAATCATTCCCTCCAGCCTAGTGACAGCATTTTATGTCGACAAGGATAAGTGGCTCGTTTTTTTTCTAAACGTCAAACATCACTATCAGGGGCAGTTGCCCTGATTTTTTTCTTTTACGTAATGCGACTGATATCCTGCGTGCCCAATGTGGTGGACAAGAAAACGGGGACCGGATTTTCCAATTTGTTTGGCGGCTTATCAGGATTGATACCCCCCTATTTGACAATCGCTGAGGCTGTTTCTTTTATGTTGCTGGCCGACTGAACATTGACGTCAATGCGTTCTGCTCAAAATATTTTTCCACTGAAATATTATCCCTGCGAGAGAATGCTCTCAAACACAATAAGCCTTCGCCATCCAAACTTTGGTCTTAATTTGAGAACTTTGCCATTCTAAGGGTGAATGAATACGGATTCTTTCGCTGCTTTATAGGGCACCCGACTTCTTAACAACGGCGAGGCATTATTATGGAAACTTCTTGCCTTAATTAATGGCAACGAAAACAATTTAGGGGTTAGGCAAAGTTTAAAAACTTGTCAAGTGTCATAATTATTAATAATCGTCTTCAGAGGAAAATTAAAAAAAAATATATTATTTGGTGTTTCAGGAAGGAAAAACAACAAATCTCGTTTGTGTCAATTTTCTCCCTAATAACCGACGAGCATCATTAACATTGACTAATGTCCAGGAATTATTGAGACCCTTTTTCCTTCGTTTCGAAAACCGGAGTCGTTAATTGTTATTTGTCTAGAACTAAACGATTTGGGAATGATTTGTTCCTTCTGTGAAGTAATGGGGAGAGTTTTATTAAGAGATGGTAGAAACGCGACATTGATTAAGAAGACTAGAGACTAGATTACGAAAAGTTAATGCAACATTTGCTGTAGTCGAAATAGTTAAAAATTTGATTATTTGTGTGGAATTGATGATTTCTTTATTTATAGAAGCTGCTTAGAACGATGTAAAAATATTCTGCAAAATTGGTATCAGTAGCAGAGATGGAGGCGTTCTAGGGCGCATTGGTTCCGCTGATGACTAAAAAATTTGAGTTCTGACTAACGTAATAGAAAATTTAGTTTTGAACTTTAGTTTTGTCCTTTTATTTGGTTGCAACCAAATATTTTCTTAGCGACAAACAAATGCTGTTTGCAAAAGCATAAAAATTCTCATTCCCTCATTGCCTGCCGAATTTCTCCCCGTTCTCGAATAAAGAATATTAGGGCCAAAACAGTCGCGATTAATTAGGGCCGTTAAGATTTTCAACCCCGACTCAAGTGTTATAACTGATTTGCATTTTATTAATTAAGGAACAAAGTTTGCCCTTTTAATTAGCGAATGCTGGTTTCTTTCATTTTTATTGCGACCGGTATTTATGGCACTTTGAGGGTTCGTTTTCTAATGTAGCTTATGAATTTTGATTTGAGTTCTTCTGTTTTTGCTGACTGACAGGTTATGTTCTGTTAATTCCAGTTCAGCCTTCAACTTTCAACACTCTTAGGTGTCTATTTCCACGGGCGCTTGTTGCTGCTCTTTGGCCACGCTTACATTAAGCCGCTTTTGGACTAGGATACAGCCGCTTTTAATTGGTAGGCCTAAAAGCAAACCCCAACATCAATATTTTGCCGGCGGGCATCGCCGTGCTCCAGACTCCCCGTGTAATCTGCAGGCTTAAGTCCCACGCCAAACACGGGACCCACAAATACATTTTCGGGTCCACGACGTCGCCCCCGCCGTTAATCATTTCAGTGGTTAAGGGTTTAATTGGAGCATTATGAATTATTCTCCCTTGTCCACGACGATATTCATTCAACAATTTCAGCCAACGAGTTCAAAAAATTATTGTTCAATACCTGTTCCTATTCACACTTGTTATATTATTTTTTTATTATTAATTTTTGTGTGAGTGAATTACAATGAAACTTATCCACCACTTTTAGATGTGAAGTGTGTGACCACACGTTTATCACATGATTTGGTGTGACTGGAGAATGGTGTTGTTGGGCCTCATTTGTATTTATATATATAAATACAAGGCTTAGCGATTGTTGGGCCCCACTCATACCTAAATAGTTAAAATAACCTGCCCGTTCCCATGCAAGAACATATAGACATATTTTACTTTTGTAACCTTTTTAACACTTTACGATGAAAATAAAATTTTGCCTTATTTAGCTCTTTTCCAAATCGCAAACAAGGAACTGAACGCCTAAACGCAGTTGTCCCTTCTGAAGTTGATAATATTCAGGAAGAGCAGATACAGATTCGTGTGAATTTGTTAATTACAAATTTAACAAATTTTTGTATGATAGAGCAAGAAACATAGCAACAGTTGTATGATAGACTTATAGATAGATGATTTAACGAAGGTTAAGTGTCTTTAAATTGCTCTTAAAAAGTAATTTTGACAAAAAGACATTCATAAAAGTGCCTTTTTGGGCTTAAAATGGTTCTATGCTTCTTGAAGGGTCTTTCTAGATTGTAATGTTTATCGCAGGTTTTGTGTGTTAACTTTAAAGAATCCTTGTAGAGTGTTTTATAACTTAAATTGTTTCTTGGTTTGTTATGCCTCGAAATCTAATACTAAACTTACCAGTTCTGCAAATCATGTTATTCCAAAAGTGATTGACTATGCCCAATATGAAGAGTAACTAAATAAAGTGAAGAAAATATATGACCAGCATATCGAATATAAAATGTTGCTTTTACATGGGAACCAGCAAAAGTGTCTCTTGTACTATACTGCTACACATAGCAATGAGATCAATCTTCTTACTAATGGGGGCCCCATCTGAGAACCACATCCTCAAATTTTTGTGATCCACGACATTTTCAAACACTTTGACCTCTATCAAGGGTAGAGTGGACATTGGTCAACCTCAAGTCCCATTTCAGATTCGGAAGCTCTTCTCGATGAAGAAAAGCGCCTCCAAGTATTCATGGCGCAGTCGCGCCCACCTTTGGCGCACTCCCAGAAAGTGGTATGACGACTCTTTCCTTGCCCCACAGTGTGTGCAGAGTGGACTGTCACCCATTCCTAGGAGGTGCTTGTGTCTGTTTATTCAGCAGTATCCAGGAAGGATCCCTATGAGGTCTCCCAAGCACTGCCGGCTTCTCCCAAGACACCACGAGGCCTTGGATCTATCCGGGTTAGGGTAGACTTCCTGGGTCTGTCTACATATTCCTGACTGTGTCCAGTTTGTCCCGGTACTCTCCCATGCCCACTCCTAGATATGGCTCTGGTCCAGTAAAGCATGCCTGGAAGGCATGACAAGCGTGGTTGCCAGCCTAAACTTTTGAGCCAAGAGGAACAAAAACACTGTAACGAGAAAGCACAAATTCGTAGTGTTTTTTTAATTTAAAAATGTCTTGACCAATTTTAACATGTCGTGTCTGTTTCTGTTTTTTCCATAAAATTTGTTTTTATCTCCTGTGCCTGAACCTGTAGCCCCTCTTTCTTGTTGTCCCCAGGTAAATTATACACTTTAATTTTAAGTTAAGAACTTTACTCATTTATTTGCTCGGCTCAGATTTGGCGCTGATGATGACTTTAAGCAGAAACTATTGCATTTTTTACTAATACCATGCACATGGCAACAACCCTCTTGATATAACATAATAAGTTGGTTTTCTAATAACTCAAGACAGGCGCAAGAAGTAGTAAATCACACACTGGAGTCCTCACAGAGCGCCTAAAAGGGGGGGTGATTGATTAATTGCTTAATGCCCAAATTAAATTCGCGTTTAGGTAATTAATAAACCTGCGTAATTATATACGAATACGTAAACCAAAAGCAAGCGAAAGTTCGAGGTCTCTAAACGTTCGTGCGACGGGTCGCCATTAATTCGTCAGTCTATCACTAAAGCCTCCTTTTGCGAGGCACAAGAGCGCCTTCCTTTACGTAGAAGAGCCCCATGTCCGCCACGATTACCAGATTTATTCGGTCGTTTAACAAGATTGATACGTTCACTCTTTATTTCACAATCAATGAGCCCTTCTGCGCTCTGTCTTTGATATTTTCACTTCGTTGCAAATCAAATTCCCCATTTGGTCGTTTATGCATGTTCAAAGGCTTTAGTGCTCCCTCGGGACCGTTTGCAGTGTTCACTTTGGTGGCGATAACTGATTTGTTACATTTCGAGAGGAAAGACGATTTTGCAATACTGGAGTATTCTTGTTAGGCTAAAATAATATTACCCAGCCCCTGAAGGGTTCGTTAGTGTAGCTAACATCAAGACAAACATATATTATAAACAACAACAAAATAGATGTGAACAGAAGGGTTAGAATATAAAGAGAAAATCTTGTTCCTTATTTTAATTGTGGATTGAGGCAAAATATTACAAACTTAAAAGAAAGTTGTATGAGGTCTTAAAGACGTTGCGTGTTTTATGTAAATGTTAACGTACTTGAGTAGGCATTGAAAGAGGCTTTGTAAAAAAACCGTAGTTCTTTGATATTTTGTTCATGGATTATTTAATGCTACTGATCTTGGGCTTTTAAAGAATGTTTTCCTAAAAAAGCAGAAAATCATAAATACCTACAGTTTTGACCCGAAGCAAACTGACGATTGACCTATTTTGAGCAAAATTTAAAAAGTTTGTATGTGATTTTGCACCACAAAGGTTTAATTTTTTACCCGAATTAAAACCCTTATTGAGAAAATAAGCAAAAATGTAAAAAATTGATTCTGAACGTACCCGAAAATACCACCAAAGCAGTCTATCGCCAAAATATTGCACCTACAAAACTTCCGTGGATAGGAGGTGATATAGGAAATCAAGTAGATCAAAAAAGGGTGGATAGTTACTCCAATCGGTTCACTCATGCTTGGAATTTAAGAAAAAAATAACGTAATACCACTCTCCCCCTTGGGGGGCTGGGGGGGGGGGGGTATGAACTACTACCTCGGTCAATTTTTTGATTGGAGTAGGACGTTTGCTATAAGATCGCAACAAACACAATTCTAATGCAATATGCCCCAAAAGGGGGCTGTTTGAGGAATGTTTCGAAATTGACACATAAGTCGATTTTAAAAGTACCTAAAAATCGACTATATAAAGGGTCTATATCCGAAAATACTGCATCTACAGAACAGTTAGTAGGAGGTGAAAGAGGACATCAAGAAGAGCAAAAAACATTTGTACTCACTCCAATCGGTCCAGTCGTCAAAATTGGAATTTCAAAATTTGAAAAAGAAAGTGTAATAGCGCGCGCCCCCCCCCTCTCAAAATTTGGTCAATTTGGAGAAAACGGGAGAGTTTTTTTTATCGAAATGGGACGTTTGCAATTCGCTAAGAATGTAACAAACATATTGCGAATGAGATAAGCCCCAAAAGTGCATTTTCTAAAATTTGCAAATAAGTTTATTTTAAAAGTACATGAAAATCGTCCACCGAAGGGGTCTATCTCCTAAAATATTGCACCTACAAGATTTCTATTGGTGGGAGGTGAAATAAGACATAGATCGAGAAATAATTGGAATCACTCCAGCTGGTTGAGTCGATCTAATGTTATAGGCCATCAAATTTGAACATTGGGAAAAAAATGAGACTTAGTGCCCCCTTCTCGTCAATTTGGAGAATACTTTAGAATTTTTTTTTTGCTTTTGATCGGAATGAGACGATTACAATCCCCTCAGAACGTAACCAATTTCGAATTAAATTAGCCCCAAATGTGTTTTTTTAAGACAAAAAAAAAGCGTTTCTAAAAGTACCACAAAATCGGCCACCAAAGTCGTCTATCTCCCAAAAATATTGCACCTACAGGACTTCCAGGGGCGAGAAAAATAAGCAGGAAAACAATTATGATCTAGTGACATAAAATTGAAAACTTTTCCTAAAAAAGACCAACAACTTCAACATTTTTTCTTTTGTGGATAAAACAGTTACTGTTAGATTTGACTAGCTTCTGCTCCATATACAGGGTCTTAAAGATACAAGGTTAATAAAAAATAGTAGGTATGTATTTGCTTGATGATTTAAAACTTCAAAGCTAAAAAATTATAAAAATTTTCCTTTTTTTGTCAAATTAATGCAAATTTTGTCGAAAATAAAAATTTCGAACAGAGACTTTTTGAAACGTATAGAGTTTCAGAAAAATTTAAATATTATTTATTATTTTTCTTGAATTGGCGTTCTAAAATATTTATTTGAAAAATCCTCGGAATTTATTTTAATGGCAATATATAGGACATTTTATTGAAAGTACAACCAGAAATCAATGGTATACAGGTTATTCTTGACATCCTGGTGGGTATACAGAGAGTCAGAAATTAGCAAATATGAGCTTCATAAATTAGTAAACATTTAAAAAAATGTTCAAAAATCATTTTATTGCTCAATTAAGGAAATTTTGCTGAAGATACACACCTGTAGCAATCACAAATTTATTAGGTATCAAAATATAGTAAATTATATTTTTCATAAATTCATGGTTAGAAATATTTCAAAAATGTTTTACACACTTGCACCCACTACAAATTGATATACAGGGTGTCAAAAAAATTTATATGAATTTGCTTGAATCGGTGCTCTGAAATATTTAAAAGATCTTCGGATTTCAATTTACTGTCAAATATGTTAAACATTTTATTAAAAATACAAAAGCAAACCTGAAACTTTCTAAAAGACATTGTTTTACGTATTTATGCCGACCACGAAAACTGATATACAGAGTGTCAAAAATTGTAAATAAGAGTGTTCTTGATTTGGTGCTCAAAAACATTTTTAAAACTCCTCAAAATCTATTTTAATGCCAAATGAAAGGAAATTTTATTGAAAATAATAAAGCAGACATAATATTTTATAAAAAAACGATTTTACCATCTGCAAATCACAAATCTAAATATGGGGTGTCAAAAAATAGTATGAAAAGTTTTACTTTATATCGTCGTCAGAAATATTTGAAAAATCCTCAAAATTCATTTTTGCGTCAAATTAATGAAAATTATGTCGAAAATGCGAAATCCGAGACTTTCTTGAATTAATTTAATTAATTATTAACAAATTATTTAAAAACATGTTTTTTACACACCTGTACCAACTAAAAATTGATATACAGGGTGTTAAAAAATAATAAATAAGAGCTTGCTCGAATTAGTGCTGTGAAATATTTTTAAAAAATTCAGAATTCATTTTACTACCCATATGCTGAATAATTATTGAAAATACAAAAGCGAACTTGAGACCCTATATACAGAGTGTCAAAAAATAATAAATATAAGTGACTACTCCAAAATTAATGCTTTGGAACATTTTTAAAAAAAATCTCAAAAAAAATATTTATTGCCAAATTAAAGGACGTTTTGTCGAGGACACAAAAACAGACATATTAATTATATAAAAAAAATAATTTTACCATTTTTGTCACAAATGAACACATATAGTGTGAACAAATAGTATAAATAAGATGTTTGTTTAATTTGTGGTCAGAAACATTTGAAAAGTACTTGAAGTTTATTTTCCTGTCAATTTAATGAAAATTTTGTTGAAAATGCAACAGCGAAATCCCAAACTTTTTAAAAAAATGTGTTACATATTTGCAGCAATTACAAATTGATATGCAGGGTATTAAAAAGTAATAAATAAGTGTTTGCTTCAATTGTCTGAAATACTTCATCGGAATTCACTTTACTGCCAATATGTTTCATCTCAGTGACAGCGTGAATGAACAAAATTTTTGCCACTGGATTGAGAAGAGCTTCATGAACTTAATAAAAATAATAAATAAACCCCAAAAGCGAATTTCTTTAAATTGGTATAAATGTCGATTCAAAAAGTACATAAAAATCGACCACTGATTGGGTATATCTCTCCCAAAAAAATCGTTTTTTCTGTCTTTGGTCGGATTGGGACGTTTGCAGTTCCCGAAGAACGTAACAAACATAATTCGAATGAAATAAACCCCAAAAACGTTTTTTTAATGGAAAAAAGTGGATTCTAAATTAGACTCACTCCAATCGGTCCACTCGCTCTAAAGTTAGTCAGTTAGAGTTCGAATTTGAGAAAAAAAGACGTTAACCCCAAACTTTCGTCAATTTGGAGAAAATTTTAAATTTTGTTTATTATTTTTGTTCGAAATGGGAAGTTTGCAATCCCCTAAGAGCACAGCAAAGAAAATTTGAATAAAACAAGCCCTAAAATTTGTTCAAAAATGACAAAAACTCTATTCTTAAGGTAGCTAAAAATCGATCACCGTAGGGGTCTTATTTCTTCTTCCGCCGATAGTGAACATAAAAAGACAGTTAAATTCACTCCAATCAGTCAATTCGTTCTAAAATTGTAATTTGAGAAAAAAAAACTAACCTCCCTCCCACTTTGGCCAATGTGAAAAAAAAAATTGAAATTTTCTTTCCTGTTTTTGATCAAAAGGGAAAGCTTGTAATTCCCTAAAAACATGACAAACATAGTTCCAATGAAATAAGCCCCAAAAAATATATTTTTTTAAAACTTATAAAAAAGTGGATTCTAAAAGTACCTAAAAATCGACAACCGAAAGGGTTTATCTCAGAAAATGTTGCACTGACAAGATTTCCGCTGGCGGGAAGTAGAAGAGGACTTCAAGAAGTTCAAAATGTACTGAAGTTCACTCCAATCGGTTCATTCACAAACTCTCAGATCGTCAACTTTTGAAATTAAAAAAAGAGGTAATACCCACCCACTCGCTTTGTTTAATTTGAGAAAAAATTTAGATTTTTTCCTGTTTTTGATCGGAACGGGGCGTTTGCTCTCTCCTAAGAACGTAACTAATATAAATCGAATGAAACAAACCCCAAAAGTATTTTTTTAATGGCAAAAGGGTCACTTCTAAAAGTACCTGGAAATCGAACACCGAAAGTGTCCTCCGGAAGGTGGGAAGTGACACAAGACATCAAGAAGTAGCTGGATTCACTTCAATCGGTCCATTTGTTCTAAAAATATATAGGGTAGTCTTTGGTCAGTTCAGTTGAAACAATTTGGTATGTCAGTGATCATAAACGAACGAAAATCGAAGAAGAACCTAACAGCTTTTGAAGAATAGTAAAAAACGTTAGAATTCATAAAAATACATAAAATGGTAGCACGAGTACCCATAGCAAGGTTCCCATTTATGACATATTGTTTGTGATTATGAAAAGAATCTACAATTGAAATTTCAAGACACTGTTTATAATAAGGTGATAAAACTTCCAAAAAAATAATATATTAATTGATATCGATCTACAATACACGGTAAAATCCTAAAATTCCATGTTACAACATTTTTTTGGGACACTTTATACTATCTAAAATGTGCTCTATTTATCACGAAACTACCAGAACCAACGAATAAGATCGATTACTATTGATTTATTTGGGAAAAGTCGATATTTTTATGTCTCAGCTCTCAAATCGGCCCAAAAACCTGAATTTTGAGATTAATATCGTGCAATGAGGATTTTAACAGCTTATATCTCGTTTCCATGAATGTTTGTCCGAAAATCTGTAAGAAGAGCTAAGGAAGTAGAGGAGTAGAACTACATGCGGAGCCCATTCTCAAAAGTCTGACTGGAACAGTTACTGAGCACGGGTAGCCCAAATATAAGGTACTAATTTTGCACTTTTTTTTAATTTTCTAGAAAACCATGAAAGGCAGCTTCTTTCTGATACATGCATCTCATAGTCCTCAATGACCTCTTCATACTTCGTATTAACCTGAATATCGAAAAACCTTACCGTTTTCAAGATAAACAGAAAAATGTAAAAATTTCAAAAATTTCAAAGGGGGTACATACATGCAATTTTGACATTTTCAATAATTTCTTTCCCCTTGAATATGGCGCCTAAAACGTAATTTTTCCACTTTTTATCAACATTTTAAAACTTACATCTATATAAATCCAAAACTCAACTTGGCATAACGATGGCATTGACACCAATGAATAGAGCATTCACGACCACAAAATACCTGCTTAATTGGTCACTCAAGGTTTTTAATTTAGTTGGCGTAATGTTCGATCAAATAACCGGACCTGATCTCTAAGATTCTCGTGCTACCATCTTCAATCTGAAATTTTAAATATTCATTTTCCGTATTTAGTTATAAAAGAAACTCAGAAAGTTCCATTCTCAAACAAAGATTTTTTCAAAATGTTACTTTCGAGTGACCTTGTGCGACTGATCTTGTACCACCATCTTCAAGATAAATTTTTCACTTTTTCTAGTTAGTTTTGAACGGAACTCAGAAAGTTTCTCTTCAAACGGAGATTTTGATAAAATGTGATTTTCTGAGTGACTTTGTTAGACTGATCTTATTCCACCATTTTTAAGATGAATTTTCTACTTTTTCTATTTCGTTTTGAGTGAAACTCATAAAGTTAAAAGTCTCTAGTCTCAGAAGGTTCTAAGTCACTTAGAGACCTCTAGCCCTCCTCGTAAAGTAGCCACATACCAAATTTCATCTTTCTAACTCAAACCTTTCCAGAGATATCGGCTTAAAACCAAAACGTTTCAGGCGGCCAACTTGGATTTTAAAAAATGTAATTTTTAGCTAATTTTACATAAGGAAAACCTACCTACTATAGGATTTTGAACTCCATATTACCGTCGGTTCAATAAAATAGGTATAACCTAGCTACATAGCTATGTCAGCTAGATTGGTATCACCATAAGCACCCAGCATCCAAAGCTGAACCATGTACTTTAAACAGTTTTCTAAATATTAACGTTACTCAGCTACTACAGCTATGACAGCTGAGTCAGGTTAGTCACAATTTATGATACCCCCATTGGTACCTATACCATCAATTTGAGCCATGTACCATCAATGGTACAATAAATTCAACCTTTTGTACATTCCTCCCATTTAAAAATACATGAGACCAATTTAGTTAGTTGGTTGTCAGAAGTGTGAAGTCATTATACACTTTAATTTAATTTTTGGTAAAATACGGTTTTTTGGGTTGAATCTGAAGGTCGATTTTATCAATAGTTCAAGGAAACAGTTGGTGTCAAAATCTAAAAATTAGTTACAAGAGTGAAGAGGCATTAGATAATAATTTCTGATAAAATATTTTTGGTGTCTGACAGTAAATGATATCAATCAAGAGAACATAAAAACAGTTATTTGTCTTTGTCAAAGTCTAAAAATTAGTTAAGGGATTGTCGAAAGTGTGAAAAGGAATCAGACACTGTAATTTAATTTTTGACAAAAAATTATTTTTTGGTTTCAATCTAAAAGTTTTTTTTTTCAGCGAACAGTAAATAAATTGTTTGTCAAAGTCAAAAAATTAGTTAGAAGCGTGAAGAGTCTTAGAATTCTAGGAAACTGTGATTATTTGGTTAAGTCTGAAAGTTAGTTTTGTCAAAAGATCTTAGGAAAACAGTTATTTGTTTAAATCTAAAACTAGTAAGTAGGTTGTCAGAAGCGTGAAGATGCATCAGGCACTGTAATATAATGTCTGATATAATGTGATTTTTTGGTTAAGTCTGAAAGTTCTAAAAATTAGTTTGTTGGTGGTCAAAAGTGTAAAGATGCAATAGATACAGTATTTTAATTTCTGATAAAATGTGTTATTTGAGTCTAGAAGTAATTTGTTTCAAACAAAAAATAAAAATGTTCTTTGTTAGATAAAAGATTGTCAGAAGCATGAAAAAGCATTAGACGCTGTAATTTAATGTCTGGTAAAACCTGATTTTTTTTGTGTTAAGTCTGAAAGTTAATTTTATCAAGTGATCAAATTGTATTGTAAATATATCAAGTGATTTTCCATAAGCGTGATATGATGATGGCGTATATTGAATGAACGAAGCGTCGTATAGCACCATGTAGCCCTAGTAAGACACATACCAAATTTCAGTTTTCTAACGTTATTTCAAAGATATCAGTGTTATCTTTAATCGCCCACGTTACGCCGGAATATTAATGAAAGGTATATTTAGTCTATATTTTTACATTCGAGTTGAACTCTGCACCTGAAAAAGGGGGTCTTTGATTTAGGTGAATTTTTGTACATAAATCCGGACCCGAAATTTTCAAATCGACCAGGTCTTTGTGAAAACGTTTTCGAGGACTGGGCATTTTGCCATTAATCTTCCTAAAAATGTCCAAGTTTTCTCCTGCTATACTTTTTTCCACGCTTCCGCCTATTTTCCTTGGTGTAAGGGTTTAAAGTTTGATCTTTCAAACGAGAAATTTCCGGAGTCAAAAAACGCGATTGCAGCGCACAGTTTACCCCTTTACTCATGCGGCAGTTCTCAGAACTAGCGGAAATTTTGCCAAAATTTAAAAAATCTGCATCTTTTGTTTCGAAATTCAATTAAGACCATTTCTCGACGTCCCAGAGAAAAAGTGGTTCCTGGGTGCCGAAAAGAAAACATTTCAGGGTATCCCCTGAGATAGAAAGCCTTTCGATTAAATGCACGGTCTCGGCACAAATAGACCTCAAATTGGCAATTTGAACTTTAAAGTTTAAAAAAGTAAAAGTATTTTTTTTTTATTCAGTGTATTAAAGTGATACCTTTGGTTGGGGCTAGGAGTAAACCTACCCAAAGATATGCCATTTCCCCTGGTACCTCGCTCATGGAGCCAGTCGTCTAACTAAGGGGATCTAGAAGGCCAAGACATTGACCATCACAAATTTTTCTTAAAAAAACCGTCCCAACTGCGAGTTTTTCTAGATTTTCCTATTCAACTTATAGGAATTAGATTTCAAAATGTATCATCTACATATATAAGAAATTCTACTCTTGGGGAGCCCTATACCCCACATAGCCCTGGAGTTACTGTAAAGACGCGACAAATTTGTGTCCTCAAAAAATCGCATTTTTGATTTTGTTTGCCCCCCCTCCCCCGCACTTACCACCAAACTGACCACATTTTTTAAAAGCTTATTCATTTCTGCACTTACGCTCCTTGCAGCGAAATCCCGTCAAATTAACACTTTAAGAGTTATAAGCGTCAGAAACAAGAAAAATCTACAACCAAAATTGCTTCCTAGAGACGGTTTTATATCCTCACTGGCGTTCGGACAATAAATAGTAAAAGAATCATGTGAAAATTACTAGTTTTTATATGATTCTTTACTATTTTCTTGCAAATTTAATCAGCTGCTATGAAGCTTCAACATTCGACTATTTTATCACAAAGTAAACTTTTATCCGTCACGTCTCAAATATAAACTCACTCTCAACTTTTTATCGCTCAAATTGAAGTTTATGGAAATTTAAATTATTTTCCACTCGGAATACGTAATGGACTATTTATTACTCGAGCAGCATCGCCCAAAGTTTATTTAATACATTCTTTAGACTCCGCGTCAGTTGTCATATAAAGCTTCATTAAAAAGTTGAGCACATCAGGTGTCAAGTCTAAGAAAGATTTATTATGAAAAGTGTTTATAAAGTTAATTTAACAGCAAATAAGTTTCATTGCCGCCGTTGAGTGGAAACTATGGAGGTTGTATAATGATGCTCGAGCATAAAGGCGAGTGACGGCGTAATGCTCTAAGTTAAGGCCCTATTTACCTGCAGTAAGAGTCGGATGCAGCTGCTCTAAACGACACAAGCACATGAAAACTTCTCACAGAAGACTAACGGATGGTCAATTCGATATTGTATAACCTACTTAATATTCAAATCGTCTAAGCGTTTTAACGCTATTAACTTTCGTCTGCGATTGAGATTTGAATAAATTAGTAGGTGCTCGTTTAACAGGCGTGACTTCATGTTTGTTAAGCATCTTACCTACAATACATGTATAGACAAAGTAGTTGGTTTTTATTTTGAAACTGAATAATTGGTGAAAGCTAAAAGTCGTGAAACGTGACAAAAATAAATGTTTTGAACAACAAACAAGTTGATCGAAGCTAAAGGGCTAATCCAAATAGAGATTATCGAGCCGAATAAGCAAAGGGCGCATATTTTCCTCTCTGAAAAGCGGATTCGCTGAAACGTCCACTTTCCATCATGCCCGCCTATACATTAGAGCTCAGTTTTTTTGCCGACTCGACGTTATTTCCGTTATTGAAAACTGTTTGGAGATCATTTTGCGAAGTTCCAGTTCCTATTAATTATGTTTTGCTATGAATCGAGCCAAGCAAGAAATCCAATTTAACCGCAAATAGAGGGATCCAATTATGGTTTTACTTACTGCAAAAGCATTACAAGAATCTATAAAAACCGAATTTAAAAGATAAGATCTCGCAATGGAGGGAGGGGAGGGGGGATGGAGAGGATGCCCGCCAGACGTGGGGACGCCTTGACTTTGGCAGTTTAAAAATTGTTAGTGCGCAAAAAGTAATTGGTCGTGTCGTAAAAGTGGAAATTGGAACGGCTTATCTGATGCTCGGGTTGCAGAGTCCAGTTTGATGGATGCGCAATTTTAGCATCAAGCAAACAAATCGCTATAGGAGAGTTTTCCCAGCAATAGGAAAACTTTCCGTCAAAGAGGTAAATACACTCGGAAAGGCTTTTACAATGACGTGTTTTAAGCTGAGGTTTGTAGTCAAACACGTCATCAAATTTCAATGTGGCCTAGATAACTAACAAATAATCTCTAATCAACTCTTCTTCTTATATAAACTGCTGGACAAAACAAACGGGACAAACATATTTCAGGATGATTTGTGAAGCGAGATATTTTTAAAATTACAAGAGATAAAAATCCGAGGGTTTCAGCAGTCTCTATAAGGATCTATAGAGGAGTTATCCTAGAGTACTTTGAACAAAATTACTTATTTAGACGGTGTATACAAGGTGATGAATAAGTTGCCTACATTTTTACAAAATTTCATTTTTGACGAGAATCTAGCATTCAGTATTTATTTTGTTTTTTGTGAATTGAGGACGATCTTTGACAAGTTTAGAAAAAATATATATAACATATTCAATATTTAAAAAATTCGGAACTCATTCTTCGGGTTTTGTATACATTTTGCCTAAACAAAAATCAATCATATTTCTCACAGTTTTTGCAGAAATGAATTCAAATTGCATGTGTGTGAGACGTTGGAGGACAAGAACCCAGGAAGGTAACAAAAAGTACTAAATTTCCAGAGCCGGACTAACAAAGTTGTTCTTTTCATGATGTCGCAAAACAAACACTCAGTATACGATTTTTTAAAACTTTTGCAATAGATGTGAAGTTCACAAATTCCAGTCAATAAGAAATCGCCAGAATTTAAGTTGCGCACTTTTGATTTTTTTTACAATTTTTTAATATTGTAATCAACTGCGTTTTGCGTTACAAATGACTTATTAGGTTTAAACTTGCGTACCTCCTTTTTATTTATTGTACCATTTCTTGATATCTATGACAAGAAAAATAACAGAAAATGAGAGAATAATAACAAACAAGAATAATAGATAAATAATTTCAAATACAAATAAATCTTACTATTTTGTTTATTTATTGGTGACGACAACGTGAAAACAATCAATTTATACCTATATAGATACCATACACATTCATTTGAAAACTCAGATGTTTGTTCAGTCGATTATAGTTGTCAAGAGCTGTCTTAAAACAATGTAATGTCTGTAATCTCAAACTGAAGAAACTGGGCCTGAAGCCTCCAATCTTCGAAATTCAATTTACTCCAAATCGAAGAAGATGCAGCCATATAGATAATATCGTAATTTTTAAATTTTAATTAAAAAACTTATACAGTGAGGTTTTTTTTATCTCTGAACATAATTGTTATAAATTTTCGACTTTAGATAGCCCCATAAAAAGAAGTCGTTTGGGAAGAGGTCAGGGGACCTTGGTGGTCGTGAAATAGGCCCAAACTTTCCTATCCACCTGTCAGGAAATTCTTGATTGAGGAAATTTCTAACTTCGTTCGTGGAATGAGTAGGAGCGCCATCCATTTGAAACTACGGATTTTCAATATTCAAATTTTCAATTTCTGGCATAATTTGATCACGGAGCAGGTTTAAAAAGTTAGCCGAGGTTAAATTCCCTTCAATAAAGAATGGTCCTATAAGTGTATCTCCAATTATGCCTAGCCACACGTTACCTCTTGCATTATATTGTAACGAAGTTTTTCCCTAACTCACAGGTAATGACGTCACAATTAACATTTTCGTTATATTTCATCACCCAACTCATTACAACACCTTTTATTTAAATAAAAAACGGGAATTCCCCATATAAAAGCAAAGGCAATGGCCAAAACGGCCGTAGGTTTGCGAGTGCGCCCATAGATGGCGCCACCTGTTTGTCGCGCTTAACAAGCCGACAGAATTTATAAAGACTAGTAAAATAATTCGAAGAGTTTGGGGTCGATGGTCGTCGTGGTCGTGGACGGTCGATCAAATGGGAGGACTCAATGAGTTAGTACCGGATATCTGACCTAGGGGGCCGACGTTGCTGCTTCACGTTTCGGCTCCTGACGTCATGCTAGGCCGCTAGGGTCTTACGCCACACGAGGGGTGGATTTGCGATTTCCCGGTGTAGTTGGAGTTGTCGCGCTCCGCCGGAGTACTTGTGACGTTCAAATGACGCAGGTGCCATGCTGATTCTGGCCGCGTTCATTTTGTTCCTCACAAGGTGCGTTCATATGTAACCCGGGAAAATCGCTAACACACCGCTCACCGTACCGCTTCTCCGATTTGGGACCTATTACCGATTCCGTCACCGACCTGTTTTACATCCTGGGCTTCCCGTAGCACCGAACTTCAAAGCCAGGCTGGATGTGAATAAACCGAAACCGACTATATCCGATGCCGAATTATAAAGTACGCTCCCTCCGAAACCCCAGTTCCCAGTGGTCCCAAAGCTCCGTTACCGTTTCATATTGTTGTTACTGCTTGTACGCAATATTGAAGTTTCCGACCCCGACCGATCCAGTACAGAGTGTACTGGTTTATTACCGAAACCCCAGTTCCAGTGGTCCCAAAGCTCCGTTACCGTTTCATATTGTTGTTACTGCTTGTACGCAATATTGAAGTTTCCGACCCCGACCGATCCAGTACAGAGTGTACTGGTTTATTACCGAAACCTCTCGTTTTCCCTGGTTCATCAGAATTTCGTCTACTAAGTAACTAACTGTTGCTCCCCCCCCTCTCGCTGTTATTAATTGCATAGTTTTAGGATGTGTTCGTATGTAGTTATAGAGAGTCACTAACAGTCGTAGTACTAGTAGGTGTTTGGATGTTGTTGTACCGTAGTTTAATAGACACCCTATTATTGTTCCTTACTCCTGGTGTTTTAATCTAAAATCCCTGGAATATTTCTCCTCTGTTTAAAAGCTACCTTGTAGGCAATAGCGGTCCCTTTGTCGCTTTATAAATATCAAAGGGTGGCGCCCGAGACTCAACGAATTAATTAAGTATCAGCGGACCTGAGAAAGGGCGTCGCAATATTGGGAGTGAGTTAAATTTTGTAAATGCTGATTTGTTTGAGACCAGTATTTAAAAACAGTAGGTAACTAGGATAATAAAAACAGAATTTAGGCGATTGCTAAAAAAGGTCTTTGCCTATAATTTTGGGAATTTACACAACCATTTAATGAAAAGGATGCTTCATCTGTAAATACAATTTTTCGCAAAATGTTGCCATTCCTATGGAGTAAATTTAGGAATCTTTCACAGAAATCTGTTCATCTCTCTTTGTCGTCGTCATAGAGCACTTGATGATTAGAGTATTTGTAGGATTTGAACTTGAATTCTTTTACGGTCCTTTGCACAGAAAATTTTGAAGTTTGGAAATAATCAGCCACTTGTTTTAAGGTGGATCCAAGATTTTCTTCCATAAAACATAAAATTTCCAGTTTTAATTCCTCTGTAAGAACATGCGGTTGTTTGCTCCTCTTCCTCTGAGAGTTAACTACACATCGTTCTGAATTAAACATTCTGACGATATTACGTATCGTTCCAATGGAAGGAATGGGCCTGTCTGGATGACTCCTAAGTTGCAAATAAATCACGCACTCTCCTAAGGCTATTTTCATTTTTGTAAAGATTAAACAATTCTATTTTTTCCTGTTTAGAGTACATTATCTAAAGTCTATGAAATATATTCAGCAAAATAAAGTTTGAAGTTTTCGAGCTGTTAAAGTTACCTGTACAGATATCTGAAACTATAAATTAAGATCTGACAGCAATGCATTGAGATGGTTTTTTTTTAATTGTTCATAGGGGAAATAGCGTTATATGTTCAAAGTTAAAAAAATCTCACTATATATATATATAGATATTAATCAGACTCATTTGAAAACTCAGATATTTTTTTAATTAATTATAGTTGTCTAAAGCTATCTTAAAAATTGTTCTTCAGTTGCAGGACCATCTCATCATGCGACTGAAGAACCGACATGATATCCACGAACAACATATTCAGTCATTTGGGATACTGTTTCCACATTATTGATGAACAACACACAAGAAACTAATATTTGACTATTTGTTCAATTTTTTTTGCGGTCTTGTCCGAAAAATTTGTTTCTCTGCCACCTCTTCATGCAAATTAAAAACTGACATGATATTTACAAACAATATCTTCAGTTTTTTTAATATTGTTTTCAATTTACTAAAGAATAACAGCCTAGAAATTAACATATAACTCTTCGGTTTTTTTTTTGTTCTCAGGAACTAGCCAATAATTTATGTTTATTGACCACTTCATCATGCAACTGAAGAACTGACATGAGATTCATAGTTGTCTACAGCTGTCTTAAAAATATGTAATGCTTGTCCTGTCAAACTAAAAAAGCTGGAGCTAAAACTTAAGCCCATTTTTAATAAAAAGCTTTTAACTTATATATAGATATCACATAGACTCAGATGAATATTTAGATAGTTCTGCAGTTGATTATAGATGTCTCAGCATATGTAATGTATCTCATGTTGAACTGACGAAACTACACCTGAAACTTGAGTTCGATCTCACAATCAAAGACAAGGTTCACTACAATTAATTTAACCATTTTTGGATTTTAGATATCCTATGTAGATATCATGCAGATTCATTTGAAAACTCAAATGTTTCTTCACTTGATTATAGTTGTCTAGAACTGTCTTGGAAATATGTAGTGCTTGTCCTGTCAAACTGTAGAAACTGGACCTAAAACTTAAGCCCAAATTTCTAAATTCAATTTTCTCATAATCGAAGAATAAGCAGCAATACAGAATCTCGAAATTTTTGCATTTTAATTAAAAACTTGTTTATATGTATCATACAGATTCATTTGAAAACAGATATTCTTTAATTAATTAGAGTTGCCTAAATCTATCTTAAAAATTGTTCTTCAGTTGCAGGATAAGCTCATAATTCAACTCAAGAACCGACATGATATTCACAAACAATATCTTCAGTCATTTGAGATACTGTTTCCACATTATTGAAGAACAACACTCTAGAAACTAGTATGTGACTCTTTCTTCAATTTTTTTTTGCTGTCAGGAATGACCGAAAAAACTGTTTCTCGGCCACCTTCACATGCAACTAAAGACATGATATTTATAAACAATATCTTCAGAATTTTTGTTAATTTTTCCAAATTACTGAAGAAGAACAGTCTAGAAATTAACATATAACTCTTCATTTTTTTTTGTTCTCAGGAACTAGCCTAGAACTTATGTTTATTGACCACTTCATCATGCAACTGAAGAACTGACATGATATTCACCAACAGTATCTTCTTTTTTCATCCATATTACTGATGGACAAAAGCTTAGACACTAACATATAGCGCTTTCTTCATTTTTTTTTGTTCTCAAGAACTAGCGAAAAAATTATATTTTTTCAACACCTTATCATGCAACTGATATTCATAGACAATATCTTCAGTTTTTTTGGTAATTTCCACATTAGAGGAGAATAACAGACATAGAAACTCAGTTGCTTCAGCAGTTGACTTAAATACGATCCTAGTAATATTTTAGCCCTCTAGTTCCTGTTTGGGGTGTTTTCAGGTTAGTTCAGGTTAAAATAATCCAGAACGGTACATTAAAGTTTTACTTCAGAGGTTATAATTTTAGAACAAGCAATTTAAGTGATTAGCAAGACGTAGCTTTATACTGACTTAAGATAGGTACATCGGAACTCATTAACAAGGAAAAAGTTTTGATTGCGAGAGTATAAAGACATGAGTTTGTTATGAGAAATCGAAGAAATGTACGAAAACACAGGCAATTTTAAGTTTAAATAATTAAATTAAATTTAAGTAAGACTTTCTTTTTGATTGATCCAGTTTCCGAAATCATCTACAAATAATATACATGAAGAATTGTTAAACAGCACCAAAGGGTGCTGGAGCATACAGACCAATTATGAGTTTTACGACAAAATAAAAGAGACGTATTGAAATTAACGCCATGAAGATGCAGCAATAAATGTCTGCGAAACCTTGGCCATTTTAAGTAGTTAACTGCCGTCTTTTATTTGTCAAATTCTCAAAATCAAACAATGATCGTTTAAGCAAAATAATTAGTACCGTTAAACAGTACATATGAAACACACCATAGAAAGGTGGTAGTTTTGGACCAACTAGTACCTGAAAATCTTGACAAATCAGGAAAAATTGATTCCAATCTTCAAATTTATTTTTTTTTTGGTAACATTAATTTTGACCAAACAAAGGAAATTTGATTAACAACGCCAAAATTTAAAAATTTGGGGGGGGTTATAATTTGGAGAAAAAAGTCGCTGAGAAAGGATAGAAAGCATTTAAAAAGGAGATTTGAAAGTTCTGAAAAAATTCAGATTAGGATTAGAACCAAAATTGGGTAAACAATACACAAAATTTCAAAAAACTCAAATAGAGTTTTAGAAAAAATCCAGTTAGTTCCGTTTAGAATTAAGATTAAAATCGGTGAAAAATAACCCTTACTGAACCTAAAAATGCAAATTTTGATGTTTTGAAGAAATTCAATTTTAGCACAAAAACAGTCAAAATTTATACAAATCTTCAAGTTTGTGTGTTTTTTTTTATACAATTAGGTTTTACCAAATAAGTGAAATTTTCATAAAAATAGCTCAAAATGAAAATTTGATGTTTATTAAAAAAGTCAAGTTAGAATTTCGACAAATATCTCTGAAAAATTACACAAAGCATTTAAAAATGAGGTTTTACGTTCTTGAAGAAATTGAGGTAAGGAGTAGAGCAAAAATTCGTTAAACAATACTCTTGTATAATCATCAAAAAATTCAAAAAGAGTTTTAGAAAAATTCAAGTGAGTTCAGTTTAGAATTAGCTAAGAATTAGGACTAAACTCGGTCAAAAATAACCCTCATTGCCTACAATTGCAAATTTTGAACTGTTTTGGAGAAATTCAATTTTTGCACAAAAACATGCAAAATTGATAATATCTTCAAGTTTGTTTGTTTTTTTTTTTTATAGAATTATGTTTTACCAAATAAGTGAAATTTTACTAAAAGCGCCTCAAAATGAATTGAGAAATTCAGGTTAGAATTTGGACAAATATGTTTGAAAAATGGCACAAAACATTTAAAAATTAAAGTTGAAGTTTTTTGAAAAATCCAGATTAGAATTAAAGCCAAAATTAGTTAAAAATACCCAGTGTCAAAAAATGCAAGTAACGCCTTTGAAAATGTTCAAGTTAGTTCAGGTTAGAATTTTGTTATAATTAGGGCTAAAATCGATCAAAAACGACCCATATTGTATAAAAATGGAAATTTTGATGTTGTTTGATGACATTCAATAGTAGTGTAAAATAAGATTTCATAAAAAAGCCTCAAACAAAAAATTTGTCATTTTTCTAGAAGGTCAGATTAGAATTTGGGCCAAAACCAGTCAGAAATGACATAAAGCAGTTTAGAATGAAAATTAAAAGTTCTACAAACAACTCAGATTAGGATTAGAACCAAAATGCGTTAAAAATTACCAAAAGTATTAAAAAAAGCAAATGGAGCCTTTGGAGAAATTTAGGTAGCATCAGCGTTAAAATTGGTCAAAAGTGATCGATATGTTTTTGGAAAAATTCAATTTTAGTGCAAAATCAGGCAAAATCGATACAAGATTTTTGTTTTTTTTCTACAGTTAGGTTTTACCAAATAAGTAAAATTTTTCTAAAAACGTCTCAAAATGAAAATTTGACGTTTATTGAAAAAGTCAGGTTAGAATTCAGAAAAAAATCTCTGAAAAATGACACAAAGAAATTAAAAATGAAAGTAGAAATTTCTTTAAAATTCTGATTAGGATAGAACCAAAATTTTTGTTTTTTTTCTACAATTAAGTTTTACCAAATAAGTGAAATTTTTCTAAAAACGATACAAAATGAAAATGTCATGGTTATTGAGAAAGTCGGGTAGAATTTAGACAAAATTCTCTGAAAAATGACACAAAGAAATTAAAAATGAAAGTTGAAATTTCTTTGAAAATTTCTGCTTAGGTTTGGAAAGATTCAAGTTAGTTTAGGTTAGAATTTAGTTAGATTTAGGGCTGACGTCAAAAATCACCCACGTTGTCTAGAAATGCAAATTTTGATGTTTTTGCTGAAATTCAATGTTAGCACAAACTATTACTTTACTATTACTTTTACCAAAAAAATTAAATTTGATTAACAACGCCTCAGTTTGAAAATTTGATGCTAATTGAGAAAGCAAGGTTAGAATTTGGACAAGTAGGTCGCCGAAAATGATACAAAGCATTTAAAAATGAGATTTAAAAGTTGTTAAAAAAGTCCAGATTAAGGTTACTTAAATACTGAAGGTGTAGTGAAGTGAAGTAAAGTTTTGGAAAAAAAAAGTTCAGTTTAGAATTAAGTTAGAATTAGAGCTAAAATTATGGGTTTTTTATGAAAAGTGGAAAATATGTGTGGAAATCCATGACCTGTATTTTATTGTATTGTATTCAATTTGATTTGTACAGTCCTCCACCGTGACCTGCGGTCTATTGTGGATCCCTCCAAGTGTCGCCAGCAAGGTTTGCTTCTGCTAGCTCCACTAGTTGAATGAATTTGATGAGTCTCTTGGGCGACACTGGGATTGAATCTTGAGGTTCAATGATCATATTTCCGGACAGTGAGTACCTCGGCAATAGCCGTGCTCAACTGTCTCTTCGTCCTTCAAGCACAGCCTCCGTGTCTTCGGATAGTCCGAGTCTGTGCCTGTGAAATCTTAGGTGGCTAGGTCTTGTGTACAGTGCAGTGGCCACTCTAATTTATCTCTTATTTAGTCTGAGGAATGTTTGGGCTCTTGGCCTCCCTGTTCCCGTGATAAATTTTTTGGAGTGTGATAGCCCGGGTAGGTTCTCCCACCAGCCTTGGGACTTGGCATTGCTCCATTTCTGGAGTTCAGCCTTGACAAGAGAGTATAGGACTCCCAGTGCCGGCTCCGGGCCTACGAATGCAGCTAGCTAGAGAGTCGGCACTCTCATTGTCATCGTGACCACGATGGTCCGGGATCCATACCAGTGTGACGCTGTTCTCCTACGATAGGGTGTTGAGTCCTGTGACAGTTCCAAACAGTTTTGAAATTGTAGGTACTGCCTGCCAGTTGCAGATCTTCGCCTCGTTCTTCCCAGTCTGCCCGTGAGGTAACCCCGACGACCTAGTGACTGTCTAATGTACGGTTTGATGCCATTAGGTAGGAGACCATGTTCAATATCGCAAAGCCTTCCAAGCCAGCCAGGGCATTGTTGGTCCCACCATCAAATGGCTGCGGTGCTACGTGCGTCACTTGTGGCAGCAGGTATGCATTCATGTTCCATGGCCTCTTGTTCCAAGAGTACTGGAAGTGCATCAAGCATTTGCTCCATGGCTGCTGTGGGCGTCGTTCTCATTGCCCCCGTGAGGCAGAGACATATTTGTCTTTGCAGAGAGGAGAGTTTAGCTTTGATGAAGCTCTGTCTGCTCTTTCGATACCAAACTTTGGTCAAATACGTGATTATCCGTCTTATTATAGCCACAGATTCTTGCACGGCCAAAGGGAGAGCTGTGCCCTCCTAATGCTACCAGTTACATGATTGAACCATGTGAGTGATTTGTCCGGGAAGATTCCTAGAAATTTCACTTCGTTGGTAAACGGGATTGTCGTCTCGAACAGAGATGGCGCGTTCGAGAAGTTCAGTCTCTCCCTTCGGGTAAATGGCACAATCACCGTTTTCCCAGGGTTTGTGGCTAGGCTTTTCTTTCAACACCAGCTGTCTACAACATTCAACAATTCTAACAATGCGCTGGAGATTTGTTGGTCTGGGAGGTTTCTTATAAAGATAACGATGTCGTCTGCGTATGTTTGAACCGTGGCTCCCATAGTTTCAAAGTAGCCAGAACGTCTTTCAGAAGTAGGGAACAAAGGAGTGGTGAGAGGACTCCGCCCTGTGGACAACCTCCCCCTGTTGTGAATCTGACAGTGTCATCGTTTCATGATGTAGTGATCAGTATGGAATCTAACACGTTGCGAATCCAGTTGCTTATTGTTGATTCGATCCTTCTCGCTTTACTGGCGCTGAGGAGGGAGTCTGTAGGTGCACTATTAAAGGTACCTTCGATGCCTATGAAAATACCAACAACAATCCAAGGTATCTTGGATTGTCACCGCCAGGTTGTGGAGTGTTGGTTCTGTTGATTTCTTAGCCTGGAATGCATACTGTTCCGTATTAAGGGGGTACGTTGATAGCGCTCCCTCCCTTATGTACAGGTCTAGCAGCCTTTCCAAGCTTTTCAGAAGAAACGTTAGACTAATTGGCCTGAGCGATTCAGTGTCTTTCCCCCTACATCCTTTTTTGGTATGTAGACGACCTTTATTCTGGATCAGCAGTTTCCAATAACGTTCCATGCAAGGCTCGCTCTAAAGGGCTTTGTTAATAGAGGTGCAAGGTGATCCAGGCCCTGTTGTAGTAGTGCCGAGATCACTCCATCATCCCCGAGGGATTTGTATGGGTGAAAAGCCATAATCGTGAATTTTAGCAGGGTTGGTCCGACCACTTTTTTGGAGAGCTCCCAACCTGCCCTGTTGAGTCGTCTAAATCGTCCCAAGGGGCTTGTATTAGTCACATTTGTCAGCCGACTACCCGGAAAATGACAGATTGCGAATATCTCTAACGTTTCACTACCAGTGGAGGTTCCATCGGACGGTTTTATCGATCCAAGCTCCTGACACGGCTCCCTGGAGAGAATCCTATGGATTCGGGTTCCTGTTGGCAGGTTTTCAATCCCGCCACTGAACCTTGACTCTATTTTAGTATAGAAGTTAGTTAGGGCTTGTCTGTAAGTGTCCTAGGCGCCGGTTATTTTTGCTTTATTAAAGAGTCACCGGAAGTTTTTCCCCTGAGTTTCCAGGCGCTTATTTCACCAGGATGTTTGTCTGTTGTCTTTTTTTGTTCTCGTTGGACAGTTTTTTTCATAGGCCTGAAGAGAAGCTTTTGCTAGCCGCTCGTCTGCCAGCTCAATGTTGACAGGACCGTCAAAAGAAATGTTGATCATATTGAGTTGTGTCTAGAGGGACTCCCGGTACGAAGCCCAATTTGTGCTTTTAGGATCTTTATCAATGACCTGAGGATGTGATAATAAACCATTGACAAATTTTATATAGTCGACTTCCGAGTTGACACTGCAATTTTGTCTGTTTTCTGTCAAATTTTGGTTCTTGGTGGTCAATTTTTCTTTGTCTGTGTTTATATCTACATGAGTTCAGCATCACTTCTTTGTGTTGCTTTGTGCGGCTAAGAGTTATACAGAAACTAATCTTTTCGGATAGGTACAGCAAAACAATAATAATGAATAAATTCATAATTTCTGAAATAGTAACTGCAAGAACAATGATTTCATAGACATGTCGCTAAACTATTTCTCACCTCGTTTTGATGGATGTATGTCCAAGTTTTGAAATTTTGCTACTTAAAAGATACATCATAGCTGCTAACTTGGTACACCATAATGCCCAGATATTATAGGTTTTTGCACTTATCAGTTGTGATGATCCTAATGGATGGACACAGACCACTACACCCAAAGAGGCTGACGGGAGTTCGGATATAGACCGCTCTGGATGGGAAAATCGTGTAGTTCCATTCAAAGGGATACGAAGATAAATTTAAATAAATGCCCAGGAGCACTTCATCCAGATGTCGAGGCCCCGGGCCACCTTTGAATAATATTCGCTTCACACCAAAAAGACCCAACTTTAACATAAGAAGAGGAACAGGAAGGAGGGTTAAATGAAAAGTTATCCCCCCCCTTACCCCTAAAAGGAGAGTTCAAAGCAGTTTGGATTTTCAGAGAGTTAAACAAGTAAACACATTTTTCTCGGGGCTACAAAGCTCACCCCATTAGACGGGTATTACTACCTTAATTATGTCTCGCAAATGTGTCAAAAATTCATTAGCTAATTGGCAAAAATACCTTGTTTCAAGACCCCCAGTAAAAAAGAGCGTGAGGCCCTTTCGTGATTGAGTATCTTTCGAAGGGCCTATCCCACGCGTTTACGGGCAAAAAATAGGAAAACGTAAGCTACTTGATAAGATTGAACATAGAGACATTAACCGGGGGGTGCAACAACCCCTCGAACAAGGCTTACAATAAGATAGATCGATAGGGGGGTTTCGGTTTCGGCTGCGGCGGTCGCTCCACAAACGTCGTCTTATTGGTTTATTAAAATTATTGTTATAGCAGCCTACAGCCAAACTGCAGCCGCTTTTCAATAAATGCCTCTTTGACATGCGAATCCCGTGGCAGACGGCAAATTGGCTGATATTCGAGATGCCGTTCGATCCCAGCTGCTGGCGGAAAGTACAGCCGAGAAATATACGTTTAATGATTGACGAGAATAGGAATGGCAGAGGTAAATTCAATTATAGGATTTCCATGTCGGGAATATGGTATTTTACTGGCACCCAGCATTATGTTCACTGTTCCAGAAATTTGGCCAGAAAAGTTTTGTATAATGTAGGCGGCAGTTCTTCAATTTACACTTGGCAGCCACTTCCGTTCAGAATTCTTGGATAAAGCTTGAGTCGCGCCATCAGCCCCTGAAATCGACTTCCGGATACAGGAGAAATTATCAGCAAAATGCCTATTTAAAGAAAATTATCTTCAGTTAGAGAATCAGTCAGAATAGCGCCTTTGTACGGTAACTGAAGAGAGGCCTCTTTACATCTTTAAACTTTGATATTCCAAAACTGCAATTAATAAATGACTTGAAACTGGAAAGCAATCTGGTACCAATAAAACGGGGATTACCTTGACAAAGCTTGGTTGTATGAATTTTCTACACAAAATCCCGCTTTATGTACGTTTAAAACTAGGAAAAAACGTTGCACAAGCCACGGAGAAAACGAGAAAAACCTTAAAGACGACTCTGAACGTCTGGAAAAATAAAACTTTACGAGACAGGCCCATTAATATTATTTTAAGGTTCCCGAACTGTCACTGATATTCCAAAAGGCCTTATTTATGGATTGTTTTTGTTGTTGAAAGGTAGGCACTTTTTTATATTAAGATATAGCACCGAGTCGGGACAGGTGACATCTGAATTTAGGGAGATGATGAGAAAAGGGCGCGATTTGGCTTCATATTGCGAAGTCAAAATATTGACTTACCTGTATAGACAACTGGTGGGAGATAGTCCTGATGCGGTGCAGAATCGAGTGGGAATTGTGCGTTTGCGATTTTAGATTTCACAATCACAGGTTTTGAACTGGAAATAAAAAAAAATCGAATTTTTAAGTTGTTAAAACATATCAGAGATGTTAGTTGAAACCATTTTTTTGGTGAACCATAATTTATGCGAATTCAAGGCTTACTGGTGATCTTCAACGTTAGTAGCGAAATCATCGAGTAAACTATAGAACATCTTCTGGGAGCTACTGGTTGGATTATCGACATTTGAGCCTATAATATGTGATAGTTATCCCGACTACATATTTCACATATCAAGTTATCGCTAATTAAATTTTATCCATGTAGGTTGTGAACTCCCAATTGACCCTGAAAATACTGTGACGTTATTCGCCGGTTTGGTGTCATGACCGTCAGGGCAAACACAAACTACATGATGGGTAACGGATGGTGAGTTTGCGATATATTTAATTGGAATGGAAATTGTATTTTGAGCAAAAATTATTTGTTTTTGCAAGATTGTACTCGTTTTCAACTAAATTTCCAATAGAAGCAAACCCCTATTAATATTTTTGAAACCGGTTACCGTTCCCTGAATATTTACTAATATTATTAATTTCAAAAATAACCCCTCAAAGTCGATAGGGGGGTCTGTACTAGTTTTTAGTTAACTTTTCCAACTAAGACGAGCATCTTTTCAAATATTTGGAGCTCTAATCATCCCCAGGATATTTACTAATTTTTGTATTTTCAAAGATAGACCCATTTGAGTTTGTATTCGTTTTTAGCTTACTTTTTCTAGCTTAGACGAGAATTTAGATCAATTTAAAAAATCTCAAATTA
This sequence comes from Taphrorychus bicolor, assembly GCA_951812265.1. NCBI lineage: Eukaryota > Metazoa > Arthropoda > Insecta > Coleoptera > Curculionidae > Taphrorychus > Taphrorychus bicolor. The sequence goes on from OX638305.1 coordinate 14,999,883, forward strand.
TTCTTGAGATATTACTTAGTTTGCCACTTTTTTTAAAGGATGACCTATAAATTTTGTACTTGTTTTCAACTAATTTTTTCCAATAAAGACAAAAAAACCTTTTACCGTTCTCGGGATATTTTTCCCGAAAACGTTTTTGCGTATTGTTATTTAACCGTCGTAACTATAGTCAAATTTAATAAGATTTTTGTCTGCACGTGACAAGTGACAAGTTTGTGGGAGTTCCCACTCCCACAGGAGTCTTAAGTAGCGGTAAGCATATGTGTTTAGGATTAACAACGTTTACTTACATCCATCAGCAAACATATTAACAGAAACTGACATAATGCCACAAAGACGAAAGCCCTGCTCGTTAGTTCCCTATCTTAATAATACGCTAAATTCAATATTTTCCTTTGAAACTCAATTTCAAGTTTCCTAAATGTTTTCCTATTTTCGGTGACGTGCTTGTTACCGGTGCCTGAGCTTTTCGACTAAAGTTTCCCCGTGTTAGGAGCAAACTTCACGAGTTAATCCTGTATAATATAGATTTTTAATTTAACTTTATTGAGGTTTCTAGGAGCAAACAGTTGTTGGTTTGATTTGACTAAATTTATTTAACGAAAAGCCTCCCTAATCGTTGATACCATCAATTTAACTAAAATCTAAAAATAAAGTGTATTTGGTTTTGTTGGAGTTCTCTTGGTGGTTACTTGAAGGCTCATGTACCAGTATCATTGCTAGAGATTCATCAAGTCAAGTTGCTTGACATTTTTGACTTGACTTGAAAAATTAGATACTTGAAAAGTCGGTACTTGACTTGAGTTTTTTATGGGAGAGTCAGACTTAAAGTCAAGTATTTTCAAACTATTTGATACTTGATCCAAAATAGTTAACGAATAAGACGAACTAAAACATTGTTACGACAACAAACTAACCTGAACTAACTTAAAGTTTTTCATAACTGAATTGGACATTCAGTCCTAATGAAAAATTGTATAACATACCGCATCCTGACGTCTTGCCTTTCTAGAGATTTCTAATCTCTTGTTGTAAATCATTTTAAAAGTCTGAACCAGTGCTCCTTTCTTATTTCGAATTAAAGAAAAATAATTTGAGCTTTCTAGTACGGCCACAAGAGGACGCCAAATCTGTATTAAAAAATTTTAGAACCTGAACTAACCTGACCTGAAATCTAATCGTCGACATAAGTGACGAGACAAGAAAACATGAGTCAAGACGAGACGTATCTTGAGTTTATGAGTCGCTTTTAAACAATTTTGACCTTAATCTTAACCTGCATTTTCCTGCAACTCCACATTTGCATTTTTTAAAAGTTTTAATACATTTTTCTAATTATGGCTTTAATTCTTAACTCATTTTCGCCAAAAACTTCAATTTTGCATTTTTAGATGCTTTGAGACGTTCTTAACCGATTTTGGTTCCAATCCTAACTTGAGTTTTTCTAAAAATTTCAAGTTTGAATTTTTCAACTCTTGGAATCTTTTTTAAGCGATTTTGGTCTTGATGCTAACCTGAATTTAAAAAAAAAAGTGCCAAGTTGGCTGCGCTTTGACTTCTTTTAAACCGATTTTGGCTTTAAAATTCCCATCTTAATTAGTTATATCGTTTAGAGTGGGTTTTGACCTTAAAGAACCTGAATTTTTCCAAAAACTTTTTAATTTGGATTTTTAAATTGCTTTAAATTGTTTTTAGCTGGTTTTGGTTCTAATCGTACCATGCAGTTTTCCACAGTTGTAAATTTTTTATTATTAAAAGCGTTTGGTATTTTTTAACTGATTTTAACCCAAGAGAGACTTTCCTTTTTCGTAGTTTTGGCCCCCCATTTTAGCCTGTGGGTACCTTAAAAATAGTGACCACATCCGCTTCAATGGACGTCTTACCACAAATTATTTGAAGTTCTGATTGCACAATTGATGTGCTCTAATGATGAAATTACGACATGAGTAGCTTAAAAATGAAGGACATTCGTCTAAAAACAGGATCATTTTTAGAGAAATATCGGCATATGTTAGCTTTGTCCATATCTTCTAGATCAGTGTTGTGGCCAAATGACCTAGAAGATATGGACAAGGCCAACAAATCCCGATATTGTAGTAATTTTTAACCAATTTTGACAATAATTCTAACTTGACTTTCTCGAAAAACTCCAACTTTGCGCCAGAATTTAATAAATTTTTGTGCAAAAGTGTATTTACTAAAAAGGATAAATCAGAAGATTTGAATCTATTTTGCGTAATTTTGCCTTAATAACGAGTGTATCCAAAAACATCAAAATTGGCAATTTTCGAGGATGTGGCTTATTTTTCAACAATTTTAGTTGTCCTGCATTTTTCCAAAAATTGAAAATTTGGATATTTAGACATTTTAATTCACTTTTTAACCAATATTTGCACTAATCATGGTCTGAATTTCTCACGAAACTTTAGATTTGTATCCTTACTCGCTGTGAGTCATTTTTAATGATTTTTGACCATGATTCTTAACTTTACCTTCCCATAAAACACCACACTATCATATTGAGAAGATATTTTTAGTTTAAATGAACATATTTCGATCCAAACAACAAATTTGTTAATTTGATTCGATTTGACTGGTTTTGTAGTTATTTAAATTGACTTTCTCCAAAATCATCAAAAGTAGCATTTTCAGAAAATATGTTGAGACAGTGTTTTAGCCCTAGTTCTATCTTCAATTTCTCCACATTTAAACTTTTGGTTGTTTGTGAATTTTTTAAACAATTTTGACCTTAATACTGACCTGTTCTTTTTTCCAGAAACACCAAAGTAGCGTTTCTAAACACTACGAGTCATTTTTAACCGATTTTGGCCTTTGTCGTGACCTATATAGTTTCTTAAATTTTTTATTTGCATTTTTAGATGGTTTACGCTATCTTAACCGATTTTGACCCTAATTTTGGCAATAACTCTAACTTGACTTTATCGAAAAACTTTGCAATTTGAGCCAGAATTTCATAAATATTTTTCCAAAAGTGTATTTTACTAAAAGGGATAAAGTAGAAGATTTGAATCTGTTATTTTTAATCAATTTTAGTTGTAATTCTAGCCCTGCATTTTTCCAAAAATAAAAAATTTGGATTTTTAGACATTTTAAGTCACTTTCCAACCAATTTTTGCCCTAATCATGGTCTTAATTTCTCAGAAACTTCAGATTTATATCTTTACTCGCTGGGAGTCATTTTTAATGATTTTTTACCATGATACTTAACTTGACTTTCCCAAAAAACTCTACACTTTCATTTTGAGGCATTTTTAGTTTAAATATACATATTTCTATCCAAACAACAAATTAGGAAATTTGACTCGATTTGACTGGTTTTCTTGTTATTAAAATTGACTTTCTCCAAAGTCATCAAAAGTTGCATTTTTAGAAAATGTGTTGAGAGAATGTTTTAGCCCTTGTTCTATTCTCAATTTTTCCACATTATGCATTTTCGGTTGTCCGCGAAATTTTTATAAAGACTTTTGACCTATATCCTAACCTGAATTTTTCCACGAACACCAAATTAACGTTTCTAAACTTTACGAGTAACTTTTAACTAGATTTGATTTTTCGTAATCTGTATTTTTTCCTAAATTTCTCACTTGCATTTTTTGACGGTTTACGCTATTTTTAACCAATTTTGACCTTAATTCCTTCAATAATTTTAACTCGATTTTCTCAAAAAACTCCAACTTTGCATTTTGAGCCAGAATTTCATAAATTTTTTCCAAAAGTGTATTTTACTAAAAAGGATAAACCAGAAGATTTGAACCTGGTTTGCATAATTTTACCTTAAGAACGAATGTAACCAAAAACACCAAAAAATGGCATTTTTAGAGGATGTGGGTTATTTTTAATAAATTTTAATTGTAATTCTAAGTCTCCTTTTCCACCAACACCAAATTAGCGTTTCTAAACCCTACGAGTCATTTTTAAACGATTTTGGCTTTTGTCGTAACCTATATTTTTTCCTAAATTTCTTATTTGCATTTTTAGACTTTTTTCGCTATTTTTAACCGATTTTCGACTCCAAAATAATAAAAATTGCATTTTCAGAAAAAGTGTTGAGACAATGTTTTAGCCCTTGTTTTACCGTCAATTTCTCTACATTAGAATTTTCGGTGATTTGCGAATGTTATAAACAATTCTGACCTTAATCCTGACCTGACCCTTTTTCCGCAAACACCAAATTAGCGTTTCTAAACCCTACGAGTCACTTTTGTTGATCAGAAGATGTGAATCAGTTTTGCATAATTTTTCCTTAATAACGAGTGTTTCCAAAAACATCAAAATTGGCATTTTTAGAGGATGTAGGTTATTTTTAATGAAGTTTAATTGTAATTCTAAGTTCGCCTTTCTTCAAAAATTTTAAATTTTTATTTTGCTTTGCATGTTGAGCCAGAATTTCATAAATTTTTATCAAAAAATGTATTTTACTAAAAATGATAAATGAGAAGATTTGGATCTGCTTTGCATAATTTTGCCTTAATAACGAGTGTATCCAAAAACATCAAAACTGGTATTTTTAGAGAATGTAGGTTGTTTTTAATCAATTTTAGTTGCAATTACAAGCCTGCATTTTTCCAAGTTTTTTTTGATTGTTTTGTCCCTTTTCAACCAATTTTTGCCCTAATCATGACGTGAATATCTCACGAATTTTCACATTGGTACCTTTACTAGCTTTGAGTCATTTTTAATGATTTTTGACCATGATTTTCCACTAACCTGACATTCCCAAAAATACCACACCTTCACTTTGAGCTATTTTTATTTTAAATCTACATATTTCGATCCAAAGAACAAATTAGGTAATTTGAATCGATTTGACTGGTTTTGTAGTTGCAAACTTTGCATTTTAAGCCAGAATTTCATATTTTTGTGTCCAAAAGTGTATTTTACTAAAAAGGATAAATCTGAAGATTTGAATCTGTTTTACATAATTTTGCTTTAATAACGAGTGTATCCACAAACAACAAAATTGGCATTTTTAGGGGAAGTGGGTTATTTTTAATCAATTTTCAAAATTTGGACTTTTAGATATTTTAAGTCACTTTTCAACTAGTTTTTGCTCTAATCATGATCTGAATTTTTCACGAAACTTCAGAGAAGTATCTTTACTCGCTTTGGATTATTTTTAACGATTTTTGACCATGATCCTTAACCTGACTTTCTTAAAAAACAGAACATTTATATTTTGAGATGTCTTTAAGCCAAATTTACATACTTTAATACAAAAATTAATTTTGCTAAAAACAAGAAATTAGAAGATTTTAATCAATTTGGTTGATTTTGCAATTAGTAAATGTGACTTTCTCTAAAATCATCAAAATTTGCATTGTTAGACAATGTATTGGGACAATGTTTTAGCCCTAATTCTTTCATCAATTTCTCTACATTTGTATTTTCGGTTGTTCGTATTTATTTTTAGGATTTTGAATTTAATCCTGGGCTGAATTTTTCCACGAACACTAAATTAGCGAATTTAACCTTTAGAGAAATTTTTAACCGATTTTGGCCTTTATCGACCCCCATTTAGGTTCATTAAATTTCTTATTTGCCTCTTTAGGCGGTTTATGCTATTTTTAACCGATTTTGACCCTAATTTTGCAATAATTTTAACTCGATTTTCTCAAAAAACTCCAACTTTGCATCTTGAGCCAGAATTTCATAAATTTTTTCCAAAAGTGTATTTTACTAAAAGGGATAAACCAGAAGATTTGAACCTGTTTTGCATAATTTTACCTTAACAACGAATGTAACCAAAAACACCAAAAAATGGCATTTTTAGAGGATGTGGGTTATTTTTAATAAATTTTAATTGTAATTCTAAGTCTCCTTTTCCACCAACACCAAATTAGCGTTTCTAAACCCTACGAGTCATTTTTAAACGATTTTGGCTTTTGTCGTAACCTATATTTTTTCCTAAATTTCTTATTTGCATTTTTAGACTTTTTTCGCTATTTTTCACCGATTTTCGACTCCAAAATAATAAAAATTGCATTTTTAGAAAATGTGTTGAGACAATGTTTTAGCCTTTGTTTTATCATCAATTTCTTTACATTTGCATTTTCGGTAATTTGCGAATGTTTTAAACAATTCTGACCTTAATCCTGACCTGACCCTTTTTCCACAAACACCAAATTGGCGTTTCTAAACCATACGAGTCTCTTTTGTTGATCAGAAGATGTGAATCAGTTTTGCATAATTTTTCCTTAATAACGAGTATTTCCAAAAACATCAAAATTGGCATTTTTAGAGGAGGTGGGTTATTTTTAATTAATTTTAATTTTAATCCTAAGTCTCCCTTTCTCCAAAAATTTAAAATTTTTATTTTGCTTTGCATGTTGAGCCAGAATTTCATAAGTTTTTATACAAAAATGTATATTACTAATAATGATAAATGAGAAGATTTGGATCTGCTTTGCATTGTTTTGCCTTAATAACGAGTGTATCCAAAAACATCAAAATTGGTATTTTTAGAGAATGTAGGTTATTTTTAATCAATTTTAGTTGCAATTACAAGCCTGCATTTTTCCAAGATTTTTGAATTTTTTTGTCACTTTTCAACCAATTTTTGCCCTAATCATGACGTGAATTTCTCACGAATCTTCACATTGGTAAATTTGCTTTGAGTCATTTTTAATGATTTTTGACCATGATTCTCCACTAACCTGACTTTTCCGGAAACACCACACTTTCACTTTGAGCTATTTTTAGTTAAAATCGACATATTTCGATCCAAAGAACAAATTAGGTAATTTGAATCGATTTGACTGGTTTTGTAGTTGCAAACTTTGCATTTTAAGCCAGAGTTTCATATTTTTGTCCAAAAGTGTATTTTACTAAAAAGGATAAATCAGAAGATTTGAATCTGTTTTACATAATTTTGCTTTAATAACGAGTGTATCCACAAACAACAAAATTTGCATTTTAGGGGAAGTGGGTTATTTTTAATCAATTTTCAAAATTTGGATTTTTAGATATTTTAAGTCACTTTTCAACTAGATTTTGCCCTAATCATGATCTGAATTTTTCACGAAACTTCAGAGAAGTATCTTTACTCGCTTTGGATTATTTTTAACGATTTTTGACCATGATCCTTAACCTGACTTTCTTAAAAAACAGAACATTATTATTTTGAGATGTCTTTAAGCCAAATTTACATACTTTAATGCAAAAATTAATTTTGCTAAAAACAAGAAATTAGAAGGATTTAATCAATTTGGTTGATTTTGCAATTAGTAAATATGACTTTCTCTAAAATCATCAAAATTTGCATTGTTAGAAAGTTGCATTGTTATTGGGACAATGTTTTAGCCCTAATTCTTTCATCAATTTCTCTACATTTGTATTTTCGGTTGTTCGTATTTATTTTTAGGATTTTGACTTTAATCCTGGGATGAATTTTTCCACGAACACTAAATTAGCGAATTTAACCTTTAGAGAAATTTTTAACCGATTTTGGCCTTTATCGACCCCTATTAAGGTTCACTAAATTTCTTATTTGCTTCTTTAGGCCGTTTATGCTATTTTTAACCGATTTTGACCCTAATTTTGCAATAATTTTAACTCGATTTTCTCAAAAAACTCCAACTTTGCATCTTGAGCCAGAATTTCATAAATTTTGTCCAAAAATGTATATTACTAAAAATGATAAATGAGAAGATTTGGATCTGCTTTGCATTGTTTTGCCTTAATAACGAGTGTATCCAAAAACATCAAAATTGGTATTTTTAGAGAATATAGGTTATTTTTAATCAATTTTAGTTGCAATTACAAGCCTGCATTTTTCCAAGATTTTTGAATTTTTTTGTCACTTTTCAACTAATTTTTGCCCTAATCATGACGTGAATTTCTCACGAATCTTCACATTGGTAAATTTGCTTTGAGTCATTTTTAATGATTTTTGACCATGATTCTCCACTAACCTGACTTTTCCGGAAACACCACACTTTCACTTTGAGCTATTTTTAGATAAAATCATCATATTTCGATCCAAAGAACAAATTAGGTAATTTGAATCGATTTGACTGGTTTTGTAGTTGCAAACTTTGCATTTTAAGCCAGAGTTTCATATTTTTTGTCCAAAAGTGTATTTTACTAAAAAGGATAAATCAGAAGATTTGAATCTGTTTTACATAATTTTGCTTTAATAACGAGTGTATCCACAAACAACAAAATTTGCATTTTAGGGGAAGTGGGTTATTTTTAATCAATTTTCAAAATTTGGATTTTTAGATATTTTAAGTCACTTTTCAACTAATTTTTGCCCTGATCATGATCTTAATTTTTCACGGAACTTCAGATTTGTATCTTTACTCGCTCTAGATTATTTTTAATGATTTTTTACCATGATCCTTAACCTGACTTTCTCAAAAGACACCAAATGTATATTTTTAGATGTCTTTAATCCAAATTTACATAATTTTACCCAAAAATTTATTTTGCTAAAAACAGGAAATTGGAATATTTTAATTCATTTGGTTGATTTTGCTATTAGTAAAAGTAACTTTCTCCAAAATCATCAAAATTTGCATCGTTACACAATGTATTGAGACAATGTTTTAGCCCTAATTCTTTCCTCAATTTCTCTACATTTGAATTTTCGGTTTTTCCTATTTGTTTTTAGGATTATGGCTTTAATCTTCACCTGAATTTTTCCGAAAACACCAAATTAGCGAATTAAACCTTTAGAGTCATTTTTAACCGATTTCAGCCTTTATTGTCCCCTATAGGTTTCCTAAATTAATTTTTTTTTTTTTTTGACGGTTTACGCTATTTTTAGCCGGTTTTGACCCTAATTTTGGCCTAAATTTTTTTACAGACAAGACAAGCCTCGACAGAAGATTAGCCTATTCTTGTCACTCTCTTGTCATGTCACGTTTTTATCTTATTTTCGAGATAAGACCAACGTAAGTTCGATGTTGTAAAGTATTGCCTTGCGGCAACACTAGGTAATCTCAAGTGTGCGATTTTTTTTTGCCTTAATAAACAATCTAAAGTGTTTTTCGGGGTTTGAAGCCATGATCAAATGGTATTTCTTCCTGACGCTTCGTCTACAGCTGCGGCAGATATTATCAAAGACGATGAGGCAATGGGCGAAGTGATCTCCCGTGCTTCCCGACATTGACTGATTCGACTATGGTGGGCTCTGTGGTATTTATTCCCCGCCTTCGTGCTGCAGTTGAGGGACTGCGGGGGGGGGTATTTGTGGCGCGGGGTTTCGAGGCATTTGATGTACGTCCTAGAACTCGCTTCCAGTCTGCATTAACAAACGTAATTTCCTCCTTCCTGTTGAAATTGTTGTTTGGTTTAAAGATCTCAATGGACTCTTTCGTTAGTCTTGGATAGAAACGCTGCGATTGATATAAGATAACCACCTCGTTGAAAAGTTGTGACCTTCGGAGTGGGGGTGCTTTGCTACTGAAGACTTTTGTGTTTGTCCCCCTTTTGAGTTGTGTGAACAACTCCTCTTGTCTTCCGTAAATCTCGTGTAAGACTGCGAAAGCCCTCAGAGTCTTACATTCGCCTATATTTTTCTCCACGTCATGTAATGTGGATTGGATTTGTAATATCACTATTTCTGGAATTTTTTAACTAACACTTACATTATAGCATTTTAAAGTTTAAATATTGGGTAAATCTGAAATAAAACTAACAAGAGCCGAAGTATGTCAGAACAAGTGCTGACTTTTACTACCATATTTCCAAAACGTTTTTTTTTCAGTTGGTGAAACAAACTCTCAATTTTTAGTCACACTTTCCTCTCTATATGGGGATTAACTCTTATTTTACAGGACGGATATAAAACAACGAAACAAAGAGAGATCCGAATGGGGGAAGGATTTATCGCTTTGGTGGCGCGAAGTTTCCTTCAAAGCCTGATTAATCCCGGCAGCGTCTCAGCCACGGTTAGAGATTTATGTTTATGTTTTTTTTAAAGTGTACTAAAGATCATTCGATAATTTCCGCTTTAGAATTTAATCTTTATAGACTTAATAACTGGATATAAAGCAGCCGTGCTTTCAATTCAAAACTCTAGGGAATATTGATCGAGGTATCAAACGCACTTGAAAAATAGAGCGGCGTTCCATTTCATATCTGAGAAATCAATTTCCTAATCTGGACCGAGCCGTGTGCCCCTGGTTGAATACCAATTTAGCGAACTGTCAAGCAAAGTGACCATTCCATCTCACGGCACAAATCGAGTTTATTCGACGCGACAAAACACGATTTATCTCGCAGAAATATAATTCAATTAAGCGGTAGCTGCCCAAGTTTTTGATAATTTTGTGTCTATAATCTAAAGGAATATTTGACTATATGAGCCAAAATTTCCATTTAACCTCCCACTCGGGGCCCTTTAACAGTAAATCACGGTATAAAGAAAGAACAAAGGAGATTCGAGGTAATCCTGCCAACTCTAATTAACTCGGCAGCGGTGACAACGTGACAGAGTGACTAATTGAAAACCAAGGGAAAACGATTTTTCCGGGTTTGAAATTTAAATTTCGCATCGGCAAGATAAATTTTTCCCAGATGGAAATTGTATTAAACGCCCTCCCATGGCTTTTTAATGTGCGCTCGCATAAAAGCTTTAATCTTAATCCATAAAGCGTCAATATTGTGACAAAGATTTGCTTAATTAAAGCCGGGAACAGGGTAAATAATCACTCAATTACGCCGTTAGGCCGGGGCAAAACGCAGGAAATAACGCGCCCCCCATCGCGGCAAAGATCAAATAAAACTACATTTCTTCTTCAAAGTTAAACGTGAGAATTTGTGTGGCCGCTGTTAGTTATTGATCTCCTAATTTTCAAGTGTGTCGGTTCTGGAAGCACTTTTTTAAAATATTTATAAAGGTTTTCATTAAGTTTTTCGACACAGGTGGCCCTGGAACCCCGACAAATTACCTCCTGTATAAAACTTAAACTTCTCTTCTTCTTCCTCGTTTTTCTTTACTAATTCAGTTTTTGATGCATATAATTTTTTTTTCAAGTTTCTCTTTATTTAGTTCCCTGCTTGTTACCGCATTAGTTGAGTCCTTCATGCGTGGAATCTCGCGATATTCAGAGGGAAGCATAACTGAAGAACCATCAATCTCTTCTCTTCACATTTCTTGCTTTTGTCTAACTTTTCAGTTTATTTCTTCATTAATTTAGTTCTTAATGCACTTATTCCAGGGAAAATTTGGACAAGTAAACACTCATCTATCTCTAGCTCCTTTCGTTTCTTCACTGCTTAACTTCTTCACGAGCTTAGTTTCACCTCACAGTTAGAACTCATAAAAGAGAACTTACCTTACCGTCCTGTTTCTTTTTGTCTTGCCTTTTCCTTCGTCGCTACTTAGTGCGCATAGTTTTCCTCCGTCACAATATACTATTAACAGAAAATCTTTTTTTTTCTCATGTTTCTCTTTCTTCATTCCTATATTAATTTCGTTATTACCTAGTTGAGATCAGTTCTACATAAACGGAACGTAATTTCAAGGGCAGAAAGCATGAATAAAATCTAATATTTAATCTTCTAGGTTTCCCTTTCTTCATTGCTCCATTTCTTTCTTCAACAGTTCTTTTCTTCAAGATTGTAAAATCCCTTTAAAGTCAGAGAGTTGCGTAACTAAAAACTCAATTTCAGCTTCAGGTTTCTCTCTCTTCGTTCCTCCTGCCTTTTCTTCCTTTCTTTCTTCACTGGTCACAAGCTCACAGTATTGCATAATTTTTGAAAACTCTCGTTATTTACTTTTTTATTTCTTTACTAATTCAGTTGGTAACTAAAAAACTAGATTTATCTTCAGGTTTGTCTTTATTAGTTTTTCTTTCTATTTCTTCATTAGTTCAGTTCTTCATGCATTTTCCAAATTCAAAGGGTGACATAACTGCAAACTCATCTAGCCCTTCACGTTCCTCTTGCTTAAATTTTCAGTTAATTTCTTCACTAATCCACTTCTTAAAGCGCTGAATCCCGGACAAAATATTGAAGAAGTAGGCGCTCATCGATCTCTAGCTGTTTTTCCCTAGTTAGTTCTGAAAGAAAAGAAGATTTTCAGGATTCTTTCTTTTCATTATCTTCTTTTCTTGTTTTATTTCTTCACTACTTAAATTCTTTATGAGTATAGCTCCACTGCAGAGTCAGAGTTCATAACTGAAAACTCATTATTTTCCGGTTCTTCTGTGTTTGCCTTTGTTTCTTCGTGTTCACTACTTCAGATTTTTGAGCGCATAATTTTCCTTTTAGGTCACAATATTCTAAATAGAACATCTATTTTTTTCCGCATTTCTTCATTTCTCTCTTTATTTCGTCATTACTTAGTTGAGATTAGTTCTACACGAAAGTAAATTCATTTAAAATTCAGAGCGCTTGAATGCAAATTAATCTTTATCTTCTAGGTTTCTTTCTCTTCGTTTTCCTTCAGTTCTTGATGGACATAATTATTTTTCAAGTTTTAAGGGTTGCATAATTAAAAATATTAATGTTATCTTCAAGTTTCTCTTTGTTTGTTTCCATCTTCATTACCGCGTTAGTTTAGTCCTTCATGCGTAGAATCTCTCGAAATTCAGAGGATGGCATAATTAAAGACATATTTATCTCTTCACATTTCTTGCTCTTGCTTAACTTTTTAGATTTTTCTTCATTAATTTAGTTCTTAATGCACTTATTCCAGGAAAAATTTGGACAAGTAAACACTCATCTATATCTATCTCTAGCTCCTTTCGTTTCTTCACTGCTTAACTTCTTCACGAGCTTAGTTTCACCTCACAGTTAGAATTCATAAAAGAGAACTTACCTTACCATCCTGTTTCTTCTTGCCTTGCCTCTTCCTTCTTCGCTACTTAATGCGCATAATTTTCCTTCAAAGTCACAATACACTATTATCGGAGAATCGTCTTTTTTCTCATGTTTCTCTTTCTTCTTTTGATCTTTATTTCGTTACCACTTAGTTGAGATCAGCTCTAGTAGCATAAATGTAATGTCAAGATCAGAGTGCGTGAATGAAAAATTAATCTTCTAGGTTTCTCTTTCTTCATTGCTCCATTTATTTCTTTACCAGTTCTCTTCTTTTATGTTGCGTAACTAAAAACTCAATTTTTTATTCAGGTTTCTCTTCCTTCGTCTCTCCTTTCTTTTCTCGCTGGTTTTTCCTTCTGCTTCTTCATTAATTGAGCACGCAGCCTCACTTCGAAGTAACAGCCGAACTGGAAACGCGAATTGAAAAATTCGGTTTTATTTTTAGGTTTCTCTTTCCCTCCTTTCTGTCTTCTCTAATAAAGTCTCTCATGCGCATTATGTCTCTCTAAGACTCAATTTTAGAACAAAATTAGGTAAAAACTGCTTTGAATCTTCTAATTTGTTGCTTTTTGGTAAAATACATTTTTGGACCAAAATAAGTGAAATTTTACTGGAAATGCTTCCAAATGTCAATTTAGGATACTTTAAGACGTTTTTGTTAAGGTTATGGAAAAAATAGGCTAAAAGAGACTCATAACTAATGCCCAAATTTAGTATTTGATTTTGGTTCCAATCCTGACATGAGTTTTTCTACAGACTCCAAGTTTGAATTTTTAAACGCTTTGAATCTTTTTTAACCGATTTTGGCCTTGATCCTAACCTGAACTTTCAAAAAAAAGTTTCAAATTGGCTATTTTAAACGCTTTGACTTCTTTTAAACCGGTTTTGGCTTGAAAAAAACCTTTCTCAATTAGCCATATAATTTAGAGTGGATTCTGACCTTAAAGCAAATAAATTTTTCAACAACTTTTAATTTGGAGTTTTAGATTGCTTTGAATCACTTTTAGCCAGTTTTGGTCCTAATCTTGACCTGAATTCTCCAAAATCTTAAATTTTTGGAGAATTGCAGGTTTGATTTTTGAAGAATTTGATTCAGGAGAAACCTTCCTGTTGTACAGTTTTGCCCCCCATTTTTAGCAGTGGATACCTTAAAAATGGTGGCTATATCCGCTTCAATTGACGTCTTTGGTGGAATTCAATTTTAGAATAAAAACTGATTCGAATCTTCAAATTTGTTGTTTTTGGTAAAATATGTTTTTGGACTAAAATAAGTGAAATTTTACTGGAAATGCTTCCAAATGTCAATTTAGAATTTTTTTAAGACGTTTAGGTTAAGGTTATGGAAAAAATCGGCTAAAAAAGGCTCAAAGCTAATGAAAAAATCGCTTAAAAATAACTTAAAGCATTAAAAAATGCAAATTTAGAAAAACTGATGGAAAAATGCAAGTGAGGAATACGGCCAAAATATGCCCAATACGGTCGGTTGAAAATTACTCAACGCGTCTAAAATAGAGAATTTAGAGTTTTGGAAAAAATTCACTTTAGAACTCGATTAAAAATAACCCACCACGTAAATTTAGATGTTTTTGGAGAAATTCAATTTTAGGACAAAACCATGCAAATATTGATTCAAGTCTTCTAACTTGTTGTTCCGCGAAAAATTACATTTTTGGACCAAATTTTGACGCAAAACGCTTCAAAATGCTAACTTTGAGTTTTCTGAAAAACTTAGGATAAGATTAAGGCCAAAACTAGTTAAAAATTATTCAAAGGATGCAAAAGTATAAACTTGGATTTGCTGGAGAAATTTAGGTTAGGATTTTGACCAAAAATAGTTTAAACATTACTCAAAACATTAAAAGATGCAAATTAAAACTTTTTGGGAAATCGGTTAAAAATTACTTAAAACGTACTAACGAACATTGAGTTATCCGAGAAATTCAGGTACGCTCAAGGCCAAAAATGGTTGAGAATGACTCAAAGATTTTAAAAATAGAAATTTTGAGTTTGTGGAAGAAAGGTAAGAATTAAAGTAAAAATGATTTCGAAATCAAAAACTCAAAAAACGCAAATTTAAAGAATTTGATGAAGTGCAGGTAAGAATTGGAGCTAAAATCGATTAAAAATTACCCACATCTAAAAATTTAAATTTTCATGCATTTGGTGAAACTCAATTTTAATACATAATCAGGCAAAAGTTAGGATTAAGGCCAAAGTCGGTCAAAAATGACTCAAATGGTACATAAAATACAAATTTGGGGTGCTTGGAGAAATTCAAGTTGAGATGGTCAAGATGGTTTAAAACTTACCCAAAACATTTAGTAATGCAAATTGAAATTTTTTGAAAAAATTCAGGAGAGGATTAAGGGCAAAATCGTTTACAAATTATAGAAAGCACTTAAAAATGCAAATTTGCAGCTTAAGGAAAATTCACGGTCAGGATTCGGGTCGAAATCGGTTAAAAATGACTCAAAGCTTCTAAAAATACTAATTTTTAGTTGTTCAAAATATTTAAGTGGAAATTGGGGCCAAAGTTCGATAAAAATGACTAAAAGCTTTAAAAAATTAATGTATAGAATTTGTGTCAAAGTTCAGGTTGGGAATAGGGCCAAAATCGTTTAAAAATTGCACAAAGCGTCTAAAACGAAAATTTAGAGTCTTTGGAGAAACTCAATCTTAAGGCAAAATCAGGAAAAATTCAAATTTTCTAATGTGCTATTTGTGCTATAATTGTTGGTTTTTGGACCAAAATGAAAACGCTTCAAAATGCAAATTTTGTGTTTTTTTGGGAAAATTAGGTGAGGATTAAGGCCAAAATCAGCTACACAGTTACAACAAGTTACACAGAGCGTCCAAAAATATTAACTTGGAATTTTTCAGGAAATTGGAGTAAGAACTAAGGCCAAAATGGCTGAAAATAACTCAAAACTTTAAAAAAAAATTAATGGTTTTGCAGAAATTGACTTTTATTTAAAAATGAGAAAGGATGATTAAAAATCTTTTAATTCGTTGTTTTGGACCTAAAATAAGTAAAACTTGACTCAAAATAGAAATTCGGCGTTTTTTTGAAAGTCAGGTTAAGATTATGGCTAAAATCGGTGCAAATTACTCAAAGGCTCTAAAAATGCCTATTTAAAGTTTTTGAGGAAATTCAGGTCAGAAGTAGGGCCAAAATTTATTAAAAATTAATTAAGATGTTTAAAAATTCAAAGTTGTAGTAAAAGCTCAGGTTAGGATTGGGACCCCAAATATGTTTCGTTAACCAGTGCCATTCCCACGATTTAGAACATCATTCCAATTGTTTTTTTTTTTTTTTTTAATTTACCTTGTCAATGAAAGGATGCAAGGCACATAATATGATAAAATGAAAAATGAAAACTCTACATTAAGATAAATTTAGAAAATTAATTGTTTAGTCAAGGCAGCTCAAGACATGTCCTGTCTTGTTTTATTAAGAAAAACATGTCAAAAATTCGAGAAGATATACAAGAAAAGGTGCTTCAAGACATTCTCTTTCCCTGTTCTTACAAACATTGTTTTCTTCCACAGATAAACTTGGTAATTAATCGATCCAATATCCAGAACCTCCAGTTCTTCTGACGATTGAAGCTTCATATTGAATATATGTATGCTCAACTTTGCTTTGCCCTCAACAATGTTTTTCTTTTTCCCTCTAGTTTTTTGTTTTCACAAGTTTCGTCTTCACCATATGGTAAAATCCAATAATATGCTGCGTCAGTTGTCAATGACCAGTTTCGAGGTCTTTAAAGCGGCATAAGTTAAACAAGTACATTACCAAGGAAATGACAAGTTTCGTCAGCATCCAGGACTAACGCCTTTCGTCCAATAGCCACAATAAAGTCATCCAAACAGCCATTTAACTTCAACAAAATAATGGCCGTATTTACGTGTGTAATATACAGAACCTCCAGTTCTTCTGAATATGTGCATTCTCAACTTTGCTTTGTCCTCAATATTGTCTTTCATTTTCGCCTCTAGACGTTTGTTTTCAAAAGTTTTCCTCTTCCCCATATGGTAAAATTTAATAATATGTTGTGTTAATTGTCAATGACCAGTTTTGAGGTCTTTAAAGTCGCTTAGGTTTTGCCATTGTACATTACCAAGGAACTAGCAAGTTTCGTCAGCATCCAGGACTAACCCCTTTCGTCCAATAGCCACAATAAAGTCATCCAAACAGCGACAAAATAATGGCCGTATATACTTCTCTTTTATAATATCCAGAACCTCCAGTTCTTCTGACGATTGAGGCTTCATTTTGAATATGTGCATGCTCAACTTTGCTTTGTCCTTAAAATTGTCTTTCTTTTTGCCTCTAGATTCTTTTTTTCACAAGTTTCCTCTTCATCATATGGTAAAATCCAATAATATGCTGCGTCAGTTGTCAATGAACAGTTTCGAGGTATTTAAAGCGGCTTAAGTTAAACAAGTACATTACCAAGGAAATGGCAAGTTTCTTCAGCATCCAGGACTAACCCCTTTCGTCCAATAGCCACAATAAAGTCATCCAAACAGCCATTTAACTTCAACAAAATAATGGCCGTATATACGTGCGTTTTATAATATCCAGAACCTCCAGTTCTTTTGATGATTGAGGCTTCATTTTGAATATGTGCATGCTCAACTTTACTTTGTCCTCAACATTGTCTTTATTTTGCCTCTAGATTCTTGGTTTCACAAGTTTCCTCTTCATTAAATGCTAAAATCCAATAATATGCTGCGTCAGTTGACAATGACCAGTTTCGAGGTATTTAAAGCGGGTTAAGTTAAACAAGTACATTACCAAGGAAATGGCAAGTTTCATCAGCGTCCAGGACTAACCCCATTCGTCCAATAGCCACAATAAAGTCATCCAAACAGCCATTTAACTTCAACAAAATAATGGCCGTATATACGTGCGTTTTATAACATCCAGAACCTCCAGTTCGTTTGATGATTGAGGCTTCATTTTGAATATGTGCATGCTCAACTTTACTTTGTCCTCAACATTGTCTTTCTTTTTGCCTCTAGATTCTTGTTTTCACAAGTTTCCTCTTCATCATATGCTAAAATCCAATAATATGCTGCGTCAGTTGACAATAACCAGTTTCAAGGTATTTAAAGCGGGTTAAGTTAAACCAGTACATTACCAAGGAAATGGCAAGTTTCATCAGCGTCCAGGACTAACCCCTTTCGTCCAATAGCCACAATAAAATCATCCAAACAGCCATTTAACTTCACCGAAATAATGGCCGTATATACGTGTGTAATATCCAGAACCTCCAGTTCTTCTGACGATTGAAGCTTCACTTTGAATATGTGCATGCTCAACTTTGCTTTGTCCTCAATATTGTCTTTCATTTTCGCCTCTAGTCTTTTGTTTTCAAAAATGTTCCTCTTCACCATCTGGTAAAATCCAATAATATGTTGTGTCTGTTGTTCCAATGACCAGTTTCGAGGTCTTTAAAACGGCTTAAGTTAAACAAGTACATTACCAAGGAAATGGCAAGTTTCATCAGCATCCAGGACTAACCCCTTTCGTCCAATAGCCACAATAAAGTCATCCAAACAGTCAATTAACTTCAACGAAATAATGGCCGTATATACGTGTGTAATATCCAGAACCTCCAGTTCTTCTGACGATTGAAGCTTTATTTTGAATATGTGCATTCTCAACTTTGCTTTGTCCTCAATATTGTCTTTCATTTTCGCCTCTAGACGTTTGTTTTCAAAAGTTTTCCTCTTCCCCATATGGTAAAATTTAATAATATGTTGTGTTAATTGTCAATGACCAGTTTTGAGGTCTTTAAAGTCGCTTAGGTTTTGCCATTGTACATTACCAAGGAACTAGCAAGTTTCGTCAGCATCCAGGACTAACCCCTTTCGTCCAATAGCCACAATAAAGTCATCCAAACAGCGACAAAATAATGGCCGTATATACTTCTCTTTTATAATATCCAGAACCTCCAGTTCTTCTGACGATTGAGGCTTCATTTTGAATATGTGCATGCTCAACTTTGCTTTGTCCTTAAAATTGTCTTTCTTTTTGCCTCTAGATTCTTTTTTTCACAAGTTTCCTCTTCATCATATGGTAAAATCCAATAATATGCTGCGTCAGTTGTCAATGAACAGTTTCGAGGTATTTAAAGCGGCTTAAGTTAAACAAGTACATTACCAAGGAAATGGCAAGTTTCTTCAGCATCCAGGACTAACCCCTTTCGTCCAATAGCCACAATAAAGTCATCCACACAGTCATTTAACTTCAACGAGATAATGGCCGTATATACGTGTGTAATATCCAGAACCTCCAGTTCTTCTGACGATTGAAGCTTCATTTTGGATATGTACATGCTCAACTTTGCTTTGTCCTCAATATTGTCTTTCATTTACGCCTCTAGTCTTTTGTTTTCAAAAATTTTCCTCTTCACCATATGGTAAAATCCAATAATATATTGTGTCAATTATCAATGACCAGTTTCGAGGTCTATAAAGCCGGTTAAGTTGAACAAGTAGATTACCAAGGAAATGACAAGTTTCTTTAACATCCAGGACTAACCCCCTTTCGTCCAATAGCCACAATAAAGTCATCCAAACAGCCATTTAACTTCAACAAAATAATGGCCGTATATACGTGTGTAATATCCAGAACCTCCAGTTATTCTGACGATTGAAGCTTCATTTTGAATATGTGCATGCTCAACTTTGCTTTGTCCTCAATATTGTCTTTCATTTATGCCTCAAGTCTTTTGTTTTCACAAGTTTTCCTCTTCACTATATGGTAAAATCCAATAATATATTGTGTCAATTATCAATGACCAGTTTCGAGGTCTATAAAGCCCGTTAAGTTGAACAAGTAGATTACCAAGGAAATGACAAGTTTCTTTAACATCCAGGACTAACCCCCTTTCGTCCAATAGCCACAATAAAGTCATCCAAACGGCCATTTAACTTCAACAAAATAATGGCTCTTCACCATATGGTAAAATCCAATAATATGTTGTGTCTGTTGTTCCAATGACCAGTTTCGAGGTCTTTAGAACGGCTTAAGTTAAACAAGTACATTACCAAGGAAATGGCAAGTTTCATCAGCATCCAGGACTAACCCCTTTCGTCCAATAGCCACAATAAAGTCATCCAAACAGCCATTTAACTTCAACAAAATAATGGCCGTATATACGTGCGTTTTATAACATCCAGAACCTCCAGTTCGTTTGATGATTGAGGCTTCATTTTGAATATGTGCATGCTCAACTTTACTTTGTCCTCAACATTGTCTTTCTTTTTGCCTCTAGATTCTTGTTTTCACAAGTTTCCTCTTCATCATATGCTAAAATCCAATAATATGCTGCGTCAGTTGACAATGACCAGTTTCGAGGTATTTAAAGCGGGTTAAGTTAAACAAGTACATTACCAAGGAAATGGCAAGTTTCATCAGCGTCCAGGACTAACCCCATTCGTCCAATAGCCACAATAAAGTCATCCAAACAGCCATTTAACTTCAACAAAATAATGGCCGTATATACGTGCGTTTTATAACATCCAGAACCTCCAGTTCGTTTGATGATTGAGGCTTCATTTTGAATATGTGCATGCTCAACTTTACTTTGTCCTCAACATTGTCTTTCTTTTTGCCTCTAGATTCTTGTTTTCACAAGTTTCCTCTTCATCATATGCTAAAATCCAATAATATGCTGCGTCAGTTGACAATAACCAGTTTCAAGGTATTTAAAGCGGGTTAAGTTAAACCAGTACATTACCAAGGAAATGGCAAGTTTCATCAGCATCCAGGACTAACCCCTTTCGTCCAATAGCCACAATAAAGTCATCCAAACAGTCAATTAACTTCAACGAAATAATGGCCGTATATACGTGTGTAATATCCAGAACCTCCAGTTCTTCTGACGATTGAAGCTTTATTTTGAATATGTGCATTCTCAACTTTGCTTTGTCCTCAATATTGTCTTTCATTTTCGCCTCTAGACGTTTGTTTTCAAAAGTTTTCCTCTTCCCCATATGGTAAAATTTAATAATATGTTGTGTTAATTGTCAATGACCAGTTTTGAGGTCTTTAAAGTCGCTTAGGTTTTGCCATTGTACATTACCAAGGAACTAGCAAGTTTCGTCAGCATCCAGGACTAACCCCTTTCGTCCAATAGCCACAATAAAGTCATCCAAACAGCGACAAAATAATGGCCGTATATACTTCTCTTTTATAATATCCAGAACCTCCAGTTCTTCTGACGATTGAGGCTTCATTTTGAATATGTGCATGCTCAACTTTGCTTTGTCCTTAAAATTGTCTTTCTTTTTGCCTCTAGATTCTTTTTTTCACAAGTTTCCTCTTCATCATATGGTAAAATCCAATAATATGCTGCGTCAGTTGTCAATGAACAGTTTCGAGGTATTTAAAGCGGCTTAAGTTAAACAAGTACATTACCAAGGAAATGGCAAGTTTCTTCAGCATCCAGGACTAACCCCTTTCGTCCAATAGCCACAATAAAGTCATCCAAACAGCCATTTAACTTCAACAAAATAATGGCCGTATATACGTGCGTTTTATAATATCCAGAACCTCCAGTTCTTTTGATGATTGAGGCTTCATTTTGAATATGTGCATGCTCAACTTTACTTTGTCCTCAACATTGTCTTTATTTTGCCTCTAGATTCTTGGTTTCACAAGTTTCCTCTTCATTATATGCTAAAATCCAATAATATGCTGCGTCAGTTGACAATGACCAGTTTCGAAGTATTTAAAGCGGGTTAGGTTAAACAAGTACATTACCAAGGAAATGGCAAGTTTCATCAGCGTCCAGGACTAACCCCTTTCGTCCAATAGCCACAATAAAGTCATCCACACAGTCATTTAACTTCAACGAGATAATGGCCGTATATACGTGTGTAATATCCAGAACCTCCAGTTCTTCTGACGATTGAAGCTTCATTTTGGATATGTGCATGCTCAACTTTGCTTTGTCCTCAATATTGTCTTTCATTTACGCCTCTAGTCTTTTGTTTTCAAAAATTTTCCTCTTCACCATATGGTAAAATCCAATAATATATTGTGTCAATTATCAATGACCAGTTTCGAGGTCTATAAAGCCGGTTAAGTTGAACAAGTAGATTACCAAGGAAATGACAAGTTTCTTTAACATCCAGGACTAACCCCCTTTCGTCCAATAGCCACAATAAAGTCATCCAAACAGCCATTTAACTTCAGCAAAATAATGGCCGTATATACGTGTGTAATATCCAGAACCTCCAGTTATTCTGACGATTGAAGCTTCATTCTGAATATGTGCATGCTCAACTTTGCTTTGTCCTCAATATTGTCTTTCATTTTCGCCTCTAGACGTTTGTTTTCAAAAGTTTTCCTCTTCCCCATATGGTAAAATTTAATAATATGTTGTGTTAATTGTCAATGACCAGTTTTGAGGTCTTTAAAGTCGCTTAGGTTTTGCCATTGTACATTACCAAGGAACTAGCAAGTTTCGTCAGCATCCAGGACTAACCCCTTTCGTCCAATAGCCACAATAAAGTCATCCAAACAGCGACAAAATAATGGCCGTATATACTTCTCTTTTATAATATCCAGAACCTCCAGTTCTTCTGACGATTGAGGCTTCATTTTGAATATGTGCATGCTCAACTTTGCTTTGTCCTTAAAATTGTCTTTCTTTTTGCCTCTAGATTCTTTTTTTCACAAGTTTCCTCTTCATCATATGGTAAAATCCAATAATATGCTGCGTCAGTTGTCAATGAACAGTTTCGAGGTATTTAAAGCGGCTTAAGTTAAACAAGTACATTACCAAGGAAATGGCAAGTTTCTTCAGCATCCAGGACTAACCCCTTTCGTCCAATAGCCACAATAAAGTCATCCAAACAGCCATTTAACTTCAACAAAATAATGGCCGTATATACGTGCGTTTTATAATATCCAGAACCTCCAGTTCTTTTGATGATTGAGGCTTCATTTTGAATATGTGCATGCTCAACTTTACTTTGTCCTCAACATTGTCTTTATTTTGCCTCTAGATTCTTGTTTTCACAAGTTTCCTCTTCATTATATGCTAAAATCCAATAATATGCTGCGTCAGTTGACAATGACCAGTTTCGAAGTATTTAAAGCGGGTTAGGTTAAACAAGTACATTACCAAGGAAATGGCAAGTTTCATCAGCGTCCAGGACTAACCCCTTTCGTCCAATAGCCACAATAAAGTCATCCACACAGTCATTTAACTTCAACGAGATAATGGCCGTATATACGTGTGTAATATCCAGAACCTCCAGTTCTTCTGACGATTGAAGATTCATTTTGGATATGTGCATGCTCAACTTTGCTTTGTCCTCAATATTGTCTTTCATTTACGCCTCTAGTCTTTTGTTTTCAAAAATTTTCCTCTTCACCATATGGTAAAATCCAATAATATATTGTGTCAATTATCAATGACCAGTTTCGAGGTCTATAAAGCCGGTTAAGTTGAACAAGTAGATTACCAAGGAAATGACAAGTTTCTTTAACATCCAGGACTAACCCCCTTTCGTCCAATAGCCACAATAAAGTCATCCAAACAGCCATTTAACTTCAACAAAATAATGGCCGTATATACGTGTGTAATATCCAGAACCTCCAGTTATTCTGACGATTGAAGCTTCATTTTGAATATGTGCATGCTCAACTTTGCTTTGTCCTCAATATTGTCTTTCATTTACGCCTCTAGTCTTTTGTTTTCACAAGTTTTCCTCTTCACTATATGGTAAAATCCAATAATATATTGTGTCAATTATCAATGACCAGTTTCGAGGTCTATAAAGCCCGTTAAGTTGAACAAGTAGATTACCAAGGAAATGACAAGTTTCTTTAACATCCAGGACTAACCCCCTTTCGTCCAATAGCCACAATAAAGTCATCCAAACGGCCATTTAACTTCAACAAAATAATGGCTCTTCACCATATGGTAAAATCCAATAATATGTTGTGTCTGTTGTTCCAATGACCAGTTTCGAGGTCTTTAGAACGGCTTAAGTTAAACAAGTACATTACCAAGGAAATGGCAAGTTTCATCAGCATCCAGGACTAACCCCTTTCGTCCAATAGCCACAATAAAGTCATCCAAACAGCCATTTAACTTCAACAAAATAATGGCCGTATATACGCGTGTTTTATAATATCCAGAACCTCCAGCTCCTCTGACGATGGTGTCGTGATTCCCACCGGATTCTACCCGCTAAATATGGATTTTTGTTCTCAACATTCTGGAGTGGCTAATTGCTCCCCTGATGCCCTTAACTTTCCCCAACTTCCAGATGACATATGATTAACGATACTTTGTTGGGACATTTAAATTATGGCCGGAAAACTATTATTTCTGTAAATGTGGTGCTCGGGCCTAAAGAGGCTATTAATAACGACTCGTCCTGATTTTTACGTTTTGCCTTTACAAATGTTAATTTACTGGAATGATAAATTTGTATATTTTCTCGGAAGGCGTTTTCGCCGGAGATTTGTGTGGTCTATTAATACAACAGGATGCTTTGTTTTACATCTGTTTTTAATGTCGCTGCCTGTTTTGCTAAACAGAAGATAAATGTGCACGTGCCACGCGACGTTAACGATCTTGTCACGGTTTCTCTTACAGGGCAAAATTTATTTTTCTATATTATAAAAAGACGCATTATGTGGTTCCTTCGTTTACTTTAACTCACAATTTCATCGTGCTAATTTGCGCAGCAACGAAATTACCTAAAATAGTATATTACCCGGCAAGAACATGCAGGCCATCACTCTTGCATCATCTCACTTTGCAGCCCAAGTCTGTTGAGAAAGCTCGTTTTGCTATCTTGACTGGTGCTGCAATAAGCTTCGTTATGAAACTTGTGTTTTAATGTACCATAATAATACCCTTGTTGACTTTCCATAAAATGCAATATTTAATCGTTTGAATTTCAAAAACTGGCAAAAAACAACAGAAACTAATCCGTTTCGGTCTGCTTTGATAACGTCAATACCGAAGCTGATTGAGTTCCGTATTTAGCTTTATTGGAAAAGCAGACGGTTGAAATTTTGATAAAATAAACCGGCTTTATTCTCGGATTTAATTGCGTTTGCCGTCATAAATTATTTAAATGAAGTTTCTGCCGAAAACTGGAAAATTTTAACGACGTTTCGGTTATATTCGACCGGGATTGTTACGGATTTCAATTTCAAATGCGATAATTTGACTTGGTCTGGGGAGGATATTTGGGGAAATAAACATGCCTGAAAAGAGAAATTTTGTTCGTTTCATAAGTAGATCTGTTGCGATTAAACCAGTGTAAAATTTAAGCAATTTAACCCAATTTTGAAAGCCACCCATTTATAGTTCAGGTTAGCTTTACATGTAGAATTCCAGGACAACATAAACAGGACTTCAAACAATCATTACCTTGGAGGCTTTCTCATA
Source organism: Taphrorychus bicolor (assembly GCA_951812265.1). Taxonomy (NCBI): domain Eukaryota; kingdom Metazoa; phylum Arthropoda; class Insecta; order Coleoptera; family Curculionidae; genus Taphrorychus; species Taphrorychus bicolor. The sequence goes on from OX638305.1 coordinate 15,025,112, forward strand.
AACTGTAATTACTAGGTGTCTGCGGTTGCTGTTCTTCAGACCTCTTCTTCCTCATCAAGTCTTCACTCTTTAAGCTTTTTGAGTGAAAATTTTATAGTAGTTTCTTGAGGTTTGCCCTCATGTTTACTAAACATAACATAAATTTTTACATCACAAGCTTAGTCATTCTGTGTCCAACTGGAACATATTCAATAAAAATAATTTTTTTTGGCCTTTCATCAAAATTCTTTAAATGTCGCAAGATTCTTGAATGACCATTTTAATGAATTCTTCAATTTGGTCTTTTAAGAGACAACTTATCTATTGAAGTGACAACTATTTCATTGGTGGAACGTCAAAAGTTGAGAGTGCTGTTGAGTTTCTGCGCTTTTCTGTTAAGTTCACCCAAATGCGTAAGTGTTCAATTACTGCTCTCCGTCTTGTGGAATCAAACGAAAATTGATGTATATGTCATTATTAGAAAATCCAGTATTTTATATATCTGAAGTTACTGCATTCTTACTTTAGGTTTTGGTCTAAAAATTGTTAAAATCGGTAAATAAATAAGTGTATGTATGATCACTTCCAACTGAAAATCCAGATTCCAAATGTTCAATTGAAATTTACAAACAAATCTCAAAAGATCGAGACCTAGTTTATTTATTCCCAAATAGGACAAGTGCAAAGAGTGTACAAATTTAGAAAACAAAATTAATGATTTTGGACCACACTGTTCAAATAATCTATAGAAGAGTTAGAAAAACTCTAACGAAAAACCGGACGAGCATTACAGAAATACAAGGAGGACCCGGAAGAGAGTTTCCCTTGTCTGAAATCTAAATAAGCCACAGCTAGAGATATCCCGATTTTAGACATTTACAAAAAGTAATCATTTTTTTCCACAATGTTTGAATGCAAAATGTTTATTCTATAGGAGACTGATTGTTTTTAACGAAACCTTTTCCACGATACCTAAAAACGCAAGACTCAATAGTGGTAACAGTAGTAAAAAAATTGTACAGCAGATAATTGTACGGCCATAATAAAAACAATATGCATGGCAACATCGAGCAAAAAATATAAAAAAGAAGAAACGTGTACGACTATGAAGGCTTGATTGACACGACCTAAAGTGTTTTCCGATCATTGAAGCAGTGGTCCAATGGAATTTCTTCCTGACGCTTCGTCCACAGTTGCGGCAGACATTAAAAAAGCCCAAGTGATCTCTCGTGCTTCCCGACGTTGACTGGTTCGACAGTGGTGAGCTCCGTGGTATTTATTCCCCGCCGTCGGGCTGCAGTGGCGGCACTGGGGTGGGGATAGTGGTGGCGCGGGGTTTCGGCGCACTTGAAGTATGTCGTAGAACTCGCTCCAGTCTGCATTTAGAAACCTAATGTAAACCTTCCTGATGACATTGATGTCGTGTTCGACGAAGATGTATTCCGACGAAGATGTAACCTTCGCAGAGAGTGTGCTTTGCTATTGCTGACTAAGGATGGAGACGTCACGAATTCTTGCAGAAGAGAAAGCTCTGAAAGCCTTGAACGAAAACAAGGATATTCCTGTGTTACCAACAGATAAAGGAAACGCAACAGTAGCAATGTCAACATCGGAGTACGAAGAAAAATCAAGACATTGTGAGATTCAGAAAAAAATATCTTAGGCCTGCAAAAATACCAAAAATAAAAAATATATATGACTATGAAGACACCACTTCTGTGGTCCCTACTAGTGGACAACCTTTTGGCCACTTTGGAACTATGAGGAGTCGAGGTCCGAGCATACGACGAAGTCGTATGCTTGGTGTAATCGCCGATCTTGTGAAAAATGTTACAAACAATGCAATCGACGTCATTACTGTTGTTTATCTTCAAACTGAAGTTTTACTGATAGTTGAAACAGTAACCTTTAACAGTACACAAAACTGCGATTAAGCCCGACCGAACAATAAACAATTGCTTCATCGAATCCACAGCCAGCTTACCCACTGACACCGATATTTTTTCGAGCAATATATTTTGCCAGTGATATAGCATTCCACCTAAGAAATCTGAACTTGACCTCTCACTCCTCTCGGTGAACGAATGTTTTTATGTATTTTTGTCCGCTCCCCTGAGGGGACATCAACCAATCATATCGAGCGATCAATACCATTAATCCGCCGCAACGCTGCACAGCCAATGAGAAAAGAAGCAAACGCATACCGACGTCCTCGTTATCTAGAGTAACAAAATCGCGGTTTGGGCTCTTTTTAGATTTTATTACGACGGCTTTTCTTGGAATATGACTGACATTCAGCACGATCTATTGCCGTTTTGTCTGAATAGAAACAGAGGATTTATTTGGGATGTTTACTGTTTCAAATCATTTAGAATGCTTTGATTATTCCTTTCTTATATTAGGTTTCAGACCTCTTTCTTCAGAGTATTATTTCATCTGCTTTACATCTAATAAAAACGGTCACAATTTATGATATGTGTAACTAGTTTTTATTTATGAACATAATCTTTTAAGATTTTGCATCTTTTCTTTTGCAGTCTACTTTGTGCCTGGAAAGGGACATTGTTTTGAAACAAGCTCAGAGAGCCCTTTGGCCCCTGCAATTTGAAACACTTTATTCATTTTTGAGTAAAATAAATTTTTATAAACACATTAAAAGTTTCGTTTTAAATAAGGTTTTTGAAACATTTGAGAAAGACGGTTGCTTTATAAAGTATAAATATGACTTCGACGATGAACCTAAGAAATATGATCTTTTCCAAAAAAAAAATATATTTCTTTATGTTCAGTTTATTAGCTTATACATGGTGTCGTCAGATTGGGGTGGATACCACCATCTGTCACAAATTGCAAAATTTGTTCCAGATGTGGCACCAGCAACACCGCTTGAGAACGCGTTAAATATATATTCTTTATGTATGTACTACAGCTGAAACCCCAATAGCAACAATTTTACCCAAAAGATGAATAAATCTTATGCAGATTTTGTTTGATGAATGTCGATAATTTATTTACAGCTCTAGTATGTCAGCTGTCACTTGGACTGTCACATGTCGAGATCATGCACATCTTGAATCTCTAGTGATGAACATGTGGTTCAATAGAAATGTTTTTTTTTTTTAAGTTTTGAATATAACTATTTTAACTAGAACAAAAATGTTTCACTTAAACAAATATAAAACAGATTTAAACAGTAAACAAAGAGTGCAATATTTACTACTCAATATTGAATGGTTGCATGTGCCATTTAAACACAAAATCCCTCCACAACGGCTTCATTCAAACGAACAATCAAACACACATGATACGCAAAAAAAGCAAAACAATGTAGAACTTGTTTGTTACTTATCGATTCCGATTTGAGAGTAAATGTCTGACTAAAGCACTTAAAGTCACCTAAACTGCACAACTTACGTGAAAAAGTCTTCTTAGATTGCTTATCCTGAGTTATGATCAGTTCAGAATAGGAAATAGTGCAGTTGTGTCACAATAAATATTCTTAACTTGAATGCAAAGAAAGAGAAACACTATTTATGCAATAAAATCAAATTCATTTATTGCAAGTGCTTCATATTGCAACCCTATGAGGAACTAATCTGCACACTTTCAGCTAACAGAAACACACTTAACAGTACACGAGACTGGGTTTAAACCCGAACGAACACGAAACGATTGCTTCATCGAATTTTCAGCCAGCTGACCTATTAACTCCGATACTTTTCGAGCAATATATTTTGCTGGGGAGATCGCATTTCTCCTGAGAAATCTGAACTTGACCTCTCATTCATCTCGGTGAACGAATGTATTTATGCATTTTTGTCCGCTCCGCTGAGGGGACATCAACCAATCATATCGAGCTATCCATACCAATAATCCGCCGCGACGCTGCACAGCCAATGAGAAAAGAAGCAAACGCATACCGACGTCCTCGTTATCTAGGGTAACAAAATCGCGGTTTGGGCTATTTTTAGATTTTATTACGACGGCTTTTCTTGGAATATGACTGACATTCAGCACGATCTATTGCCGTTTTGTCTGGATAGAAACACAGAATTTATTTGGGATGCTTACTGTTTCAAATCATTTAGAATGCTTTGATTATTCCTTTCTTATATCAGGATTCCCCAACAATGATGCTCTTTTTGTTCCAAGTTAATTTGTGACAACTTGTCCTTCAGACCTTTTTCTCCAGAATATTATTCAAACTGCCTTACATCCAATAAAAATGCCCACAATTTATGATATGTGTAACTAGTTTTTATTTATGGACATAACAATCTTTTAAGATTTTGCATCTTTTCTTTTGCAGTCTACTTTGAGCCTGGAAAGGGACATTCTTTTGAAAAAAAAATATATTTCTTTATTTGCAGTTTAAATCAAGTTATGCAAAGTGTCGCCAGATGGGGGTGCATACCACTAGCTGGCAAAATATGCAAAATTTGGTCCAGATGTGGTACCATCAACCCCATCTGGGAACACGTTAAATATGTATTCTTTATTTATTTACACGAGCCGAAACACCCATTGCAACAATTTTACCCAGAAAATGAATAAATCTTATGCAGATTTAAACACTAAACAAAGAGCACAACGTACTGCAATCTTTACTACTCGATATTGAATGGTTGCATGTGCCATTTAAACCCAAAACCCCTCCACAACGGTTTCATCCAAAGGAACAATCAAACACACATGATACGCAAAACAATGCAGGACGTGTTTTATTACTTAGCGATTCTGATTGGAGAATAAATGTCTGACTAAAGCACTTAAATGCACAACTTACGTGAGAAAGTCTTCTTAGATTGCTTGTCCTGAGTTATGATTAGTCCAGAATGGGAAATGTGCAATTGTGTCACAATAACTACCCTTAACTTGAATGCAAAGAGAGAGAAACAATAAGCAATAAAATTAATAATAAGTTAATTTATTGCAAGTCCCTCGTAATGCAACCCTATAAGGAAAAATTTTCACACCTTTAGCTAACAGAAATATACTTAGCAGTACATAAGACTGCGATTAAACCCGAACGAACACTAAAAAATTACTTCATCGAATCCTCAGCCGGCTGACCTACCGACCCCGATACATTTCTTTTCTGAATTTGAACTCTCATTCATCTCGGTGAACAAATGCATTTATGCATTTTCGTCCGTTCCACTGGGGGAAATCAGCAAATCATATCGAGCGATCCATAACATTAATCCGCCGCGACGCTGCACAGCCAATGGGAAAAGCAGCAAACGCATACCGACGTCTTCGTTATCAAGGGTAATAAAATCGCGGTTAGGTTTTATTTCAACGGCTTTTCTTTGAATATGACTGACATTCAGCACGATTTATTGCCGTATTGTGTGCATAGAAACAGAGTTTTTATATGTTTTAATCGTTTAGAAGGCTTTTATTATGGCTTTTTTTTATATTAGGTTTCCCCAACAATAATGCTGTTTTTGTTCCATGTTAATGTATAGAAATCTTGAAACCTTGTACAACATGTCCTTCAGACCTTTTTCTCTAGAATATTATTTAGATCTAATAAAAATGATAACAATTTATGATATGTGTAAATAGTTTTTCATCTATGGACATAACTTATATTTTTTAAGATTTTGCAAGCTACTTTGTACCTGGAAAGGGATTCTTGTGAAACAAGCTCAGAGAACCCTTCGGCCCTTCGTATTCCCTCTTGACAACACAACTTCGCACATTCATTTGAGTCATCTAAATTTTAATCCAGAACCTTTCTTAGCAGATTAGATTTTGTTCCCGTTCTTATATATCTTCGTTCTGGATTAGGTTCTTCGCCTCCTCCTGATTCTGCGGCACAGTCATCACTATCTTGGTGGCTTTCTCCTAAACTGTAACTATTTGATGTCTGCAATTACTGTTCTTTAATTGAATCATTGTTGCATTGCGCATCAAGGTCTTCCCCCTTATTTGAGAGAAAGCTTGCAGTGGCTTTTTGGAAGTGTCTTTTAGGTTTAACATTAAGTTTACTAAACTGAAAAATGTCCTGTTTTTTGTCAGACTTGAAACAAGTATTTTTACTTTGGCTACAAATTCAGTATATTTACTACATCAGATCCACTTTTATACTTAAAGAACATACTTTTTCTACTTTGGAATGATAATTTTGTCTGACTTTCGTTTTCCTTCCTTCGTCTTTCCTCACTCAGCAGCCTTGACATAGGATTTGTTTGCGTTTAACCACTAACTGAGGTGGATTCACTCCAAGTTGAGACATATCGTTACCTCTCAGTTAATATTAACAAGATCTTGCTTGATTTGCCTAAAAGCTTCCTTTTATCTCAGACATTGACCGATATCTTTGTTGCACATCAGTAAAGCACATCTTGTCTCTTATTTAATCACCTTTGCGTCTCTTATGGCTTACTAGATTTCGTATAAATAATTCTTATCCAGGACAACTTGTTTTGCATACAGGGCGGAGTATAAAATTTAAAAAAAATTAAAAGTTAAACGGCATAATTTAAAAATATTTTTGCTGCCAATATAACCTCAAAAGCTTTCACTTTTCTAAAAAAACTTACTTAAAAAATTTCGAATTTTATTATGTAATACTCTATTATTAATCCCGTCTTGTAGCAATTGAACAGTATGGCAATAAATCAGTGACATTCTCAGCCCCGGTCGGTCATTGGACCCTAAAAATTAGTGTGTACCAGACAGAGACAGCAACATAATTGCCCTAATAGGGGGTCACACGTGATTTACTACTGCAAGTTTGCGAGTTGAGGGAATTTGTCATAAAATTTTACGATGAAGTCGATATTTCCCCGCGCAGCTCAACTCAATCCAAAGTTTTCTAATTGTTTCTTTGTTGTGGTGACATGACTGTTAACGGTCTGCGGAGTTTCAATGAAACTTCGGCCAAAACTAACTTGAAAAGTCGTGCTTTCATTTATCATGGAAACTTTTCATTGCGCAGTCGGTAATGGTATTTTTACGATCCACTCGAGAAGTCAAGGGAATATACCGAAATTCGCCCGCAAGTTTTTGCTTGAAAATATTCTTTCCGTTCTGGTGTTGAGTAATGACCATTTCGTGTTATTTTATTATACTCGGGACGAAAGCTTGATGAACGAGCTTTCTGGCAGCAAGAAACGAAGGAATTTCATAATACTTTTAATATGTGCGGCTCCATTGTGCACACAAAAGCTCATTATAAAGCTCAACCTCTGGCTAGTAAACTCAATATTATCCGAGGGGAAACTCGAATTTAAAGTTTTCTAATTATTGCTCTCCTATTTCGGTCAGTGGTGACACGTTGCTTAACGATTTCCTTTGTTGTAGTGTCCTGATAGCAGTTCTTTGTCAGGTCAATTTAAAAACGTCAGGTGTAGGTTAATACTTACTGAATCCTTTTGTTTCAACAGATCCATCAACGGCCACAAGCCAGCAGAGGTTATTATTATAATCAAGGCTGGGGATGATTAAATTTTCCTCGTCCTCTGGAATTTCGGCACATTTCGTATATAGAAGGCTATTTGCTCGTTGCCGACAGGAAATTAAAAATAACGACAGGTCACGCTCCCTCCTTTTTGTATGCAAAGCCCAATAAAAACGCGAATAAATGAATACAAAAGGTGTACATAATAAACCAGACGGTGATGGAAGTTTCAAGCCGAAACATGACAACTCTAATGTTGGTTTTCATATAAAACATGACAAATTGCAATTATGGTTTTACTAAAGCCGAAAGAAGAACGATTGTTAGTTCAAGCTTAAATCCTAACTTTTTAAAATTATTGTTTATACTCAAATAATTTACGATATACAAGTTGTATTGGAGTAAGAGGTAAGGTATGATATCACTATACACGATCTGGTAAACCATAAGAAATACAAAGAACCACCACAAAACGCAGTGTCAACACGAAGTTTACGGAACACAAGAGGAGTTGCAGGCTGGGGTAAGCAGTAGCAGAGCACACTCTCTCCGAAGGTCACGACATTCTTTTCAACGAGGTGGATGTCTTATATCAATCGCAGCGTTTATCCGAGACTAACGAGAGAGGCCATTTAAACGCGACAAGAATTTCAACAGGAAGGAGAAAATTGCGTTTCTAAATGCACACTGGAAGCGAGGTCTACGACATACTTCCAGTGCGCCGAAATCCCGCGCCACCACTACCCCCACCCCAGTCCCTCCACTAAAGCGCGACGGCAGGGGAATAAATACCACGAAGCTCACCACAGTTGAATCAGTCAACGTCGGGAAGCACGGGAGATCACTTCGTCCATTCCCTTATTTCGCCCAGTCGCAGCTGTAGGCGAAACGTCAGGAAGAAATTCCATTGCACCACGGCTTCAAAGCCCGGAAAACACTTTTGTAACCGGCCGTGAAAGCCTTCACCGTCATATAAAACTCTTGTTAACCATAAATGTGTCAGTTGATGGTATCTAGTTGCAGTGGCACTCCAACCAAAAAGGATCTTGTTTGCTAACGATAGGGTCTTTGAGATAACTTACTCCAGCCAGTCAATTTCCATTAGTCTCGATCTAATTAGTGCTTCCTCGTGCAAATGTCTTTCCACTATCTTTGTCGCTGATGTTATTACAACTTCTATCGTTAACTTCCCTTTGGCACAATTACTGTTGTTAACGACCTCCTTTCAATCCGCACCGCTTCGGACGGCGAATTTATTACGGGGAAAATTCGGAATTTTAGGAAATACCCCCAACGAAGGGAGATAATTTTCCCCCGCGGTCTTGGTTCTAATAATGGGCTCCAATATACCTCAAACCGAAAAAAGCATTACCCACTTACCGTTCGTCCCTTCGTGAATACGGAGCAACTAATCTAATAACGAGGGGAAAAACAATTTATCCTGAAAGAAAATAATCGGATTATAACAGTCGTCTTGAAATGTCTGCTCACATTCTGAACGAACTTAATACTGCCACCTGCCAGCGCTAACAAAGCGATGGGTCTGCGAACATTATTTCACCATTAAGAAAAACTCTTCCGTGTTTTTAAGGAATAACAAGTTTTGACGGTTGAATGTTTCAGACAAAATTTCTTTTTGGAGGTAAATATGATTTTGTAGTCATAGGTTTTTGTTAATCTTTCGCAATTGCTAATTCTTCTAAAAAAAAATGATAAGCAGTGGTGGCCTCGAAACGCGTCTCGTATACGACTCAACCATCAATTGTACCATGGTTAGACTAAAAGTTCTGTGATATTTTTCCTTTGACATTTTGAAAAGAAAAATTGAAACTGCTACACCCGTAGAATCAATCTCCTTAAGAGTTGTTAAGTGCCGTTCACAGGGTAGTTATACGTTTGTATTATGTTATACGCGTGTTTTATATTATTTATAAGAAAAAAAGATACTGACGAGAGAGAAACCTGAAAAAGAGAGACTAACCTGAACTAACCTGAACTAACTGTTTTTTTTTCGTTTAGATTTAACTAGGGAAAAACAGCTAAGAGATCGAAAAGCGCCTACTTCTTCAATATTTTGTCCGAGATTCACGCGTTAAGGAGTGTATTAGTGAAGAAATCAACTGAAAATTTAAGGTAGAGGAACGTGAAAAGATGTATGAGTTTGCAATTATGTCACCCTTTGAATTTGGAAAACGCACGAAGAACTAACCTAATGAAGTAACAGAAAGAAAAAGGACGAAAGAGAAACCTGAAAATAAATCTGGTTTTTTAGTTTTCGTTTTTTCAGTTTTTTAGTTAAGAACTGAATTAGTAAAGAAACAAAAAGATAAACGAAGAACTCAAAGAATAACAAGAGTGTTCAAAAGTTATGCAACAGTGTGAGCTTGGGAAGGCAATGCGCATGAGCTAGTCGACCAGTGAAGAAAAGAAAGAAGAAACAAAGAAAGAGAAACTTGAAGATAAAATTGAGTTTTTAGTTATGCAACACTCTGACATTAAAGTGAACGAAGAAAGACAAACCTGGAAGATTAAAGATTAGTTTTCATTTACGCACTCTGACCTTGAAATTACGTTTCTGTAGAGCTGATCCCAACTAAGTGGTAACGAAATAAAGATAAAATGAAGAAAGAGAAGCATGAGAAAACTACATTGTGACCTTGAAGGAAAACCTGAAGATAAAGAGAAACCTGAAGATAAATCTGGGATTTTTAGTTTGGTTAGTTTTTTAGTTACGAACTGAATTAATAAAGAAATAAAAATTTAAGTAATTTAATTTCCTTCATCATTCAAAATTAAGTTTGGTGTTTTATTGGGGGGGGGGGGGGAATCGGGAATTGACTAAGTGAGATGAGAAATAGTTGTTTTATTGGAGTTAGAGGAGAGATTGGAGTTAGAGGAGAGAAAATTAGTGTGTTTTATTGGGTTTAACATTGAGTTTGTGAGGAGTAATAAACCCATTAAAAATACTAGAAAGAAACTCTAGTCAGGCACACAAGTGAAAAAAAATACTGATTTCTTCTGATGTACTGAAGATAGTGATACTGCTCATATTTGGGGAAATCAAATATCGTTTTGGAGCTAGTTCAGCCGCTTTCCATCAACTGAAGTAATTTAGAAATCAGAAAAATAATAAAGTGGTAATGAATAAATTGATGGTATTATTGATTGTATGGTGTCAAGACGGAAAATTAAGAATGAAAGACACCTCTGTAGTAGCCACTCTAAAAAATTCAGCAGCTGGAGTACTTAATTGGGGAGAAGAGCTGGTGGATAATTTGAATTGCTAAAGATATTATTGGGAATATAATTGAGGATGTGAGGAGTAATAAATCTATTAAAAAAGCTAAAAATAATCTTTTTCTCTAATAAAATGCGCAATTCGAAAAAAACTGATTTCTTCTGACCTCCTGAAGGAAGTGCGACCTATTTAGAGACATCAAATATCTTATTGGGTTTAGTTGAGAAGCTTTCTATCGTAATTGAGGAACTAGAAAAATAATAAAGTGATAATGAAGAAATTGATGATATTATTGATGATATCAAGACGGAAAATTAGTAACAAAATCTACCTCTGTAGGAACCACTTTGAAATATTCAGGAGCTAGTGTGTTTTATTGGGTTAAAATTGAGGACGTGAGGAGTAATTAACCCATTAAAAAGTCCAGAAAGAATCTCTAGTGAGGCGCTCAATTAGAAAAAAAAACTGATTTCGTCTGATCTTCTGAAGATAGTGATACTAACCAATTTCGAGAAATCAAATATCTTTTTGGAGCTGGATAAGCCGCTTTCCATCAACTGCAGTAATCGAAAAATCTGAAAAATAATAAAGTGCTAATGATTAAATTATTGTTTGTATGATGTGAAGACGGAAAATTAGTAATGAAAATAACCTCTGTAGGAGCAACTCTGAAAAATTCAAGGGCTAGAGTACTTAATTGGGGAGAAGAGCTCGTGAGTAATTTAAATTACTAAAGATATTATTGGGAATAGAATTGAGGACGTGAGGAGTAATAAATCTTATAAGACCTTTGTTATTTAATATATTTTCAATAAAAAATTCACTAAATTTGCCAATTCACACTTTTGCCAGATTTTGCCTTAAAATTGATTTTTTTTTAAAAATATTAAAATTTGCACTTTTAGTAAATGTTGGTAATTTTTAACCAATTTTAACCCTAATTTTGACTTGAATTTCTCTAAACATTCCAAATTTGCAATATAAGGGCTTTGAGTCATTTTTAACCGATTTTAGCGCTAAGCTTAACCTGAATTTTTCAAAAAACTCCAAAATTGCAGTTCTAGGGAGCTTAGAGAGCTTTCAACCGAATTTAGCACTAATCCTAACCTGAATTTAAGCAAAAACTATAAACATTTGTTTATATGTTTGTGTCATTTTTTCAAAGAATATTCCTAACCTTTTTTGAAAGATTATGGCCCTAATCCTCACATAAATTTCTTAAAAAACACTAAATTTGCGCTTTTAAATGCCTTGAGTTTTCAACCAAACCTGGCCCTAATTTTCAACGATTTTTGGTCTTACCTCGTATCGGACTTTCTCGAAAAACACAACATTTTTATCTCTAGTTGTTTTTAGTCGAGTTTCACTTATTTATATTAAAAAAATAATGAAAACAAAAAACAACAAATTAAGATATTTTAACTAGTTATGTCTCTTATGTCCTAAAATTTAATTTTCCCAGAAACATCAATTATTGCATTTCTAGACAATGCGGGTCTTATTCTTAACCGATTTTATCACTAATTTTAACGTAGACTTAAAGCATCTAATCTAAAGACGTCAAAAAAATCGTGACGCGAATTTACCAACAAAATTTAATACTTACATCACAAAATCAGCAAAATCTAACCCAAAAGTTAATAAAATAATTTTTTTTCTTCCATATTAATGAATGCAAAATTGCAAGGAGTTCGCAGATTGCAGAATTCGATATGAAAACCCCAGGACCGTATTAAGACAAATAAAGGTAATGATGGTTGCATAAAAACAAAACGTCGGATTTTAAATTTGAAAATATACCAAAGTTGAAGATAGCAAAAAATGGCTATGAAAGAGTGTCATTGATTATCTCTTTAAATCAAAGCTAAAAAAATATAAATATTTTTTTCAAAATTTCGACTTTTCTTATCGTTAAACTCGAGAAACGGTCACATTGTATAGGTGTTTCTCAAAAAAAAAACCCCGAGGTTGTTTATTTATAGTAGGGAGTAATTTAAGTAAAAGTTTTACGAAAAGCACCAACCCTAAACCTAATAGGCAACCATCAACGTTCGTTTCGCATTATCAGGATTATCCCTATATTGGCGTTTTTGGCATTATGGCTCCCATATTGGTAAACCGGTCCTCCTTTCAATAAGTGCGCCTTTAATATTCAGGCTTTAGCAAAATTCCTCCAATATAGAGAACGACCGCTTTAGAGAGTTCCGAATTAGGGTCAAACATATTGTAGTCTATGAAAATAAGTAGTCAATGAAAATGACGTTTTCAAATTTATAAAATCCCCAGTCGTTACGGAAATATTCGAAAGCCATCTAAATTTCGCATTTTTTTTTTATTTTACTTAATTTAAAAAGCGAATTAAAAATAATTTACTCCACTTTATAGCCACTTTTTGTTCTATTCAACGTGCTATTTTCTGATTTAAAATGTGCCACTTCCGCTTGATACAACCATCATCAATTTCATTTTTCTACATACGGTACTGGATTTTTTTTATATTGGATTCAGAATAAACTTGCAATTCTCCATTAGGCGCACATGCGACAATAAATGATTTTATTAACTTTTAGCTTATATTTTTGTATTTTTGCAGCTTTTGTTAAAAAATAATTTTAGCAAAAGCAACAACATAGATTTACCGGATTATTTGTAATCAACTTTAGCCTCAATTTTAAGTTGAATTTTTTAAAAAAATCCAAATTTGCAATGCTTTGAACCATTTTTTACCGGTTTTAGCGCTAATCTTAACCTGAGTTTTCCCAAAAACTCAAAATTTGCAATTTTAAACAGCTTAAGTAATTTGCACCGATTTTTGGCGCTAATCCTAACCTGAAATCTTTAAAAGACTCCAAATTATTATTTTCATCTGTTTTGAGTCGAATTTAACTTATTTTGATTAAAAAAATAATGAAAACAAGAAACAACAAATTAACATACTTTAACTAGTTATGTCTGATATATTCTAAAATTTAGTTTCCCCAAAATCTTCAAATAATGCATTTCTCGACAATGTGGGTCTTATTCTTAACTGATTTTATCACACATTTTAACGTAGATTTAAAGCGTCTAATTTAAAGAAGCCAAAAAAAATCGTGATGCGAATTTACCAACAAATTTTAGCACCTACATCACAAAATCAGCAAAATCTAACCTAAAAGTTAATAAAATAATTTTTTTCTTCCATATTAATCAATGCAGAATTGCAAGGAGTTGGCAGATTGCAGAATTCGATATAAAAATGCCAGGACCGTATTAAGACAAATAAAGGTAATGATGGTTGCATAAAAACAAAACGTGGGACTTCAAATTTGAAAATATACCAAAGTTGAAGATAGCAAGAAATGGCTATGAAAGAGTGTCATTGTTTATCTCTTTAAATCAAAGCTAAAAAAATATAAATATTTTTTTCAAAATTTCAATTATCCTTATTTTTAAACTCAAAAAACTATCGCTGTATAGGTGTTTCTCAAAAAAAAATCCCGAGGTTGTTTATTTATAGTAGGGAGTCATTTAAGTAAAAGTTTTACGAATAGAACCAACCCTAAACCTAATAGGCAACCATCAGCGTTCGTTTCGCATTATCAGGATTATCCCTATATTGGCGTTTTGGCATTATGGCTCCCATATTGGTAAACCGATCCTCCTTTCAATAACTGCGCCTTTAATATTCCGGCTTTAGTAAAATTCCTCCAATATAGAGAACGACCGCTTTAGAGAGTTCCGAATTAGGGTCAAACATATTGTTTGAGTTTGAGCCCCAAATACATGTACGCACAATTCGGTATTCATTTCATTCACTTCACTGTTAAATTTTGGAAACTGGAATAACCATTTGAGCATACTAAAAAGACTTTAATTCGATAACTCTCCCTCATTCAAATGCCTCTAAATCGATTACAAGCCAAAGTTGGGTCGGTTGGAATTAAGAGACTGTTCTCTGAAACTTCTAATATTGAGTTTGGGGAGATAATTAAAAGGAGGTGACTGTGGAGTAGAAATTATGCCCCATCCATTATCAATTATGTTTGAATAGGGTTACGCGCCCATTATCCCTCGGCTGAATAAATCGAACAAATGAATTATACTCTTCCCCGTGTGGTTCTTGAATGAAACTGAAACGTTTTCAAAGTAATTCTCTTGATTCGAAAACCCGATCGACGATCCTAATCAAACCTAATATAGTTGTATCGTGGGTCCGACTAATTAATGGGGCACTGTGATTGGCGGTTAGTATTCAGTATAGTTGCCGGCAACTGGATATCCATTAATTCATACGAAACAATTGGCATCGTTTCGATGGCCACAAGCAATTAGGATGATCCCGCCACGCAAAACCGCTGACATAGAGAACAGTTGATGTGGGTTCAACTATTGACCGGGCTAGATGGGATAGACGACCTTTCCGGGGGTAGTCTAATATAAATTTAAATAGTTTTGTTAAACAATTCAACCGTATGGAATTCTGGAGGGTCTTAGTTGCTAAACAAGCATTACAGTCGGAGGTTTTGTAACCCTAATAGATAGATGGACTTTTTATTATGTCATCAAAAGCCTAGATGTTGATACAATATAGACAGGTAATCGCACGACCCATCATTTAAGGGTTAGGTGAGTGGGACGGATCTATTAAAACATACTTTCTGATGTTTGAATAACAAAAATATGTTCAAGATGAACAATTAAAGAAATTTGCCTCTCACGTTCTCTTTTTCTGATCTCATTAACTTTTTCAGTTTGTGGAAACTTACTGAGCGAATCTTCAGATGAATAAACATAAATAAATATTTTTTTTTTCGTTTGCAGCAAAGCTCAAAATCCTGTTGCATCCAAGTTTATTTTCCAGAAAGAGATTTATATATACTTCCTTTATATTATCTCCATAAATCAATAGGTAATACATTCACTATTTCGATGTTTAAACTCTTCTTCCTAATAAAGAACTCAAGAGCGTTTTAGAATCCTAAAGCCCTGTCTTTCATCACTAATCTTCTTTTCTTTACAAGTATAGGTATTTTTCCTTTATACATGGAGTGAAATCAAAATTGATTTCTGGGTCTTGGTCTGTTCGTCCTTTATATTATCTCCAAAGACCATTCATATGTCCGGTAATTTAAAATGTCTCAAACACTTTGCCCCAAAATAAAACACTTAGACCCTAGAATGTTTTCAAGCAAACTCCTAAAAGGAAGTATATTATACTAATTTTCCATCTCGATATCATCAATAATATTGTCAATTTATTCACTCTCACGTTACTATTTTTGTAATTTCGCAGTTACTTCAGTTGATGGAAAACTGCTAAACTAACCGCAAGAGGATATTTAATTTCTCTAATTATTTCTATCGTCTATCCACAATTATGATTAGATAAAAAAAAACTATTTTTACTTGCTAATTGTTCGTCTTAACAGAGATTCTTTCGGGCTTTTGTAATGGGTTTATTATATCTCACGTCCTCAATTCTATACCCAATAAAACACTCTAGCTTTGAACGTTCCAAGAAAACTCAACAGGGGTGTCTTTTTCCACGAATTTTTCGTCTTGATTTTATCAATAATATCATCAATTTATTCACTATCACTTTATTATTTTTCTGATTCTCCAATTAATCTACTTGATGGAAAGCTACTTCACTAACCCCAAGAAGATATTTGTTCTCTCTAAATACTTACTATCTTCAGAAGATCAGAAGAAATCAGTTTTTTTCTAATCGCGCATTTTATTAAAGACAAAGATTTTTTCTGGCTTTTCAATAGATTTGTTTCTCCTCATCCTCAATTCTATACCCAATAATATCTTTATTAATTCAAAATATCCACACAGCTTTAGTCCCCAATAAAATACTCCGGGTCCTAAAATTTTCAGATTGGCTCATACAGAAGTGTCTTTCGTCACTAATTTTCCGTCTTGATATCATACAATCAATAACATCATGAATTTATTCATTAGCTCTTTATTATTTTTCTAATTTCTCTTATTATTTTTCTAATTTCTCAATTACTTCTGTTAATGGAAAGCTGCGGAAATAACTCCAATAAGACATTCGATCTCTCTAAATATTTTAATATGATTATCTTCAGAGGATCAGTAGAAATTCAGTTTTTTTCTAATGCGCGCCTCATTCCGGAAAGACACTCTTTCTGGCCTTTTTAATGGGTTTATTGCTTCTCACGTCCTCAATTCTATACCCAATAAAACGCTCTAGTTCCTGAATTCCTGAATGCCTCCAAAGGTATCTTTTATTACTAAATTTCGGTCTTTATGTCATCAATAATATCATCAATTTCTTCACTATCACTTATTTTTTTCTGATTCTTTAATTACTTCAGTCATTTAAAGCTGCTTAATTAACCCCAAGAAGGTATTTCATCTCCCTAAAACTATCTCAATATCTTCAGAAAATTATTAGAAATCAGTTTTTTTCTAATTCCGCATTTTTAGCTTTTTAATAGTTTTACTACCCCTCACGAAATCAATTCCATCGCCAATAATATGTTTAGTAATTCAAATTATCCACCAGCTCTTCTCCCCAATTAAGTACCTACTTTAGCTGCTAATTTTCCATCTTGGCATTATAATCAATAATATCATCAATTTATTCACTATAATACTTTGCTATATATAAAGCTGCTGAACTAACTCCAAGAAGATATTCGATCTTTATAAATATTTTAGTATCATTATTTTCAGAACGTCAGAATAAATCATTTTTTTTCTAATTGCGCACCTCATTAGAGGAAGATATTCTTTCTGGTCTTTTTAATGGGTTTATTACTAGTCACGTTTTCAATTCTATACCCAATAAAACACTCCTGAATGTTTCAAGGTGATTCCTCAGAGGTATCTTTTATTACTAATTTTCGTTCTTCATATCATCAATAATATCATCAATTTCTTCACCATCACTTTAATATTTTTCTGATTCTTCAATTATTTCGGTTGATGGAACGCTGCTTAACTAACTCCAAGAAGATATTTGTTAGCTCTAAATATGTCTCACTATCTTCAGAAAAAATCAGTTTTTTTCAATTGCGCATTTTATTAAAGAAGTTGATTCTTTTTAGATTTTTAATAGATTTATTACTCCTCACGTCCTCAATCCTATTCCAAATAATATCTTTAGTAATTCAAATTATCCACACAACTCTACTCCCCAATAAAGTACTCCAGGTACTAAAATTTTCAGAGTGGCTAATATAGAAGTGTCTTTCATCACTAATTTTCCGTCTTGACATCACACAGTCAATAATATCATCAATTTATTCATTAGCTCTTTATTATTTTTCTAATTTCTCAATTATTTCAGTTAACGGAAAGCTGCGGAATTAACTCCAAGAAGATATTCGATCTCTTTAAATATTTTAGTATCATTATTTTCAGAACGTCAGAATAAATCATTTTTTTTCTAATTGCGCACCTCGTTAGAGGAAGATAATCTTTTCTGGTCTTTTTAATGGGTTTATTATTAGTCACGTTTTCAATTCTATACCCAATAAAACACTCCTGAATGTTTCAAGGTGATTCCTCAGAGGTATCTTTTATTACTAATTTTCGTTCTTCATATCATCAATAATATCATCAATTTTTTCACCATCGCTTTATTACTTTTCTGATTCTTCAATTATTTCGGTTGATGGAATGCTGCTTAACTAACTTCAAGAAGATATTTGGTCGCTCTAAATATGTCTAACTATCTTCAGGAGAGATCGGTTTTTTCAATTGCGCATTTTATTAGAGAAGTTGATTCTTTTTAGATTTTTAATAGATTTATTACTCCTCACGTCCTCAATTCTATTTCAAATAATATCTTTAGAAATTCAAATTATCCACACAACTGTACTCCCCAATAAAGTACTCCAGCTACTAAAATTCTCAGAGTGGCTGATATAGAAGTGTCTTTCATCACTAATTTTCCGTCTTAACATCACAATAATAATCAATAATATCATCAATTTATTCATTAGCTCTTTATTATTTTTCTAATTTCTCAATTATTTCAGTTAACGGAAAGCTGCGGAATTAACTCCAAGAAGATATTCGATCTCTTTAAATATTTTAGTATCATTATTTTCAGAACGTCAGAATAAATCATTTTTTTTCTAATTGCGCACCTCGTTAGAGGAAGATAATCTTTTCTGGTCTTTTTAATGGGTTTATTACTAGTCACGTTTTCAATTCTATACCCAATAAAACACTCCTGAATGTTTCAAGGTGATTCCTCAGAGGTATCTTTTATTACTAATTTTCGTTCTTCATATCATCAATAATATCATCAATTTTTTCACCATCGCTTTATTACTTTTCTGATTCTTCAATTATTTCGGTTGATGGAATGCTGCTTAACTAACTCCAAGAAGATATTTGTTCGCTCTAAATATGTCTAACTATCTTCAGGAGAGATAGGTTTTTTCAATTGCGCATTTTATTAGAGAAGTTGATTCTTTTTAGATTTTTAATAGATTTATTACTCCTCAGGTCCTCAATTCTATTTCAAATAATATCTTTAGAAATTCAAATTATCCACACAACTCTACTCCCCAATAAAGTACTCCAGGTACTAAAATTTTCAGAGTGGCTGATATAGAAGTGTTTTTCATCACTAATTTTCCGTCTTGACATCACACAATCAATAATATCATCAATTTATTCATTAGCTCTTTATTATTTTTCTACTTTCTCAATTATTTCGGTTAATGGGAAGCTGCGGAATTAACTCCAAGAAGATATTCGATCTCTTTAAATATTTTAGTACCATTATTTTCAGAACGTCAGAATAAATCATTTTTTTTCTAATTGCGCACCTCATTAGAGGAAGATATTTCTTCTGGTCTTTTTAATGGGTTTATTACTAGTCACGTTTTCAATTCTATACCCAATAAAACACTTCTGAATGTTTCAAGGTGATTCCTCAGAGGTATCTTTTATTACTAATTTTCGGTCTTCATATCATCAATAATATCATCAATATATTCACCATTGCTTTATTACTTTTCTGATTCTTCATTTATTTCGGTTGATGGAATGCTGCTTAACTAACTCTAAGAAGATATTTGTTAGCTCTAAATATGTCTCACTATCTTCAGAAAAAATCAGTTTTTTCAATTGCACTTTATTAGAGAAGTTGATTTTTTTTAGATTTTTAATAGATTTATTACTCTTCACATCCTCAATTCTATTCCAAATAATATCTTTAGTAATTCAAATTATTCACACAACTCTACTCCCCAATAAAGTACTCCAGGTCCTAAAATTTACAGTGGCTCATACAGAAGTGTCTTTCATCACTACTTTTCCGTCTTGACATCACACAATCAATAATATCATCAATTTATTCATTAGCTCTTTATTATTTTTCTAATTTTTTTTATTATTTCAGTTAATGGAAAGCTGCGGATCTAACTCCAAGAAGATATTCGATCTCTCTGAATGATTTAATGTGATTATCTTCAGAAGATCAGAAGAAATTCAGTTTTTTTTTCTAATGCCCGCTGCATTCGAGAAAGAGATTCTTTCTGGTCTTATCAATGGTTTAATTACTCCACACGTTTTGAAATCTTTACCCAATCATATCTTTAGTAATTCAAAATATCCACAAAGCTCTACTTCGCAACAAGAAGTTCCTGAATTTTTTAGAGTGGCTCCAACCGAGGTGCCTTTCATCACTAATTTTCCGTCTTGACATCATAAAATCAATAATATCTTCAATTTATTCATTAGGACTTTATTATTTTTCTGATTTCCCAATTACTTCAGTTGATGGAAAGCTGCTGAATTAGCTCCAAAAAATATTTTATTTCTCTAAATATGTTAGTATCATTAACTTCAGAAGATCAGAAGAAATCAGTTTTTTTTTCTAAGTGCGCGCCTCATTAGATATTCTTTCTGGTTTTTTAATGGGTTTATTACTCCTCGCGTCCTCAATTCTATATTCAATAAAACACACTAGCTTCTGAATGTTTCTGTGTGGTTCCTGCAGAGGTATATTTTATTACTAATTTTCCGTCTTGATATCATCAATGATATCATCAATTTATACAGTAGCACTTTATTATTTTTCTGATTTCTCATTTACTTCAGTTGATAGAAAGCTGCTGAACTAGCTCTACAAATTTTTAATAACAGCCACTGCGGTTGCCAATAATAATCACAAATTACGACTAATTAATCAGGGATATAAACAGCTTAATAACGGTGTTAAAATTCGGCCCAAAGTTATGGTAAAACAGGGGAACTGGAAGAATTAACGGCTGTATTAATAATAATAATCGTGAATAAATTAAGTTAGCTTTGGGCAGGATGTACGAGGCTCTTCATGCGAGGCTGAATCAATTAACTAACGGATGGATATTTTGTAGTCACCCTATTATTCAAACAAAATCAATTCTCTGATTATTTTGAATTCAAATTTTTGCTCTATAAATTGACATAAAATTGAATATCTGGGCAGGATTTCGATCGTGATACAAGGTTAAAGCTGAAAGGTAGCCGCCACTTGTGTTACGCAGCAGCCACCCCCGGCGGCAATCAATAGGAAACATTTGAATATCCGTGCCACATCCGCATTCCAATTTCTCGAACATTCCACAAGCAATATGTAAAATGTAAACCCCGAGAGGGTAGTAAATAAATAATGCCGGGAATTGTATTGTTCGAAAGCCGTAGAGAAAGCCATCCCAAAGACGTATAAGATCGTTTAAACGGCAAACCTCATCCGTTTCAGCTTTTCTGTGGATTTAAAAAAAAAAGTTTTTATCGAAATCCGTATCCCATTGAAATGCTTTTTTTTTTTCACATCACCCAATACTTTATATGTTTTGTCATTGAAAAGTGCCGTTGCGGGATAAATGCAAAAGAATTTAATTTGCATTCCGCAAGAGGAGGGAGAATCGAATAAAAAACTTCCGGGCAACTTCTGGAGAAACTTTTTGGAATCCGCGAAAAAATATAAATGAACATCCCGCGCATTTAAATGACCCTTTGGAATTCAGAGGCATGTTCTCTTTATTTCCAGGAGCGGGATGTATAATATTTATTTACAGTTTCTTGCTCATTTGCATTTTAGACTCGAGCTATGCGCGATGAATTTTGAAGGTGCTCGAAAACCGAATTATTATAAACACAAAAGGCCATAATATGTAAATATGAAGAAGAACTACCACTAAAAGCAGTGGAACATTAAGTTGTAATTTTTATAGTTATTTAACAAGTTTTCCAGGCTTTGAAGCCGTGGTCCTAACGAGAGAGGCCATTGAGATATTTAAACACGACAACAATTTCAACAGGAAGGAGGAAATTGCGTTTCTAAATGCAGATTGGAAGCGAGTTCTACCCACCACCACTACCCCCACCCCAGTCCCTCCACTGCAGCGCGACAGCGGCGGCGCCGGCGGGAGAATAAATACCACGGAGCTCACCACAGTCAAATCAGTCGGGAAGCGGGGGAGATCACTTCGCCCATTGCCTCATTGCCTTTGATAATGTCTACCGCATCTCTAGACGAAGCGTCAGGAAGGAATTCCATTGGATCACGGCTTCAAAGCCCGGAAAACACTTTAGACTGTATTTTGACCACCGGCCGTGAAAGCCTTCACAGTCTTATAACAAGAAACGTCTTAGTTAAAGCAATCAAGAGTCGAGACGGTTCAATAGAGTCTTACAGTGTTTCTACTGATTTTCTGACACTTGAAGAACCAAGTGAGAACCCAAACAGAAGGCTTATAATTAAGCACTTCCAAGTTTCCATGTTTATCCAAGAAACCTGGAATACGTCTAATATTTGGGTATCAGAGACCCGGCATTACTTGCTTTTAACCGGAATTTTAGGCGTAAACATTGACGTCAGCTTATTTAATACTTTGCGACATCATTTAGCACGTTTTCAAGTGTGCAAATTTGCGTATGAAATTGTAACACGTGTTTGACTCTATAATTCGATGATTCAATCGGCAGGTAAAGTTTTTAAAATCTTGTCTAATCATCTCTCTTTGTTATATACGAAGTAACAACGAGTACGATAAGGACATAAGAACCAATTATTAAAATATATATCTATCTCTCCCAACTAATCCAACAGAATTTTGTCCAAATGTCAATAGTGTCTCTTATTTTGACCCACTAATAAATTTTCTTTCGAATAGCAGTCTGTAAAAGTGCCATCACATCGCACGGCAACGAAAACTTTCTTCTGATAAATGGAAACACGACTTTTCAAGTCGCTTCGGTCCGAAGTTTCATTGAAACTCCATAAAGCGTTAACAAGCGTGTCACCGAAATAGGGAAACAATTAGAAAACTTCGCAATGAGGGGAAGTTTCTAGGGAAAATATCGGGTGCAATATGGCCTCAATGAAACCCGGTGAGACCTAACTTTGCCCGCATTCGTCCCCGAGTTTTTCTGTTTATTTTCAGTTCATTCAACCGAAGAATTATGGTCGCAATGGTAATTGTGAAGAGACATTTTAGAAATTATGAATATTAATTAGATTTTCTTAATTATAACTCTTTCTCCTGACGTTTCGCCTACTGCTGCGGCAGACCTCATCAAAGGCGATGAGGCAATGGGCGAAGTGATCTCCTGTGCTTCCCGACGTTGACTGATTCGACTGTGGTGAGCTCTGTGGTATTTATTCCCCCGCCGACGCCCTCCCGCTGCAGTGGAGGGACTGGGGTGGGGGTAGCGGTGGCGCGAGGCTTCGGCACACATGTAGTATGTCGTAGAACTCGCTTCCAGTCTGCGTTTAGAAACATAATTTCCTCCTTCCTGTTGACTTTGTTTGCGAGAAGATCTCAATGATCTTTTTCGTTAGTCTCGGAGAGAAACGTTGCGATTGTTATAAGATATCCACCTCGTTGAAAAGGATGTCATGACCTTTGGAGAGAGCGTGCTCTGCTATTGCTGAATCTCGTGTTTGTCCCAGCCTGCAACTTCTCTTGTGTTCCCTAATCCTCGTGTTGACAACGCAGCATTGGCAGGCTACTGGAAAAGCACAATGTTAAAACTGTCTTTAAACCCACTCGTATATTACAACAAAGCTTGAGATCGATCAAAGACCGCAGAGATTCCCTATCGGCACCTGGAGTTTACCGAGTTCCATGCAGCTGTAGCTCGGTATACAAAATCTCGGTCTTCTCGGCCCGGTTAAAGAGTCTACGAATTTTCCTGGTCACGTTTGAGTGCTCAAAGGTCTACTATATGGTATCCTGTTTCACTGTTATCTCTCTAAGTGTGCAACTCTCTTCATAGGCATTGTTTCTAACTTTAAAGGTATTATGGTAGTAAAATTTCCTCTTATTGTATTAAAATTTCCATCATCCACACCAACTTCAACATTCATTATTATGACATTTAATGGCGTTGGTTGGTATCTCGGGACTTGTTTTTTTGGCCTACAAAATAAATTACAGGGGTTTTTCAAAAAGTTGACACACTTTTGTAAGTCACCCTGTATCGCGAGAATGCCGCAGCCGATTTTAATAAGATAAATGATCTCTTAAAGATAACTGGTTGCAAAATCAGCGACGTAGACTCGTAGTTACTAAAACCATTTTGTTCCGTTTTATACAAGGATGGCAACAAATCTGATAAAGAACTGATTAAAATTTTGTTTACTACGATGTCATAACGGGAGCCTTAACTTTAAGACTCTTTTTGTAATGACATTTAAGAGCTATGATCGATATGTCGGGACGATTTTGGCGGTTTTTTGGTTTTTTGCCTACTAAATCAGTTACAGGGCGTTTACGGATAGTTTGAACTTTCTTGTAAGTTACAATACAAGGTATTCTGAAATTAACTTGGAAAAGCACAATGTTAAAACTGTCTTTAAACCCACTCGTACATTACAACTGAGCTTGAGATCGATCAAAGACCGCAGAGATTCCCTATCGGCACCTGGAGTTTACCGAGTTCCATGCAGCTGTAGCTCGGTATACAAAATCTCGGTTTTCTCGGCCCGGTTAAAGAGTCTACGAATTTTCCTGCTCACGTTTGAGTGCTCAAAGGTCTACTATATGGTATCCTGTTTTACTGTTATCTCTCTAAGTGTGCAACTCTCTTCATAGGCATTGTTTCTAACTGTAAAGGTATTATGGTAGTAAAATTTCCTCTTATTATATTAAAATTTCCATCATCCACACCAACTTCAACATTTATTATTATGACATTTAATGGCGTTGGTTGGTATCTCGGGACTTGTTTTTTGGCATACAAAATAAATTACAGGGGTTTTTCAAAAAGTTGACGCTCTGTTGTAAGTCACCCTGTATCGCGAGAATGCCGCAGCCAATTTTAATAAGATAAATGATCTCTTAAAGATAACTGGTTGCAAAATCAGCGACGTAGGCTCATAGTTAATAAAACCATTTTGTTCCATTTTATACAAGGATGGCAACAAATCTGATAAAGAACTGATTAAAATTTTGTTTACTACAATGTCATAACGGGAGCCTTAACTTTTTGTAATGACGACTCTTTTTGTAATGACATTTAAGAGCTATGGTCAATATCTCGGGACAATTTTGGCGGTTTTTTGGTTTTTTGCCTACTAAATCAGTTACAGGGCGTTTACGGATAGTTTGAACTTTCTTGTAAGTTACAATACAAGGTATTCTGAAATTAACTTGGACACCCCTAGGCAATAATAGGGCACAATGTTCATACAAACATAATCCGCAAACGCTTCGTCTCCGCGTTACAGGGTGTTCAATTTTTTTTTTATTTTTTCATTATAGCTCTTAGAGTTTTTGAGATATTTAGCTCAAATTTTGAATATAGGTAACCATCTTTGTAATCATCGTTATTATCTACATCATTGGATATACCAACCGCTAGCCAAAATCGACAGGGTCGGGTGGTATCCCTTTTACCCACACAAATTTTTTTATAGCACGTTATTGATCGGTTTTTCTTAAAAGTCTAAATTCTCTATTTAATTTAAACCGTTTTCCATAAATTTGCAAATTATCTAGAAATGCACATATTATGTGCATTCCTAAACTAGGAATGCACATAATAAGCCATTTTAATCGATTTTGGTTCTATTTCTAATCTAAATTTCCTCTAAGAGACTCTAGGAATACATTTTTAGACGCTTTGTGTCATGTTTTAACCGATTGTGCCCCTATTCCTAACTTTTAGTTTGCATTTTTCTTGAAACTTGTGAGTAATTTAACGGCTTTTGCCTATAATCACACTTTGAACTTTTTTAAATCTTTCAAACTCGTATTTCTACACTCTCTGAGTAATTTTTCACCGATTTTGGCTTTAATCCTAGCTTCATGAAATATCAAAACTTATATTTTTACGTAAAGGGGTTTATTTGTAATTGATTTCAGTTTCAACATTGTAATTTTTTTGTTAATACGTGTTATTTTTGAATTATTTTAGTCCTAATTGTGACCTGAGTTGCTCCAAAGACTTCAAATTTTCACTTCTGAACGTTCTGTGTATATTTTTAAAGACTTTTAGCCCTAATCCTAATCTAAGTTTTGCCAGAAACCTTTATTCTGCATTTTTAGACCCTTTGAGTAATTTTTAACTAATTTTGACTATATAATCTTAATTCGAATTTCTCGAAACTTTTCAAATATGCATTTTTACACACTCTGAGTTATTTTCACCAATTTTTGGCTTGACTTTCTCAACAAACTTCAAATTTTATATTTTTAGTTGAATGGGCCATTTTTTATCGACTTTAGTTCCTATTCCAACCTAAACTTGCCCAAAACATTTTTAGTCCAGACTAGAGACCAGATATAAGTTTCTCCTGACACTGTTTTGTCTCGTCTTGACGAGTTTTTATCTTGTTTTTAGAGATTTTCATCAATTATGACTGATTTTTTAAATAACTCTTAATTGAATCGAATGATTGTATAGAGTATTTTTAATTTTGATCCATCTGATTAAAAAAATATCGATCATAGCTACAAAAAATTGATTTGGCTAATAGAATCATCATTCGAATAGTCGAGTATAAATGATTTAAAAAATTCATTATTAATCAATAAATCAAAAAATCTATTATAAATAGTTTTGAACAAAATCTGTCGAATTTTTCGATTATTTCGATTAATACAATAATTTTTAACTGTCTGTGAGAAGCGGTAACTTTATCAGAGACCTGGCTTGGTTTCACTTCACATATATCTCGCATGCCCTAGTGGAAGCTCCATCCGTCGCCCGATGGCGCCACTAGCATATATGAACAGTGCCTTGAGCAATAAAGGAAACCAAGTCATCCTTGAACTCGTATTTCTATCAGGTTTGAGGTATACCATACTGATGAGCTCCAATCAGAGCGAAACCGGTCTATGGTTCCTTTGCCTGATAGAGAAATAAGTTTGATACTCTGCTGAACGTCGCCCCCAGACGGTATAGGTACGAAATCTCGAAAATGCACATATTATGTGCATTCCTAAACACTTTTGCAAATTTCTCGAAAACGGTGGGAGATAAGACAAGGATGCTAGAGGCAAGAAAGTTTCTAAATTGAATAGAGAATTCAGACCTTTAAGAAAAAATGATTAGTGGCGTGCTACAAAAAAGTTTGTGAGGGTAAATGGATACAACCCGAGAAAAATTAAGCCCCTGTCAATTTTGACTAGCGATTGGTATATCCAACGATGTAGATAATAAATGGTTA
The DNA here is from genome assembly GCA_951812265.1 of Taphrorychus bicolor. Taxonomy (NCBI): domain Eukaryota; kingdom Metazoa; phylum Arthropoda; class Insecta; order Coleoptera; family Curculionidae; genus Taphrorychus; species Taphrorychus bicolor. The sequence continues at coordinate 15,052,379 of OX638305.1, forward strand.
CCTATATTTATTCAAAATTTGAGTTAACTATCTCAAAAACTCTAAGAGCTATAAAGAAAAAATAATAGAAAAAAATTCAACACCCTGTATCTCGGAGACGAAGCGTTTGCGGGTTATGTTTGTATGCACATTGTGCCCTATTTTTCTCTAGGAATTTCCCAGTTAATTTCGAGATACCTTGTATGGTAACTTACAAGAAAGTTCCAACTTTCTCTAAACGCCCTGTAACTAATTTAGTAGGCAAAAAACCAAAAAACCGCCAAAACCGTCCCAAGATATCGACCATAGCTCTTAAATGTCATTACAAAAAGAGTCTTAAAGTTAAGGCTCCCGTCATGACATCGTAGTAAACAAAATTTTAATCAGTTCTTTATTAGATTTTTTGCCATCCAAAAAGTATAACTTTGGCATCACTGACACTTATGGTACTAAAATTTCCAACCTCCACTCCAAATGACTTTTGGAGATTCTTATGAATTGTACTGAGTTGTACAAAAACTGTACATAAAAGCGTGCATATGTTTGTCTTCCTTTGTAAGACCACTTAAATAAAGCGAAGTATATTATTGGCATCATTGACACTTATGGTGCCAAAATTTCCAACCTCCACTCCAACTGACTTTTGGAGATTCTTATGAATTGTACTGAGTTGACTGTTCCTTTAATTCAACTTTACAGTTTTGAAAGTTTCTAATTTTGTTTTCTTCTTAAGTTTGAAAGCTGCCTGTACAAGTTCTTCTTCTTGTGGAGTTTTCTTTACAATAGACTTTCCCATTTGGGTAAGCGCAGATGCCTCTGAAGCTTTCTTCTCTGATTTGGTATTCTTCTTCCTCTTCTTCAAGTCAAAATCGATAGTAGAACAGAACGAAATATGTTTCGTCATCTGCTATCGGCAATATTTCTTTTGTTTCCTCAGGCTTTGCTGGCTGGGCGATCTTTACCATACCTTCTTCTTCTTCTTCTGACTGAAAGGTCTAAGCTTGAATTCCCCGAGTTCTTCCTAGAGTATAGAGTTCTTTTTTTTGTAATTTCTTCTTCGGTCTTTTCCTCCCGATGTTTCGGTATACCATTTTCCATGGTGATTCCCTTGATGTCAGGTTAAGGCTTCATAGATGGTTGTTCTCCTGAACAACCATCTACGCCAATGCTTCTATTATCGATTCATCAAGAAATGGTAGTTCCGTCGGTGGTAGCTTCTTGTTTTTGTTTGTAACTCCTTCGGGTTTTTCTTCTGCAGCAACTTTTTCGACATTTAATGCTACGTTTATTTCTTTCTTTCTGTTCCGATATTTTGGCTTCCTTCTTTTTTCAAATGATGCTGAATCTGCCTGTATTATATTAGGGGGACTAAAATTATATCAGGGGCTTCTCACTAGCCTCCATGTTAAAATATCTTCTAAGTTGGTCAACTAGTTGAAAAAATGAAGACTAAAAAATCAAAAATTACTACCGCAATTTTTCAGATTAATGGAAAAGCTTCAATCTTCAACATACCTCGAAGAAAATATTTGTTTCAACATTTATATATTTATATTTTATATATCCAACTTTATATATGGGTGGTGTTATATGGCCACTTATGTAAGAATTAAGTTCTGGATAAAATCCATCTGACAAACTAAAAAAAGAAACGTCATGAAAGAGCTCTCTTCAAAGAGCTCTAGCTTCAGTAGAAGGCATTTTTAATAAAACGATTTAGGTCAAATCGCCCTATAATCACGTCAAGAAATTGCTGTTTTCCGTTGCCGGCCACCCTCGACTCCAATTGATTTTTGGAGATTCTTATGAATTGTACTGAGTTGTACAAAAAATCTACATAAACGCTTGCATACGTTTGTCTTCCTTTGCAGGACCACTTAAATAAAGCGAAGTATATTTTTGGCAATTTTTGACACTTATGGTACTAATATTTCCAACCTCCACTCCAACTGACTTTTGGAGATACTTATGAATTGTACTGAGTTGTACAAAAACTGTACATAAACGCATGCATATGTTTGTCTCCCTTTGTAAGACCAACTAAATAAAGCGAAACATATTTTTGGCATTATTGACACTTATCTTATTAAAGTTTCTAACCTCGACTCCAATTGACTTTTGGACATTCTTATGAATTGTACCATAACTGTATATAAACGCCCGCATATGTTTGTTTTCCTTTGTAGAATCACATAAATGAAGCAAAATGCATTTTTTGTACTACTGACCCTTAAGTACCTAAAATTACCAAATTTGCAACTACAAATTTTCAAATTTGTTCATTTTAGTTTTGTACGTTTTTGTATTGTGATTTTTTCAGGTTTAAAGAGTATTGAGGGCATCCAATTAAACTGTTTGATTACATCGCTTATTGAGAGATATATTCGCTTGAGTGTGATAAAATGTTTAATTAATCTGGTAATTAAGAATTAATATTATACTGTAATTAAACTGAGAATGATTTTTTTTTAATTTCACCAACTAAGCAACAGTACGACAAAGAAGACAGTTACAATTTACAGGATTAACTCATTGCACCCACGATAATAGCCAAAAACCCATTAACTGAGAGACTTAAAGAAACACTTAACTAATACTCTTTCTTCCTGACGTTTCGTCTACTGCTGCGGCAGACATTATCAAGGGCGATGAGGCAATAGGCGAAGTGATCTCCCGTGCTTCCCAACATCGACTGATTCGACTATGGTGGGCTCAATGTTACCAATTTGTTCCCCCGCCGTCGCGCTGCAGTGGAGGTAGTGATGACGCGGGATTTCGGCGCACTTGAAGTATGTCGTATAACTGGCTTCCACTCTGCATTTAGAAACTTAATTTCATCCTTCCTATTGAAATTTTTGTTGCGTTTAAAGATTTTTGTTGTATTCTGTAATCCTCGTGTTGACACTTTGCTTTTTATGGTGCATTAGTACAATTCAACAGACCTTGAGATCGGCCAGAGACCGCAGATATTCCCTATGGGCACTCGGAGTTTACCGAGTTCCATGCAGCTGTGGCTCGATATACAAAATTTCGGTCTTCTTGCTCCGGTCTACGAATTTTCCTTTTCAGGTGTGAGAAGCTACACTATATGGTGTCCCGTTTCATCGTTCTCTCTTTAAGTAGGCAACTCTCTTCATAGGCATTGTTTATAACTTTAAAGTTTATTTTTTCCTTATTGCTCAATTCAGCGTTCTTCAGATAATTAAAAAATCTCTAACCCCATCAATTTTTAATCAACCAGCAATCAGATTTGTTTCAAACTCCACATTGTTTTATTTTTGCTTAATCGGAACGATTCATCGCCTTTCGGCTCGGCTTAAAACCTAATTAAACCGAAATAATTCAGCCCGATTAAACCCGTGAAAGGCGAAAATGCGATCGAGTATATCAAACCGAAAGCAACAACGCTCCAAAACAAACGAAAAGTGCCGAAATGCGAACGCAAAATTAATTTCTCTGCATTTCGTGAGCCTCGGCCAGAGTTTCGCAGTTGATTTTGTTTGTAGTTTGTTGTTGACGCGGATCAGCGGTTAATTAGTCATTGTGTAAGACACGTCAGAGAGGCAATAATATTCAAAAATGGTGATAACACTTGAGCTAGTCATTCTTCTTCAATGCGAGAGACTCGAGCATTAGCGCTCCATCAACCCGTAGGGAAGGAGATGAAGAAGTGTCACTCGGCAATGATTTGTACCATTGTTTCCGAGGCACTCTGTATGTATCAAAAAAAAAGGGAAATTTGTTGTTTTAGGTTATCACTAAACGTAAAAAATCATGTTCAGTATTCACTAAAGATCTTACTACTAAACGAAATTATGTAGTCAGTAGGTGAGCTAAGCAGGTACGAGACCAAGTGACCCCCCTGACGAAAAAGTACAAACCATTTTCACAATGATGATCCGATAATTGAGAAAATGATGACACTGACGATCCAAAGTGGAAGGACAGCTTAGACACGAGAATCTAAGAATGATTAGACACAAAAATCTAAGATTGAACCACGGAGGTTCATTCTTAGATTCTTGTTGGAGGAGGTTTCAAGAAGGAAATTTGGTAACCCAAGCACGTGTATCGATGGCTGGACTATTCAAACACAAATGCGGCAACAGATAATAGATAGCGAATTATCTCAAACATAATGCTTGCTTAGTCTAATACCCCAATTGCATTTCCGGAATGTGTAACCTGGAATTTGCCGGAAGGTGTACACGAATATGTTTGTGATCCGGAATCTAATGCGCCAATTGGAATTGGCAGCCCATCGATCGGTCGCCCGATTCGAACTTTCTTTAATAGCTCCAACGATGAAACGAGCTCCAAATTATGATATAACTCGACCATTTCGAATTACAATTATCAAATTTGGCCCAAACATAGATTTTCAAAACGGATTAGCATCGGCCCGAAACTGATTTATGCGAACGCTAATTCGAATTACAGCAAAATAATAGCTTATTTATGTTTGAGTTTCAGGGTTGATTTGGAGTATTTAATGCGAAAATCAATGTCCCAGGGCTTTTGTTCAGGAGGATATAGACGTGAAATAATTCGATTTCGTTCATGTTTATTAATATGAATGAGCTGAATGACCCGTGTTTAGCAGTAGTTCTAATGTGACTGCAGACTAAAATGATTGATGTTAGGCAATAGGGTCATTGCACAAATATTGTATATGAAAAATGTAATTGGATATTTCAGTTGTGCACAATTGGAAGATATCACAATACACAGAATTTTGATCGCCAAAAGGTGAAAAGAAGAAAATTGAACGTAAAAATACGTAAACATTTAAAATTGAAGGTGATTTGGATTGATTTAACATCAGTTAATAGGCAAATGTTATCAAATTTATTGGCTATTATCGTGGGTGCAATGAGTTAATTCTGCAAATTGTACTGTTTTCCTTCTTGTACTATTGTTTAGCAAACGAAATGCTACTGAAATTTCAACAAAAATATTTCTCAGTTTAAATTAAAAAAATTTAAATATGAAATAGTAATGCAATACGTCAAATTAATTAAACTTTTTTTGTCTCACTCAAGCTAATATATCTTTCTATAAGTGATATAATCAAACAGTTTTATTAGATGCATTCAATACCCTTTAAAACTGAAAAAAATCACAATATAAAAACGATTTTTGTATCTATATGTATCAACTGGTTCACTTAGTACGTACTAAAGGAAGTGACGGTTCTTTTGCTGTCATCTCAATGTATTCAAAATAAAATGTACACATTTTGTTAAATATATTTTTAATGTGAAGTTGCAGTGGAGCCTGGAAATTTTACGTAGATAAATGTCAAAGTTAAAAACAGAATTTCACTTCATTTAAGTGGTCCTAGAATGGAAGGCAAACGTTTATGTACAGTTTCATATGCACGCGTTTATGTACAGTTTCTGTACAACTCAGTACATTTATGGAAATCTCTTAAAGTCAGTTGGAATGTAAGTTCGAAATTTTAGCGCCCTAAGTGTCAATAGTGCCAAAAATATATTTCGCTTCATTTAAGTGGTTTTACAAAGGAAGACCAACATCTGCACGCTTTTATGTACAGTTTTTGTACAACTCAGTACAATTTATAAGAATCTACAAAAGTCAGTTGGAATGGAGGTTGGAAATTTTAATACCATAATTGTCAATAGTGCCAAAAATATATCTCCCTTCATTTAACTGGCCTTACAGAGCAAGACAAACATATGCACGCGTGTATGTACAGTTTTTGTACAATTCATGAGATTCTTTAAATGTCAGTTGGAGTAGAGGTTGAAAATTTTAGTGCCATAAGTGCCACTAAGGCCAGAAATTTATTTCGCTCCATTTAAGTGATTTTATAAACGAAAACAAACATATTTACCGTTAATGTACAATTTTTGTACAACTCAGTACAATTCAACAAAAATCTCCAAAAGTTAAATTTAATAGAACATGTTTGCAACATCGCGCCCGCAGTGTTGTCTTTAATGGCTTTTATTTAAGCACTTTTTGACGTTATAAGGTGTTTACGACGTTTTCTATCAATCTTAGCCTCAAACATTGAATTGGGGGGGTTAAACATTTTAGGACGTTTTTTGCGACGTTGGCTACCTTGAGTTTAATTTGCGTTTCGTTACAGGCAGTTTTGCGTTCACTCATTTCACATCCTTTGCACCTTTTGTGGAATTTCTTTCGCTAATAACAATCTTTAAATTTAAAAAAATAAAGATACACAAGCCAATTTAGTACTTATATTTATCGACAGGTCTACATAGTACTTACTAAAGGAAGTGACGATAATTTTGCTAATATCTCGTTATACTCAAAGCAAAATATAAAAATTCGAAAATTGGTTAAAAATATTTCTAAAGTAAAGTTGTGGTGGAGGTGGTAAATTTTAGTGTTATAAGTGTTAATAGTGCCAGAAATAAATTTCCTTTCGTTTAAGTTTAAACAAAGACAAACATATGCACGAGTTTTTGTACAATTTTTGCACAATTCAGTTCAATTCATAAGAATCGTCAAGAGTTAAGTTTATTGCAGTACTTGGCATTTGACTTTCTTTGTATAGTTTTTATGGCATTTCTCTCGCTAATGACTTATTAAAAAAATCTGTGGTTATGCATTTAAGGTCAAAACGATCGTCAAAAACAACCGTGCAAAAATCCCACTATGTAAGTTCAAAATCTTTGCAATTCGAAAACACATCTGAGGCCGGTTTGAGGGCCAATTTATTGTTGGGATTGTCTCGATTGTTTCGGATAAAATATGCGACTCCGGGGACATATTATATGCAAATAGATTTTTCAGGAGCCACTCGATACAACGCGAAGTAAAATGTAAAGATTTGCAGCTGCGAATAACGCCGTTGGTGCATAACAATTCCGCGGTTGGAAGTCGACGAGCATCCCTTCGATTCCACAGTAACGTCTACGTTGAAGTCGAAAATTCAATTTGTGTTTCCCTGTACATTGACTGAGAGGTTATTGGATATCCTGCAGTGTCTTACCGTATGACCAGCTTTGTTCGGAATCCATTTAGCACAACTCCACTAAAGTTGCCTCGTAATTGCCTCGAAGTTATTATAGCCGCAAATCGTGGGAGCCCCAAGCCATGTCAAACGCTTAACAATAACGCCCTAATAACACGACAATAGTAATTATGACCCTTAACTGAACCAGGATTGACGTAGCTACAACTCGAACACAAAGAGCTGGAATTAGCCTTTTGTAGGTATTGTTGTTATTTGAAAAAAAAATTGAGAAAGAGAAGAGCTTTTATAAAATTATCATGATTGGCAATAGCAGAAGTTTAGGGATAAGTGGGCCGAAGAAAAATGCGAGAAAGTTTCGAAGTTCCGAAGCATCGCAAGATGAAGGCGAGGCCATCGTAAAAGTCATTACAGTCCTTAATTGCTTATTAGTTCCGAAAGTTTTGTGAAAATCTTGAAAATCGCTAATCAGATTACGGTTTTCCCATAATTAATTGGATGAAACTTGACAAATTGGTTTTGGATTTTTATCAGTTCAGCAAAGGCATCAGAAAATATTTATAATGCAAATTAAATTATCCTTGTTCATAGAAAAATTGAATCTCCAATTTTATTAAAAAAAAAATGAATTTACTGAGTTGCAAGTGAATACACAATTCACTGATCCCCACCAACGGCTCAATTAATACAAATAACTACGAGTAGCGGCTCATCGGAAAAAAAGGCAAATTCCAGCATTTTCTCTCTTTCTAGCCTATAAATTGAAGCCAGTCGGCGACGTTGAAAGTCATTAGACCTCTTTGATTATCCCGGTTAAAATGAGCAGGCAGCTCTCCTGTTCTTTACAACAATGAAGCGTCGCAAGAGCATATCTTTGTCGATTTTATTGCCAGTAAAACGCTGTCGGCATTTTGTTGCAATTTGGAATGGAATTCTCGTAAGAAAAACGGATAATAGTAGACGTAATAAAGAGTTTTTATTCGGGCATTGCCTCGGAAAATAACAAAAGAATTAGTCGAAATAAAAGTATTTCTGGCTGGAATGGAATCCTGGTTAAAACATTTTATAACTAGTCAGGCTTGCATTAGATAAGCCAACAAAACTACTCAGCCGTATGATAAATCTTCAGTTCAGGTATATTATTCTAGGATGAATTACTCTCGTTTACTTTTTGAAGAACCAACACAAAAAGTCTTTTTCTAGTTTTGACATATAAAGTGGCACTTTTCAATACTGATGACAGTGACGTAACGTCCTACTTTTCGTAACTAGTTACGAAAAGTAAAATCTTTCGTAACTAGTGATGAAAAGTTGGTGTCACCACCAGTTGCAGGTTTCGGCTGTGGCACACCTTTGCTATAGTTTTACGGTATTAAGTAGATACAAAGTGGTTTAAAAGTAAATATTGAAGTTTAATAATAATAATTTTCTCTCTAAGTAGGTATTTGTAGTCAAAATTAGAAAAAATCTTGTATGAAACACGTGACGAAAAACCTTTTTTTGTGTATCTCATTCAAATTGCGGGAACTCGCTGCGCTCGTCCCGCAAACATTCATTCGTTACACAAAATCGGACTTTTCGTAACTGGTTACATAAATAGCTATTATAATCGTTTAATTTACAATAATTTACACAGTAACAAAAATTTGATTCCTGGACTAAAATAGTCACAAAACTGAGAAAAATAGTAGATTATGTCACTAGGAATAAAAGTGGGTCTTTTCGTGCTGAGCCCAGAGATTGACGGACGAAGCGAAGCTGAGGCCTGCAACTGGGAGAAGCACAAAAAGACTTTTTACTCCGAGGAACAGACGCTATTATTTTTTTTCAAGCATGCAGAAAATAAGATGTCTATTTCAGAGTCATTCAGTTTTGCAATTTTCTCTCATCATCTTGCGGATCTAGGTACTTACCCAATTAGTGGTGTATATTATTTGTAAAATAAATAGAATGTGTTAGAATGGTCGTTTTCAATGTTCAATGGTTTTTGATGGTATTAAATCTTAACCAATGGTTATGGTAAGCTAACAATTTGTAGCATTGTTATCAAAGCGCATGACCTTTAACAGACAAACTCAGAATTCGAGGACCTATGCGATTTCGACTAATAACGGTCCCGGGTGGTGCTTTCGAGCGCTCTGAGAGTATTCCTATCCTCTGTTTTTTCATTAAGAATGTAAAGATGGCAATACACTCAAATCGGTCTATCTGGTGTCAACCAGTGTTATAATAATTTTGGAGAATGAAAATCGTTTATATATGCGCCACCATGACAGTAGCGGTGACTTTGAACTTTACTTTTACTGCCTAGGACTTTTTTGCTACTTTTTTGGTCTAAGGATTAGAAAGCCCACTTTAGGTGTGCGTATGGAGAAAACAAACGACGCACTTTTAGTCTGCTTGAAAAAAAAACAATTTTTCGCAAATAAAAGAACTTTTTTTTTCCATTCGAAAATTTCAAATAAAACGCTTTAATTTTTCTGTTTGGAACGGCAAACATGATCACAAAACCTTTTCTTTCTCTCTTATCTTCTTCTTCTTCACCTTAGTCATCTTAGTTCAGTGCAAAATCACTGAAAAACTTTGAACTAAAATTGTCAAAACAACCTCAAAAAACCTTTGGGAAAACCTTTGGATCACCAAAAAAGTTGTTTTTAACGAAAATTTTCTTAATCAGCAGTACAATGTGACTTTTTATGCTACGAAGTCACAAAAATTGCCCAAAATCGCTCAAATGGTTAGGTACTTTAAATAAAATTGTCATTTCCAGTTCCTCATTTTTTGCATTATAACGTGAGGAATTTACGAAAACGAGATTTTTCGATTATAAGAGGATGGAGGTCTCTTTCATTTTAATTTTTTTTTTGTTATTGAAAGTTATTGAAACGTTTTCGATTAAAATCGTCACAAAGCATAAAAAAGCTAAACATGTGGCTAAAAAAAAATGTTTTTATCTAACATTTTTGGTTTGGCAGTCACAGGTTTTGGTTTCAAAGTTATTGAAAAGCCGAAAGTTCAATTTTTAGACATTAAATTGAAATTTTTTTAACACAAACAAATTAAGTTTTCAAGTGAAATTGTCTTATATCGCTGTAAAATAAAATTTTTGAGCATATCAAAAATATTAAGATTTTGACCAAAATTGATCCAAATCGCTGAGAACTGGAACTAGAATTTAGTTACCAGAGTCAGTTTGTCATCAAACTCTTCTAGACTCACTACGAATTGTAGTTTAACTATTATTGAAAAGGATAAAATTTAACTTATAGAATGAAATTCTGAAATAATCGCCACAAATATAAAAAAATTATTACTTAGATTATAAAAGAAAGCAACTTTTAACCACAATCGTCCTAATCACTCTTAAAATGTAATTTTTTTATCAATAACAAATTTAAATTTGTGACCAAAACTGTCGTTTCCTTAATTATAAATTTTAAGTTTCAAAGAAAATTTCTTAAAACCTCCGCAAATTATTCTTATGTGATTCATTGAAAACTGGAAAGTTTAGTTTGGAACTAGAGTTAATTCAAACCTGAGAAAAAACAATTCCTTTCTGAGGCATTTTTTGGTTAAGAAAGGAAATAACTTTTTAATCAAACTCGTCCAAAGGCACTATAAAACGCAATTTTTCGATTTGCCCCTAACCACTAAAAAATATTTTTTAATTTAAAAATTCAACTTTTAATATAATTCGGTTAAATGTCCTGAAAATTTTCATCTTAGCGTCATCGGAAACGCTAAAGTTAAATATTTTAAGGCGTTTTACGTCGATTTCCACTTATTTTAGCTGAAAACATAAAATTACACCAAAAAACCACCAATTACACTCAAAGAGGCATCTTAGGACGTTTTAATGCGTTTTACGGTAAAAAAAAACACTAATAATACCGAAAGACGCATTTTAGGACATTTTAAGGCGTTTTACGTCCATTTTTACTGATTTTAGCTGAGAATATAAAATTACACCAAAAAATCACTAATAATACTCAAATATGCATTTTAAAGCATTCCTTTAAGGCGTACCTCAGTAAACAGTCGAACGTTGTTTCAACGTAGAATCATCGTTTGGTCCGTTGATTTATAGTTGTCACGTTGATTTTAACGTGTTGATTTCAGGTTAATATAAGCGATAGTGCACAACCGTGATTTTCTACGTTAAATCAACCTTGTTAAAACGTGTTTTAACAACGTTGATCCTTCTGTTGATTAAACGTTGAAAATAGGTGATATTAATTAAACCGTCGCAAATGCGCAATTGCGAAATGTCTTTTAAAACTTATCATCATTTGCTCGGTTGATTTATAGTTGTTTCTTTGGTTTTAAGCTGTTGATTTTTGGTTGATTTTATCGAACATGAACAACCATGTTTTTCGACGTTAAATCAACGTTGTTAAAATGTGTGTTGAATATGTTTAGATACTTGTTGAATTTTTATGTTGATTAAACGCTGAAAATAGGTTTGCAGTCATATACTCTGAGCGCTAGGTGGCGTTGGCGTAAACGGTGGACGACCCAGATTCCTAGAACGAGGCTTAGAGGGGTAGGATGTATTACCCCGATCCCCGGTGTTTATCTTTCTCACGGTTGTCGAGCGTCGGTACTGTCGGCTGCTTGAGATGTTATTGTCGGCCATGACACGAAGTTCGTTGTTCGTTTCGTTTTGTTTGTTAACCGGTTTTTTAGGGTGAAACATTAACTAGGTGGATTCGTCCTATCCCTTTCAAGGGTAAATTGTTATTAAGAGTAATTTTACTGTGAATTGTGTGAAATTCCTTTTCCAGCAATGAACGATAATCGTTCAAAAAAGTGTATAAGGTTTTACACCTTATACACTGGGTACATTACCCAAAAGTAAGTACTAAAAAATGTAATTCTTGTTTAAAATTATTCCTAGTTTACATCAGTCACCCCCAGTAAGCCCCTAAGTGCTGTCCTTCCTTTGGTTTTAAGTTTTAACATATATATCATCAAAAACGAATTTATAGAATATAACTGTTTAAGTAATGATTGTAATTAACACCAGTATTATATTTCCAATAAAACATGTTTAAAATATGTTATGAATTTTTTTTATGATAAAGTGCAAAGTTTGATATATTAAATACGTAGAGACGTCAATAAATGGACGTCGGAAGACGTCTAAACCAGACGTCCCACCGACGCGCAACGTCAACAAATGGACGTATTGTGGATGTGACATGTAGCCGTCATTTGGACGTCCATGCGACGTAGTGTGCTACCTGGTGTCAAACACGTTTTTGTATGTGCTTTTTAATTAAACATTAACTCTTTCTATATTTTTAACACAGCATTTTTGGTTTACAGTTTTTGTCTTAAACTATAATTAAAACTGATTAAACGGGTTCGCTAATTTTTATCAAATAAGTTTTAACTGGGTTCAACGTTCAAACCCTGGTAAAACCCATTTGACACAAATTATATTTATGTAAATGTAAAAAATAGATTGAAAACGTTGATTAAACGTTTTGAACATGGTTGATGAAAACGTTGATTTAACGTTTTCAGTAAGGTTGATAATGGACCGGAACCGGAGACAGGGACGTACTTAATATATTTTCGTTACTTACTCAGTATCTTGTTTTCGTACTTGGGCTTTCTACCGCGGTATTATCGATTGACGGTTGAGTTGCGTGATTTGTTTTTGTTTCTTTTTTTTTCTCCTACATTTTTTTTTTTCTCTCTTTTTCTTTTTGGTGGGGACGGCGTTGGGTCCTATAGGGCCATCAATAGCTTCTTACTTATTACTCTGTTATTATACTTCTAATACTATTAAGAATATTTGTTTTTTTTTGGTTTATAAGTGGAATTTATTCTGGTGTTTATTTTCTTTTTGCAATATTTTTTTTTTTGCATCAGAAATCTGGTAATAATTATTTAACTTTATTTTTAGATAGCTAGATTTGATTCGTTTGTCGGTTGTTTTTTTTTGATATTCCTATTACTTTTCAACATGGAAATTAATTTGCTTGGAAGTGAAGAACTTAGGTATGAGTTACAGATTCGTGGTTTGCATCCTGGTGGTAGTTTCGCTCAGAAAAGGGCTACATTGCGAGAAGCATTGAGAGGTGAACGAGATGGACGGACGCAGGTTCCTCTGAAGACTGACTTTGATGCTGTTGTCGAACTTACCGTCTGTCAGGGAAAACTTTATAGTTTGGAAAGAGACATTCGATTCTTTGAGCTTGACCGTGCTGATAATGAGGACAAAAGAATTCGAACTCTTCTTTATCACGTGAAATGTAGATTGAGTAGAATAAGGCCTGAACAAACTTCACGCCTTTCATTAAACCCATCTGCAACTGTAGGTCTATGTTCTTCTCTTTGAGAATCACGCAAATCGGAAAATTGGAAATTCTCCAGCCGTTCCGCTAAATCGACATAGGGATTTGAATATTCTAAACCATCCATCCGTCCAATTGAATGAACATTCACCCTGGTAGAACGATCATCAAGGTCACTGAAGCGAACATGAGAAATGCCAGATGCCTGACCACGGGGTACAGTATAATTACGTGAGGAAGACTCCGCTCCTACATCATCAGAATAATTTGACAATCTAGAACATGGTTGGGAAGATTTTAATGGTTCTCCAGGATAATTAATAACACGATCATCAGAAAAACGTTGAGAAGGGTCAACCATGTATGTTCTGCGAACAGGTGAAAGAGTATGTCTCGGATGAGCAGGACCGCGAGATATCGGAATATCATCATCAGCGGGTTCAGCACGCACAGCCCATCTGACAGATCGAGACGGTGAGGCCTCTCGATGAACCCTATGAGAAACATCAGTGCGTCTGGGCACATCTTGATTTCGCAATGTTCGACCAGTTGGCTCAAATAGACTGGGGTGAGGTGTAGATGCTAGTACCTCACTTCGGCGAAATCGGTCAGCATTCACGTCTAAAGTATTCAAAGAACGTGAGGTGGCAGGTACATATGCTTTTGCAGAGGATGACGGTCCGAGTCGATCCCCAATATCTCCGAAATGTGGGACTCTCGTAGACGCACCCTCCAAAGAGCCTAATGCTCCTTCAGGTGGTTGCAACAACCTGCGCTCGTCTTCACCTCTTGCTTCCAGCAAAGAAACACAAGGTCGCTCTCTGCGTTGTGACAAATCGGTGTGAGAACCGCTCTCCGTGTCATCAAGTACTATTAAATCAGGAATCTCCACCGCTCTTCCAGACGTCTGTATGTCCGATGCAAAAGATTCCTCAGCATCCGATTGACCGACATCACCTAAACGCTTCAACAAATTATCACAACACTCTTTCAATTGACGCTTCAATTTCAAGTCGGAAGTTTCTTCAGGCCTTATTCTACTCAATCTACATTTCACGTGATAAAGAAGAGTTCGAATTCTTTTGTCCTCATTATCAGCACGGTCAAGCTCAAAGAATCGAATGTCTCTTTCCAAACTATAAAGTTTTCCCTGACAGACGGTAAGTTCGACAACAGCATCAAAGTCAGTCTTCAGAGGAACCTGCGTCCGTCCATCTCGTTCACCTCTCAATGCTTCTCGCAATGTAGCCCTTTTCTGAGCGAAACTACCACCAGGATGCAAACCACGAATCTGTAACTCATACCTAAGTTCTTCACTTCCAAGCAAATTAATTTCCATGTTGAAAAGTAATAGGAATATCAAAAAAAAAACAACCGACAAACGAATCAAATCTAGCTATCTAAAAATAAAGTTAAATAATTATTACCAGATTTCTGATGCAAAAAAAAAATATTGCAAAAAGAAAATAAACACCAGAATAAATTCCACTTATAAACCAAAAAAAAACAAATATTCTTAATAGTATTAGAAGTATAATAACAGAGTAATAAGTAAGAAGCTATTGATGGCCCTATAGGACCCAACGCCGTCCCCACCAAAAAGAAAAAGAGAGAAAAAAAAAAAATGTAGGAGAAAAAAAAAGAAACAAAAACAAATCACGCAACTCAACCGTCAATCGATAATACCGCGGTAGAAAGCCCAAGTACGAAAACAAGATACTGAGTAAGTAACGAAAATATATTAAGTACGTCCCTGTCCACACACTCTCTTAAACTGAGGGAATTGTACTAATATTTACAAGTATACTGCAACAGTACAATTATACACTCCTGTACCGACCACGCAATGCGACAAAATTCTACTCTGTCAACACCACTACAAAAACCTCAATGTCATCCTTGTCATCAACATCTAATTCCTAAAAATGAAAGCTGAAAATAAATTTCATAAACAATAGCCACCAAGAAAAGAATCAATAAAGGCCACTAAACACGTTGGGCGCCAATTTTGCTACGTGCGTGATTGGTATTGCGTAGCAAGGTTGGGTGGATTACGATTATTATTAGCTCTGTTACTATTTTCTTCCTTTTTAGCCTGAATTTACTCTCAAGATCTTGCTGACCTTTTGAGGCAAAATACCCGCTAACTACCTTACGCCGAAGAGGGGTCGTGGGGTAGTAGATTTTTATAAAAGGCGCCACCCGATTTTATAGCCCCACAGTGGGATCAGCAAGTCGACTTAATTGACAGAAGCCTCAAAAAAACGGGAAAATAAAATAACGCTGTAATTACCAGGACTCAAATTGGAATAAACAATAAACAAAAACGTCAACAATTAAAATGATGTTTAATAAACTAATGACCCTTTCTCATAAAAAATGAGGTATTAATATAAAGGTTTAAACTATCGGGCGAGGGTCAGGGCCCCTTTAAGTACAGGTAGAGAACTGATAGTACCTAGCACCTAGCAGCTGATTTTCTACAATCACTTAAGAATTTGAACCCAAATATTGTTATTGCTTCCAGTAGGAAATTTGGTTCTTAACGTGATAGAACCGAAGTGAATATTTAAGTGTGGGTTAATTTACATTAAACAAAGGTGTGCGCGTAACTGAGGTTAAGTGTAATGTGTGCTCCACATGAAGCGTAAACTTTATGAAATAGCAGTTAAAAGGTAGTGATTTGTAGAATAAGTTGGGTTGCACTTGAAGTCAAGTAAAACTAAATAATGCACACCAGTTTCTAGACAAAAAAATAATACCGTTCATATATATATGGAGGGCTTACACAGATGTTATGATAAATTAAGTGTTCAATTCTTAGTGTGCGTATCTCAGTTATTCACTACGAGTGTTCCACGGCGTAAATAAACTGGAAAGAACCCACCTGAGTTTCCTGTGTTGCTCCAGAGGTCCAAGCGAATGAGCTGTGCACGCAAAAAGTGGTGTCAAGCAACCAGGGATGATTCAGAGCATGCAGTCAGCGTCTACTGCAGTATGAAGCAGGATGCAGGACGCAGTATAAATCAGTATCAAGCAGTATGGAGCAGTATGAAGCAGTATGAAGTAGTATCAAGCAGTATGGAGCAGTATGGAGCAGTATCAAGCAGTAGCAAGCAGTATGGAGCAGTATCAAGCAGTATGGAGCAGTATCAAGCAGTAGCAAGCAGGCCTGGATAGAAATGGCCCCATGCAAATCAAATTCCGGAAATGAAAATGAATGAAAAGGTAATCATATTTCATGCAATAATTTAACGGTGACGGATTAAAATCATATGGTGCAAATTAGATCGATACTATTGATCGCAATGAAAACGTGCTACGTACCTGGGGTTAGAGGGTGGCCTGATGGTAATTACCACGTGATCTACACTTGGCAAATTTCCTTTTTTTTCAAATGGAGTGAGATATCCGTATGATAAAATCAGTCAAAGACTATAAGGTATCAACCTTCACTAGTATACTGGAAATTTAACACTCTTTTACACTCTCAAAAATCCGCAGAGCGAAATCTTCAGCACAGCTTTCTTAGCCAAGAGCCAGAAGATGAAGAAGTTTCTAGAAGGAAATTTTGTAGTGGTAAGCAAGACCAAAAAAAAAAGAAAGTCAGGTCAAAGGAGAAGACTTGTTTGAAGGTACTATTTTGTAGCAAAATTGTACTAAATGTTTTGCACCATTTTGATTGGAAGAGAGTAGCATGACGTTACAACATGTTCACTATTTTTAGCCAATCACGACTCCCGTTTCGTTTTACACCTTTGTTGTTATTTACAAATATTCAATAAAAATTGTTAACTTAAATTTCCATCATCTTCAATATTACAAAGTTCATCAAGAGATATAAATTAATGTTTATAGAAAATCAGCCTATCTCCCTTAAATTGTAAAGAGTCACAAAAGTTCAACTAATTAAACCCTAATATTGATAGTCGTCCGCTGCCTCTGCAGGACCGGACTAAACGAAATAACATTACACAATAAAAATCGTAACAATAGATACTTTGAATAAACGTTTTAAGCAAACGTAGATTAAACGTTTTAAACAAACGTAGATTAAACATCTTAAGCAAACATTGATGAAATGTTTTGACCAAGGTTGATAAAAACGTTGATTCAATTGACATAATTACGTTGAAAAAACGTTTGGTTACAGGTTCTTTTTTAACGTTGAATCAACGTTCAACTGTTTACTGGGACACCAAAAAACCATTAATAACTCAAAGATGCATTTTAAGACGTTTTAAGTCGATTTACATCGATTTCAATTGATTTTAGATGAAAACAAAATTGAGCGTGTTGTAGCAAGAAGTAGTTAACTTTATTTTTTATAACTTTTGGCAAACCATAAAAGAAAGTTTAATAGATAGTTGACTTAAAACGAAAAACTGAAAACTGGTATATCGAAAGAACTCGATATGACTCAATATTTGGCATAGGTACAGCAGTTAAAAATTTATTATAACAAAAATATCTTTGGTGCAAGAAGCTGAACCCTTCTTGAGATATTAAAATAGGCGAAATTATTTTTTTAAATATATATTTTTGTTAAGCCAGAAAACATGAAAACATATATGACTCCTTTTAGTCTTTATTTATTCAAAACGTACAACATTCTTAAATGTAGAATGGTTAGTTCCTGTAATTTATAATTGTCACTAATATTGAACATTTAAAAAGTTGGAGAAATGAAACTTATGGATCAGCTTGGTCGTCATCTTCAGTGTCTGAAATGATTTCTGCTACTCCTTCGGCCCTCGTTGTTTCAGGTTTGAGGGCATTATAATAGTCCCTTTTATTTGGAGGTATAAATTTATTTACCAGCTGCATAACATTATCAAACTTGTCTTTTTTGAGTGGTAGTGACCAATCATACACAGGTTTATCTGGTGCGAAAATAAGTTCATCATTCATGTTTCTCTGGAGCTGAAACTTTTTCAAATACAGGAAGTCCTGTGGAAATGCTCACCTCTATGTGCCCTGGATATGCGTTGCTGTTTCTAAATATCCGATAAAGAGATATTTTGAACTTTTTCTTTTCATCATTGCCGATGACCTTCTTGAAATATCCCTCATATAACTCACGAAAGCCTAGAATCATCTCTTTATTAACTATGATGGTTTTGAAAGCCTTCGATGACTGTAAAACTGGCATATTGCGTAGGTGAGAATACGTAATCTTTCTTCAGCAAAAACTTCTCGATGACACCAAAACATTGGTCGCACGGAAGGAAGCTGTCTCCAGGTTCAGGAAAATGATGTTCTATTTTATCTATAGTGTTAGTTTTCACTAGTAATTTGTCAGAGAACAAGAGAACAAGTACAGGACTTTAACATTCTTGGGGACTGTATTATTACGTATGTAATAATACAGACGAGTTACCACTTCATTTGGAGATTTCCTTGCCACAGTTTCATCATAAAAGAAGGAATGAGGTGTCTTTGTTTTACAGGAATAAATACAAAAGTTGTAGGTCCACATTGACGCTTGTAGAGCGCTTCTCCTACTGGCACTTTAGGCAACGGAACGTTTTGTTGATAATCAAACACCAATGTTTCGACTGTTTCATCTAGTTGAGCTTTTTTTCTTTGAGATCATTGAAAAATAGTGCAGCGTTTTTTTGGTGTTTTATCTTCTCGTCCATATCGAGCTGTGTCCTTTCTTTCTCGTCAAGCTTAGGGCCTTTTAATTTATTATGTATCGTATCACACATCTTGCAAGTATCTGAACGAGGTGCTCCAAAACGATAGTTGAGGTTTTCCTTGAAGTAACGAAAGTAAAAATCATAGGACACTTTAACTTTAATGCTAGGATCAGCAACACGTTCTGATTGAAACTTTTCCAAATATATTTTATAAATTTACTTGATATTAAGATCAGGGGACAAGTAAAACGAAGCAAACTTACTCCTGTTGTAAGGCGACTCTCTGCATGGGAAACTTTTTGTGTGTGCTTCTATGTTTTGTATAGTTTGGTCAGTTGCCTTATTCGGGCGATTTCTATGTTTTCCTCGTTTGCTCAAGCGTGGTGAAATATTTTGTCTTTGATAACACTGAGACCCGTTAAACACACGTTTTCTAGAAATTCTGTGTATGACAGCAAAAGCGTTCCTATAAACTCGCATCTTTTCTGTGTCCAACTTAATATAACATGTCTGGAAACAACTGCGATTCTTTCCAATACCAGTCTTTAGACGCACTCGTAAAACGCTTTTTGTTTGGATCAAACCTCCCAAATATACATTTTGCATATTATTGTCCTTGATTTTATTGAACTTTATTAAAATCACGTTTCGTTTTTCCTCACTCACTTTGTCAAAACATTTACATTTGCATTTGTGGTCCGGTATTTCTTGGTTCAACTTCTACACCTTTCCACTTTACATAAGTTCTTTCTTCTGCGGCAGCCTTTTTTCTTATGACTTTCATCCCGTTAGTTGGATCAACTGATTTCCTACTTTTTTCGTCCTACTACTTCCTCCTAAGTTTTTCCTTTCGTCGCAATATTTGTGCTTCTTTGCCACTGGATGAGAATCACTCTCATTTGTGGAATCACACGTGGAAATATGTGGTTCATAAAGGTCCGATTAACCACTTGAAAACGCGTCTTTTACACTATCTGTATGACTCATTATTTCTGTGAAATATTACTTTAAACCCACGTTACCGAATAAAAACATAGAACAGCAAATAATACTGCCCGTGATATACTCTCCAAAGACAATCGCCCCACCAACGTCTAACGTAGTAGGGCATACAAAAAAAGCCTAAGTGAAGATTGATGCCACCTTGTTTTATTTCTTTACTTCAACATGCTATTACTCCCGGCAGAAAATTTCCTCTTTGAAAATTTTCGAATGTCGAAACTTTGGAAGGTTTCCAGAACATTTCCGGTAACTTTTTTAACTTTCAAAATTTTCCGTTTTGCCCAACCCTATTGCCAAAATTAGCGGAAGGCCTTAACGAAGATCAAAACCACAGTATTTTATTTGTTTACTTTAACTATTATAAGACACTTTTCTCTTTGGAAATTTTCAAATGCCGAAACTTTGAAAGGTTTCTTTAGAAAATTTCCGGTAACTTTTTCGATTTTGAGAATTTTCAGGTTTACCCAACCTTATTGCCAAAATACCGGAAATCCTTAATGAAAGTCAAAACCATCAATGTACTTGTTTACTTCAACTAATGTTAGACTCGGCGCAATTTTCGGTAACTGTTGCTAGTTTTGCCCGAGCCCATTGCTAAAACTACAACAATACTAAACGCTTGAAAACAAACCCGATCGAGGCCGAGATGTACTCAACTGAGAACGACTTTCAATCGGTGCAAGAAGGCTGCAGGTCCGGAGCTGTCTATTTCTTCCACCAAACGAAAACGTAGGCAGCTCCAAAATTCATTGTATCTTCCTCGTATGTGTTGGGAGCTGCTTCCTTCTTGCACCAGTCGATGCGCCGTATTTTTTTACACTATATAGGACAAAAAAATTAAAATTGACTAAAAATAGAGCTGACACCTTCTTGCTGCAACACCCACAATTACACCAAAAAAAACACTAACAATACTCAGGAGCATTTTAGGACGTTTTAAGGCGTTTTAAGTCGATATCTACTGATTTGAATTGAAAACATAAAATTACACCAAAAAAATACACGTTTTAAGACGTCTTAAGGCGTTTTACGTCGATTTCTACTGATCTTAGCTAAAAACATAAAATTACACCAAAAAACCACTAATAATTCTCATTTTAGGATGTTTTAAGGCGTTTCACGTCGATGTTCACTGATATTAGTTGAAATCGTAAAATTACACCAAAAAAATACTAATAACACTCAAAGACGCATTTTAAGATGTTTTAAGGCGTTTTACGTCGATTTTTTACAGCTTTTAGCTAAAAACATAAAATACACCAAAAAGACACTAATAATACTCAAAGATGCATTTTAAGACGTTTTCAGGCGTTTTACGTCAATTTGTAATGATTTTAGCTGAAAACGTAGAATTACACCAAATACTCAAGATGCACAAACCACTAATACTCAAGGATGTATTTTAAGATGTTTTAAGTCGATTTCTCCTGATTTTAGCACAAAACATAGAGTTACACCAAAAAAAAACACTAATAACATTCAAAGATGCGTTTTAAGGCGTTTTAAAGGGTTTGACGTGAAAAAAAACACTAATAATATTCAAAGACGCATTTTACGACGTTTCAAGGCGTTTTACATCGATTTCCACCGATTTCAGCTGAAAAGGTAGAATTACACCAAAAATCCACTAATAATACTCAAAGATGGATTTCATGACGTTTTAGGCGTTTTACGTCGATTTCTACTAATTTTAGCTGAAAACATAAAAATACTCCAAAGAACCACTAATATTACTAAGATGTATTTTAAGGCGTTTTACGTCGATTTCTAGGTACTAACTTTAGCTAAAAGCATAAAACTACACCAAAAAAAACACTAGTAACCCAAAGATGCATTTTAAGGCGTTTTACGACGATTTCTACTGACTTTGGCTGAAAGCATAAAACTACACCAAAAAAACACTAATAACCCAAAGATGCATTTTAACGCGATTTAAGGCGTTTTAAGTCGATTTCTACTGGTTTTAGCTGATAACACAATTGCACGAAAAGGAACTCTAATAATACTCAAAGGCGCATTTTGAAACGTTTTAAAGCGTTTTACGCTAAAAAGACTTTAGTAATACTCAAAGACGCATTTTATGACGTTTTAAGGCGCTTTGCGTAGATTTCTACTGATTTTAGCTGAAAACATAAAATTACACAAAAAAAAACACTAATAACACTCAAAGACGCATTTTATGACGTTTTAAGGCGTTTTACGTGGGTTTTTACTGATTTTAGCTGAGAATATAAAATTACACCAAAAACCAATAATAATACCCAAAGAAACATTTTAGGACGTTTTAAGTCGAAAAAAACACCAACAATACTCAAGACGTTTTAAGGATTTTCGCTGAAAACATAAAATTACACCAAAAAAGCACTAATAACACCCAAAGACGCATTCTAGGACATTTAAAGGCGTTTTACGTCGATTTTTTACAGCTTTTAGCTAAAAACATAAAATACACAAAAAAAACACTAACAATACTCAAAACAGCATTTTAAGACGTTTTAAGGCGTTTTATTACGTCGATTTTTACTGATTTTAGCTGGAAACGTAGAATTACACCAAATACTCAAGATGCACAAACTACTAATACTCAAGGATGCATTTTAAGACGTTTTAAGTCGATTTCTCCTGATTTTAGCTGAAAACATAGAATTACATGAAAAAAAACACTAATAACATTCAAAGATGCGTTTTAAGGCGTTTTAAAGGGTTTGACGTGAAAAAACCACTAATAATATTCAAAGACGCATTTTATGACGTTTCAAGGCGTTTTACATCGATTTCCACTGATTTTAGCTGAAAACGTAGAATTACACCAAAAATCGACTAATAATACTCAAAGATGGATTTTATGACGTTTTAGGCGTTTTACGTCGATTTCTACTGATTTTAGCTGAAAACATAGAATTACTCCAAAAAACCACTAATATTACTAAGCTGTATTTTAAGGCGTTTTACGTCGATTTCTAGGTACTGACTTTAGCTAAAAGCATAAAACTACACCAAAAAAATCACTCATAACCCAAAGATGCATTTTAAGACGTTTTAAGGCGTTTTACGACGATTTCTACTGACTTTGGCTGAAAGCATAAAACTACACCAAAAAAACACTAATAACCCAAAGATGCATTTTAAGGCGATTTAAGGCGTTTTGAGTCGATTTCTACTGATTTTAGCTGAAAACAAAATTACACGAAAAGAAACTCTAATAATACTCAAAGGCGCATTTTGGAACGTTTTAAAGCGTTTTACGCTAAAAAAACATTAGTAATACTCAAAGACGCATTTTATGACGTTTTGAGGCGCTTTGCGTAGATTTCTACTGATTTTAGCTGAAAACATAAAATTACACCAAAAAAAAACACTAATAACACTCAAAGACGCATTTTAGGACGTTTTAAGGCGTTTTAAGTCGAAAAAACCACCAATAATACTCAAGACGTTTTAACGATTTCCGCTGATTTTACTAATAACACTCAAAGACGCATTATAGGACGTTTAGAGGCGTTTTACGTCGATTTTTTACAGCTTTTAGCTAAAAACTTAAAATACACCAAAAAAACACTCAAAGACTCAAAGGTGCATTTTAAGACGTTTTAAGGCGTTTCATTACGTCGATTTTTACTGATTTTAGCTGAAAACGTAGAATTACACCAAATACTCAAGACGCACAAACTACTAATACTCAAGGATGCATTTTAAGACGTTTTAAGTCGATTTCTCCTGAGTTTAGCTGAAAACATAGAATTACACCAAAGAAAAACACTAATAACACTCAAAGATGCATTTTAAGGCGATTTAAGGCGTTTTAAGTCGATTTCTATTGATTTTGGCTGAAAACAAAATTACACGAAAAGAAATTCTAATAATACTCAAAGGCGCATTTTGGAATGTTTTAAATCGTTTTACGCTAAAAAAACATTAGTAATACTCAAAGACGCATTTTATGATGTTTTGAGGAGCTTTGCGTAGATTTCTACTGATTTTAGCTGAAAACATAAAATTACACCAAAAAAAAACATTAATAACACTCAGAGACGCATTTTAGGACGATCTAAGGCGTTTTACGTCGGTTTTTACTGATTTTAGCTGAGAATATAAAATTACACCAAAAAACCACTGATAATACTCAAAGAGGCATTTTAGGACGATTTAAGGCATTGATTTTACCTGAAAACATAAAATTACACCAAAAAAACACTAAAACCCTCAAAAACGCATTTTAGCACGTTTAAAGGCGTTTTACGTCAATTTTTACTGATTTTAGCTGAAAACATAAAATTACAACTAAAAACCACTTAATTAAAATTATTGTCTTTTTACCTTTCCGAATGTATTCATATTTAAAGAAAGTCGTCGCAATAAAATTTAAAATGGGTGGTATTTAACAGACTGCCAAATTTATCCAATCTTTTTGTTCAAAAAACTACCTTCGTTTCCCAAAAATACTAATTGCTCATCAAAATTAAGAAAGTACATAATCTTAGAGCGAAAACCAGATATAAAAATCATGCTAGTCTCTTATATTATTTGTTCTTTAAAATAACTTTTGTTGACTATAAATGCTGAATGTTCACCAAATTTTATTTCTCATATACTAACCTGAACTAACCTGAACTACTGAGAAATAATATAAGACATCGACGAATATTAAATATCTGGTTATCATGATAGAATTAAACGAGAAATAAAATTTGGTGAACATTTAGTAAAATTGATAGATATACAAAATTTATAATGTAAGCAATGGTAAAACAATATGCAATATAGTTATTTTAGTGGTGCTGTTCTCATTTTCTGAAGTATAATAAATTGGGTTCCACTAAACATTTTTGATGTTTATTAAATTTTTTGGTGGATAGCGCTAGGGATGTATGGTTTAATTTGGTGTACATTATATTAGTTTCTATTTAAAATTAGCCCAGACCACAGTTATATTACCCTAGATAAGGAGGACGTCGGACTGCGTTTGCTGATTTCCCTATTGGCTGTTCAGCGTCGCAACGGATTAATGTTATGGATCGCTCGATATGATCGGATAATGTGAGAATGATAAATGCATTCGTTCATTGGTATGAATGAGAGTTAAAGCTCAGTTTTCGTAGGAAAAATATCGATCGAAAATTTGGCAGGTTGGCAAGTTGGCTGTACGATAAGGTTTTCGTTTGTGCTTGATTGCAGTCTCGTATACTCATTGAGTGTGTTTCTGTGACATGCTTTCTTTCACCTGTCGTTTAGGATGTGGAGATTTTCTTCTCGAGTTTTGCTATTGATTATTTCACTCATCCATAATATTACTATGGAGCACAAAATGTATCAATAAACGGTAATTCGACAATTTTCTAAAAAATTACAGCGGTAATTTCACGTTGTCATGGAACCAACCATAAAACCCTAATCAGACATTTGTCTGATTGACAGTTATTTAAGGTGTCGTTCGATTATTCTTTCACTAATTATTTATTTATATTTAATTCGAGAAATAATCTCTCTAAGTACTACTCGATCATTAAAATTAACCAGATAATTTTTCATTCTGGCATGTTTTCCTTGCAAATTTCACTTGTCCTAAAGGACTCGTGAAATTATGGAAAACATGCACTCATGAAAAATTCTCGGTAATTTTAAAGCTCTCGTGGTATTACCCCCGATAATCGTGTTTTTGATTGCATAAGTCGTGTTTTTCTCGCCCGTTTCTAATTCTGTTTGTCTCTGTTATCGTTTATCTTCTATTATCTTTTATCGTGTTGTGCAGTTAATTATCATGATTTGATTACATTATTCCTGTTTATTTCCTCGTATGTCCCAGTGGTTGTGTTGTGGTTCCATTAGAAGATCTACCTTGGTCGAAACCCTTTCTGCAAAGATGTCCTCGCCAACATTCTTAAGAATAGTGGTGGCACACAGCTTCTAGCAAGACACTAGAAAACAGTTTCTGGATGTTGAAACTCCGTCTCTTTCCTCCTTCATAAGCAGTCTTGATGTAAGGTAAATAAATGCATGTATTAGTTAATACTTCATTCTTCATTCTTCAGGCTAACGTCACTCCTTGTCAGAATTTTCTTCCCTAGAATCAAGAATTGAGTCGCAGGTGGAAAACCAGAAAGCTTTGGTGCCAATTATAGAGGCATTTTTTTATTTCAAAATGGTCAAAAAGGGGCAAATACAAGCAAAGAGAATAATGCTTTCTTTGGTACAAATGTTAAATACACGATAACAAAAGTCAAGTACTCAAAGCCCAGTAGTAAAGTGCAATGGTAGAGACGGTGAGGCTAAACTGCCTTCTATAAGATGTAGTCCTTCCTTTCTAGGGGATGTTAATTTTTAAAACATAATCTACTTGGCTGTGGAATGCCAAAAGATAAAGAACCAAAGACCATTTATTTTGATAATGACATCTTTTTTTGTCAAAAATTCACAGCCTCTATATGAAGTTTTTTAATGACACGGGGTACTTGCTCAGGCAGAAATCGAAGAGTTCATTGGTGGGGAATGCGTTTTACGACTTGCCAGTGGCCGCTGGTGGCGCTATCTTAAGGAGTAGTTTGGAGGGTGTTCGTTACAGAGTGAGTTCCATTTTAAGAACGAAACCCACCTTATGCTTTGCGTAGCATTAAAATAATTGTTTAATGCCTTTAGCGTTAGAAAACAGCATAAAGTTGTTTTATTGTCCTACACCCATAAGCTCATTAAGGACATAACCTCTAATAACATTATGTGGTGACCAAGAGCATTTTTTATTCGACGCAAAGAGTTATTTATAAAGCCTTAAATTTTGTGGTGCGGCCGTTCAGAGCTGATTCATTAAATCACTAATGGTGATTCTATGTAATTATGCAATAAAACACTTCGCATTTCGCCTCGTTTTCGTTTCTGGCTAGCGTGGAATACTTAATGCACTTATAAATAACCCTCTTTAATTACCTGCCCTGGAAATGCTTACCGAATTTATTCCGGTAAATAGCATATCTTGAGAACAATGATATTTAGTTTCAGTCGCACCATAATCTTTCATGATTATGGTGCGACTGAAAATTATTGGATGCGTTAAAGTTTCACTTGATAATTGCTTCGAAGCTTATTTGGATTCAATTTGGGGTTATCCGAGCGTAAGGATATTAAAAATGAAGTGGATCAATTATTGAGTCGGCAGCTATTGGTATTCAGAAAAGGCGATTTTAATCTTCGAAAACCCTCTGAGTGACTCTTATTTTTTCCCTTAAATTTGCGTTATTAAATTTGTTTTTTTTGCTCTTGAAACCGAAAAGAAAACGTGGCACCTCCAAGTGGAAGTTTTAACAAGGCAGATTAAAGAAGCCGCTCAATTCATTAAAACTTCAGCACTCCTGAGCGAAACCCTCGTAATTATCAGCTGTATCAGTAACGCTAATTCGCTGAGAGACATTTTGATTTATCTGCAGCACTTTCTGTCTTTCGCAGGGCTTAAGGCTTCTGAGTAAATTAGAGAGCCCAGTTCAATCTGCAAGAATTTTTAACACTATATGACACAGGAG